>CM068958.1:110440539-110457697 GCA_035128595.1 Eptatretus atami | reverse complement strand
CTGGTCACGTCTCCGCGGAGGAAGAACAAAAAACACCAACGATGCTTGTGGCTTTTCCGCCATTTCCCCCGCCACTTGGTGTGAAGAAGGGGAAAGGGCAGCTCGCCGCCGATTGCGTGCGATAGAACAGCGTGAGCGGTCGGGTGAGGGAACGCCCCTTTTCGAGAACACCTTCTCGAGGAGAGGGGGAAGCCGAAAACGGGCGGGGCAATGGGCGGAGCTGCGCCCCTACCAAAAGGACGAACGAGTTGGTCTTCAGTTTTGAAGTTGGTCGGGTTTTTTGTTGGTTGCTCGGTTGGTTAAACGGAGTTGTGTGGAGTTCGAAGTGCCTTTCTGGTTTCGGGTTCACGCAGCTCGTGCGTTCTGCCCTGTCGGCCCGAATCTTCGCGCGCCCTGGACCCCGTGCACGAGCGCGGGACAGTAGATCGCTGAACGAGCCCTTCCTGTCCCCCCAAGAGCCCCGTCTGAGCTGTCGGGCGGACACTGCAGAGCTCGCTGGCAAAGAAGAGACTCGACGCGCCCAGGGAAGTCGTGACTTTCCCTTTTCTTTTGGGGTTGTGTGTAAATGTCTGTCGGTGGCGCCAGTCCGTAAAGTAGAACTGCTGTAAGTTGTTGCCGTGTGTAAGTCTTATCCGGGTATTAACTCTGCCGTGTTCTTGCCTTTGTTTCTTGCACGAAAATGACTGTATGGCTGTATATACGTGCTTGCTTTGTGTACTGGTGTGTGAATAAAGTGCCTGCTTGTTGAACTGTTTTCCCGTTATCGCCTTTCGTCTTTTCTTTAATTGAATCTCCATCTTGCCATCACGTAAGGGATCTGATAGGGGTTTAAAACGCCCGGTAATTAATCGGAACCGCAAAGCCGACCGTATAACTACCCCCCCCGCTCGTTATTCCCTTGTAATACGGAACGACCGCTTAAGCGGTTCGTCTCCGGAGTCCGCCTGTGGCGTGGTACGATCGCACGTTGACCACTCGCGCAGGGTATCTTAGTAGTCGAATTTGTGCCGAGCAAACCCTATCCTGCGCGGGTGGGCAAGTTTGGCACGAATCGGGTGAGGTTAAACCCCCACCCCGTGACTAGCTCCCGGCGTTGTTCCAGAGAGGGTCACGACTGAATGTCGTTTCCGTCGGCCGAGGCGGCCGCTTTTGGCTACACGCGGTCGATCGCACGCCGGGCGGCCAGAATTCGCAACAATATATATATAATATATACTTACAGGTATACATACTGTATACTGTTTGGACCCTGCGATTTGTGGACCTCATGTATTCGTGAGTCATAAAGTGTGACCTGTCTTCCGGACATTCGCGCTATAGTGGATTCATAATATATTTTTTAAATTCTTTTATTTTTTAACACTTCAGGACTGGTCTCCTATATTCACTTGAGAAATTGGAGAAAATCAGACCAACATCACAGTGTTACATACAAAGGTGCAACCACAGATCCGCCTTAACCACAGCCCAAATAGCGTTAGTTCCAATTCGTCAAGCAAGGTCATGCCAATCCATCATCGTAGTTGACATAAAATCACTCCTTTTCTCCAACAGCCCTCCCATTTCAAATTTTTAGTTGTAAAATCGCAATTTTTGTGTAAAAAACCCAATGTGTGAACATTTCTCAACCATTTCTCGGACAACATTACGATGTCAAAACATGGCGCACACATAATGAAGATGCTTATATAAGGACGTCTTTTTTTTTTCGAGATCAGATGCAGCTGAGTGGCCGATTGGCAGCCATTTTTTACTTATAAGTGTCTAACCATTTCTTGGATATGCAGTGCGTCCAATTTTGTTCAAACGTGGGCAAAAGCCACAGTACATAATAGGGCATACACATGCACTCACTTTATTTTTACGATCTTATCAAAAGATGGCCGAACTTGGTAGGGGGGACTGTGGCCATTGTAGCTGTAAATAAATATTGGTCCTAGCGCTTATACTCCACACAGCAAAAATTACTAAACAACGGGGGCTATGACATTTTACGTCTTTTTCCTTGTTTTCGGATAATGAATGCTGAGTTTCCTCGTTTCCCAACACGACTTTCCAGAAGTTACATCTAGATGAAATGACGGGACAATGTTTACGCATCGGCTTGTACAGAGAGGAGATACAGACCCCGACTACAACTCTAAGATTCTCATCATGCTGCTTGGAAAAACTCCCTCATGTACTCTGGAAAATACTCAGTATGAATCTTTTCCACATCATCAAATTTACAATGATTCTCTCCTCTATTTGGTTCATCGCAAAGTAAATCGGCTCATTAAGGTAATCCACATGGCAGCCATTTTTGTGAAGCTTCAGATGCAAAGCACGTTTCATTGAGCAAGCATGCTCCAAGGTTCATTTGTTTAGACAGTTGAGTGTTTTTTTATGCCAAGTGTGATGCACACTTCGTTGCTCTATACCCCACAAACCTCGTCGAATAGCCATTTACGCATGTGCAGAGTGAGCAACTCTGCCTTAAAACTTTCACTCTTTTCATAAACCTCTGCCGTAAGTCTGTCGTGGATGTTAAGATATGACAAAATAACATAATCTTCATGAAGGAAAAGGACCCAGAATGTTCTGCCTGTGCTTTCATTGAGATTATACAGGGTTGTTTTTGAAAGACCCATTTCCAAATTCACATTCCATATACCGCATGCGTACTTTATTCATAAAAATTGCTTGCAAAGCAACTCTCGTCATTATATGCTAATTCATGTTGATCTTGTGACCCCTTTATATGGCATCTTATTTACTATGCTTACACAGTAGGAACGGGGGGGTATGGGCAGGGAAGAAATTGGAATGATGGAAAGCAAGGTAATTTTTTATGTCTGTCTGCCGTTGGCGGTCAAACAAAATTCGAAAATCATAACCAAACAGGAGCGTTACTGTTGGTAGGGACGTCATAAAGGACACCAACAACAGACACGAATAACAAATTTAACATGTTAAATAAAGTGCCTGTAAAATACGGTGCATCAATGGCCAGTAACTTCCAAAAAAAGTTTTTTTTTCTACACCCTGGGAAATCCCTTATTTTGTTTTAATTTAATTATATACTTAAACACTAGAAAAACAAACACATTCTTTGTCACTTCCACAAACCCTCCATTGCAGCATACATTTGAACAAAACATCATTGCCATTCTACGCCTCTCAACCAATCAAATTTGTCACTTGCGCTGGGGAATGATTAGGCATTCAGACAAAAATCGTGGCTCGTAGGAAAATATATATCACGCTCAGGAAATGCAAAGAGAGTTTGAAAAAGACTTTTCCCATGTCCTTTTTCTCCAGACTGTGCGGTACGGTAAGTGTTTTATGAACTCTGTAGTTAATTTGTGTTTGTAAGTTATTTTGGAAAGCCATTAAGTTGATGGTCGTTTTAAGATTCAGATTTGTCTTTGCAAGGTATGATTTATCAAGTCTTCTGCATTGGCAAACCTGCAAACATTTTGGCAAGGGGAAATAGTCGCATGTTGATGTGTAGATGGATGTGAGTTTAAAAAAAAAACATTCCAAAGCAAAGTGCACATGCAAAAGGGGCAATTCTTCCATATAATGAGCTGCCACAATTAAATGGGAGAGGTTGATTGGTTGCGAGAAAATTTAAAATGAAAATTGGTAAAAAGAGAAGAGAAGGAACATAAGAAGAAAAGAAGAGAAAAGAGAAGGGGGAAAAGAAAAAATAGAGCGAGAGTGTGGGAAGAGAAGGGTAGAAAAGCGAAAAGCAGGTTGATAAAAGATGGGAAAAGTCAATGGATTTGACACAAAAACATTGGCACTTGGCAGTGAAGGAGGAGGCAAATGCTAGTTATTTTTGCATATGTAATATGTAAGGTCCACTTTAATTGCTTAGCATCCCTTGCTTGGCACATTTTGCTTCAGAAGGAAGCAACTAGGCTACTGCACCGAATGACACTATAATCAGATCTGATACCGGAGGAAATTAAATCAGGATGGTGAATCCAACTGGTGAACTTGCAGGATTAATTGCGTTCAATGTAGCATGAAAAAGAGTTGCTTTTGCTTGTACCATACCATCTTTGGCGTACTACTCATTGTAGTCATTATTTTATGTATATTTCACCCTTTATTCTGGGACCATGCCATAAGAAACTAGTACATGAAAAATAGATTGCAATTTTGCGCCTCTCCTTTCCCCCGTCCGTCCACTCTTGTTGTTATACAATCTTTCCCCTCTCATCCTTTTCCTCTTCCACTTCCTTAATCCCCTTTTCCTTTTGCTACTCTCTCATCCAACTCTCCTGAATGACACAATTTTTCTCATATCTACCCGTTCCCTACCTTTTCTATAAAAAAAATTTTCATTTTGAACTTTTCCATCTCCACAACCATGCATCTATCATCGTATGGGCCATACTCTGCTAAAGAGCATTGGTGCTGCCAAAGCAGTCTCCTGGACTATTGGGCACAATCAATGGACAGGTCACCACTCCAACACCAGATACTCAAATGGCTCATCATCCAGCAATGCTGGTACTTGTACTCATGTTGACAACCTCAGGATGACAGAGACTGAGTCAACCCCACCTGGTATTAATTCAATGAAAGTGTAGGATTTTGAACTCAAGACCTTAGGATACCCACAAGCCCATAACCTAACACCATAAGCCGGCAACACCAGGTTATTCCACAACCAAACCACGTAATGAAATATGTGTATGGTCTGTTATGCAAATAAATATTTATGAGTTATTCAAAGTTAAATGCGCAAAACCCCCCCAAACCGCGTATAGCCGAGAATTACCTTTCCCAAATATTAAGTTGACCGATGACTGCCTGCATAATTAAAAAAATAAGAGTTATCAGTTTAATTGGACCACATCGTATTTTCATTGGTCCACAAGAGACGAGTGCACCAAGCTTTTGGATGTACCTGGAAGTTTGCAGATGAAGTGCAGAAGAAGCCGATGACCAAAGTCCATGCTTGGTTTCTGTGATCTGCAAAAGCATTTCCACAATCTCTCATGAATGAGTTTTTTGCTTTTTAATATTTAATAACCTTTGATAAGCACTTTTTAAGGCGACATTTCTGCACCATCGTTAAGCTTTGAATGCGAAAGTGCATATATATGGTAAAAATGACGTATACAAATCATTCTCATTTTGCACCATGGTTCTTCTCGACAGGGCATCGTTTTCTGCACAAGCAGTTTTCTAGCTTCTTTTAACATCAATTCAGAGACATTTCTAGCACAAAAAGAGCAGGATGGCCTAGAGGCAAAACACACTTGCTTTAAGCGTCTAGCCTGTGGGTTTGGCAATCTCGGCCCTGCTATAAACTGTCGTCCCGGTGTAAAGACTCTAAGCTACCCCCCTTTAAATTACCTCCTGGTTAATACTGAAATCGATTTCAAGTTACCCCTGGGGTAGCCTGAAACCGATTTCATATTACCCCCGCACTTGGACATTACCCCCCTCCACTGATTTAGCTGAAATGATTAAATTCTTATAGCCCACAACTCATGATACGTTATTGTATCAGCTATATCGAAGAAGGATATCATAAAAAATATGGCAAAAAACGATTAACTGTATGAGAAACTACTGATTTCAATTAATAACAATATTAGAAAACAAGTGGTGCCAGGCACAAAAAATCTGCCATTTATCACAAATATGCATTTTTCACTATAGGAACTGGGTAGGATGTATAAGTGACAAATAGAATAAGGTTCACGTATAAGCTTAGTTGAAGATAAATCAGATCATTTTTGACGAAGTTATGAGCGAAAACGATTTGAGATCTTTTCGTGACTTGACCTTGACCTTTGATTCCAATTGGACCAAAGTTAATTTTGGTGGGTCGTTCAAGGTTCATTGTTCCCACTGTGGATTAAATTTGATAGTGTGTGCTAAAGCCGTTTTTCCCATAAAGTTGCTAACAGACGACAGACAAAACAACAGAACAGGACAAACCAAGACCGGAACGATTACCAATATCCCGCCTCCCTCCCTCCGGGGGGCGCGGGGATATAAAATCATTCATAATAAAATCAAAATTCATTGCAAACTCTGTTAAAGGGCTTGCCACGTGCTCAATGGTTTTTTCCCTCAATTAGCTTTCAATATCATTAAATTACTATTTTTGGAAATAAACATACATAATAAAGTTTTTGAGGGGGGGTAAATCTGAAATAATCGGTAGGAGGTTAGGATGAATCATTCACGCGATTGTCAAGAACCGGGGGTGGGGGCGTATAAGATGATAGAAGGGGTAATTTGAAATTCGCTACCACGGTGTTGTCACAGGTTAGGTGATTATCATTGTGTGTGCTGACCCATGGATGGGAGTTAAACAGGCATCCTGTCTGCCAGCATTAATTGGTGGATGTTAAAGACCCCAGTGTCCTTCACGAAGAGTAGGTAGGTGAGCTGTCAGCCGGCAAAACCCTGAACAAATAAAAAATTCCACCCTTAACCACAGTTGAACGTCAGGCCTGGCCAGCCGGTTCGGAAAAGACTTCGGCCAATGCTTACCGTGGCCAACTCCAACAGCAATGGGATAATTGTAGCAGAACTCTGAGCTCCTTGGATTTTGGCCTCCCTCACCTTGGGCCTCCTTCGAAGAAAATCAGGCTGCCTCAGGTATATGCAGTGTTTGAATAGCGGCTGGTAAACCGGCCGCGAGGGTTCAAAGGGTTAAAGAAGAAAGCAGTAGTAGCCCAGACACATCAGAGAGTTCATAGAACACCTTACCCCAACGTGTTGAGAAACGAGGAATCGCGGAGTCCACATCGCTGCGTTTCATCTGTATTACTGATATTATTTCGTGTCATTTTTATGAAGGGAATATAATAAATGCATGAACACAAAGCACTTTCAAACCATGATTTCCACTTAACAAGTGATGATAATTATATATCACATGATTCTCTCACAACCCCACCCCTCCCCCCCCAACACAATAACAAAAACAACAACAACAATGAGAAAAAAACATCAAAAAAGAAAACCCCACAACCATTTCACAGATTACCATCCGACATATTTTGACTTTTGCATCGGTGACTGTGCAGCAATTGTAAACAGTTTTAGAGACGTACAGTATATGTGGGGAGGAGTAAACATTTGAGTATAGGTTAGTGTAATTACTCCGCACACATGAAGCAAAAAGCGGGCATAGCAATGGGTCATGTCCTCCGTCCATCCTATCAGTTTATGATGGGAACAACTTATTTACAAATTGAATGTAAAATTGACACAAATTGGAACCATGAATAGAGACGATCTGTCAATTAATGTACTTTGGCTTCATGAATTCCTCCCGCTTGCACATGAGTTTTTTTTTTTAAATGTCTGCCATTCTTGACAGTCAAACAAAATCAAAAATCATTCCAAAACAGGAAACTTACTGTTTTAAGGATGTTATAAATGACCACAAACAACAACAACGAAATAACTAATTATATGTGTTAGATAGCGATAATGTGATAGACCACTTGGAGAAGAATAACGGTGTAAAACACAGAATTTATTTATTTAGTACGGCTATTTAAAACCTTTTTAAACCTTTATTTAATATTAAATTATTTACTGAACTCCATCCATCCATCAGGACCATACTCTGAGCAGCAGATTGGTGCTGCCTTAGCAATTCTCCTTGGCTATGGGCACCAATCCTGGACAGCGTCAACCACTCCAACACAGGATTACACAGCAAGCTGCACTTATTTTGTAACCTCAGAAGGATGACAGGCTGAGTCAACCTCACCGTGGGTATTAATTTCAACAGCCGAGTGGGAGTTTGAAACTCGGATCCTGGGATCCCAGCCCACACCCCTAACCATTTAGGCAACACCAGGCTCTATACTTGAAGACTGTGTATAAACACAAATCGGACTTCATAAGACTTTCCAAGAACTATGAAATTACTGAATATCCCACTAGTAATAGCATGAGATGTTGTGGCCTGTGTTTTGGGGATTGGAAGAAGAGGCCATAACAATGGCTTATTACGATCCGATTGAACCTGCCACTCTATGGTAATCAATAAGCCTACACCTCTAAAATGTGACTCAAACAGTATCTTATTACTGTGCATAGGAGGGTTGGTGTCTAAGACTGCCTTACAGTAGAGTTTTTAAACGGATTCTGCTAAATCATTATCTCTATTATAAATAGAAGACAGGAGGGGCCTTGTCGTTGTGAGTTTCCCCTTCCTGGATTTGCGATATCATTGATGAATTTGTTGAGCAAGGTTTTGCGGATTGCGATTCAATGCGCTCGAATAATCACAAGTTGCAGAACTATTTTCCACATTTATTCACATACTTAGCATGGGCCGTCAACACAATAACCCCTTCAAAACCCACCCAACACATCATCTCATCAACTTCTTCTTTATCGTCGCCACATCAGTATCTCACATCACACTTATTGGATCAGGTTTATCATTCGATTATTATTAAAGGTAAGTTTAATATTTAATAACTCAAAAAAACCTTTATTTTATTGTTCTTCATGCAGGAAAAAAGCTGGTGTTGGGCTGCGTTAAGGTGACTGGCTAAGATCTTTAGGGTCTTGATTTTGAGCCTTGTCGATCCATTAAATAACACCAGTGGGTGGTGATCTAGCTTGTCATCCTTCAGATTTTTGTAAAACATTACCAAGGCTAAAACTTTAAAACGCGCATAAAACAAGAATCAGCTTTGCCTCCCAGCAATGATTGCAACAAGCAGCCATATTGGCTGCCCATACAAATAATAAACTAAAACAATAAAATTTATTTTATGTTCTTTAACTAGGAAATTACAAACTTTATTTTTATGTTCTTAATCTGGAGAATAAAACTTTTATTTTATGTTCTTAATCTTAGGAAAATTAAACCTTTATTTTATGTTCTTATCTTGCGAGAGTAAAACTTATTTTTATGTTCTTAATCTAGGAAAAATTAAACTTTATTTAGTATGTTCTTAATCCAGGAGATAAACTTATTTAACTATCCGGTATTTATATACTCTCATATATCCGCAAGCTCTGTTGTCGTGTTGGTGCGTGTGTGTGTGTGTGGTGTGTCTGTGACCGCCCTGTTTCTCGGACAACACTTGTCCGATTCTAATTGAAACTTGCCAGGTATATTGATGGGGCCCTGAGTATTGCCTTTTCCAGGTTTTGATATTTATCGGACAAGTGTTCCAAGTTATGCCATTATTTAACCAAACCAATGACAGGACCGTTGCTGCTAGGTGGTCCATGGGAAAAGGGTGCTTAGTTACCAATGACAGGACACGTTGCATGATAGGCGTGGTCGATGGGGAAAGGGTGCGCTTAGTTACCAATGACAGGACTCGTTTGCTTGGCGTTTTGCACCCACAGTATGCTATTTCTATCTATCTATTTATTCCAGCAATCTCTGTTTTGGTTTGCCTTTCAAAAGGTTTGAAATTATATCGGAACAAGTGGTTCCCAAGGTTATGCCAAGTTAGAGCCGTTCCCCATTATGGCGTTAACAACGTACGCGACTTCCGATAGTGATGACTTACTGTATTCTAATAATTTCTCGATTTCTTATGCGCATTTATAAATAAACACAATGCCCCAAACAGTCGTCGTTTTACGAAGCGAAGGAATGGCCGTGTGTAGTTGATTGAAAAGTTTTTGTTTTGTCTTGTTTTTATTTGCACGTATTGGCCCACGCACGTACGGGCAATGCACTACAGCAGACGCACGACTAGTATTCTTAATCCAGGAGATATAAAACTTTATTTTATGTTTCTTAATCCTGGAGATAAAACTTTTTATATTCTTAATCCAGGAGAATAAACTATATTTTATGTTCTTGATCCAGGAAAACAATACTCATTGTTTATGTTCATTAATCCAGAAATGAATACTTTATTCTTAGTTCTTAATCACTCTTTTATTCATGAAAATAAATAGCCACAAAAACAATGCACAATCATTTTTATGCACAATCATTTCAAGGGGGGGGGAGCGAGCGAAGTGAAAAGGAGAGTTGGGGGGAGGCAGGAGTGAGGATCAGAACAATCTGCCAATTTTTGTTTACACCATGAAGATGAAGTTTAGTCTTTTCAAACTCTTCCTTGGGAACCATGATCGCTATCATTGGCCTGTATCCACTGCAGGAAGTAGGCCTCTCAACTCACATTAGGGGTATGTTGCATAACTCACGCACACTGTCCAAGTGCTGTTGTGAGATGTTGTAAGGGCACAGAATCTGTAATTTGTTCAGGGTGCCACTTCTGGCTGGTGATCTTTGCTTTATCTTCGTGCAGGACAGTGTGGGATCTTTAACGTCACCAAACGACCAGTGCTGATAAAGACAGATCCTGTATAAAGACCGATCTTGTAGGCTTAACTACTCTTGATGGACAGCAGAACCCATTGATGAATTGCCCTGCATGCAAAATAACCCAGGTGACAGTTTTTATAGCTGCGTCGAATTTGAACCCAGGCTAGACAGCTCAAGGCGAAGTGTACATACTGTTACTGGCGCGGGTGTCTGCCGCCAAGCGACCGCTCCTGAACAGAGCCGCAAGTCGAGTCGGCCGCGACCGATCGCCCGTGAGAATAGAGATCGCCGCCCGGATAACTCCGAGCGACGGGTCTCGTACAAGAACCGAAATACGCCAATCGCAGATCCACGTGTGGGGTAGGGCTTGATTGCCGGAATCTTCAATGTACCCTAAATACCCACGGGATCCAACTACCGGGGTATTCCCACCTCGACGGATCTCGTACGAACAAACCGCGAGGCGAGACTTGTCCAGTGCGCGATTCCGGGAGCGGCGAATCCGCCGAGAACCGTCGGGTTCAAATGTCCCCCTATTACGCAAACCAACGGCTTTCTATCTCCAACACACGAAATGTTCATAGTCAATGAGGGAATGGACCGTAAGCAGCAGTTTCCACATTTACACAAGACATTTTTCATAATGAAACACGTATGCAAATTAACAACGCAACAAAAGAACTTTACAACCGTCTATAAGCAATTATTAATGACAGTCACTTACACAGTTTTTACTTTACGGGCTCGGCGCCACATAACATTTCATTCGAAAGAAAAGCACGGAAAAAGACCCCATCAAAGGCAATGGCGGTCAGACTGGACCTCTGTGTCTTTTATGGCGTGGGACGTTGGCAGGACCGAACGAGTCCCACGAGACCGTTGCAGAGTTAACCTGCACCCTCGTGGTGTCTGGCCTTGGGCGAACCCGCGATGCTCCTTCCCACAGCAGCTACGCGTCTAGCCGCGGGTCCGAGCTCGGGCCTTCCGTGTGCCAGCGCGAGCTCTTCCGGCACTTCCACACGAACGCCAACGGTTCGCGCGACACAGCAGCAAGGCTGCGCCTCCAGCTCGCGTCTCCTTCTCGACTGCCCGACTTCCACGCAGCTCCTTGGCTTCTGGTTCCTCCCGACTCCCCAACTTGCCGCAGAAGCAAAAGCTTACTCCTCCCACGGGACTCAGCACGACGAACTCTGCAACGGACTCCCACGAGCTCTTTTGGCGATTTCTTCTCACGGACTCCACGAACTCTTTCACCAACGCTTTTTGGATCTCTTCTACGACTTGCACGAGCTCTTTTTGGATTCTCGTTCACCAACTTCTTTTGGCGACTCTTCTACGGAACTTGCACGAGCTCTTTTTGGATTCTCTGGGATTGTCCTCTTAACAAAGAAAAAATGTCTCTTTTCCTTTGCACCCGCTCCCCCGCACCGGGCCTGATCATGCCCTCGTGATTCATCCCCGCTCAACCACGGGTGGAGTAGAGGGAGTTGTGACGTCACCGCAAGGGTTTCCTTCTTCCTCTTCGCAGAAGAGGGGCTAGGGAGTCTCATTGTTCTGTGCCCACCTAACTATTTAAATTCGATCCGCAGCGCATCTTATCGAGTTTCAAAACATTAACATATGGAGGCGAGCTACTCTAAGCGAACATGCACTTATCGACATTAGCTGACTAAGGAACCTGTGTGTTGTGTGAGATTGAATTCCAAAATTCCGTTAACCACTACCCCCTCCCCTTTCTTACAGACTCGTCCCGAGTCGTCAAATTTTCGTGTGACCGCATGTGTAGTTTTCCCTAGTACATTCTACCTTCGGATCCCTGAGTGCGACATTTCTTTAAACGTGTCCCAAAAAATAAATAACCTAATGCGCTGCGTAACTAACTAAAAAAACTCTTCACAGATCATTCGGACAACTTACTAAAAATTGCCGGCGCCGCTAAAACAAACATGCAGTGGGGTTCCAGTATTTACAATCTTAACTTATCATATTACAGTAAAACTAAACCATGGGCCGCAGGACTTTGTGATCTGTGAAAGGGGAAAGGCAAAAGTCATAGCAAAGTCTTTGGCAGGGATGGTCGATGGAGATGTCGCAAAACACAAAAAATGGACTGGATGCACAGGCTGCCTGCAGGCAGTCCTCACAAAAACTGGAATGTCCGGCACGCATGGTGATGGATGGACCACAAGCGGGCAAACTGCAAACAAGGGCTAGCAGGCATGGGGTCATGGCCAGAGGCAGGCAAATGCCAGAGCATGCAAGGTAAGTCCATGGCAGAACAGCCACTGCAGCACAACAGGCCGGCAGGTTAAAGCGGCCGGCTCTGGTGTGGTTCCATCAGATCTGAGGGTGCGGTGTATGGGTGCCGGCCGCTTTGAAGGCTGGGTTCGGAACCTAGCCTACTGTCTCCCCCACTGCTATTGCCTTTGCCTGTCTCTGTCCATACCCACTCCTTAATTGCCACACAACACAACAAAATTTTGCCCCTCTTTATTTTTGTTTCCCTTTTATAATTGTCCCCTAACCTCCCGTTTATTGTCTTTGTTCCGGCTAACCTTATCCTGTCAACCTTAGCCTACTCCCAACCCCTACGTTTCCCTCTCTGGAGGGAACTAGGGAGAGACTAGCCGTCCTGCCTCTCGAGCCAACAAAGCCTCAGAATGGGCCTCCTTAGAGTTCAGCGATCTACAAGGTGAGTCCAGCGGCCTACAAACCCGAGCGAAGGGATGCGCATGGTGCGAGGGTACTCTCCCTATCTACCCTAACATTCAATAACCTGAAACTACCCCGGGTTTCCAAAAACGCCCTCACACGTTAAACTATCGCTTCTAAAAACCATGGATCCGTCGCCTGTGTTTTGGTGTCCATTATAAATTTGAGGGCCTTGCCCCCTCAAATTTTCATAGCGGCCCTCGCACAAATTTCCTGGCTGCAGCGCTGGCTCTAACTGCAGGAACTCCCCCTCTTGCCAAACTCTAACCAATGTGGCACCCCAGGCCGCATGGCTGCCTCCGAGCCTAGCTGCGCCCTCATAAATGTGGGGCGTTGCCCCTCCTCGCATTGCCCCCCCCTTCCGATGCCCACGTGGGCGTGTTGTATTCCCCGGGTCCCTTTCCGAGGTCGCCCATGCCCAGTCACTTGCCCCCGGTGGCATTCTGGTGCTCGGGTCCCGTTTCCGCGGGTCGTCGCCATGCCTATTACACTATCCTCGGCCCTCGTTGGCCCTTAGGCCTACTCTGGCCGACTAGTCGGTGCCTGGGGTGCCCACTAAACAAAACTCAACTTTCCTCAGCCACGCTCCCAGCCGGTCCCATTGAACTCTTGCACCCTCCAAACGGGTTTCGCTGCCTTCTTCTCGACACCAACAACAAAACGACCTCCTGTAAGTAAATTTGATAACCACTAGCTAACATTTAAACTGACCCCAGGGGTCACTATGGGCGGGGAATCACTCCTCCCCCCAACCAGTTCATTCGCACCATGATACCACATTCGCTCCACTCACACACTTGGGCCCCACTGTCCCACATCATTCCTCACACACTTCCATTTTCGCAACTCACACCAACACCCCACACTGCATCCTTCTAACTAAATCCCCTGACTAACTCGTGCTCCCTCGTCATCCCTTAAACTCATGCACGTTCCATTTACTCTACGTAGCTTAAGCTAACGTCTCACTACCACATTTCCAGTCTGTCGAAAATATAACGATGTCAATCCGAATACCAAATACAATATACCATAAAAATATAATAAAATAACATACTCATAAATACAATAGAAATATGAAGAATAAACACAAACCCATGTCCCCATGAAGCCGGTCTAACTAATCTAACCCCATCCTCCTAATTAGTAGTTCCTGTGCCCCCAAACAAGGGGGGTCTTCCACCCCTTGCTGGAGAACTCAATGTTCACCCGAAGCGAGGCTTGCTTTCTCAACTCTTTTTTTTTCATAATTGCGCCACCACCATGCCGGCAGTTCACAGCCGTGCTCTTTTTCCGTGACGTTCATTGGCAGCTGCTTGCCACCCCGCGTACCTCGTCCCTCTTGGACCGGTACCATCCGGCAGAATTCCCTTCGGCCGGGATTCCAAAACACACGCTGCAGCCATGACGTCACTCCACGCATCTCAAAAGTCAATGCCCCGCGTTTCGAGGGGTTCCCACCGCGAACACATATGTGCGTTCTGCATCGGCGGAGCTTTACAAACACGCTCGCGTGGAGAATCCATCGGTCCAAAAATTCGGAATCCAGCGAGCTTCTGTCCGTCCGCGGGATCGCGCTAACATCCACCCTTGGCGTTCCGGACCGGGTTTCACCCTGCCGAGCCGCGCACGTGGCGGCCCTTTGCGTAGCACAGCACGGACCCGCACTCGCTGCTGCTGCAAACCCGGCACGGTCTAATTCCAGCTACGGCGCTACTCGACCTTGTCCTTCATACGGTCCCGTCTCGTCGCCGGCCGCCTGTTCAACGCACACACTCCTGGTGCACGACGCATCACACACTCCCCATGGCCACTCGCGACACGCGGGATGCGGTTGACGTTTCTCCCACCACTACGACTGTCATCTCCTCCACGTACACGACCTCACACACGCTGTCTCTCTCAACATTACCGTGCTTTCACTCGACTCGTGCCGTTTCACTCAACGTGCCGTTTCCCTCGCAAACACGTGGAGTTCCACTCACACACGGTACTTCACTCATAACATGGGCTTCCACTCGCAGAGATAACGCACACACGTCATTCCATTCAACACGTGGTGCTTCTTCCACACACGGAGTGCTGGGAAGCACGCACCCCGGCACACTTGTACCACACCACTTCACACACGGGCGTTCGCACTCCCATCGGGGGCGCCCACTCACACCTTGCCACCACACACACCGCGGACAAACCACATGGGGATGGCGTGCTCCCCACAAGGGGTTCCGGGGGCTCTATTACCCCCCAAGCTGAACGTAGCACCCGCTCAGTACAGCACCCGCCCCCTCAACTCCGCAAAGCCGACCCGAACTCACCTGGTCGTGAGTCGCCTCAAGGGGCATACTCCCTCCCCTCGTTCCTGGAGGAGGCCATCCAACGCTCCGCACCTGGTCCTAACCAGTCGCCAGCCTCCCCCTCACGGTCCTCACTACCTCAATGATAGTGTGATGTCGCGTCCTTAACCACCGTCATTCACCCTCATATCTCCCGTGTCTCTGTACATTTTATTTCCGTCACGCGTTCGTATTAATCTCCCCCTCGCCTCTACGTAGTCTCATGCACGTCTCCGTCATCCCATTTAATCTTTTTCCCTCTGTGTCACCGCACTGTTGCTTTCTCTGTCACGACCCTTCGCCCAACACGTCTCCCGAATTATTTTGTCCTCCACCGCGGGGCCGACCAGTTCCACACTCCCCTTGTCGGTTCCGGTCGAGCTGCCACGTGGTGCCGCCATTTGCACCACCCGTTGTCGCGTTTCACTGCACGCAATTGCCTTTATGCCCGCCTGCAGGCCCTCGCCCCATGCTCTGCCATCTCACCCGCAGCTGTATTGCACCATTCTCATCCATTTTTATTCATGCCCATTCATCATGCGTTTTACCAATCCTGGCACGCATTTTCATTCTATGTTGTTTTTCATTTGTTGTGCGCATTTTTCATTTATGTTGTTCATTGCCTGCAGCAAGCACCCGCGCAAGCATTTCCCCCACTTGGCTGATCTCAGCCAACCCCGACGATAGCCGAATCGCCTCGGTCGGTCGCGGAATCCGCCGGGACCGGGAGGATCCTGACGGGAGGAGGGTAGAGGGGGGTGTCATCCACCGCCGGCCTCTGCCCACTGCGCCCATTTCGGTTCTGGGTTCGATTGTTGGGGATTGCTCCTTGCACAATGAGGCATTTCCTGCCGAGGATCCTTCATCCTGGACCATGGATTCTACTTATTTCTACATCCCATTCCTAATCCCATATCCCTCCTGCTCCTGCTCGCCTTGGCTGACATTTACGTGCTGGGAATAAAATTTATAACGCTCGTAATTTGGGGACACGGGGGCGGTTTGCTCCGTTTATTACCCCTGATCCGACTCCGTGATTTTGCTACGGAGGCGGAGGGCGGCCGAATCGCACTCTGGACAAACCAATGTTGCGGATTTCGATCGAACCTAACAAATTTACTGAGGTCGGATGGTTCACACCCCACTCTGACTACCAGTTGTTACTGGCGGGTGTCTGCCGCCAACCGACCGCTCTAAAACAGCGCAAGTCGAGTCGGCCGACCGATCGCCCGGAATAGGATCCCGCCGAATACTCCCGAGCGACGGGTCCTTGTACCCAAGAACCGAAATACGCCAATCGGCAGATCACGTGGGGTAGGGTTGATTGCTCAATCTCAATGTACCTAAATACCCACGTGATCCAACTACCGGGGTATTCCACCCTTCGACGATCTCGTACGGACAAACGCCGAGGCGAGCGTGTCCACCTGTGCGCGATTCCGACAGCGCGTAATCGCCGAGAACCGTCGGTCCAGAAGTCCCCTATTACGGCAAACCAACGC
Source organism: Eptatretus atami (assembly GCA_035128595.1). Classification (NCBI taxonomy): domain Eukaryota; kingdom Metazoa; phylum Chordata; class Myxini; order Myxiniformes; family Myxinidae; genus Eptatretus; species Eptatretus atami. The sequence goes on along the minus strand of CM068958.1, from coordinate 110,440,865 downwards.
GCTTTCTATCTCCCCACACGCAAATGTTCAGGTCAATGAGGAATGGACGAAGCGAGCAGGTTCACATTACACTAAGGACATTTATTATAATGAAACACTGTATGCACAATTAACAAGCAACAAAAAACTACAACCGTCTATAAGCAATTATTAATGTACAGTCAACTACACAGTTTTACTTCGGGACTCGGATCTCTCTCTGAGCTCGTGGTTCCTGCCCTGTTCGGCGATCTTCGCGCGGGCCCTGGGACCCCGTGCACGAGCGCGGGAAGTAGCGCTGAACGAGCCCCTTCCGTTCCCCCAAGAGCCCCGTCTGAGCTGTCGGG
>CM068958.1:110417217-110440529 GCA_035128595.1 Eptatretus atami | reverse complement strand
GTAATACGGAACGAACCGCTTAAGCGGTTCGTCTCCGGAGTCCGCCTGTGGCGTGGTACGATCGCCCGGTTGACCACTCGCGCAGGTACTTAGGTAGGTCGAATTTGGCGAGCAACCATCCTGCGCGGGTGGGCAATTGGCACGATCGTGGTGAGGTTAAACCCCCACCCGTGACTAGCTCCCGGCGTTGTTCCGAGAGGGTCACGACTGAATTGTCCGTTCCGGTGGGCGAGGCGGCCTGTTTGGCTACACGCGGTCGATCGCACGCCGGGCGGGCCAGAATTCGCAACAATATATATATATATATATATACAGTATACATACTGTATACTGTTGGACCCTGCGATTTGTGGACCTCATGTATTCGTGAGTCATAAAGTGTGACCTGCTTCGACATTCGCGCTATGTGGATTCATATATATTTTTTAAATTCTTTTATTTTTTAACACTTCAGGACTGGTCTCCTATATCCACTTGAGAAATTGGAGAAATCAGACAACATCACAGTGTTACATACAAAGGTGCAACCACAGATCCCCTTAACCACAGCCCAAATAGCTTAGTTCCAATCGTCAGCAAGGTCATGCAATCCATCATCGTAGTTGACATAAAATCACTCCTTTTCTCCAACAGCCTCATTTCAATTTTAGTTGTAAAAATCGGCAATTTTTGTTGTTAAAAACCCAATGTTGAACATGTTCTCAACCATTTCTCGGACAAGCATTTACCGATGTCCAAACATGGCACACATAATGAATGATTGCTTATATAAGGACGTCTTTTTTTTTCGAGATCAGATGCAAGATGGCCGACTGGCAGCCATTTTGTTACTTATAAGTGTTCTCAACCATTTCTTGGATATGCATGGTCCAATTTTGTTCAAACGTGGCAAAAGCACAGTACATAATGGCATACACATGCACCTCACTTTATTTTACGATCTTATCAAAGATGGCCGACTGGTAGACTGGTGGCCATTGTAGCTGTAAATAAATATGGTCTAGCGCTTTAACTCCACACAGCAAAATTACTAAAACAACGGGGCTATGACATTTTACGTCTTTTTTCCTTGTTATTCTGGATAATGAATGCTGAAGTCTCCTCTTTTCCCAACACGACTTTCCAAAGTAGACATTAGAGTGAATGGACGGGACAATGTTATACGCATCGGCTTGTACAGAGAGGGAGATGACGACCCCGACTACAACTCTAAGATTTCTCATCATGCTAGCTTGGAAAAACTCCCTCATGTACTCCTGGAAAATACAGTATGAAATCTTTTCCACATCATCAAATTTACAATGATTCTCTCCTCTATTTGGTTCATCGCAAAGGTAAATCGCTCATAAGGTAATCCACATGGCAGCCATATTTTGTGAAGCTTCAGCATGCAAAGCACGTTTCATTGAAGCAAGCATGCTCCAAGGTTCATTTGTTTAGGACCAGTTGAGTGTTGTTATGCCAATGTGATGTCACACTTCGGTGCTCTATACCCCACAACCTGTCGAATACCATTTACGCATGTGCAGAGTGAGCAACTCTGCCTTAAAACTCACTCTTTCTCATAAACCTCTGCCGTAAAGTCTGTCGTGGATTGTAAGATATGACAAAATACATAATTTATGAAGGAAAAGGGCCCAGAATGGTCTGCTGATGCTTTCATTGAGATTTACAGGGGTTTTTTGAAGAGACCATTCCAAATTCACATTTCCATATACCGCATGCGTACTATTATTCATAAAAATTGTGCAGCAACTCCTCATTATGTAAATATATGTGATCTTGTGACCCCTTTATATGGCATCTATTTACTATGCTTACACAGGTTAGGAAGGGGTATGGAGGGAAGAAATTGGAAATGAGAAAGGCAAGGTAATTTTTTATGTCTGTCTGCCTGTCTGGCGGTCAAACAAAATTGAAAATCATTCCAAACAGGAGGGTTACTGTTGGTAGGGACGTCATAAAGGACACCAACAACAGACACGAATAACAAATTTAACATGTTAAATAAAGTGCTGTAAAATACGGTGCATCAATGGCAGTAAACTTCCAAAAAAAAGTTTTTTTTTCTACACCCTGGAAATCCCTTATTTTGTTTTAATTTAATTATATACTTAAACACTAGAACACAAATCACATTCTTGTCACTTCCACAAACCTCCATGCAGCAGTACATTTGAACAAAACATCATGCCATTCTACGCCATCTCAACCAATCAAATTTGTCACTTGCGCTGGGGAATATTGAGATTCAGACAAAATCGTGGCTCGTAGGAAATATATATCACGCTCAGAAATGCAAAGCAAGAGTTGAAAAGACTTTTCCCATGTCCTTTTTCTCCAGACTGTGCGGGGTAAGGTGTTTTATGAACTCTGTAGTTAATTTGTGTTTGTAAATCATTTTGGAAAGCCATAAAGTTGAGTCGTTTTAAGATTCAGATTTGTCTTTGAAGGATGAATTTTCAGCTTCTGCATTGGCAACCTGCAACATTTTGCAAGGATAATAGTGCATGTTGATGTTGTAATGGATGTGAGGTTTAAAAAAAAAAACATTCCAAAGCAAGTGCACATGCAAAAGGGCAATCTTCATAAATGAGCTGCACAATTAAATGGGAGAGGTTGATTGGTTGAGAAAATTAAAATTGAAAATTGGAAAAGAGAAGAGAAGAGAAGAGAAGAGAAAGGTAGGAGAGTTGGGAGAGAAGGGGTAGAAAAGGAAAAGCAGGTTGATAAAAGATGGGAAAAGCAATGATTTGACACAAAACATTGGCACTTGGCAGTGAAGGAGGAGGCAAAATGTAGTTTATTTTGCATATGTAATATGTAGGTCACTTTAATTGGCTTAGCATCCCTTGCTTGGGACATTTTGCTTCAGAAGGAAGCAACTCAGGCTACTGCAACCGAATGACACTATTAATCAGATCTGATACCGGAGGAAATTAAATTCAGGGATGGTGAATTCAATGGTGAACTTGCAGATAATTTGCTGTCAATGTGATGAAAGAGTTGCTTTTGCTTGTACCATACCATCTTTGGCTACTCTCAATTGTAGTCATTTTTATGTTATTTTCACCTCTTTAATTCTGTAAGTGCCATAAAGAAACTAGTTACATGAAAAATAGATGCAATTTTGGCCTCTCCTTTCCCGGTCCACCTTGTGTATACAATCTTTTCCCCTCTCATCCTTTTCCTCTTCTCACTTCCTAATCCCCTTTTCCTTTTGCTACTCTCTCATCCAACTCCTGAATGCACATTTTCTTCATATCCTACCCGTTCCCTACCTTTTCTATAAAAAAATTTTCATTTGAACTTTTCCATCTCCACAACCATGCATCTATCATCGATTGGGACCATACTCTGTAAAGAGCATTGGTGCTGCCAAAGCAGTCTCCTGGACTATTGGGCACAATCATGGACAGGTCACCACTCCAACACCAGATACTCAAATGGCTCAATCATCCCAGCAAGCTGGTACTTGGTACTCATTTTGACAACCTCAGGATGACAGACTGAGTCAACCCCACCTGGTATTAATTCAATGAAAGTGTAGGATTTGAACTCAAGACCTTAGGATCCCAAGCCCATCAACCTAACCATTAAGCCAACACCAGGTTTTCCACAACCAAACAGTAATAATATGTGGATGGTCTGTTATGCAAATAAATATTTATGGAGTTATTAAAGTTAAATGCAACCACCGCTTAGCGAGAATTACCTTTCCAAATATTAAGTTTGACCGATGACTGCTGCATAATTAAAATAAGAGTTATGCAGTAAATTGGGACCACATCGTATTTTTCATGTCCACAAGAGACGAGTGCACCAAGCTTTTGAGTACCTGGAAGGTTTGCAGATTGAAGTGCAGAGAGAAGCCGATGACAAGTCATGCTTGGTTTCTGTGATCTGCAAAGCATTTCCACAATCTCTATGAATGATTTTTTTGCTTTTTAATTTTAATACCTTTTGTAAGCACTTTTTAAGGACATTTCTGCACCATCGTAAGCTTGAATGGAAAGTGCATATATATGGTAAAATGACGTATACAAATCATATTCATCATTTTGCACCATTCTCTCGACAGGGCATCGTTTCTGCAAAGCAGTTTCTTAGCTTCTTTTATCATCAATTTCAGCAGACATTCTAGCACAAAAAGAGCAGGATGGCCTAGAGGCAAACACACTTGCTTTTAAGCTGTCTAGCCTGGGTTTGAATCTCGGCCCTGCTATAAACTGTCGTCCCGGTGTAAAGACTTAAAGCTACCCCCCTTTAAAATTACCTCCTGGTAATCTGAAATCGATTTCAAGTTACCCCTGGGGGTAGCCTGAAACCGATTTCATATTACCCCCGCACTTTGACATTACCCCCCTCCCTGATTTAGCTGAAATGATAAATTCTTATGCCCACAACTCATGATACGTTTATTGTATCAGCTATATCGAAGAAGGATATCATAAAAATATGGCAAAAACGATAACTGTATGAGAAATACTGATTTCATATAACAATATTAAAACAAGTGGTGCCAGGCACAAAAAATCCTGCCATTTATCACAAATATGCATTTTTCACTATAGGAATGGGTAGGATTATAAGTGACAAATAGAATAAGGTTCACTATAAGCTTAGTTTGAAGTAAATCAGATCATTTTGACGAAGTTATGAGCGAAAAACGATTTTAGATCTTTTCGTGACCTTGACCTTGACCTTTGATCCAATTGGACCCAAAAGTTAATGGGGTCGTTCAAGGTTCATTTCCCACCTGTGGATTAAATTTGATAGTGTGTGCTAAAGCCGTTTTTCCATAAAGTTGCTAACAGACAGACAGACAAACAAACAAACAGACAAACAAACCGGACGATTACAATATCCGCTCCTCCCTCCGGGGGGCGGGATATAAAATCATTCATAATAAAATCAAAATTCATTGCAAACTCTTTAAAGGCTGCCACGTGGTCAATGGTTTTTCCCTCATTAGCTTTCAATATCAATTAAATTACTATTTTTGGAAATAAACATACATAAATAAATGTTTTGAGGGGGGTAATCTGAAATCGTAGGGATAGGATGAAATCTATTCCACGCGATTTCAAGTAACCGGGGGGTGGGGGGGTAAAGATGAAGGAAGGGGTAATTTGAAATCGCTACACCGGTGTTTCACAGGTAGGGTGATTAATCATTGTGTGTGCTGACCCTTGGATGGAGTTAAACAGGCATCCTGTCTGCCAGCATTAATTGGTGGATGTTAAAGACCCCACAGTGTCCTTCACGAAGAGTAGGTAGGTGAGCTGTCGCCGGCAACCTGAACAAATAAAAAATTCCCACCCTAACCACAGTTGAACGTCAGGCCTGGCCAGCCGGTTCGGAAAGACTTCGGCCAATCTTACCGTGGCCAACTCCACAAGCAATGGGAATAATTGTAGCAGAACTCTGAGCTCCTTGGATATTTTGGCTCCCTCACCTTGGGCTCCTTCGAGAAAAATCAGGCTGCTCAGGTATATGCAGGTTTGAATAGCGGCTGGTAAACCGGCCGCGAGGGTTCAAAGGGTTAAAGAAGAAGAGTAGGAGCCCAGCACACATCCAGAGAGTTCATAGAACACCTTACCCACCGTGTTGAGAAACGAGGACATCAGCGGAGTCCACATCGGCCTGCAGTTTCATCTGTATTACTGATATTATTTCGTGTACATTTTAATTGAGGAATATAATAAATGCATGAACCAAAGCACTTCAACACATGATTTCCACTTAACAAGTGAATGATAATTATATCACATGATTCTCTCACACCCACCCCTCCCCCCAACAACAATAACAAAAACAACAACAACAAGTGAGAAAAAAAACATCAAAAAAGAAAACCCCACAACCATTTCACAGATTACCATCCGGACATATTTTGACATTTTTGTCATCGGTGACTGTGAGGCAATTGTAACAGTTGTATGAAGACGTACAGTATATGTGGGAGGGAGTTAAACATTTGTAGTATAGGTTAGTGTAATTACTCCGCACACATGAAGCGAAAAGCGGGATTAGCAATTGGTTCATGTCCGTCCGTCCATCCTATCAGTTTATGATTGAGGAACAACTTATTTAAATTGAATGTTAAATTTGAACACAAATTGGAACATGAATAGGAAGACGTCTGTCAATTTAATGTACTTTGGCTCAGAATTCCTCCCGCTTGCACATGAGTTTTTTTTTTTAAATGTCTGCATTCTTGACAGTCAAACAAAATCAAAAATCATTCCAAACAGGAAACTTACTGTTTTTAAGGATGTTATAAATGACACAAACAACAATCACGAATAACTAATATAATGTGTTAGATAGGATAATGTGATAGACACTGGAGAAAATAACGGTAAAACACAGAATTTATTTATTTATACGCTTTTAAACCTCTTTAAACCTTTATTTAAATTTAATTATTTACTTGAAAACTCCATCCATCCATCAGGACCATACTCTGAGCAGAGCATTGGTGCTGCCTTAGCAATCTCCTTGGCTATTGGGCACAATCCTGGACAGGTCACCACTCCAACACAGGATTACCAGCAAGCTGGCACTTATTTTGCTAACCTCAGAAGGATGACAGGCTGAGTCAACCTCACCTGGTATTAATTCAACAGCCGAGTGGGAGTTGAACTCGGGATCCTGGGATCCCAAGCCCACCACCCCTAACCATTTAGGCAACACCAGGCTTATACTTGAAGACTGTAGAACACAAATCGGCTTCATAATACTTCCAAGAACTATGAAATACTGAATATCCATATATAGCATGAGATGTTGTGGCCTGTGTTTTGGGGTGAAGAAGAGGCCATAACAATGGCTATTACGATGCCGATTGAACCTGCACTCTATGGTAATCAATAAAGCCTACACCTCCTAAAATGTGACTCAACATTATCTTATTACTGTGCATAAGGAGGGTTGGTGTCTAAGACTGCTTCAGTAGATTTTTAAACGATCTGTAAATCATTATCTTATTAAAATAGAAGGACAGGAGGGCCTTGTCGTTTGTGAGTTTCCCCTTCCTGGATTTGCGATATCATGATGAATTTGTTGAGGCAAGGTTTGCGGATTGCGATCAATGCGCTCGAATAATCACAAGTTGCAGAACTATTTTCCACATTTATTCACATACTTAGCATGGGCCGTCAACACAATAACCCCCTCAAAACCCCCCAACATCATCATCTCCATCAACTCTTCTTTATCGTCGCCATCATCAGTATCACCATCACATTATTGGATCAGGTTTATCATCATTATTATTAAAGGTAAGTTTAATGATTTTAATAACTCAAAAAAAACCTTTATTTTATGTTCTTCATGCAGGAAAATAAGCTGGTGTTGGCTGGTTAAGGTGACTGGCTTAAGATCTTAGGGTCTTGATTTTGAGCCCTTGTCGATCCATTAAATAACACCAGGTGGGTTGACTCAGCTTGTCATCCTTCAGAGTTTTGTAAAACAATTACCAGCTTAAAACTTAAAACGGCATAAAACAAGAATCAGCTTTGCTCCCAGCAATGATGCAACAAGCAGCCATAGGCTGCATACAAAATAATAACTAAACAATAAAACTTTATTTTATGTTCTTAATCTAGGAAAATTAAACTTTATTTTATGTTCTTAATCTTGGAGAATAAAACTTTATTTTATGTTCTTAATCTAGGAAAATTAAACTTTATTTTATGTTCTTAATCTTGGAGAGTAAAACTTTATTTTATGTTCTTAATCTAGGAAAATTAAACTTTATTTTATGTTCTTAATCCAGGAGAATAAAACTTTATTTTATATTCTTAATCCAGGAGAATAAAACTTTATTATATCTCTCCATAATTCCAGCAATCTCTGTGTGTCTGCGTGTGTGTGTGTGTGTGTGTGTGTGTGTGTGTGTCTGTGACCGCTGTTTCTCGACAACCACTGGTCCGATCTAATTGAAACTTGCCAGGTATATTGATGGGGCCCTGAGTATGTGCCTTTTCAAGGTTTGATATTAATCGGACAAGTGTTTCCCAAGTTATGGCCATTTATTTACCAAACCAATGACAGGACACGTTGCTGCGTAGGCGTGGTCCATGGGGAAAGGGTGCCTTAGTTACCAATGACAGGACACGTTGCTGCATAGGCGTGGTCGATGGGGAAAGGGTGCCTTAGTTACCAATGACAGGACTCGTTGCTTGGCGTTTTGCACCCACAGTATCTATCTTCTATCTATCTATAATTCCAGCAATCTCTGTTTGTTTGCCTTTCAAAAGGTTTGAAATTAATCGGACAAGTGGTTCCCAAGTTATGGCCAAGTTAGAGCGCGTTCCCCATTATGGGTTACAACGTACGGACTTCCGGATAGTGATGACTTACTGTATTCTAATAATTTCTCGATTTCTTATGCGCATTTATAGATAAACACAATGCCCCAAAACAGTCGTCGTTTACGAGAGCGAAGGAATGGCCTGTGTAGTTGTTTGAAAGTTTTTTTGTTTGTTTGTTTTTTTTGCACGTATGGCCACGCACGTACGGGCATGCACGTACGGGCACGCACGTACAGGCACGCACTAGTATTCTTAATCCAGGAGAATAAAACTTTATTTTATGTTCTTAATCCTGGAGAATAAAACTTTATTTTATATTCTTAATCCAGGAGAATAAAACTATATTTTATGTTCTTGATCCAGGAAAACAATACTTCATTTTATGTTCTTAATCCAGAAAAATAATACTTTATTCTTAGTTCTTAATCACTCTTTTATTCATGAAAATAAATAGCACAAAAACAATGCACAATCATTTTAATGCACAATCATTTAAGGGGAGGGGAGGAGCGAAGTTGAAGGAGAGTTGGGGGGGGGGTGAGGATCAGAACAATCTGCAATTTTTGTTTACACCATGAAGATGAAAGTTTAGTCTTTCAAACTCTCCTGGGAACCATGATCGCTATCATTGGCCTGTTCCACTGCAGGAAGTAGGCCTCTCAACTCACATTAGGGGTATTGGCATACTCACCACACTTTCCAAGTGCTGTTGGTGAGAGGGTAAGGGCAGGAATTTGTAATTTGTTTCGGGTGCCACTCTGCTGGTGATCTTTGCTTTATCTTCGTGCAGGACAGTGTGGGATCTTTAACGTCCACCAACGACCAGTGCTGGATAAAGACAGATCCTGTATAAAGACCGATCTTGTGGCTTAACTACCTTTTATGGACAGCAAACCCATTGATGAATTGCCCTGCATGCAAAATACCCAGGGTGACAGTTTATAGCTGCGTCGAAATTTGAACCCAGGCTAGACAGCTCAAGGGCAAGTGTACATACTGTTACTGGCCGGGTGTCTGCCGCCAAGCGACCGCTCTGAACGGAGCCGCAAGTCGAGTCGGCCCGACCGATCGCCCGGAATAGAGATCGCCGCCCGGATAACCTCGAGCGACGGTCCTTGTACAAGAACCGAAATACGCCAATCGGCAGATCACGTGGGGTAGGGTTGATTGCCAATCTTCAATGTACCTAAATACCCACGTGATCCAACTACCGGGGTATTCCACCCTCGACGGATCTCGTACGGAACAAACCGCCGAGGCGAGCTTGTCCGTGCGCGATTCCGAGCGGCGTAATCGCCGAGAACCGTCGGTCCAAATGTCCCCTATTACGGCAAACCAACGGCTTTCTACTCCCAACACACGAAATGTTCAGTCAATGAGGGAATGGACGAAGCGAGCAGGTTTACATTTACACAAGGACATTTATTATAATGAAACACGTATGCAATTAACAACCAACAAAAGAACTACAACCGTCTATAAGCAATTATTAATGTACAGTCACTTACACAGTTTTACTTACGGGACTCGGCGCCACAAACATTCATTCGAAAGAAAAGCAGGAAAAAGACCCCATCAAAGGCAATGGGTCAGACTGGACCTCTTGGGTCTTTATGGCGTGGGACTTGGCAGACCGAACGAGTCCCACGAGACGTTGCAGGTTACCTGCACCCTCGTGGTGTCTGGCTTGGGCGACCCGCGATGCTCCTTCCCCACAGCAGCTAGCGTAGCCCGCGTCGAGCTCGGCCTTCCGTGTGCAGGCGAGCTCTCTCCGGCACTCTCCACACGAACGCACGGTTTGCGCGACACAGCAGGCAAGGCTGCGCCTCCAGCTCGCGTCTCCTTCTCGACGCCCGGACTTCCACGCAGCTCCTTGGCTTCTGGTTCCTCCCGACTCCCCCAACTGCCGAAGCAAAAAGCTTACTCCTCCCACGGGACTCAGCACACGAACTCTGCAACGGGACTCCCACGAGCTCTTTTGGGATTCTTCTCACGGGACTTCCACGAACTCTTTCCACCAACTTTTTGGATTCTCTCTACGGAACTTGCACGAGCTCTTTTTGGATCTCTTCACCAACTCTTTTGGGACTCTTTCTACGGAACTTGCACGAGCTCTTTTTGGATTCTCTGGGATTTCTCTCTTGAACAAAGAAAAGATGTCCTCTTTATCCTTTGCACCCTCCCCCCGCACCGGCGTGACTCATGCCCTCGTGATCCACTCCCCGCTCAACCACGGTGGGAGGGAGTTGTTGACGTCACCGCAGGTTCTTCTTCCTCTTCGCAGAAGAGGGGAGGGACGTCTCCATTGTTTCTTTCCCTAACTATTAAATCGATCCGCAGCGCATCTAATCGATTTCAAAACATTTAAACAATGGGAGGCGAGCTATCTAAGGAACATGCACTTATCGACATAGCTAACTAAGGGAACCTGTGTGTTGTGTGCGATTGAATTCCAAATTCGTAACACTACCCCCTCCCCTTTTTACAGACTCGTCCCGAGTCGTCAAATTTTCGTGTGACCAGCATGTGTAAGTTTTCCCCAGTACATTCTACCTTCGGATCCCTGAGTGCGACATTTCTTTAAACGTGTCCAAAAATAAATAACCTAATGCGCTGCGTAACTAACTAAACAAACTCTCACAGACTCATTCGGACAACTTAACTGAAATTGCCGGCGCTAAAACAAACATGCAGGTGGGTTCCACGTATTTACAATCTTAACTTATCTATTACAGTAAACTAACCATGGCCCAGGACTTGTGATCTGTGAAAGGGGAAAGGCAAAAGTCATAGCAAAGTCTTTGGTGCAGGGGAATGGATGAAGATGGTCGCAAAACACAAAAAAATGGACTGGATGCACAGGCTGCCTGCAGGGCAGTCCTCACAAAACTGGATGGTCCTGGCACGCATGGTGATGGATGGACACAGGGGCAAACGCAAACAAGGCTAGCAGGCATGGGGTCATGGCAGAGGCAGGCAAATGAGGCATGGCAAGGTAAGTCCATCAGCAGAGGCAGCTGCAGCACAAAAGGCCGGCAGGTGAAGCTGGCCGGCCTCTGGTGTGGTTCCATCAGATCTGGAGGGAGTGCGGTGGTGCCGGCCGCTTTGAAGCGGGTTCAGACCTAGCCTACTGTCTCCCCCACTCTATTGCTCTTGCCTGTCTCTGTCATACCCACTCCCTAATTGCCAACAACAATAACAATATTTGTGCGCGCCTCTTTATTTTTGTTTTCCCCTGCTTTTTAAAGTTGACTCAATTTCCCTCTGTGCGTTGGCTACAGCTCCGAGAAGGCAGGCCCAGGACCCTAGTACCCCCTTTAATTGTTCTTCTCTCCTTCTCGCTAATCCCCCTTCCTGTCAACCAGAGTAGGGAACGTAGGGCGTGAGCGCAGTAGGCTAACGGTTTGACCAGGCAATCAGGCCTTAGCTACACGGACATACAGCCACATACTCTGGAAAGGGAGGGATTAGGGAGAGAGCACATGACGTCATACATGAAGTGGCAATCAGCAGAGACCCAACAGGGGCCGTGCAGCAAATATGGTCTCTCTCGTTGAGAGTTCTGTAGGCTGATCTAAACCAGGTGTAAGGAGTGGGTAGTACATGGACAGCAGCCATGACAGAGCGAAGCGAGGCAAGTGAGATGGAGGTGGGCGAGAGGGTCACGATTCATCGCTAGGCTCTAACGAACTAACATCTGCATTTCTTCAAAGTAAAGCGCTGACCAACGGACACCACCGCACTCCCGCTGGCCAGATCTTGGATGGACACAAAACACAGAGGCCTGCCAAGCTATCTCTACCTGACCCAAGGACCTGTATCGTGTTCGCAGTCTGACTGTATACTGAACCATAGACTCTACCCGTCGTCCGCATGTGTCTCGAGTCATTTGCGTCTGCCTCTCGCACATTGATACCAATAGCCGATGTACTAGGCGCCCTTTGTTCTCGCTCGTTTGGACAACCTTCGATTCATGATACGCTGCATCCACATCGCTCACCAACTATCCGTCGGGGCAGGCACTAGGCATGCGTGGCTCAACTGGCCCAGGGTTTTGTGGGAGGACGACACTGCTCCGGCCATCTGGAGCCTGTCGCACAACTCTAACCATGGCACCCCCAGGCCGCAGGCTGCCCCCGGCTAGCTCTCCCTATATAAATGTTGGGGGTTGCCATCTGTGCATGTGCCGCCCCTTCCGATCCGACGTGGCGTGTTGATTCCCGGGTCCCCTTTCCGAGGGTCGCCCGGTCCCCAGTACACTGCCGCCCGTTGCATTTCTGGTGCTACGGGTCCCGTTTCCGACGGTCGCCCGTATGCCCTATACTACTATCCCGGCTCCTCTTGGCCTCGTTCAGCCTACTCTGGCCGAGCTAGTTACGGTGCCTGGGGTGCCACTAAAACAAAACTCTACTTTCCTCAGACCAGCCTCCAAGACCGGTCCATTGAACTCTTGCACCCCTCCAAACGGTGTTCGTGCCTGTCTCTCGGACACCCAACAACAAAACGACTCCCTGTTAGATTATTTAATAACCGCACTAGCTAACATTAAACTGACCCCGGGGTCACTGGCGGAATCACGCCTCCCCACCAGTCATTCGCAACGCATGCATATACCACAGTTCGCTCCACTCACACTATCTTGCCCACTGTCCCACACTCATTCCTCACAACACTTCCCATTTCGTCAATCTCAACTCAACACTCCTACAGGTGCATGCCTTCTACTAAATCCCCTGATAACTCGTGCTCCGTCGTCATCCCTTAAAACATCTAATGCACGTCCGATTTAACTCTAGTAGCCTAAGCTACGCTCACACTACACATTTCCAGTCCAATGTCCTGTCTCCAGAAAAATCTTTCAAAAAAAATCCATTTCCTAAATCGAACTAAATCCCTCCACTAATCCATTCCACGGGTCCATGATGGTAACCAGCCCCATGTCCCTCATGAACCGGTCTAACTAACTCTAACCCATCCTCACGTAACTAGTACGTTCTCTGTGCCCCAAACCAAGGGGGGTCTTCCACCCCCTGCCTGGGAATCCATGGTTCACGTTACCTGAAGTCGAGGCCTTGTGCGTTGTCTCAATCTCCTTTTTTTTTTCATAACTGCGCACCACCAGCGCGCATTTCACAGCCGCCTTTTTTCCGTTGACGTCATGGACAGCTGCTTGCACCCCGCGTACTTCGTGTCTCGCTCTGGACGTAGTACCAATCCGGCAAGCGAATTCCCTTCGTGCCGATTCCAAACACCGTGCGCCATCGCTACGTCACTCCACGCATCTCAGCAAGCTCTCGCGCGTTTCGGAGGGTTCCCCACGCGAACACATGTGCTCATGGCGCTCGACGGGGAGTCTTTAGCAGGAAACTCGCTCGCTGTGGAGATATGCCATACCGGCCAACATCCGAATCCAGCTAGCTTGCTCGGGTCCGTCGCAGGGATACGGCTACTCTCACCGCTGGCGTTTCCGACCGGGGTTCTTCCACTTGCGCAGCCGCGCAGGCGTGGTGCGGCCTGGTGTGCGTGGGACAGCACAAGGGACACCCCCCCGCACTGCGCTGCTGTGCAAACCCGGCAACGGTGCTCAATTCAGCTACGGCCTAACTCGGACCTTTGTCTTCATGCGTCCCGTCGTCGTCGCCGTTCACGCACACACTCCTGCGTGGCACGACGGCGGTCACATACAACTCACCATGGCACTCGACACGGGGATGCGGTTGCGTTCTCTCCCGATACCGACTGTCATCTCCTCACGTAAGCGACCTCACACAGCGCTGTCTCTTTCATCACATACCGTGCTATCCGCACTCGGGCGTTTGCACTCACACGTGCCGTTATCACTCGCACACGTGCTTCCCCTACAACGGTGAACTTCACTCATACATTGGGCTTCCACTCGCAGAGGGGTTTCACGCACACACGTCATTCCTGTCCACACGTGGTCTTGCTTTCTCACACACGGAGTGCTGGGAAGCACGCACCCCGGCAACTTGTGACCACACCACTCACCACACGGGGTCGCACTCCACTCGGGGCGCGCAACTCACACCTTGCACCACACACACCGGGACAACCACACTGGGATTCGTGTCCCCACAAGGGTTCCGGGGCCTCTATACCCCCCAGGCTGCACGTGCACCCGTCTCAGCACCCGCCCCCTCAAATCCCGCGAAGCTCGACCGAACTCACCTGGTCGTGTCGCCTCAAGGGGCATACTCCCTCCCCTCGTTCCTGGAGAGGCCATCCAACTGCTCGCACCGGGTCCCCTAACCAGTCCGCCAGTCCCCCTCACGGACTCCAAACTAACCTCAATGTGTGTGTGTCCGTCTTTAACCCGTCCAATTCACCCTCTATCTCCGTGTCTCTGTACATTTTATTTCCGTCACCGCGTCGTTTTATCTCCCTCGCCTCTACGTGTCTCATGCACGTCTCCGTCATCCATTTAATTTTTCCCTCTGTGTCACCGTCACTGTTGCTTTCTCTGTCACGACCCTCGCCCAACACGTCCCGAATTTTGTCCTCCACCGCGGGGCGACACAGTCCACCCTCCCCTTGTCGTTGTCGGTCGAGCTGCCATGTGGTGCCGCATTTTGCACACCGTTGTCCCGTTTCACTGCACGCAATTGCCTTTATGCCGCCTGCAGGCCTCGCCCCATGCTCTGCATCTCACCCCGCAGCGTTTGCACATTCTCATCCATTTTTTTATTCATGCCCATCTCGTTTTCCATCCTGCACGCATTTTCATTTATTTGTTGCCGCTTTTTCATTTATGTTGTTCATGCGCAGGCAGCACCACGCGCAAGCCACCCCTCCTGCTGATCTCAGCCAACCCCGACGAAGCCGAATCGCCTCGGTCGGTCGGGATCCGCGCGGGACCGGGGAGGGATCCTGACGGGAGGGAGGGGGGGTGTCATCCACGCGCCTCTGCGCTGCGCCCATTTCGGGTTCTGGGTTCGATTGTGGGGGAATGCTCCTGCACAAGAGCAGTCATTCCTGCTCGGGATCTCATCCTGACCATGATTCTACTATTTCTACATCCATTCCTAATCCTAATCCCTCCTGCCCCTGCTCGCCTTGGCTGAACATTTTACGTGCTGGAATAGAATAAATTTTAAACGCTCGTAATTTGGGGACATGGGGGGTGCTTCCGTATACCCCTGATCCGACTCCGTGAATTTTGCTACGGAGGCGGAGGGGGCCGAATCGCACTCCTGACAACCAATTGTTGCGGATTCGAACCTACAAATTTCGGAGGTGGTATGGGTTTCACACTCCGCATCCGCCTACCAGTTACAGTTGACTGGCCGGCTGTCTGCCGCCGGACGAGATGCGAAAGACGCCGCGGTAATCGACTACCACAGAGCTACGGAACGGTATCGCCGAAGTAAAACGCCGCACCGAGATAACTCGCGAGCGACGGTCCTGTACAAGAACGAAATACGCAATCGGCAGATCACGTGGGGTAGGGTTGATTGCCAATCTTCAATGTACCTAAATACCCACGTGATCCAACTACCGGGTATTCCACCCTCGACGGATCTCGTACGGAACAAACCGCCGAGGCGAGCTTGTCCGTGCGCGATTCCGAGCGGCGTAATCGCCGAGAACCGTCGGTCCAAATGTCCCCCTATTACGGCAAACCAACGGCTTTCTATCTCCCAACACACGAAATGTTCAGTCAATGAGGGAATGGACGAAGCGAGCAGGTTCACATTTACACAAGGACATTTATTATAATGAACACGTATGCAATTAACAAGCAACAAAAGAACTACAACCGTCTATAAGCAATTATTAATGTACAGTCACTTACACAGTTTTACTTACGGACTCGGCGCCACAAACATTCATTCGAAAGAAAAGCAGGAAAAAGACCCATCAAAGCAATGGGGTCAGACTGGACCTCTTGGGTCTTTATGGCGTGGACTTGGCAGACCGAACGAGTCCCACGACACCGTTGCAGGTTACCTGCACCCTCGTGGTGTCTGGCTTGGGCGACCCGCGATGCTCCTTCCCCACAGCAGCTAGCGTAGCCGCGGTCGAGCTCGGGCCTTCCGTGTGGCAGGCGAGCTCTCTACGGCACTCTCCACACGAACGCGCGGTTTGCGCAACACAGCAGCAAGGCTGCGCCTCCAGCTCGCGTCTCCTTCTCGACGCCCGGACTTCCAGCAGCTCCTTGGCTTCTGGGTTCCTCCACTCCCCCAACTGCCGAAGCAAAAAGCTTACTCCTCCCACGGGACTCAGCACACGAACTCTGCCATGGACTCCCACGAGCTCTTTGGGATTCTTCTCACGGGAACTTCCACGAACTCTTTCCACCAACTCTTTTTGGATTCTCTCTACGGAACTTGCACGAGCTCTTTTTGGATCTCTTCACCAACTCTTTTGGGACTCTTTCTACGGAACTTGCACGAGCTCTTTTTGGATTCTCTGGGATTTCTCTCTTGAACAAAGAAAAGATGTCCTCTTTATCCTTTGCACCCTCCCCCGCACCCGGCGTGACTCATGCCCTCGTGATCCACCCCCCGCTCAACCAGGGTGGGAGGGAGTTGTTGACGTCACCGCAGGGTTCTTCTTCCTCTTCGCAGAAGAGGGGGAGGGACGTCTCCATTGTTTCTTTCCCTAACTATTAAATCGATCCGCAGCGCATCTAATCGATTTCAAAACATTTAAACAATGGGAGCGAGCTATCTAGGGAACATGCACTTATCGACATAGCTGACTAAGGGAACCTGTATGTTGTGTGCGATTGAATTCCAAAAATTCGTAACAATACCATTAGGTTATCCTGCCAGCCCTCAAAGATGAGAGGGACCTTGATAACTGTATTTAAAAAGAACTCAAATTTACTTGGATATACTGTACCTGTTGGTAATCACAAAAAATGGGTTACCTGTCTGGCATATAAGAGATTGGTGGATCAATGGACTTACAGGAATGTTTTATAAGGTAGGTGTACTTCCCTCTGAGCTGTTGATTATGGCTTTGATTCCCATCCTGACATAATAATAATAATAATAATAATTATTATTATTATTATTATTTTGTGTGCAGCACATGGCTTCGGGTCGTAGCATCATTTGTTTGTGATGCAGTTGTGTCGCTAATTCAGTGCCCCTATATGTTCGAGCAGGAATTTGGAATTTTGCCAAATTGCTGGCACGAACTCGCCTGCTCCTGGTGAAGTCCACCGTGAGACCTTTAACATCTACCAACTAATGCTGGCAGACATGACACCCAGTTCCTTGCCTGACAAAAACTGTAGAATTAGTTTTTCGCATTCAGGGTGAAGCATCAATGTGTGCACCATCCATAGGAAGGTCGTTAAGCAGGATGACCTGTCAGCCAGCACTGAATGCTGGTGGAAGTTATAAATACCTGTGTTTTTCACACAGTCATCAATAGCATCCTGAAGAAATTATAAATCCCTGCCACCTTCAGTCAAACGTCAGGCCTGGTCAGCCAGTTCGTGAAAGACTTTGGCCAAAAACATTCTCTGGCTGACTCCACAAAAAGAAAGGTAAGAATAATTGGGACCGTTATTTAATCTTTCTGATGGATGGTTGGCCACTGACTAATGAAACAGCCATTGTTTAATCATGGCAACATTGGTGACAAAAGTGTTAATGACTCAAAAGACCTTTCCCTTTGCTCAAATTGGATTGCTCGATTACAACGTAAGCCTCTTCTGTTACCTGCTTGCAAAACATGCAACAATGCTGCTTATGACCCTTGAACCACCTGATTGTTCATGACCCTTGAACCATCTGCCATCTGCCTTGGAGGTACAGCCACTGTAACTGTATCTTTTTTTACTTTGTAGATCAACAGTTGTGATTGCTCAATTATCAATCATTCACATGTTATTCTGGGATTGAAAAAGTAACTTTTGAAAATTAGGCCATGTCATGTTTTATTTATTTATTTTACTGATAATCTATTTCAGGCATTCCAGTCCATTATGTTGTGTAATGAAGAAACAACGTGGTGTGTAATAAAAATAGAGAAGAAATAAATCATATTGTCAGCGATCCCAGGTTATGGCTTTCGCCTTCATTGAGGCAAATTGCCTTCCAAATCCCTGCACCCAGTGGCGTACAAAATGAGACGCACAACTTGTTGGCCTGCTCTCCAAACGCAAGGGAGCTCTGAGGGGTCAGGGTGAGCTTTCTCGTAACTATAAGTGACTGCACATGGGATGTTGGTTCAACATAGCAATATCTGAAGATCTCAGAAGACAAACTGATGTCTACAAACACACAATGTACCTCATTTATCATGCACAGCAGGTGTCAACACAAAGCATAACAGAAAATACTCTGCACTGATGAAAAAAAAATACCATATAATGATTAAAATTTAAATTCTCTTTGATCACAGCATATAATTTGCACAAAACATTGAAACAAACGTTGGATAACCGGGCAACACTGATTTACATTCCAAATGTCTAATCCACAATGATAAAAAAAAATGACCTTTTGTGTTTAACATGTTACCCTGCCAGATTGTCTGACCTATATATTGGCACAGCCTGTTTGTCATTAACTCGTTTCAGCCTAGTTGCTTTTCGATGATTGCTGGTGTGACAAAACCACTTGCTCTCATCCCAAGAAATGTCAGCAAGCCAGGGGCAGGAAAAGGTGAAGGGTATCCACCTGTACTAGAAACGGTCCAAAAACAAATGGTCAGCACGATTGCAGGTGCCTTGTGATGAGTGGACGTCTCTTCTCAAAATAACACTTTAGTTATTGTTTTTAAATGAAGGTGTAATTTTTGACATTTGTGATCATAATGTTGTTGTCATCTTATCCTGCAATGGGGAAGATCCAGATCCCAGAGCCATGGGCTATACCTTACACTATTTGCTCAGCCTCATCTGAAATATCATTTTCAACTTGGGTTACCATAGTGTATAAAGGGTGTGGGCTGGCAGGATGGCATAGAAGTATGCAAGTTACAGGGTGTGTGTGTGTGTGTGTGTGTGTGTGTGTGTGTGTGTGTGTGTGTGTGTGTGTGTGTGTGTGTGTGTGTAAACGGCTACTTTACATTTGGCAGTATGGATACCCACGGGTTCATATCAAGCATCATTCTTAAAAAATCTGTTCCTGCACATGTATGAGTCTGATGGTGCCCTGAGAGTGCCTTAGGGGTCACCGCTCGAAGGCAACTGGCATGAGTCTAATGGCTGGGCAGGAATTTGAAATATGGCCAGTGTACTGGAACACAGTGTCCCACCCTTCCGAAATACACCGTGGGATTTTTTAACGTTCACCAGCAAATGCTACAATACGGGACATTGGCTGCACGCCCCATTTGACAGAGTAGTAATACCCAGGACAGACACTCCCAGAGTGAAATATGGTGTCAATTCCCCTTCCCTTAGGCACGGATCAGTGGCTAAATCAGTTGCACTATTCCACATATGCAGGTGGGGCCGTTAATAGGGTCTGTTAAGAAAGAGGCTGTGGACCTTTATCTGAATTGTATCTCTTTTGGTTGTTGAAACTTGAGTAACTTACAACTCGATTTTACACCAATAAATGCAGTCCTGAATGTTCTGGAGATTTTTTTTCTACATTCCATTGACATACTTATTTGGTGAGTTCATAAAGTAAACTTCCTGCCTTCAATTCAATAAGTTGCAGCTTTGTAATAACATAGTCTCAAGTGCACTGGGAGGAAACAAGATCCCGCTTGATACACCAACAGCAACCCCTCCTCAAAAAGCAGCTGTGATGCATTGTTGTTGTTTTTTGCAACACAAACAAAGACAGCAAACACCAGGTAAAAACGCCAATGATCATGTTCATTCATTTTTAGGCTCACTTTTGCTATCACTAATTTGCAAATATTTTCTGTTAAGCTGTCTATTTAACGCTCCAGTCTGATCACTTCGTCACTAGTTTCATTTTCTCCCAAAAGTGTTTGACATGTGAAACTCTTCGTAAAGTTGATCAGGAACAGTTGTATCATGAAGAGGATGCAATTCTTTGAAGTCGACTGTCCTGTCAGCTACCATTCATTTATCGACGTTAAATATCACACCATCTTCGAAGCTACAACTACGACGTCTTTAATGACCCCAATTATTCCCACCTTCTTGTGGGGTTTGCCGGGAACGTTTTTGGCGCTACACCCTCAGGAACCAGCTGGCCTGACCTGACGTTCGAATGAAGGTGGTTGGAATTTGATTAACCTCTCCCTGGTGTGTGAATTTGTTTATAGTGTTGGAGCTTTTGCCAAGACAACAATCACACTCTGGGAGAGCAAGCAGTGTAACCTGGTGTCAAGGGATAGGCAAGAACAGACCACTTGCCAGCAGTAGTTTTTGGTTGAAATTTGTAATATGTTCAGAGTGACAACGATAACTCACCTACTCTTCGCCAAGGGAGTTGTTGGATCTACAGGGTGGCCACAATGTCTCGTCACCCCTTGTGAAAAATGTGACATTGCCTTTGTGTGCAGAGTGTTAATTCGTTTCTTTCCCATTTTTCAGATTGAGTGAAGGTTACCATGGGTGATACAAGCAAGTATACCATTGAACAACGGATTGTTGTCAGTTTCTGGGTTCGCGAATGTCCACAAACAGGGAAAACAATGGAAGAGGTGCACGTCGACTTCCAGCAACGATTCCGCCAAGAAGCTCCATATAAGAAGACACTTCTGTGTTGAGAGCATAAACTCTTTGCAACAGGCAACATAAAATATATGCCAAGTACTGGAAGGCTATTAACCAGAGGTCAGCAGTGCTAATTGGTCTGATAATCTGTTGCCAGGTCACCATAAAAGTCGACCCGTAAACGATCTGGGGAGCTTGGAATACCACGTTCGACAAT
Source organism: Eptatretus atami (assembly GCA_035128595.1). Taxonomy (NCBI): domain Eukaryota; kingdom Metazoa; phylum Chordata; class Myxini; order Myxiniformes; family Myxinidae; genus Eptatretus; species Eptatretus atami. The sequence continues at coordinate 110,419,369 of CM068958.1, read as the reverse complement.
GCAAAAGCACATGAAGCTGGACCTAAAATTTCACCCATGTCGCCCAATGTTCGTTCAAGAGTTATCAGACAAAACTGCTCCGGAAAAGCTCACACAGAACATGGCGCAATATTATTCTTTGCAATGACAATGACGGAGCACAAACGGCTTTTGTCATAAAGTAAAAGAGTCCTGCAAATGTGTGTGGTATAACTTGTAGAACCCTTCAGTGTTGTCAGCCAATATGATAAAAGGCAATGTCATAACTTTTACAAGGGGTGACAAGACCCTTGTATAATGCCATCACCCTGGTATAACGTCCATCATCAACAACATAAGCATGTAAATCACGGAGGACAGATGGGTTCTCCAGGATTTACATGCTTATAATGGATGAGGCACACATTGATGCATTGCCCCGCATCCGAAATACCAGGGTAATAGATCATAGATGGGTTGAGATTTCAATCCAAGCCAGACAGCTCATATATATATATATATATCATCACACCATTTGAAAGCCTTTATCCCTGAGCAGGGGTCATCTTTTTTCAGGCTCCAATCATGGTACCCTTTCTTGTGGCAATGTTTTTACGGCCGGATGCCCTTTGCCCTTCCTGATGCCAACCCTTTAGTCGCCTTCGACCCTGCAAGGATAATTACCAGTACACTGGTACTCATTTCGCCGACCTCGGAAGGATGACAGGCTGAGTCAACCCCCCTGATGTTAATTCAGTGGCCAGCGGGGCTCGAACTCAGGACCCCGAGGATCCCAAGCCACCACCCTAACCACTAAGCCAACACCAGGTGTGGTGTATATATATATATATGAACGGATATATATATATATGAACGGATATGGACGAAACTTGGTGGACACTTTGGGTATGTGACAAGGAAGAATTGATTCAATTTTGGTGAAGACTGGATCCGATTATAATTTTTTTCAGTGATTCTTCACCATTGAAAGATATGGCTAAACCGATATATATAGCACGATATCTCAAAAGTTGTGGACAGTTTCAGATGAAACCTGGTGGACAGGTTGGGTGTGTGACAAGGATGAATTCATTGGATTTTGGTGAAGATCCGAATCCGGATCTGGATACGATAATTATTTAATTTTTAAGTGATTCTTCACCATCGAGAGATGGGGCCAAAAACGATATATAGCATGATATTTCACAAATGTATTGGGCCCGATATGTTCTCATGGATGAGGCGTTGCGTGCTCGAGGTATGCACTCCATTGAGTGCTCTTCGAGTTACCCTCGCTGAAGGAGAGGGTATTGCGTTTGCGTCTGTCTGTTTGTTTGTCCCTGCAGAACTTTCGTGTTATTCTCCACAATCACTTTTCAGATTAAGAGGAAATTTTCACCATCGGTGTGACTTCTCATGCAGAATGGTTTAATCATAATTATGACGTCATAGGTCACATGCTGTGGCAGCCATGTTGGAAAAACGGAAAAACTTTGGACATCTGTATTTCTGAAACCGCACCAATTAAAAAAATTTGAAACTTGGCACACGGAAGGTACTCCTCCTGTGAAATAATTGTGATTTTTTTTGATGACGTCATAGGTGCCTTCGTTATGACGTCATAATTGCATATGCAGAACACCACATCTGATCAGTATGAACATTTTTGAGGGTCATCGAGGGATAAAATGGTCCATAGAAAAAAAAATGATGACGTCATTGGTCACATGATTCAGTAGCCATATTGTTTTTTTTTAAACTTTCAAAAATCTCTTGAGTGGCTGAACAGATTGAGGCAAAATATCTGGCCGCCTATCCATGAGGAACAGAAGGCTCACACATATGATGTCATAGGTCATATGGTTTGGCAGCTACATTGAATTTACCCTAAAACTTATAAAAAAATCTTCTCCAGAATGGCTGGCTGGACAGATTGAGGGGAACCTTCACACAAATGTTCCCCAAGCCATGGGTGTACAAATTTCTTTCGGAATAATTGATAGATCACATGGTTTGGCAGCCATATTGGATTGAAGAAAAATATTAAATAATGTTTCCTCTGGAACCGTTTAATCAACCGAGGTGAAACTTCAAAATTATGATCTAGTCGTGATGTGGAATACATGTTTTAAATTTCAGCTTGATTGGATGCATGGTCTGGCAGCAAGACATAAATTTTTTTGACATGGGTTTT
>CM068958.1:110402574-110417207 GCA_035128595.1 Eptatretus atami | reverse complement strand
GCTCACTTGGCTGTGCCTGGATGGGTTTGAAGGTAGAGGAGTAGCAGCTGAAATGCGAATTCTATCCAGGTTCCTCCTGATGACTTCATCTTTGCATTTTCCTTGTTTGGCTTCCTTCTGATTACTCCAATGCAGGACTGTACCGATTTGGTCCTGGTGAGGGTCTGCAATCTCTGATTGCTCTTTTTCTTGTTTTTGTAAATGTTTTCCATCTTTTCTGTCAGGGTTTTTGGGGCCCATGTCATTTTATTCCAGAATTTATTTGTACAATTATGTAAGTTCTTTCCACCGACTTAAAAAAAAAAATCCCATCTATTTTCCAAAACCGTTCTGTGATTCGCATTTCCAGCAAACAGCAGAATATTACATGTTTGCACTCAATTTTGCAAGAAGCGGAATCAATAAAGACCATGGAATAATTTTAGTTCAGTTCTTTGCTATTCACTTTTTAATGCATTTTTGCATCAACATTCACAAGGGAGGTGACGACAGGTAATGGATTGTCAGCAAAGGAGGTGGAACTTCAAATGGTTTGGGAAAAGGGGCCAGCCATTTTGGGGGATGAGTGAATTGATGGTAATGAATGTAGAATAAAAGAATGGAAGTGGGAACGATAGGAGATAGAATGGAACGAAGGAATTTGAGTAGAAAGGATAAAGAAACAGAAAGGATTTGGAGAAATAATTGGAGTAATATTGCTCGTGGGGTGTGGGGAGCAAAGAGGATGCATGAGTCATACTGCTCAAAAATAGTGCCATTTCTACATGGGGTTTGGCATATGGGCTCAAAGTAACAAATAAATCTATGAAATGTGTTATCGTGGGTGGAGGGGGGGGGCGGGGGATGGTGTTTTGTATATATTTTAACAATATTCTGATCTATGCATACAAACAAATCTACATTTACAGTGTTGGCTCAAATTTTATAACACTGCTCAAGCTTGGGATTTCCACCTATGACCTCTTGGGTACGAATACATTTCATTATATGAATAATGTCTGATAATCATGAACTACAATGATATGTATAACTATATATTATGTCCATAATATAAAAATATATAATTTACGATCCCTCTCCTTTCCTTATGTCATTTTCTTCCCTTCCCTCCTCTCTTTCAAACTTTTTCCCCTTCCTCTACCCTTACTTAATTTCCTTCCCATTGATTTTCATCCCTGTCTTCCCCAAATTCCATTCTTATTCCCAGTTTTATTTATTTTTGTACAAAATTCAGGCTCATGGAAGATGAATGAACTCATTAACAAGAGGTAAAAAGGCAATGTAGTGACAGTGGTGCCACAGTTTTGTACTAACAAGGGAATGAAAAAACAACAAAGGTGAGAAAGGTGGGGAGGAAGCTTAGTAACCTGTAAATGATATGATTGAGTGAGCTATGGTTAATGGGGATAGAGCAGGTTTCAGGTAGGGATGGGGAATGATAAGAGATGGTGGTGCACCACTTGCTTGTAGACCTGAAGGGAAGAGTGCTTTTGAATAATCTCTGTAAGGCAGTGCCACAAATGAGAGAAAAGAGTAGGAGGTGAGCAGAAAGCCTGCATTTGGGGAGTCTAAGTACGAGGGGTTGCTTGAAGAATGCATGTATCCGAGAGGACCTGGGGAGCGTCAGAGGTTAGAGAAAAGAGAGGGTGTTATATCAGAGTAGAGTTGATAAAAAAAATAGGAGCAATACCCCTGGGCACGAATAATTATACTGAGGAGGAAGTCAACGTGGGATGGAATCAGCAAAATGTACCTATTTTTGGAGGACAAATACCTATTTTGGAGGGCAACCCCCCCCCCCAACAATACACCCCCTAAGACTCCGCTTTTTAAATGGTGTGATCAAACTTTGGTACATCACAGGTGATGAAGGAAGTGGTCATTCATTGGAATTGCTTATGTAGTTTCTGAGAAGAAAGCAAATACCTATTTTGGGGGGCAACCCCTCCTCCCTCATAGATCCCCTTAGGGCCCGATTTCTTTTTAATGTCGTGAACAAACTTTGGTACATACCGGGTGATGAAGGTTGTTGTCAAGTTTCATCGAAATTGTGTGTGTGGTTTCAGAGAAGAAGTTGCAAATGTTTGTGGATGGACGGACGGACAAACTGATCCTTCCCGAGTGACAGGGTGAGACTAAGATTTTCCACGATTGAAAGTCATGTTCTATTTATCAGACCAGCATCTAATCAATTGTAGATCCTCAGAGAATGGCACAGCTAAGGTCTGCTTGCCAGGGAAATTGGGATGCTGTACAACACCTTGTTAAATCATGTGCAAAATTGGAGAGGGTTTCCAGAGCTTCAGAGAGGTTGTTCAAGCAGAAAAGGCAGAAGACTGGGCCTTGGGACACTCCAAATTCCATTGGAAGAGAATAAGAGTGGGTTTCATTGATAGCAATGCATTGACTGCACGAGTGTGGTAAGTCAGATATCCAGATGTGAATGTGGTCTTGTATGTCATAGAAAGTGAGCATAGCAAATAGAGAAAGACCCAGATTATGTTGAATGCCCAAAATATGTCTGAGGAGACAGGTCCTGACCTTTTGTTTGTGGATTTACCGGCTCCAACCATTGCTGAGAGAAGTCGCAGCATGTACCGCACCGTTGCTAATCAGGATGTAATCCAAACAGATGGTCAAAGATCAGGTCATGTTTTCCCAATTCTCCTCCCTTTCCTCAACTACATGTTGCACACAAAATGTGATGAAGCATAAGTATATGGTTTGTTAATAGTGTTTTGAATCTCATGGCATGGTTTGCTTTAAATTTATAACAACGACAAGTGTACACGCTTTATTAGCATTATCTCAAAATGTATGCAGCGGCTTGGTAAATTAATGGGTAAGGCCTTGTTGCGTTGCCCTCACCGGTGTGGGTTCAACTTCCATGACTGCTCAGCATTAATTTCTGCAAATATCTGTAGTCCGTGAAAGAAGGATCATATCTCCAGGATTGGTTGTCAGCCACGGAAACGTGCACAACTTGTTGCGAGCACCTGTTCTCGGTCAATAAAATGGGTCTACTCCGTCTCCGAAGTCTACCGTCTTGCGCTTAAGTACCTTCACTTTATTACTCATCAAACACTGTTTTTAATTGATGTCTTGCATAGGCAGCTTGAATCTTATGCAATGTGTGAAAAATTGGTAACAGAACATATATGGGCAGTTGCAGAATCCCAAGTTTACCGCCAGGGTGGTGCTTTGGGCAGAGATTCCAGCCAAGTTGCAATACAAGGACAAAAAGTCAAACAGCTGGAATCGTAATTCTTCTTGGAGTTTCAGTGACTTTCACGCTCTGGCTGAAATATTTTCGATTAACAGCGGAACAATGATTTCTGAGAGAAGCAAAAAAAAGTTTTGATTTTTTTCCTTAGGATATTTAGGAATGTCTATTTTTTCTGCTCCATTTTGTTGTCTATTTCATTGCCAATCGTGCCTCAAAAGATTAAAAGGACATCCATGAACAATGTTCATAATTTGATGATCCTCTTCAGCAAAGAATCGTGAACCACCTTTCTTACGAGAATTATTAAGGTGACATTTTTACCCCGTGGGGTCTTCCACCCCACGGGGTCCAAGCGCCGCTCACGTTCTCTCTTTTCTTGTGTCCAGTTAATTTGAACGTCTATGTCTCCATTATTCGTGAACAGAATTCCATGAAAATTGACAGGCATATACTAGACACATATGTGCAGGCATTAACTGAGCCCAAAGTGCGATTGCGGCCCTTTGGGCCGAGAAACGGCCATTTTGGCCCATTTTCTTAAAATTGTTATTTCTCGGTTATTAGTGAACGGAACCAAACCAAACTTGACAGGTATATTCTAGAGACCATTCCCCATGCATTAACTGAACCCAAAGTGCGATTCTGGCCCTTTGGGCCGAGAAACGGCCCTTTCGGCCCATTTTCTTAAAATTGTTGTTAGAAAAAAAAAATTAAATGCGCTGGGCAAAATTAAGTCGCAAATGATGATATGAAACTAGCCCCACTCTTGTGAGGTGTTCTGGTTTCTTTTTCTGATGTGATGAAAGTCTTACCAAATTTCAAAACTATCTGTCGTCCATGCTATCGCTCACCTGAGAGGTGTACGAATGAACTCCCATGGGGTATGTTCACAATTCGAACTTGTTAAGACAATGTGGGGTTCATAGGAGAGCTCAGCAATAGCATATTCACTTATGAGCTGTCTTGTCTGCATTTGATTCTTGGCCTATTCCCTCCAGGGCTTTACATTGGCATTGGCAGTACACCGCCAGATCAAGTCATTCTCTATCCCTACCCATGATCTTTTCTATCTTCATTAAATTTTGCCTTTCTCTTCCTTTCTATTTGCAGGTTGCTATGTTCATTTCCTTTTCTCTCTACTCCTGTTTATTCATCCCCATTAGTCCATGAGCCAGAGAGACCTTCCGTGCATTCCCCCCTCCACCATGATCCTACTTTATTTACACTAGTGCGGGCCCTTAGGTGCGTGCCCGTAGGTGCGTGCCAGTATGTGCAGCTTCGTTCCTTCGCTCTCGGTAAACGACGACTGGATTGGGGCATTTTTTCAATTAGATCGGACCAACCGTATCATAAATGGCCATAACTTGGGAAACACCTGGGAAACATACTCAGGTCCCAGCGTCAATTGTGACGTCATATCAAACGAACAAGAAGAAGAATTGTGACGCCTCCTCTCTCTCGCCCCCCCCTCTCTCCGCCCCCAGTCTCGCCCCTCCTCTCTCGCCCCTCTCTCTTGCCCCTCTCTCTCGCCCCCACTCTCACCCCCCTCTCTCGCCCCCTCCTCTCTCCCCCTTTCTTGAATTGTGACGCCCCCTCTCTCTCACCCTTCTCTCCCTCCCCCTCTCGCCCCTCTCTTGCCCCCCTCTCTCGCCCTCCTCTCTCCCCCCCTCTTTCCCCCCTCCTCTCTCGCCCCTCTCTCTGTAAATGTATTCACAAATGTCTACCAATCACAACAATTAATTCAAACCTTGAGAAAAAACAGCTTTCAAACCCTTGGGAAACAGCTGTTTCCCTTGGGAAAATTCAAACCTTGGATTAATTAATAATTTGAACAATTAATTCAAACCTTGGGAAAAAAACAGCTTTCAAACCCTTGGGAAACACTTGGGAAACAGCTGAAACGGATGAAGAACGATATCAAACCTTGAAAAGGTACATACTCAGGTCCCAGCGTCGATTGTGACGTCATACCAAACAAAGAAGAAGAAGAATTGTGACGTCAATCGTGCAAAAAAAAATAAATAAATAAATAAATAAATAACATTAATTGTGACGTCATTCGTGACGTCATAGCACCATGTCCTGTCATTGGTTGACAGACGTTATTGGTCATTATTGGTTGACAGACAATATATAGGTCGTTATTGGTTGACAGACATTGGTCATTGTATCACGTTATTCTTTTTATTACTGCCAATTATTGTGCTATTATTATTATTTATATTAATATGCTGTTATCATTATTCTGAGATATCTTTGGGAAAAAATGGCATGATAAGGTGGAACGACACTTCAGCTGCGATATATACACCTTTCCAACCCTGAAAAAAGCAATAAATGGCCGTAACTTGGGAACCGCTTGTCCGATTAATATCAAACATTGAAAAGGCACATCCGTTGGTCACCGGCAATATTCCTGGCAAGTTTCAATCAGATCGGACCGGCGGTTGTCGAGAAACAGCGGTCGCAGACAGAACACACAACACACACACACACACACACAGATTGCTGGAATTATAGATAGATGTATGTATTCATTTAATGTCTCCCTAAAAGGAAAAAAAAAATGTTTTCATATGCGCTATCATGACCGAAGTCAAATGTCCTTTATTAGCAATTTTGCCATTCCTTGAGGTTAATGAAACCTATTGTCGTTGAAAGCCTCATTTATCAGAGGTGTGTCATTCAAATCTCTTCAAACTTGGTATGTCGCTTTATTATATCAAGCCGAATATTCAACTTAAATATGGTGAGAGTGTCAAGTTCACTTTGTAATGAAAAATTATTTGTTGGATCAACTTCATTAAATTTATGTTAATTAATTTCAAATTGATTTTTAATATGCCTTTGACTTGAGTTCATTTGTTCTCTTCTCCTTCCCTCCCCTGTCTCTGTAAATTAATGTTCTCTTGATATCTGGTGATCCAATAATGTACGAGAGCCCAGCCAACGCTCCGAAGCAGAAACATCCTAGCTTCCAAGGTCATGTAGTAGTGAGGCAAAGGTTCGACAGGTTGAGTGCTACACCATGCAGGATCAAAGTATGGCATGGTCACCTTCCTATCACAGACTAGAGATCCAATGGAGAGATTAAAAAAGCTCAAAGTCATTTGTGATAGGAGTCTCACCCAGCCAGAAGGTTCTCCTCTGTGCTTCAGGTTCTTTAGATTCTGTAAGCATGAAAACTGATTTCAAATTAATGCTATTATCGTGACGTGACTACTATCAGAAGTTTACCATGAATCTTCACCGTATGACACGATGTGACAGTAATGAAGCAGGCCCTTCAACTTCTCGTGTTACAAGATGATCCTCAAGTGATGAAGACAAGTGTCATATTCAAGCCTGATTGCATGTTTTTTGCAATAAAGGGAATTTGAAATTGGTCAAGACCCTTGGTGCATGGATAGCAAAGAAGACATCTAAGTTTGAATTTAATGGATGTAGGAATGTCGTTGATGCTACTGAGAAGAAAGGTGATTAAAAGCTACTCATGAGAATCAGGGGATTTGACTTGTTTGCTTAATTGTGAAGTAAGGTACCTGAAACCATATCCGAAGAGTTACACTGCCATTGTGGAGCTGGAAAAATGGAGAATTACCAGTAATATTGAAGAAAAGAGAAATAGAGAGCTATCATACTATGCTATCATAGTAGGACATGCATTCACAAGTGCTAATTGTGATGTGAAAGATGATGAGGATTTGCACAAATGTAAAATTATGAAGTTCAGTGATCTATGCAAGCACTATGTTTTCCCCAACCCCAACTATCATGCACGGAGCAAATTAAAGAGTAGGTTTGAGAAGTATGATGCGTATGGAAACGATCTGCCATTTTGGAAACCAGATGACAAGGGGAAGTTTCAGAGTTTTTTAGTGTTCAGTTCGAGCATCACAGTAGATGAAGCAATCAAAAGTGCATATGAGATAGGTTCAGTGTTGATGAGCAGTGGAAGCAATGAAAAGCTTGTGTGTTGATGGCAAGATTAAGCTTTACAGCCTCTCTTCGGATTCACCAGCAACTCATGGGATTCAAGAGGATGCCATGTAACCCATTGATGTTTGGAACGATGAGAAGGAAAAGTTCATCAAGGACAGGTTGGAGAAGAAGATGGATTTATTTGAACCCATCAAGAAATTGGAGATGAGGACCAGAGCAGACGTGAACTAGAATGACACTCGATGGAGCGCATACCTCCACTGGGATGAATAGTTTATATTTTGTAACTCACTGATAGATCGAATCTGCATCCGCACCTGAGCCAAAATATAATCGGCTTGTTCGTGTCACCAACCCAACTCATCCACTAAGTTTTGTCATAACTCGTCTACAACTTTTGGAAATATCATGCTGTATATCATTTTGGCCCTATCTCCTAATTGTGAAGAATTACTTAAAAAATTAAAAAAATTCTCGGCTCCAGATCCGGATTCGGATCCTCACCAAAATCTGATCAATTTGTTCTCGTCACACACCCAACATGTCCACAAAATTTCATCCGATTGCATGCATAACGTTTTGAGATATCCTGCTCACAGATAAGTAGACAGATAGGGGTGAAACAGAACCTCCATCCACTTTCGCTGGTGAAGGTAAAAAGACAATAAAGTGGAAAAAACAGCTATTCACAAAATCATCAGATGTAAACAATGGCCTGATATGACTTGTCAGTTGCTGGTCAAGGCCCAAGCAGCTGGCGTTCGACTTGACTTGTAAGAAGTTATGATATACCCACTAACTTCCATTCTCTATTCAATAGGTACATCGGATAGTTTTCAAGCCAAAACAGACAAATCCAAGGACTTCCAACATCTTGTCAATGATGTTTATTCAAATCCACATCCCAGTAACAAGACACTATTGAGGGTGGAAATGCTGTCTTCTATTACATGAGGGAAATCCTTGAAAACTTGCAATAGATAAACATCAAAACATCATCAACGCAATGTTATCCCAGTCAAATGTCGTATTTAGTAGTGATACGTACAATGCTGTATCCGTCAAGTCAGGCGAAAGGCAGAGAAGGAGTTTTGGAAAGAAAGGATAATACAAATAACCCAGCAGACTGGAAGCAATTCCTAACCAATGATGAGAACAAAAGGCATCTGATCAGGTCAGGTCAGGTATGGGAGCATGTGCCAGAACAGCGCGTCGCTGCGTCCACTTTCCGCGGCGTACTCCAGGGCCTCCGTCTGGCCATCCTCCAGGCAGATGCCAGGCCCATCCCCATCTCCTTGAGATGATGGTCAACCTGCTGCAACCACGAGGCACGTGGTCGGCCCACTGGCCTCCTCCACTCATGAGACTCCCTCGCTGAGAGAATCTGGTGAGCAGGATCAGCGTCAGGAAAACGAGCCACATGTCCATACAGCCGCAACTGACGCTCACGGACTATGCAGGTAACAAATCTCATCCGAGTCTCTCTCAGCAACCGCTCGTTGGACACAAAATCCGACCAGTGATAGCCAAGGATTCTCCGAAGAGACCTGGTACCAAAGGAATTAAGTCTCCGTCTCAGATCCTTGGTCAGAGTCCAAGTCTCGCATCCATAGAGCAAGACTGGAAGTACCAAGGACCTGAAGACTCGGACTTTCGTCCTCCCGCACAGGTACCGGCAGCGCCACACCCCATGATCCAGTGAATCCATGACTCCCCAGGCCCGACCCAGACGTCTATTGACCTCTGACTCACAGCCAGCAGAGACATGAATATCACTGCCAAGGTAAGTGAATCTCTCCACGACCTCAACATCCTCACCACAAACAGACACAGACAGGACAGCAGCATCAAAGATGTCACCGAAAGCCTGGATCTTAGTTTTGACCCAAGAAACCCGTAATCCCAGCGGCTCCGACTCCTCATTCAGCACCTCGAGGGCCCCCAAAAGGATATCTAAAGTCTCCGCAAAGATGACTGCATCATCTGCAAAATCAAGGTCCGAGATCTTGACATTCCCAAACGATGCACCGCAGCTTGATCTCTCCGACATCCTCCCTAAAATCCAGTCCATACAAGTGCTGAAAAGTGTGGGGGCCAGTACACACCCCTGACGAACTCCAGTAACAACTGGAAATAAGTCAGAGATGGTACCACCCACTTCACAGCACTCTCAGTACCAGAGTAGAGTTCAGACATCAGATCGATCAGTTTTGGTGGCACCCCACGAAGACCAAGAATCCTCCAGAGGACATCCCGATTCACTGAATCGAACGCTTTACAGAGATCAACATAGGCTGCAAGCAGCCCCTGCCGAAACTCTCGTCTGCGTTCGGTGAGGACACGAAGAGCAAGGATACGGTCAATCGTTGACCTCTTTGGTGTAAGCCTGACTGCTCTGGACGCTGGTGCTCAAGCAGATGGTGGTGAACCCTATCAAGAATTATCCGAGCAAAGACCTTGCCCGGCACTGAGAGCAGCGTCACCGCTCGGTAGTTGTTGCAGTCTTGCGATCACCCTTCCCTTTCCAGAGAGGAACAACAAGGCCCCTCTTCCAATCGGTTGGGATGATGCCTGTGTTCCAGGCAGAGCACAAAACTGCATGCAGCGACACGAGTGCAGCATTTCCACCAGCCTTGAGAACTTCAGCATGGATGCCACAGATCCCTGGAGCTTTGCCCCGTTTCAACTGGTTCACCGCAGCCCGTGTTTCCACAAGCGAAGGTGGACCACAGTTGATTCGAGGGTCAGCAACAGGGATTGTAACACCCTTGACGTCCAACTCGACAGCTGGCGGATCAGCCTGGTACAACCGCTCAAAGTAACCGCCCAGCGGGCCTTCACTTCAGACTCCTCTGTCAAGAGCCTACCGCTCTCTGCTCTAACTGCAGTGCTCCGAGGGATGGGCTTGGATGAACGCAATGCACGAATTCCCCTGTAAGCGGGACGAGAATCACCTGTCCACAGGTGATGCTCTACCCCCTCACAGATTCCTCGCACATAGGCCTCCTTGTCCACCCTCAGTGCATGTACAGTTTTACGCCTCAGCTCCCTGAACAGCTCAGCTCTGCCATTCAGCCTGGCCCTGCGACTCTGGTCAATGGTATCCAGTGTCCCTTGAGAGACAAAATTCTTCTTGCCCTGCGGTGAGTTCCAAGACATCCACCGCAACATCAAGGACGGTGGTCTTGAAGGCACTCCACAACTCTTCAGGACCCCCAAAGCACCCAGACCCTCCAAGTGTCCACTCAGCCTGTTCGCAAACTCCTCAGTACTCTCTCATCCCTGAGCTTGCCAACATCCAGCCTAGTCGGGATGGTACCATTCTCCAGGATTTAAGGTGCAGCTTTAGAGTTGCTACAACAACCTGTGGTCAGTATTGAGGAACTGAGCACTCCGGTAGACCCTGCAGTTCTGGATCATCCTCCAACGACCGTCAATGAGGACATGGTCAATCTCCTTTGCCACACCGCCAGCGTTGGAATACCAAGTCCAGCGATGAGCTTGTGGGCGCTGAAACCATGAACCAGCCACCCTAAGTCCATGACTTCTTGCAAAGTCAAGGAACTTAGTGCTATTCTGGTTCATAGTTCCTGACCCATGGGGACCAACACACACCTCATAACCATCCCTATCAGTTCAGTCGATGCATTGAAATCCCCCAAGACTAGAAGTGTATCTCGTCTGGGGCACTGATCAACCACAGACTCGAGCGTGGCGTAGAATGCATCCTTCACGGTGAGATCACTCGCCTCAGTCGGAGCAAAACAGAGACCAGGGAAATGACACCTAAGGAGTGACGAATCCTTAATCTCATAATACGCTCGTTGACCGGTGTTACCTCAATTATCATTGGGGCAGCTTATTGAAACAGCTACAGCAACTCCTTGGGTATGGTAACCATCAGAGCGACCAGACCAATAGTAGGTGTAACCACCCACCATTATCTCGCCGCAATCCGGTCTCCGAACCTCAGAGAGAGCTGCAATCCCGATGTCCAAACGCTTGAGCTCAGATGATAACAGAGACAGGTGTCATCCTCTCTTAGGGATAGGACATTCCAGGCACCCACCCGAAGGGACCGCCTCAGGTTAATCCATGTCCTGATCCACGTCCTTGAAAATTTGTATGGTAAGGATACAATGGGAAACAAGCTTCAAGGCCAAAGGGCGATATTTGTTTGTGAAGGAGCAGTGTACTTGGTAACCTCTACTCATGGAAAGCACATAGCACAGTACAGACAGAAATCATGTCTTTGAAGTCATCCCAGGAGGAAACCGAGTCAAGAGTCATCTTATACTGCCTGTATGGGAAGGAACAAGATGACGAGAACATCTGAATAAAGAGGCCAGGTAGTGACATCTTCTTTGACATACTTCACCACATTGATCAAATGATAGATGTCACACTGTTCTTCATTACTGGGAGGTGGAATTAGGAAAGACTAATCAATCTGACTCAGTTTGCAAAACAGTCAACGCAGGAGTAGTGCTCTGCACTACTTGGGCTCCACGCATTATGGCAAATCCAGGTTGTCAGACGTTGATGAAGTACAGCTCGTCATGCTGAAAGAGAAATATACTGGTGGTGGTGCAAATGTGTTCAGCATTCAGCCCTGCAGGACACATATAAAGCAGCTATTCCACCTTTCATGAAGAGTCTTGACTCGAGAACACCACTTCCAGAAAGCCAACTAGCAGGGGGCAATAGGGAAGAAAATCCATCATCCTGATCCCTCCATTTCATCTCCTACCGACAGTCAAGGCTGGACAACACAGAGGGCTAGAATGAAGAACTGGTCTTGCAGGTGAAGGATTATGTCGATTTGCATTGCCAAAGAGTTAGAACAACATACAGAATCAACAGGATTGATTGAGGTATGCTAACTGCCGTCGGATGCGTAGAGAAGTTGAGGTTTTGGGCGTTATCCGGTACACCAAAGAAGACAATGTGTTTCTGAACCGGTTTTACTCTGCCAAATGGTTAACGCCCGAAATGTCAGCTTGTCCTTTCTTTACATGACAATTAGCAATGCTCAATCAACGTCTTGTGAATTTCATTCATTGTTACAAATGGGGATAGATCAGAATCGTTGTGGTCATAGGAGGCCGTGCTGAAAAGTAATGCCTCCTATTCTTTCTCTCCAAAACAGGTGAAGATGAAACAAAGTGAAACGAAACAAAGTGAAATTTGAAATGAAACAAATATTCAAATTAAACAAAGTGCAGTCTACACATTAGTTATTCCTACTATGAGGTGCGAAGCTTCATTATTCTGATACTCGATGTCTTAGTACTACATGAGTCGAGATAGTACAGGGCAGCACAATGTTGTCAGTGCTGTGAAGAGTAAAACACTGGAGATGAGAGTTTAGATGACTGACTGGAGATGAGATGTCAGGAGATTAGAGTTGGGTACATCACAACAATCCTTAGAGTAAGAGACGGTCAATGGAGCAGTGTGACCACTCCTCATTTTCATAAATGCCAAGGTGAGCCAATGAAAAAAAGCCAAGAATTTACAAGGTTTCGGAAAAGCGATGATAATAGAAAACCTATACGCCAAGAAAACCTATAGAAAACCAAGACGCCAAGGTGAACAACGAATAGCCAAGATCTTGTGAGAAAAGCCAAGGAGTGGTCACACTGCAATGGAGTACCACCACAAAGGATCACCAGCCCTAACATGGCTCTGTCAAATTGTCATCTCTTCTCCGAACCTAAGGAACACCTTCGTGGAAAACATTTTTCTTCCGACCATGATGCCAAGGCCGCTGTCAAGTGCTGGTTAAGTCAGCAGGATGCACTGTTCTATCATGATGGCATCACAAAACTACTTCAACATTGCAGAAATATGTGAACCACAGTGGTTGATATGGTGAGGAAATATATATTATATATATATAATATATTATATATTATATTATGCATCATGGTAGAATAAAGATTGATGTTAGTATCTGTCTTTGTTTCATTCTAATATCTTTACCTGTTTTTATCTTTACCTTGCTTTTGGGAGAAAAATAACAAGAGGCATTACTTTTCAACACACCCTCATACGATGCTGTCCTTCCAGCAAAGTTGGTTGATGTTCTCGAATCGGTGGAAGATGAGTCAATTCACGATAAATTCGATTCAAACATCGCGGAGGATTTCACTGCCATCGATGAAGATGACAATGACGGCAGTGAGGGTGAATGATATGAAAATATAATGTTGGTTTAAAAATTTCAAGAATTGCTTGGACTTTGGCTCTGCTTCAATATGTTTAGTTCTCATAAACTTTTGTTGTAATACAGTTCATTGATTCGATCTTATGGACTAATGATTTAAAATCAGTATTGAATCGCAATTTCTTATTGCAGAAACAAGCTATACAAAGCATGATATATTTTGTCAGATATTAAGCTGCTTTTACATCTAAAACTTTTTGATCTCCGCATTTAATTCAGGCAAAATTCCAAGTTTGGTTAGATTTGAATGACACATCCCTGAGATATGGAGTTATCATAGATTTCAAGAAAGGGCCAAATTGCTGAAAATGGCATCTTCCTGTTGCTCTGCAGGCACTGCATTGCATCAATTGACGACGTTGTGTTAAAAAGGGGACGTTAAGCTAGCTGTCCCATCCACTACCATTTACTTGTGGACATTGAAGACCCCACTAAACCTTTGAAAAATAATATATGCCATTACATTCCACTGCCTTGCCAGATTATAGATTCCTGCCGTAATGTAGGAGCGACAACACATCAATAGCATAGCCGTGCCCCCGAGTACTATCTGTAAAAATGTTTCGGTATTTGGAATCATGAGACACCTTTAAATTTCAGGCAGCAGTATTTTTGGTCAAACAGTTCCCACAATAGGATGCAACTATCAAAATTGGGGTCAGGGGACCAAGATAATTACTCAACTGATAATTGTCTGCATAATGCGTTCTAGCTTTCAGGATTAGCGACACAGACTGGCTCGGAGTTTAGCCTGCTTGGGGTTCGTTATCATGATCAGACAGGTCAGTGTGGGGGACATTTACCCTGAATTCAGTTTGTTTGTTTTTAATCATCATTATCGTACTTATAGGGAACAAACATGAAATCTTGGTCTCATTGCAGTGCAAATATCACGGCGGTGCATTGATTGATTCTCTGTCAAGCTGAGATGAATGTTTTGTAAAAGGTGCTCCATCTACTGCACATCTCCCACATACAGTACTGCAGATATTAATACTTACTAGAAGAATACCCACCCTAAAGGCATTCTTGTTCCAAGCATACAAAACGTTCTTCTGATGCACACCTTTATTTGGGCGGTGTACAGGCAACTGACAGCTCTGTATATGCAAAAAAACATAGCTTCTGCTTATAATTCAAAACACCTCACTGCACTGGAAAACTTGGGGACAGGAATACTGCACTGAAAATGATGGAGACTTGTAATACCCTCTTCCACCTGGAGGCGGCGCTACA
>CM068958.1:110390819-110402564 GCA_035128595.1 Eptatretus atami | reverse complement strand
TTACATAGAGAATTTGCATCCCCCCCCCCTCTCCACCACCCCTTCTCCACCACCAAGGCCACCGGCAAAGATAAAAACACCCCTGTACATTAAGTGGGGTCATGCTGATCCTATGTAGCAAGTCTGGATGTAATCTGCCCAGTACTGTAGGACTTGTAGTGCGACAAACAAAGAAACACACGCACAAACAGTCCTTGAATTATAGCAAGGAGGAGGGAAATTAACCTGCATACTGGCACACAACAGCCTACTCTTTTTGAAAGACACCATGGGAGTTATGCTTAAACCCAAGACCATACAGCTCAAATGCAAGCACACAACTAACTTCATCTGATCAGCTACTTCTCTGCTTAAGGGCTGTCACACCTTGACGTTTTAGCCAGCGTATGGCAAGGTCTCAATAATGTAAAACGCTGTCGTACGCTGAACTATTGATGTTTTTTTAAGTTTTGGGCGTATAATAACGTGTTGGACGTATGCATAACGTATTAGTAACGTACACAGAACGTTTCAATCACATATAGATAACTTATAACAACGAATGCTGAGCGTGTTGTCGGCGTTCACAACCTATGCCCAACGATAGTCTAGCTTATGCATAGCGCGCAGCAGCGTATCGCCGACGATCACGTGGCGTAGACTATTCATAGGCTGCGGCTCGACGATTCAAATCCTAACCACACTAGACATCGAAGTGTGAAGCCGCTGTCACACCTTGACGCTTTAGCCAGCGTATGCCGACGTATGAAAAATTTGCTGAACCAAGCTGGCACACGTCGAATATGTTATGGGTAAGTTTGTATACGTTAATAGCACGCTGGCATACGTCGTAGTGCACTCGCATACGTCGTAGTACGCTGGCATATGTCGTCATACGCCGAGTACGTTGAGAAATTTTCAGCATGTTCAAAATTTCTCGACGTACTCGGCGTATGACACACGTTACGCATACGCTGGCCATAAGTTGTAGGCACGTTACGCGATCGTTGACACACGTGGACACACGTTACTTGTACGTTACTCATAAGTCGAAACACGTCAAGGTAATGGTTAGCGTCAGTGTTCCAGACTCCCTGGTTTTTTTTTTGTTTGTTTTTTTTTCTTCTTCGGTATGACGGTGATGTTGACACTTCCATTTCTAGTGCGGTTATGATATAAAACGTTGAGCGGCAGCCTATTAATTATATTATATTATAACCGCACTAGAAATCGAAATGCCGAGACTGGCTCAACCTGTGAGACTGTGCAAACTTTGTGGTTGCCGTTTGTCTGATCTTGTGTGTTACAATTCAGGGAAAAAAAAAAAGGAGAGCAATACATCCTCCAACATTGTGGCCAAAACTGGACTCCAATAGATTCGGTTCCACTGGATGGAGACAAATCACCCAAGGAGCTCGTTTTGTGCTGCCTCGGGAGATGTGACCGAGGATCATTCCAAGGCCAAAGACAATTCCGGCCGGATTCTTGGGATTTCGCATCTGGCAGGATGGAGGAGATTGGTGATTCCGTTATCTTAAATCAGCATTTTTTTGTGATTTGAAGGTTTTGGTCTCATGAGACCTAAATGAACCTCGACAAAAGGAATATTGCAATCGCTATTAGTAGTACTAAATATTATCTACGTAAAAGGAGAAAGGTAAATAAGGATGGGTGTAGATATAGAGAAAAGAGAATTTTGAGTAAAGGGAGGGGGTATGAGGGAAAAATTGGGAGTGTGCAGGGCTCGTGGGCAGCAGTAATAAAAGCAACGAAAGGGAGAAAATACGAATAAGAGGACAGGAGGGAAAAAGGATACATGAGGAATAAAGGAAAGGATTAATGGTCCGATAGGATAGTGCAGAGGTAGTGCAAAGGAAGTGTAGAGTTGATTCCCTTCCCGGCTATAAACTGTCGGAATGGTGCAGCACAGGCGGAGCGTGGCATCACAAGGTGTGTCGTGCATCAGATGAACGTTAGGCGAGGTATCTTATCCGCTAGCAGTGACTGGTGAACATGAAAGATCCCAATATTTATTTGGTCAAGAGTGAACCGGTTATCGGCAGTGCTCTGAACAAATTCCAAACTCCTAACCGTCTTCAGTCGAATGCCAGGCCTGACCGGTTGTGACCTGACCTGACTTAGTTGTGAAACGCTTGGGCCAATAACCTTCCCCCGCCGACCCCACAAGGAGTTGGTAATAATCTGGGTCGTGAAAGCAGTGGAAGAGTAAATGGGGAGGGGTGAAGGAGGTCGTGGTAAGAGAGAGGTCGAAATTCCATAATAACCAAAGGTGGGCAGAGGTTATGTTTTCACCACTGTTTGTCCGTTTTGTCTGTCTGTGAATAGGATATCTCTAAAAATTATAATTATGGACGGATTTGGACGAAACTCGGTGGACAGGTTGGGTGTGTGACAAGGAAGAATTGATTTGAATTTGGTGAAGATCTGAATCCAAGAAGTTTTTAAGTAATTCTTCACCATTGAGAGATGTAGCTAATAAATAAACATAGCGTGATATTTCATAAAGTTGAAGACGGATTTGAAGGAAACTTGGTGGACAGGTTTGGGTATGTGAGAAGGAAGAATTGATTCTATTTTGGTGAAGATCTGAATCCAGATGCTATAATTTTTTTTATACAAAAAGTAATTCTTCACCATTGAGAGATCGGGCCAAAAACGATATATAGCATGATATATCAAAACCTTGTGGACAGATGATGACAAAACTTGGTGAATGAGTTGGGTAAGTGACAAGAACAAGATGATTAGATTTTTAGTGAGATCCGAATCATGATCCGGCCTATCAGTCCAATACAAAACAAGAACTGTTCAGCCTGGCTCTCGATACCGAGTGCCATTGTAATTGTTTATGCATGCAATATTATAGATGGCTCCTAATAATGACGACAATGTGATACAAAAATCTGCTTCAATAAAAAAGCAAAAATGTCAATTGTGAGAGCAGGGATTTCAGTTACCGAGCCATTTTATTTTAGGAAATTGATGAAAGAGCTCGGGTTCTGTTCTTGGTGAGATAAAAGCAAAAAGGTTTGTTTGAGTACAATCACTTTGCTTTCAACTTTCACCAAAGTGAGGTTGTAAATATCATTTTGGGTGAACAGTAGTGGCAAAAAAATATTAACATTCCCCTAGGCCTGTAAATTCCAACTTGTCAGTGGTCTGTGTGTCTGATTCTGTAGTTTTTCAAAGCAATTTGCGAAGCACATGATGAGGAACCAACTATCACAGCATGCAAGTCATTTGCCTCACAGGTGATTCTAAGAATGGCTTCCTTGACGTAAATAAAGCAAGTAACATGCATCCCCAGCACGCTGGTTTCCTGAGTCTGCAAACAGAGAGTTAGCAGAATAGCTAAGAGGTGTGTAATGACCTGGGTTTTAATCCCGACCTGGCTATATAAGCTGTCATCCTGGTGTTTCACAGGCATGGTGATTCATCGATGTGAGTGCTCAGCTGGATGTTAAACTGGTCGCCCTGTCTGCTGGTATAAGTGGGTGGACGTTAAATATCCCATGGTGTCTCACAAGCACAGTAGGCGAGCTATCACCCTTACACTTTTCCTGTTTCCTGAAAGCTCATAAAAGCTAATATTCTCACAAGATCTGTCCAGTCTTTTCTGTCATTTCATCCAAGTGTTGTAAACCGTGTTTTTAACCAATTCCCAAGTCTTGTCTGTTCCCTCTTCACCATATCTTGCCATTTCTCTCCAATGGTGTATTCTGTTAGCAAGTGGCTTGCTTAATTCAAAGTGCTTAAGCAAGCTCTCCAAAAGAACGGAGTTCTCGGTACCACTTAAAAACATGGCGCTCGACAAAGTAAACAATGCTACCTTGGTAGTCGAGCAGATGCTGTCCGGGCCGTCGTTTTCAGTTTTACTCGATCCTCATGTGACAACTTCCCAAACCAATTTATTACCCCGTACACGCAAAGTGAAAAACTTTCATCTGTCTGTCTGTCTGTCCTATCGGTTTATGGTCGTCATTTTATGATCGAGGAATAACTTCTTTAAATCGAATGTTATATTTTGAACATTAAAAGGAAGAGAAGTTTCATATTTTCCCATACTTTGGCTCTGAATTCATCCCGATCACACATGCGCAGAGAGGAGTGAGATAATATTTTTTACTCTGTATGTCTGCCTGGCAGTCAAACAAAATTAACAAGAAAAAGAGCAATCAGAGATTTCAGACCCTTGCCAGGACTTGTTTTGTGTGGTGTTTGTGTAGTTTTGTGTGGTGTGTGTGTGTGTACTGGTGTGTTACATAATTAGTAAGAGACATAATTAGAACTGCCACTTTATAACTGCTGACAGTGATGACCAGGTTACAAGAAGTCCCGCTTTGATTGGACACGTGACCGTGACCCATGACGTTTTTTATTATTATTCAATTGAATTCAGAATGGGATTAAAATAAATCCAATTCAGATCAAATGGAAGACCAAATAGGTACAGTCCTGCATTTGAATAATCAGAAGGAACACAAACAAGCAAAAAGCAAAGATGAAGTCATCAGGAGGAACCTGGATAGTGTTGTGGAATTTTCTGATTTGTTCTATTAACCGACCTGGTGTAAATCCTGTTACTCAATTTGTAGGAAACAATTAATTCACTGTCCACAACGAAAAGTACATTTTGATCAGAGAACATTTCTTTCATGGTACCACGGAGTCCAAAACACTGAGATGGTAAACATCCACAATGACTTGCACTAAACTAAGCTTACATTTCCTGATATATATATACATGCTGTGGAGGAGTGGAGACAAGTGGGGGAACAAAGAGAGAGCATGATGACCTTAGCTGGCCTTGGTGAGAGAGGATAACACATTAGGTTATAGGTCTTACAAAGAAAATGAATATAAGGAATTGTTATATAAAAGGCAGTGAGTACATGGGTCTGATAAGCATTAGGCAAAATAACTCAAACTGCAATACGTGTCCACTGGGTGAAAGAGAATGACATAATCAACAAAAGTTGCAGTGCCATCAACCAGGCCACCCTGTAGCACAGCAAGACATCCCCCCCCCAATCAACACCCAGACAAAAGGGAAACACAATTGACAGCCAATTCGACTATAGCATAAAATTAATTTTAAAGCACCAGCAACAATTATAATTGAGAGTACATGAATATAATTATTTTTTTCTTCCAAATAAGTACAGTCCTGCATTTGAATAATCAGAAGGAACCCAAACAAGCAAAAATCAAAGATGAAGTCATCAGGAGGAACCTGGATAGGAATCTCATTTCAGCTGATACTCCTCTACCCTCAAACCCATCCAGGCAGAGCCAAGTGAGCCTGAGTCAAAATAAATAAAAATAAAAAACAACCCAGATTCAAAAAATTAAACAATTTTGGCTGCCACACCATGCATCCAATCATGTTGAAATTTAAAACACAAATTCCCCATCACTACTAGATCATAATTGTGATGTTTCACATCGATTGATTAAGCGGTTCAAGAGAAATATATTTTTTTAGATTTTTGCTCAATCCAATATGGCTGCCAGACCCTGATATCAATTATTCATGAATACCCTGATAGTATTACGAATTTGGAAACCTATCACACACAACATTCAGGTCCTATAGATTAGTTATATCGGTAAGTTTGTTTTATAGATAGCTTCCTTTCCCTTGTCTAATGGGTAAATAAACGTTCATGCACTGTGATTTATCTTTATAGTTAGGATTTCCCTTTATTGGAAACCTCATCTTCCGCAACGACAGCAACAAAATGACCGTTTGCGTTGCGGCAGTGCTGCAGAGAATGAGAACAGCCCCGGGATTCTCCGCGGCCCGAGTGGGGGGAGGCGTCAGGCCGGCGGAGACGCATAAAAGGAGAGCGGAGGAAAGAGAAAAAAAAAGAGCGGAGGAACGGAAGAGCTCAAGAGCTCCGGACGAAAGAGCATTTCCCCCCGCTCCCCCCCCCGCCCCCCCCCCCCCGCCCCCCGCCCCGGGGGGAAAAATTTGTCCCCCCCGCCCCCGCCCCCCCCCTGGGGGAAACCCAAAAAAAAAAATGCATGGCGCGACACGGAAGCGGGAGTGGGGGGGCAGGAGGTCTCGCCCCCGCTCCCCCTCCCCCCCCACTCGCCCCTCACCTCTGCCCCGCCCCTCCGCCCCCCCCCCGGGGGGGTGCCCCTGTTTGCCCTTTGGGGGCGGGGGGGGGGGGGGGAGCGCTTGTCCCAGGGAGCCTGTCTGGCCGGTCGTGGTCAACGCCGTCCTTCTCCTCCTCACCACAACCGAGAGCTCGAGGAACGCCAGTTCCCGCAGGAACCGCAAGGGTCGCCCGCCGGTGTCCGGGTTCGTCTCGCCTCCCGCAGGAACCGCAAGGGTCGCCCGCCGGTGTCCGGGTTCGTCTCGCCTCCCGCCGGACCGACTGACTTGAAGACCGCACGAGGCGGACAGGTCCAAGTTAGACCCTGGTCTTCAGCCCGCCTGTCCCTCCGAGTGAAGGTCCTAATAAAGACCATTGGTCGATTCTTTGGGTGTGTGTGCGTGTGTGTGTCTGTGGGCCCGTCTGATAAGTAGTGAAATGTATGTGTTTTTGCCTGTATTTACGTGCTTAATAATAATAATCGGTTTAGCTCTG
This sequence comes from Eptatretus atami, assembly GCA_035128595.1. NCBI lineage: Eukaryota > Metazoa > Chordata > Myxini > Myxiniformes > Myxinidae > Eptatretus > Eptatretus atami. The sequence goes on along the minus strand of CM068958.1, from coordinate 110,395,968 downwards.
CTTCTTGCGTGCTTCCCCCTCATTTCCATTACTATGTCAATAAATATCCCCATTTGTTGAATGTTTCAGCTCGTTCGTGTCTGTTCCTTCATTGGCTGAGCGTGCTGCATGTTTGAGAATTAGTAAAGGCTGTTACGGCCGTAAGGGGACATTTGGACCGACGGTTCTTGGCGATTAATTCGCACACCGAACGAGTGCGCTAAGCGACTCGTTTTCGTACGAGTTCCGACGAGGGTGAATTTCCCTGGTAGATTCCCCGTGTGGATACTTAGGTATATAGAAATTTGGCTATTCACCCTATTCCACGCGGGTGACCTATTGGCGATCTTCGGTCCAGTCAGGACCCGTCGGCTCCGGACTTCTCCGGAGTGACGACCTAAATTCCGGGCGATCGGTCGAGCTGATGCTGCAGCTCCATCTCGCGGCCGACGTCTGGCCCCGCAACAATATTCCCAAGGCTTGGGGAACATTTGTGTGAAGTTTCCCCTCGATCTGTTCAGCGGTTCTGGAGAAGAAGTTTTTTTTTTTAATAGGTTTTAGGTTAAATCCAATATGGCTGCCAAACCATGTGACTTATGTCATATGTGTGAATTTTTTGTTCCTCATGGATAGGCGGTCATATGTGTAAAGTTTCACCTTGATCTTTTCAGCCACTTCAGAGAAGAAGATTTTTGAAGGTATATTTTAAAATACAATGTTGTTGTTGTTCGTCTTTCGGCTCCTCCCGTTAGGGGTCGCCACAGCGGATCATCCGTTATGATCCACATACTGATTTGGCACAGGTTTACCCGGATGCCCTTCCTGACGCAACCCTGGTCGCCTTTACGACACAGGAATATGGATTGGGTTTCGCCATGACTCCGGGCTGCCTACACCCTCTCATAGCGTGGCCCAATGCAGAGCTTCCCGCGATCCTCCAACCCAAGCCTCCGAGTAGCCGGATTACAGGCGCACGCCACGACGCCCGGTATTATTTTAAAATACAATATGGCTGCCAAATCACGTGACCAATGATGTCATCAAAATTTTTCTGTGGACCATTTTATCCCTATATAACCCTCAAAATTTTTCATACTGATTAAAAGTAGTGTTCTACATATGCAATTATGACATCATAACAAAGGCAGCTATGATGTCATAAAAATCACACTCATTCCCCATGAGGAGTACTTGCCATGTGCCAAGTTTCAATTTTCCTTGGTGTGGTTTCAGAGATACAGAGGTCCAAAGTTTTTTCCGTTTTTCCAACATAGCTGCTACATCACGTGACCTGTGACAACATAATTATTAACAGGACATTCTGCATGAGTATTCACTCCGATGGCAAAAATTTTCTCTCAATCTGACAAGTGTTTGTGGAGAAAAACACGAAAGCTCTGTGTGGGCAATCAAACAAATGGACCCAAATGGAATACCCTCTCCTCCGGCGGGGGTAAAAAATACTTCCAAACAGAAAAATTACTGGTTTAAGGATGTTATAAAGGAAACAAACAACAGGCACAAATCACGAATGTAATGTATTCAATAGGGTGATGTAATAGACACCTGGTAAAAATGGCGGTAAACCCCAGCATTAAATTATTTATGTGCCTTTAAACCTCTTTAAACCGTTATTTGAATTTATTTATCTCCTTGAACACTGTAGAACACAATCACCTTCGTAATACTTCCATGCTACATCTGGATATATGGCTTGAGAGGGCATGGCATGTGAGAGGGTGCAGTATCGGGATGAAGAAGAGGACACCTATATGGCTATGTACCTATATGGTACGATGCTGATCAACGCTGCGTTCTATGGTGGTCAATAAAGTCTCCAACTCTGAGGCTGTGACTCAGTCTGGATCGTTTTATCACAGTGTATAAGGGTGGTGTATAAGCACTAAACTTCTGGATTTTTAAAAACAATCTTGAAAATCATTATTTTTTATTAAAATTGAAGTACTGTACAGTCCTGTATATACCTGAACACTGTGTGGGGTATCGTGTTCTATGAACTCTCTAGTTGTGTCAGCAGTGGTTACAGAGTACGAGGAAGAGGGAAAGAAAGATAAATAAATGGAGAGTCAGAAGGAGGAGCCCCCTACCAAGCTTATCTGTGGACTTACCACCACTCACTGTGCATTTTGGAGAGTAGAACTAAAAATGAAAGTATGAAATGCACATTTCAATAATACTAGCAGAGTTACTCTGAGTTGAAATGGAAGTTGAGGGGCAGAATTTGCCTAGAATCATCAGGCGTTTAAAGAGACATAATAGGTCTCAAGATCTAAATGGTCTTCAGGGTCCAAAGGGGTCGAGGCAATCGAAAGGGTGTAAAGGTTTAAAAGGTACATTCTGATTAGCATAATCACAGTGCAACTGACATTCAACAAGTGTGTAACTACAGAGTTCGTAGAACACCTTACCCAGTGCAGTCTTGAGGAAAAGGACATGGGAAGAATCTTTTTAACTCTTGCTTTGCCTTTCCAAGCACGATCCACATTTGTTTTGTTTTGTGAACCTTGCATAACATGCGTGATGGTAACCGCATAGCACGATGAGCCACAATATTTGTCACAATGCAGAATATCAAACAGTTATACTTATTGATTTTCTCATAGTTACCCTGCCCTCAGGGCATGAATATTTTTCCTAGTTGTGCTAAACGAGTTTTTGAAAGTGACAAAAAGGAAATTTGTGTTCTGCAGTGTTCAAGTATATAATTTAATTGAAGTAAAATAAAGATGTGAAAGGTTGGAGAACAAAATTCTGAACGTTTACCGACATTTACCGACATTGTCTTTTACACCACCTTATTTAACACTTTACATTCGTTATACATGCTTGTTGTTTGTGTCCATTATGACATCCTCAAAAACAGTAAATTACCTGTTTTGAATGACTTTCAATTTTGTTTGACTGCCAAGCAGTTGGACGGAGTAAAAATATTGTCTCACTCCTCTCTGCACACGTGTAATTCGGACGAATTCAGAGCTGAGGGACGGGAAAACGAGAAACTTGCCTTCTTACTCATGTTCCAATTCGTGTTCAAAATATAACATTTGATTTAAATAAGTTGTTACTCAATCATAAACTGATGCTTGGAGACTGTGACAGGCAGACAGAAGTGAACCAATTGCTTTACACCACTTTTTGCAAAGGACACAATGGCAACTTTAACGTCCACCAAGGAATAGTGGACAACTGAAGGATGGCACACACATTTATGGACCACCCTGCCTGCAAGCTACTGGGCTGACAGTTTGTAGCTGGGTCAGGAATCGAACCCATGCTCAATGGGTTAGAGGTGAATGTGCATATATCTTTACTTCTAGGCCATCCAGCCAGCCCTAAGTGACCAACTCATTTTGTCAATTATTTCCTTCCTCAATCATGTTTTATATCTCTCATTCTCAATACTTCCAACGAGAACTAATTTGCTTCTTACTTAGTAAAAGCTTTTAATGACTTTTTAAAAGGTTCCATTTTCGAAATCGCTCTGGCATGAACTCCATGTTTTTTATTTCATCGACTCTATCTCTTCCTCTTTTTCTTCATACAACTTATTTTCCAAATCTGTTGATTACGCAAATGCTCAGTCCATGGAATATGTCCCTCCAAGCCTTTATAATAATAAATAGAAAGCATCTCAAAATGCAAAAGCCCGTCCGCGTCAGCTTTGCATTCAAACTAAAGTTGACGAAAACGACAGTTACAAAATATTTGTACGTTTTATTAATTTGTGTTCTCCACAATCTCATACTAAAGGTTTGTTGAAGATTTGATGACAAAATCTCAACTGGTAAAATGTTACGGCATGGATATACACACTGAATCTCAATGGTAAACACGGATTTCAATTTAAACATTTATGGCTGGTCTACCACTCAAACGATGACATCATCCTGACAATCCTTTATCCCCCTTTGGGAGGAGAATGAGATGTGCAAAGTTTCAAATTTTTCTGATCAGCGATTTCAGATATAAATTTAAATTTTTTTGTGTTTAATTCAAGATAGCTGCCATACCATGTGACCTATGACATCAAAATTATAATTAAAATATTCTCCATGGGGGTTACTCCAACCCTGAAACTTTGGTGTCAATTGACCAAGTCGTTGCTGAGAAGAAAGAAAATGTTTAGAAAATAATAGAGCAAAAAAAAAAAAATGCCAAAAAAGGGTCGAACAATAATAATAATAATAACAATAATAATTATGATGATAATAATATAATAATAACAATAAAAATGAAAAAAAAATATTTTATGCAACGCTGACCTTTGACCTTTTGACCTTTTAACAAGATTATTAATTTGTCTTCTCCATATTCTCATAATAAAGCTTTGTCGAAAATTCTGATGACAACTAAAATGATAAAAATGTTCCGGCCCGGACACACGCACGCACGCGCGCACACACGTGATATTGCAAAACCCCATCTCCCGCGAATAATAATCTTATATTTCAGACACAAAGTCCACACATCATCACTGTACAGTATTAGTATCACACAAAAAGGAGGTTATTCCACCTCTGCACAAGCGATGAAGCACCAATGCCAACAACAATGAATGATTTCACGACCATGTTGTCAATAAGAAAGATTCGGTTTCTAAAGCTATTCATTGACTTCTTGACCCAATTCTTGAAAAGACATAATCTTATGATTCACAAAAGTTTGGGAAGCACTATGCCAGCTTGTAAGCCTGGTGTTGGCTTAATGGTTTGGGTGGCTAGCTTAAGATCTTAGGATCTTGAGTTTGAGTCCCTGTTGTTCCATAAAAAAATAACACCAGGTGCGTTGACTCAGTTGGTCATCCTTCTGAGGGTGGCAAAATGAGTACCAGCTTACTGGAAACAGGGGGTACTGCATCAGTGGCACAGCTGTGCTCCCAGCAGTGATGAAACCAGCAGCCACAGGCTGCATCTTAATGGATGCAATTTTTGCTGCTTTTGACTTTCCAGCATGTCTCTTAAAAAGAGATTTCTGAGCCATCAGCACTAGCCTCAATTCTCTCATTATTTCTTTTCTCAACTGAGAGTTTGGAGGGTCTATCCATCCATTGTGACCATACTCTGTGCAGAGTGTTGGTGCTGCTGAAGCAGTCTCCTTGGTGATTGGACACAATCCTGGACAGGATACCAGCAAGCTGGCACTCATTTTG
>CM068958.1:110362172-110388306 GCA_035128595.1 Eptatretus atami | reverse complement strand
GAAACACAGGCTGCGGTGAACCAGTTGAAATGGAGTAAAGTTCCTGGGATCTATGGCATCCATGCTGAACTTCTCAAGGCTGATGGAAATGCCGTACTCGTGTCATTTCATGTACTTCTGTGCTCTGCCTGGAACACAGGCATCATCCCAAATGACTGGAAGAGCGGCCCTGTTGTCCCTCTCTGGAAAGGGAACGGTGATCGCCAAGACTGCAACAACTACCGTGGGGTGATGCTGCTCTCAGTGCCGGGCAATATCTTTGCTCGGAAAACTCTTAATAGGGTTCGCCACCATCTGCTTGAGCACCAGTGTCCAGAGCAGTTAGGCTTTACACCAAAGAGGTCAATGATTGACCGTATCCTTGCTCTTTGGGTCCTCACTGAACGCAGATGAGAGTTTCGGCAGGGGCTGCTTACAGCCTATGCTTATCTCTGTAAAGTGTTTGATTCTGTAAATCGGGATGCCCTCTGGAGGATACTTGGTCTTTGTGGCGTGCCACCAAAACTGATAAATCTGATTTCTGAACTATACTCTGGTACCGAGAGTGCTGTGAGATGTGGTGGTACAATCTCCGACTTATTTCCAGTTGTTACTGGAGTTCGTCAGCAGTGTCCTGGCCCCCACACTTTTCAGCACTTGTATGGACTGGATTCTTGGGAGGATGTCGGAAACATCAAGCTGCGGTGCATCGTTTGGGAATGTCAAGATCTGACCTTGATTTCGTAGATGATGCATTCATCTTTGCGGAGACTCTAGATATCCTTTTGGGGGCCCTCGAGGTGCTGAATGAGGAGTGGGAGCCACTGGGATTATGGGTTTCCTGAGTCAAAACTAAGATCCAGGCTTTCATTGACATATTGGATGCTGCTATCCTGTCTGTACCTGTTCATGGCGAGGATGTTGAGGTCGTGGACAGATTCACTTACCTTGGCAGTGATATTCATGTCTCTGCTGGCTGTGAGTCAGAGGTCAACAAACGTCTGGGTCGGGCCTGGGGAGTCATGGATTCATTGGATCATGGAGTGTGGCACTGCCCGTACCTATGCGGGAGGACGAAAGTCTGACTCTTCAGGTCCTTGGTGCTTCCAGTCTTGCTCTCGGAATGTTTGACTTGGACTCTGACCAGGGATCTGAGTTGGAGACTTAATTCCTTTGGTACTCGGTCTCTTCGGAGAATCCTTGGCTATCGCTGTTCGGACTTTGTGTCCATCGGGCAGTTGCTGAGACTCAAATGAGATTTGTTACCTGCATAGTTCATGAGCATCAGCTGTGGCTGTATGGACATGGGGCTCGTTTTCCTGACACTGATCCTGCTCACCAGATTTTCTCAGCGAGGGAGCCTCGTGAGTGGTGGAGGCCAATGGGCCGACCACGTGCCTCGTGGTTACAGCAGGTTGATCAGCATCTCAAGGGGATGGGGATGGGCCAGGCATTTGCCTGGGGGATGGCCAGACAGAGGCCCCTGGAGTACCAGTGGAAAGTCGGCGCAGCGACGTGCTGCTCCGGCACATGCTCCCATACCTGACCTGACCTGACCTTCTCCTATGGCTGCCTCCCCTCTACATGGAAATCAGCAAACATCACTCCCATCCAAAATAAAGGTGAAAAAACAGACCTTACCATATATAGGCCAGTGATCTTGCTTCCAATTACAAGCAGAGTTATGGAATCCATCATTGCTTCCATTGTCATTTTTCCTCTTTTCAAACAATCTGATCTCTGACCATCGGTTTGGATTCTGTCTTGGTGAATTAACTCTGGATATGCCTTTGCTCATCTCTCAGCAATAGTTGGAGATGGCCACGATCTTAAACAAGAGGTTGGGTACATCTCCATAGTCATATATTAGGCATTCGACAGTCTGGCATTCTGCTTTGCTTGCCAAGCTCTCTGCCTGTGGCATAGAAGAAGAAGACGACTGCCTTAATTCATGAATTTCTGACTTCTTCCACTCATGCAGTCGCTGGATTGTCATCAATCTCTACCAGTGGTAACTGGAGTTCACCAAGTCAATGTGTTGAGCCAAATCTTGATCCTCATCTATATTAATGACCTCTTCTAAGCTCTGGAAAACTCTCTCTTCCTTTATACAGATGCCCATATTGTGTTGTGCACCACCCCATCTCTCTGCTAGGCAGATAGCAACTGCATCTCTCTCTCTCTCTCTCTCTCTAACTCTCTATCTCTCTTCTCTCTCTCTCTCTCTCTCTCTCTCTCTCTCTCTCTCTCTCTCTCTCTCTCTCCTCTCTCTCTTCTCTCTCTCTCTCTCTCTCTCCGCCCCTCCGCTGATCTAGAATGATTAGACTCTGGGCTGATAAATGGAACATGTACTGCAATCCTGGAAATATCCCACTGTCTCACCCTTATGCTCCTGAATGATCCTCAAATCAACCCACCTATCTATTTCCATGGTCATCCACTGGCAGAGGTTCAGTCTCTTTAACTTCTAGGCCTCACCATCAGCCATGACCTCTTCTGGGCCAACCATATAGCAAAGCTGACCTCCAAAGCTCTCCACAGACTGGGTATCCTTCATTGATCCAAGTCTTTCCTTAGAAAATCAAAGCTACTCTCAGTCTGCAAGGCCTTTCTTCATCGCTCAATGGAGTACTGCTCTCCACCCATAGGCTCGCACCTCAGCATCACATCTGTCCCTCCTGGTTCTGTGGAATCACCCGTGATGAGGCTGAATTGCATGGTCTGTTGCTTTCACATCACAGGCAGATCAGTCTTTCTCTGTTTTCTACCATCTATTCTCCAACAATGCTCCATCTTCTGTTTCAGTCCTCTGACCCTCCCTTGCAAATCAAGGATGCACACATTCTTCCAGTAACTCCCTCCTGGTTTAACTTCCAAAATCCAGGCTGACCATATATCTCAACTCTTTTAGTCCTCACTTCTCCCATCTATGGAAACACGTTCCAGAGGCTGTTCTGTCTCACTCTTCCCTTCAGAACTTCAATCAAGCAGTACACCACCACCTAGTCCTCCCCAATTTTGATCAATGATCTTTATTATCCACATTAACTGTTTTGTTTTTCAGGTTTGGAAATATAATTAAGTTCCCGGTGATTCACACATAGGCAACTTGTCACCCCTTTACATTAACCCCAAGACCATTGTTTCATTGTGGTTAGTGACAACTCCTCTGTCTGTCTGAAAAACGTGGTGTCTGATTTTTTAAATACATGCTCATGACCTGATGTGAGTGTTCCATTAGCACTTTCAGAGCATATCCATCAAATAATTTATTTCAATTTCAGTTTTGGTCAAACAGGGTTGAAATAAGTTCCTAACCATAGAGCGAAGTCGATGGCGTGCACACCACCGCAAATCCCCATGCTTCTCACCAAAAGCAAAGTTTAAAGATGGCAAAACAAACGTACCACCAGGAATGCCCCAATATCAAATTTTAAGTATAAAGTAATTTCTTCCATTTTGACCCCTGTGACTCAAAGTCCCCATCCCCTGGGGCATGAACTAGAGATTAAATCAAAAATATAATCGTTATGTTTCTCTCGCAATGTTAATTGGATATACAAAGTTTAATTTTTTTAAATGTTTAAAAATGTGCCCTTAATTGCATATTTTGGTATTGGACCTTTGGATCCCACCCCAGAAGGCAGGGCCAGAAATAATACTGTTCTTGCACCTCTGTGTCATGTGATGATCATGACTTCTAAGTTTGGTGAATTTCTGCCCAACCCTTTAGGAGGAGATAGTGTGACAGACGGACAGACAGCCAGACAGACATACGGATGGACGGACAGACAGATGGAGCTGATTACAATATCTCCCTTTTTTTCAAAAAGCATTGGGATAATGACAGAGCATTGGGGTATCGTATGTAAGTTGACAAATGTGCTTTTCAAAGTGTTTAATGAGAAAGAAAAACGATGACTGAACAAAATGTTTTGTTGAGTAATATATTATAGTCACATGTAAAAAAAAAAAACATTGGTATACATCGTCGAGGCTCATGGAAGAGCGAGTACATGTGCACCGAATGGATCAGGACGCATCAGAAGAAAAGGATCAAAATTGTAGCCACAAATTGCAAAAACAGATAATGGACCATTAGGAACCAACTTAGATAAACTCAGCATAAGCTTTGTGCTGTAAATAAATGATTTCACAGCAAACTGGAATTCAATGATTAATCATATTTGAACCGAGTACATCTTGCACCTTTCCTTGCTGTATTAAAAATACACAACATCTGCAGAATGAAGTATTCTCCACTTGCTTTGCCGAAAGGTTAATGTTTGTAACTGTTCGTCAATGCAAACTCTCTGTTCCTCATTTTGTACTCCCTGTTCCTCAATTGACTGTCACTCGTCTCCATTCCTTTAGTCATCATGATCCATCCAAGCTCTCTCTCTTCCTTATGTGTGGCGATTTGAACAGTCACCATGCCAGCTGGCTGGGTGTTAACTCTGAAACAACCAGACATGGCATTGCACCTTACGCTTTCTGTGACTCCATGGGTTTGACCCAATCTCTAAACTTACTAACCCAGATTTCTGAAACTGGTATGTATTCCCTCCTGGAGCTTTTAATGACTAACTTTCCATCCAACCTCTCTTGTTCCTCCTCTTCCAGTCTTGCTCCTCTGACCATTTACTTGTTAAAGTCCATATCTCTCTGGCTATTGTGAGAGAGCGACTTCAACAACGCATATTATGGCTGCTTGCCACGCCAACAAGTAGTGAATGAAATCTGCCCTCTCACTAAAGCATTGGACAACCATCTCCACAGCATTTGATATTACTAACACAACAATGTACTCTCTTACGTGTAGGCTTATCCTATTCTCTCGACTCTGACACATTGAATCCTATGGCGAGTCTGTTTCATTCAAGCGGCTTGCTTTCTCAACATGGAAAGCAAACTCTACTGAGAACACCTTTACATAACCTGCAAGGCTCAGGCCAAATGTTTGCTCATCCTCAAGAACCTGGTGGCACATTGCCATGTCCATCTGTGGTGTATATTCTCCCTCCATCCCCTCCCTCACCTCAAATCGAACCACCACAGAGTCTGCTCAAGATTAGGCAGAATATCTCAACTTGGTGTTTGCCTCCAAATCAGATATTTATCAATGTTATCAGCTTCTCCTTGCTTTCCATGGTGGCTAGCATACTTCAATAAACATTCTGTTGATTCCATCCAAATTATTCGACCTGTCTTCAAACATAGAACAACATGAGCCTTGATGATTAAGACTAATTTTCCATCTTATTTATTTTCAGTCAGTCACTGGAAGAGGTTCAGTTTCTTGTGCTTCTTGACCAAATCAACAGTCATGACCTCTCCTGGATCAACCACATAGTAAAGCTGTGCACGGGATTGAAAGATAGTGGTATTATGTGTGAACACCCTGTGACGTCATGCGGTCCTTCTTTGAGGTCTCAAATGGAAGCACTAATTGTCAAAAATAAAATATTGTTGCAGTTATGGAAAAGACCCCAGGGAGTTACATCCAACATATAAAAGAACGCTGGAGTTTAGATATTTCCACAGTGATTGTTTAGCTAGGTTACCCATCAGGGGAAAGGGAGATATGTTGCCGATTGTAGATAGAACCTTCCCCATTATTCTCTTCCTCATTCCCAAACCTTCATTTTCCAACTCCATATTGAAACCTCATTTCCAAACCCTCGTTTTCCGACACCGGTACTCGTACTGCCGTTTTCCAACACCCATTCTCCCACCCTTAGTTTCCAACACCCGGACTCGAACCCCTGTTCACATGCTTCATTCTCAAACACTTCTTCTCAAACCACATCACCGCACCAGTGTTTTGATCAGAGTCACTATTCCAGCGCTGTAATTATCGTAACCATTCGCCGTTCCAGCATCCCAGGCAAATTAGATCAAAAGAGGCACTTCCTGAAACATGGTAACCAATCTCAGCCACTGGATCACAGCACGCCTCAGCCAATCGGGTCGGTGCCAAAAGCAGACATGATTGGAGACACTGTGCAGGGGACAATAAAAACCCAGGATGGAGTTGTTGTAAGGGAGTTCACATGCCAGAGAGTTCGCATGCAGATCTGGAGCAGTTCGAGTCTAATCCTGAGGGAGTTTGCGCCCAGAGGGGAGCAGACCTGGCTGGGTTGACCATACTGCCAGAGCATCAGGCGGGAAGAGAAAGCGCCAAGCTGGACGAGTGCTACAAGCGGTTTCAAAGTGCCAAGTGGAAAGCAGAGTGCTTCTGAGGGGAATGCAAAGTGCCGAGTGGGAAGGGCACTCCTGGCGGAAAGCAAGGGCGAGAAGGAGGGAGCTCCCAATGCGTCAGGTGGAACAGGCATTCCTCAAGTCCAGGTGATGTAAAAGGCACCACATGTGGCACTCCCCAAACTGCCAGATGGAATGGGCACTGACCAAGCTGATAGAACTGACCTCTTTCACACATGCAACATATAACCTTGCCTCTTTCATCAGATACAACTCAGGGCTCGCCTGTTGAGGAGCATCAACAAATAACACAAGCAGTCATAGACTGGTACTTACGAAATCGTCAACTTGACCTCTGACCTTGTCTAATAAAAGCTGTCTCTAGAGAAGGTAGCGACGCAAACCAGAAGTTTCTACGATGATTCTGTACCAAGCCATGAAAAATCGAATGTTTGACCTCACTGTGACCTTGACCTTTGACCGATTTTGACCAAAATCTAATCAGCACTAGCCATCACACTCCTGAATCACGTGGTGTAATTTGACATTAGTAGCTTCTTCCGTTCTCGAGTTATCGTGCCTACAAACAAACACACAAACACACACACACACACAAACAAACAAACACACAAACAGATGACGGAAGTCATCAATATACTTACGAAATCTTTAGATTTCGTAAGTAACGAGACCCCCAACAGTTATTTTCATAGCTAAGTACCACACAATACCACCTGACAGTGCACCTCCCACTTGCATCTCCCACTCACCTGCAATGACACCTCATTGAGACCCATGGGGGCCAAGCCTGCTCACGTATGGGTGAGGAAGGGGTCGCCAACACGCCCCGACTTTTTCTTTCATTCTGTCCCATTTTCTGTGCAATTTCCTCAGATGAATGTGGAGCCTGTCTATATTTATTTTAAAGCCGGTTGTGTAATGGGTTCTTTTGAGTGCTAGGGGTAAGACTGTTCTTATGTAACACTGCAATCACTTGTAAATACATGTCTGTTAATACAAGATTTGTTGTTTCCAAACCTGCTCGGTGTTTGTTTTCCTCCATTGGTTAGACATAGCATGCAAAATAAAGACAGGAAGTTGTGCCCAATTGATTTGATCCACTCGATTAGCCGACCTCCAACCTACAGTTTTGCTAGGCTGCACATAATAAGTAGACAGGGTGGGAAGTGGATAGCATGATTCCCCAGTTTGGACAGCTAAATCACCATTAAGGTAATGTGATTGTGGGCGCGAGGACCCTGCTAGATTTATCTGCTTCATCTGGTGTCTGCGGCTGCTTAGCAACTCGGCAGGTCGTGGAGTTATTTGTGGCTTGTCAGATTCAGGGTCAAAGGTTGAGAAGTGGTTCGAGAGAGGCCACTCGTGATCCAGCAATATACCTGTATTTTCAACTCTTGCACTTCCTTGGAGTTTTATTGGTGTGCATACAAAGTTTCAGACTGATAGGTTTTATAGTTTTGGAGTTATGGAGAGACACACTGACAACATTGCCATTTATTAGTACGTATGTATATATACTTTTTTTAACATATATATATTATTATATATATATATTATACATATATTTATATATATACTGTATATATATATAATAATTCATACATGTATATATATATACATATACATATATACATATATATATATATTTCTGGTGAGCGGACGATTCTCCCCCTCCCCTCTGCTGGGTACCCTTGTCTGTGTTTAGCTGTAAGTTCAACCCCGATAAGCATCTGCTCTTTGTCTCTTTCCTGGCATTTTGATTGATTTTGCTTTGAAATTCATTCTTTATTTCCCTCAGCAAATAAAAGTTATTTTTATTTATTTATTTTATTATTAATAAATTATTTGTCGATTTCCAACCTGTCCGTGTTTGTCCTTTCCTTCCATTGGTCTAGCATTGTCCGAACCGAGATAGACTGGGAGGTAATTACCACAGATTTGACCAAAAAATAGTCGGCACGCACCAGCGGTTAAACGCTCAGCCGCCCTAATTAAAATCTATCAGATAACATTGGTGCTTTGCGAGGGCACGCTCCCGCTCAGGTAACCACGTGACCTCTAGTTAAACGGAATAATTAGACGGCGGACACTGGAACTCGTGGTTGATGGGTGGCGTTCGTGGTTTTAAAACAACCCACCTACCATAACGTTAATTGTGAGCGTGGCCCCAGGTCCGGTCTACCGAGGACAACCGGGGATAATCCCACTGAGTGACAAACTGGTGTCTCGGTTTATTATTTATTGTGTTTGTTGCGGTATCCATCACCGCAACAATAAAATATATATATAGTATATTATTTGTTTCCTCGAGTCCCTGATGGAAAGCATAATTCATATTAGATTTGTCATTTCAAACTGGCGCATCCCTTTAATGATTCATTTGGGTCAATTTGTGAACAACCTTTGACTTTTAAAGAAAGCAAAGTAGTTCAGAAATAATTCTAATATCAAATCCTAATCTTAGGAATCATTTTCATGATGCGAATACTAAAATAATGAAGCCTTTTATTCTTTCACACATCTTCCTTCTCTCTCTACTCACATCTCCTTCCAACTCCCTTTCCAATCATTTCCCTCCAATTACTCGGTTACCCTTGCCTGTCTTTTCTCCACTATCCTAATCCCCTCTTCTCCTCCATTTTTTTCAATTCCCCTTTTCCTGATCAACCCCCTCCATTGGCACGCATAACATGTAGATGACTCCTTATTCAGCTTTTCCTGATCAACCCCCTCCATTGGCATGCATAACATGAAGATGCCCCCTTATTCAGCTTTTATTACAACAGATGGCCTTTTTAATTACTGATGGTTTGTGACTTTGAATATTCTTGCAATCCTTTCATCTTTACTCTCTTTGCTTTCGTGTTGATTCTTTTCTGAGCCACTGACCATCTGGATATACAATTACATCTCTAAGTGCCAGAACCAAGCTAACAGCAAGATGATGTGACCGCATGTCTAACTCGCCCCCACTACAAATTAGAGGCAAACAAAGTTTGCAGAGATGGATGGAGTTCACAAGTGTTTAATGGGAAAGTAAAGATTTTTTTACATTTCTCTTTAACCCAATAATCAAAGATTGGAATGGCAAAGTGAATAAGCACAGCTAGGGTTTGGCTTCCAATAGCCAACATATAAAGTAGGGTTGGGTGTTTGGGTCCCAACAGTATCATCACCAAGGTGATATCTCAGGAATTTAGAATGTTGTTGATTTAAGATGTGTCATTGCAGAATTCTGTTTGGGCTTTTAAATTTCCCTCTTTCTGCTCCTTCAGCTCATTTGGAAGAGCATCCCAGGGGTGGCTCTTTGCAATGACACCTTCCCAATCTTGCAATGTTTACAACAAATTTGCACAAATAATCTTTTTTGTGAGTGTTTTGACTATCGTTTAATGACTGTAATAATTGTTGACAAATTAAAATAATTTCGCTCTTCCCCCGTTCACCTTTCCATTGTATCGTTTTTAATTGCTGGATTTCATTCAAATGTTCAGTATATAAGCTTAGAAGCAACAGAAAATAGATGGAGAAAGTCACAATATTGTGACTGTTATGGAAAAGGACCCCGGGGTGTAACACTCACCACATAAAGAAACCCTTAGTTAGATATCTCATTCGTAATTGTGCTTTGTCAGGTATCTTCCCCTCATATCAGGGATAGCGGAAAATGAGTATTAGCAGGTACCATCCCCATTGTGATTTCCCACTTTCTGGAGATTTCCCCATCCACCCATCCATCCATCCATCTCTCCACCACCTCCCCCCCTCAATCCATCCATCCATCCTTCCCCCATCCATCCATCTATCCCCCCATCCATCCATTTGAATCCTTTTTCTCATCCTTCTTCCCCTCACACCTTCCCACAATGCGAACCATACATACATTATCTTACACCAATGCCACAATAATGCTCGCATGGCCATTATCCTGCTTGCAAGTCATGTTACAAGGTAATTATTGTCCTGGGTGCGTAACCTATAATGCGCCGTAACCTAAAACGTGAAGACTCTCTCTCAGGGCATGGCACGGTTGCTGGACCGACCCTCCAAGCTCTGGCCATGTGCACCAATGGGGATATGATAGGCAAGGGTCGAAGAGTGCGAAGTGACCCTTGCTCCCCAAAGCCCCACCTTGTCCAGGGTCAGAGAGTGCTTCCATGACCCTTGCTCCCCTCAAAACCATGTTTTTTTATCCCAGCCAGGACTGATAAAAGCCAGAGCCCACCATAGCTGAGCACTGACTTGCACACCAAGGACCTGGATGTGGAACAAAATTGCTTGCCTACTTGTTCGAGCTGAACGCGACCAAAGACTGCCTGCCTGCCATTCGAGCTGAAGGACGGGGCAAGACAAGTCACGCTGGGGTGAGGATCCGCGAGTGGATGGCAACATGAGGCTCTTGGCACGCAGCAGCTCCATACTGATGTACATGATCTGCCTTTCTGTATCTAACCTCCCCTCCCCCCTAATTTGTTTACTTAAGATGCACAAAGAGTCTAAGATATCTATCAACAATTAACCTCTGTCCTGGCTGGGAGAGGTACTGATATGCACCTCACACCCTTTCCTCGAGAGCTCACATCACATATGCTACACCTCTCCCGACATCGCACCAACACACGCACCACATTCCCTTCCCTTCATGAGTGAGTGATGTGCACCTGTCCTGTCTTTAGTTGAGTAAGAATGTTTAAGGGAATCTTCATGTGGTAAGGGATCATTTTCTTTGTGACACTGCGCTTGTAAATACTTGTCTTGTGAATTGTATCGAAATGTGTGCCCCTTGAATCCTTTGGTAAACTGTTTCAAACCTTCTCATTTGTCTTTTCCATCATTGGTTCAACATCGTGTATGTAATGGATAGACGAGATGTTATACTTCACTAATTTGCTGCATTAGATAGCAGACCTCACACCGATGGTTTCGCTTTGCCATACATAATAAGTAGATGCAAAGATGGGACTTCAAGAGTGCGGTTCCCCATCTGGGTGGGGCTAAATCATCGGTATGGTAACGTGAGTCTTGGAGCGGGGACCCTGCCAGACTTAGCCTCCTTAGAAGGCATCCATGGTTGCTCAGCAACCCGTCAGGTCAAAGAGTTATCCGTTGCTTGGGGCTTCAGGGTCGGAGGTTGAGTAGCAGATCCGAGCATCCCCCTCACAAACCCCGTGCTTACCCCGGAACCCGTAACAATTATTTCAATATATTGACAAGGGTAAATGAAAAACGAATAATCTGTCTTCATCTTTTGATTTGATTGAACTTAATGGCATTTGATAAATGATTTGACTTTGCAGTGTGCAAAGAACATTTTTATTTTTTGGTCCTTAACCTTATAACTTCAAAACAGCGACCAATTTTTATTTGACTTTTAAGACAATTTTAAAAAATATTAAGATCTATTTTTGAAGCATTTCATTTGGATCATGTGATTAGTATACCCATTTAACTGGCAGGTGCTCTCTGCAAAGTTATTAATCCACTACCCTAATTATATACAAGAGCTGTGACATAACTGTCATATGCACAGGGAGGGACAAATATCACTGGCTCACCACTGGGGTGTGGCCTCAAAATAGTCAAATGGTGATTGGAATGTGGTCCTTCCCACCATACATAACCTAACAGCTTACTCTATTTCTAATGGGCACAGTGACGGCAAGGAGGACAACATTCCCACTCCAGGTGATTTAGTTTCATGACAACAATAATAACGATTGCACTCAATAATTTTCAAAAGTTTTTTTCGTTGTGTCTTCCTGTCAAAGCCAACATGTGGCCCTAAATGGAGTTCTCTCATCCCCTCTTCTTGTCCAGGCTGGATTTCCTTCCTCAAGGCAGCGTTCTGGGCCTAGTCCTTTTTCTGGTTTCATCAATGATCTCTGCAACTTTCTGGAAAATCCTCTTGATCTCTTTGCTGATGACTTCACCCTCTGCCATACCATCTGTCATCCCTCAGACGGCAAGCAGCAGCTTCATCGCTCTCTGCAGATCTGGATAAATCACAAACTGGTCCAACACATGGAACATGTCTTTCAATACTGACAAATCTCACACTCTCATATATCTCTCTTTAAAGGACCTTTAGAACCCCCTCCCCCTCATCTCTTCTCAAATCCTCTGGAAGAAGTCCTTTCATTCATTCAAGCTTCTGGGTCTCGCTATCTGCCAGGATCTTTCCTGGGAAAGCCACATTTCCAACCTGGCCTCCAAAGCCAGTCGACGACTGGGAATCCTCCATCACGCAAAGTCCTTCCTTGGCCACCTGAGCTCCTGACCACATACAAAGCTTTCATCTGCAGCCTAAGGGAGTACTGCTCGCCCCTCTGGGCTGGTGCTCCTGCCTCTCACCTTCTCGGCTTCACGCTGTGGAAACCAAGGCATTTCGGATCATTGGCATCTCCCGCGATGAGGCTGTCTTTGCCTCTCACTCTCTCACTGCAGGCAGGTCACTGGTCTTTCTGTCTTTTACCGTCTCCTCTCCAGTCTCCACCCCCCCCCCTCTCTCTCTGCGATATGTCCCATCATATTTCAGCAGGGCGCTCAGGTCCGCAACAACCCTTCTGGTAAAACTACCAAAATCACGAATCACTGTTCACCTTCACTCTTTATTCTCTTTTTCCCCACATTTGGGATAAACTCCCACTCTTCTCAATCCCATTTTTCCCTCCAGGCCTTCAAAACTGCTATTCACCACCACCTCTTATCTTCCCCCATCCAAAACTTCGATCTTTTCTACCCCTGTTAATCCACCCCAAACCCATCTCCTTCAAATTTTCCTGCTTTCCTTCCTGAAAGTACCTGTAATGTCCATCTTGTATACCCCGTGTTCCCCGCACTATCCCTCTCTCTTCCACAGATCTCCTAATGTCTCTGTTTCACACTGTTTTGTCCTTCCCACTCCCGCTCATCTTGTCTCATGCCCCCCTTGCTGTACATTGTGTGTTCGCACTCATACGAGCCTCGTCAATGTATACAACAAAAACGAAAATGCAAAAACACACATTATGATGTTGTGGGCAGAGCCTATGGTGAAACACAAATGTAATAACAAAGAAAACATATTTAACATTTATAAAATAATTCCTTCCAAGGATAAAAGTCTGAACAACAGAGGTTTTGAGGAGGAAAAGTGGGTATGCAAAAGAATAAAGGAACCTTCATGCCGTGGTGAATAGCATAAAGGAAAAATATGGGGGAAAGGAAATGGCTGCGCAGCTTATAGCTTGCACAGCCACACCTCCACAGCTTGTGATAGTCGTCACCCCACACGATGTGGCTGGCTTGAAGGAAGATGAGGGCTGACTCGTTCTGGAACTGCTGTTCCACCTCCCAATGTGAAAGGCACCAATGGTCTGTGCTGACCTGCCAGGGCTCATAAACCAAACACTGAACTCTCCTTGATTGTTTGAATGCTGAACGCTAATCACTGCAATTTTGTGAGTTAATTAAATGTTAAAATTACAAAAAGAACGCAAATGTCAGAGTATTGTTTCAATGGGAAAAAGGGGGATAGGTTCCCGGTGGTTCATAATTTATAAGGGGAAATAAAAAATCCGTGGAAAAACCACGAATACACCCATGAAAAACTGTGAAAACATCTGCCACAAAACACGAATACACACATGAAAAACTGTGAATACGCCTGCCAAAAAACACGAATACACACGTGAAAAACTGTGAATACCCCGCCACAAAAAAGAATACAACCATGAAAAACTGAATAAGCCCATGAAAAATCGGAATACATCGAGAAAAAGTGTGAATAAGCCCGCCAAAAACACGAATACATCCATGAAAAACTGAATAAGCTCACGAAAAACGGTGAATACACCATGAAAAAAGTGTGAATAGCCTCAAAAACACGAATACACCCATGGAAAAAACTGAATTAGCCCATGAAAAACGGTGAATACACCAAGAAAAAAACTGGAATAAGCCCGCCAAAAAACACGAATACACCCAGAAAAATAGCTCCGCAAAGCGGGCATAACCCCTCAGCCCCTTGACGCAACCAATTTCAAGATGGTGGCCATATTGAAAATCGCAGCACGCCCATTTTGAAAGGAACCTTCCTCTACTCAACCCCAACACACCCAGCAAAAACGGATTTCATCGGACAAGGCGTTCTCCTCGAAATTGACGAAACCAATTTCAGAGATGCTGCCGTGGCGGCCACAGTGAAAATCGCAGCATGCCCATTTTGGAAAGGAACCTTCCTCTACTCAACCCCATTATACCTCGCCAGAATAAAATCAATGGTGAAGCCGTTCTCAAGTTATTTCCGGAAAACCAAATTCAAGATGGCTGCTCTAGCCACCAATTGGATATCGGATTGCGTGAATATCGAAAGGAACCTTCCTCTAAACACCCCCATTATATCACACAAAATGAAATCAATAAGTCAAGCCTTCTCAAGTATTGTCCGGAAGCCAAAATTCAGATGGCTGCCTGAGCCGCCATATTGGATATCGGAATGTGCTGTATATCGAAAGAACCTTCTCTAACCACCCCCATTATACCCAATGAAAATGAAATCAATCTGTCAAGCCATTCTCAATTATTGTCCGGAAACCAAATTCAAGATGGCTGCCCTAGCCGCCATATTGGATAGCGCATCGCACTGATTATCGAAAGGAACCTTCGCTACCCAGCCCCAACACACACTGCAAAAATGGATTTAATCGGACAAGGCGTTCTCTCGAAATCGACGAAACCAATTTAAAGATGGCTGCCATGGAGCCACAATGAAAATCGCAGCACGCCCATTTTCGAAAGGACCTTCCGCTACTCAACCACAACATACCCTGCAAAATGGATTTATCGGACAAGGCATTCTCCTCGAAATGACGGAAAACCAAAGTTGACAGGACGCCGGAGGACGCCCGGACGCCCGCCAGACAACGCCTATGACGACAATACCCTTAGCCAATTCAGGCTGAGGGGTAAAAACTGTTAAGCCCGCCAAAAAACATGAATACACCCATGAAAAACTTGAATAAGTCCATAAAAAACGGTGAATACATCCGTGAAAAAGTGTGAATAAGCCGCCAAAAACACGAATACACCATGAAAAACTGTGATAAGTCCATAAAAAACGGTGAATACATCCGTGAAAAAGGTGAATAAGCCTGCAAAAAACACGAATACACCCATGAAAAAACTGAATAAGCCCATGAAAAATCGTGAATACATCCGAGAAAAACTGTGAAAACATCTGCCACAAAAACACGAATAGTCGAATACAACGTGAAAAACTGTGAATACGCCCGCCACAAAAAAGAATACACCAAGAAAACTGAATAAGCCCATGAAAAATCGTGAATACACCTTGAAAACTTGAATAAGCCCGCCAAAAAACACGAATACACCCATGAAAAACTGTGAATAAGTCCATAAAAAACGTGAATACATCTGTGAATAACTGAATAAGCCGACAAAAAATGGTGAATACAACCATGAAAAACTGTGATAAGCCCGCCAAAAAATACGAATACACCCATGAAAAACTGTGAATAGTCATAAAAAACGGTGAATACATCTGTGAATAACTGAATAAGCCGACAAAAAACGTGAATACACCCATGAAAACTGTGAATAAGCCCGCCAAAAAATACGAATACACCATGAAAAAGAGCTCCGCAAAGCGGGCGTAAACCCCTCAGCCCCTTGACGCAAACCAATTTCAAGATAGTGGCCATATTGAAAATCGCAGCACGCCCATTTTCGAAAGAAACCTTCCTCTACTCAACCCCAACACACCAGCAAAAAATGGATTAATCGTACAAGGCGTTCTCCTCGAAATTGACGGAAACCAATTTCAAGATGGCTGCCGTGGCGGCCACAGTGAAAATCGCAGCATGCCCATTTTGGAAAGGAACCTTCCTCTACTCAACCCCATTATACCTCGCCAGAATAAAATCATTGTGAGCCGTTCTCAATTATTGTCCGGAAACAAATTCAAGATGGCTGCTCTAGCCACCATAATTGGATATCGGATTGCCTGAATATCGAAAGGAACCTTCTTCCTCTAAACACCCCCATTATATCACACAAAAATGAAATCAATAAGTCAAGCCGTTCTCAAGTTATTGTCCGGAAACAAATTCAAGATGGCTGCCGTAGCCGCCATATTGGATATCGAATGTGCTGTATATCGAAAGAATCTTCCTCTAACCACCCCCATTATACCCCATGAAAATAAAATCAATCTGTCAAGCCGTTCTCAAGTTATTGTCCGGAAACCAAATTCAAGATGCTGCCCTAGCCGCCATATTGGATATCGTTCGCACTGATTATCGAAAGGAACTTTCCGCTACCAGCCCCAACACACACTGCAACAATGGATATAATTCGGACAAGCGTTCTCCTCGAAATCGACGGAAACCAATTTCAAGATGGTGACTAGCCATGGAGGCCACAATGAAAATCGCAGCCGGACGCCATTTTCGAAAGGAATCTTCCTCTACTTCAACCCCAACATACCTTGCAAAAATGGATTTAATAGACAAGGCATTCTCCTCGAATTGACGGGAAACCAAAAGTTGACAGACGGCCTCCGGACGACGCCCGCAGACACGCCTATGGACGACAATTTTACCCCTTAGCCAATTCAGGCTGAGGGAAAAAACTGTGAATTAACCGCGCCAAAAAACATGAATACACCCATGAAAAAACTTGTGAATAAGTTCCATAAAAAATGGTGAATACATTCCCGTTTGAAAAGTGTTGAATACGCCCGCCAAAAACACGAATACACCATGAAAAACTGAATAAGGCCCATGAAAATCGTGAATACACTCTTGAAAAAGTTGTAATACGCCCGCCAAAACATGAATACACCCATGAAAACGTGATACAACCCGTGTTAAAACTGTTGATACGGCCCGCCAAAAACACAACACCCATGAAAAACTGTGAAACGCCCCGCCACAAAAAAGAATACACCCATGAAAAACTGAATAAGCCATGAAAAATCGTGAATACATCTGTCGAAAAACTGTGTGAATAAGCCCCGCCAAAAAACACGAATACACCCATGAAAAACTGAAAAGCCCATGAAAAACGTGAATACGCCTTGAAAACTGTGATAAGCCTTGCCAAAAAACACAATACCACCATGAAACTCGTGATAAGTCCAAAAAAATGGTGAATACATCTGTGAAAAATAGCTCCGCAAAGGGGCGTAACCCTCAACCCAGCATTGTAAAAGGAAGCAGTGATATCACGATGATGCAGTCAGTTAGAGCACGTTGGACGTCATATACGAAAATCAATCAGACTTCAAGATGGCTACCGTGGCGGCTATGGAAATGTCAGCACGGCCCATTTTCGAAAGGAACCTTCCTCTACTCAACTCCAACACACACACAGCAAAATTGCATATTAATCGGACAAGCCAAGCGTTCTCTAAATTGACGAAAACCCATTTCAAGCCGACTGCCGTGCGCGCCACACTGAAAATCGCAGCGCGCCATTTTCGAAAGGAGCCTTCCTCTACTCAACCCCAACACACCCTGCAAAAATGGATTTAATCAGACAAGGCGTCCTCCTCGAAATCGACGGAAACCAATTTCAAGCTGGCTGCCATGGAGGCACATTGAAAATCGCAGCGAACCATTTTCGAAGGAACCTTCTCTACTCCACCCCAACATACCCTGCAAAAATGTATTAATGGAATAAGGCGTTCTCTCGAAAATTGACGGAAACAAAGTTGAGGACGCCCGAACACCGAAGTATTGAACTTTGACCTCTGTTGACCTTGAAAAGTAGGTCAAATCAAAAAACCCGGGTTAGATATCATGTATCCTCATCAAATATACCGGTGATAAAATTTAGCGATGATCCAGCCATCTTCGTTCAGGAGAAATAGCCATTTCTAGGTTTTCAGTTTTGGCCCCCTGGTGGCCGCCGATAATTCAAATTGCGCTCATGTTTCGAAAGGAACTTCCGGCTTACCACCCCACACCAACACCCTGCAAATATGGATTAATCGGGACAGGGCGTTCTCCTCGAAAATCGACGAGAACAATTTCAATGAGCTGCCAGTGGCGACCACATTGAAATCGCAGTGTCGCGCCATTTTCGAAAGGAACCTTCCTCACTCACCCAAACATACCCTGACAAAATGGATTTAATCGACAAGGCGTTCTCCTCGAAATATGAACGGAAAACCAAAGTGACAGACGCCCGGACGCCCGCGACTAACGCTCTGTGCGACAATACACCCCCCTTTTTCAGCCCAATCGGGCCTGAGGGGTAAAACTGAATAGCGATAAAAAACGGTGAATACATCTGTGAAAACTGTGAATACGCCCGCCAAATAAAACACGAATACAACCCATGAAAAAACTGTGAATAGTCCATAAAAAAAACCGATGAATACATCTGTGATAACTAATAGCCGCAAAAAACCGAATACACTCGTGAAAACTGTGAATCAGCCGCCAAAAAACCGAATACAATCCGTGAAAAACTGTGAATAGCCCGCCAAAAAAAACACGAATACACCTGTGAAAAACTGTGCAAATAAAGCACGTAATCACGGAAACTGTCAAACGCAAAACACGATACACATCGTGCAAACTGTGAATAAGCCCCCAAAAAACACGAATACACCCATGAAAAACTTGAATAGGTAAAAAACGAACCTATGAAAATGTGCATAAGCATAAAAAACGGGGAATACATTCGTGAATAACTGTGAATAGGCCCCCCAAAAAACAACGATCACATGAAAATTGTGAAATAGGTCCATAAAAGAAAAAAAAACGGTTGAATACATCCGTGAATAAACGTGAATAACGCCCGCCTAAAAAAAAAACTACGAATAACACCCTAGAAAACTGTGAATAAGTCCATAAAAAACGGTGAATACATCCGTGATAACTGGAATAAGCCCGCAAAAAACACGAATACACCCATGAAAAACTGTGAATAAGGCCATAAAAAACGGTGAATACATCTGTAAATATAAACATACCATCAGAGATGGGGATCCCCCGCCATTGAATGAAAAAGGTCATACATATTCCAAGATAATGAGGGAGGTGAATTGGAAACAAGACACCATTTGGTATTCATCTCGAAAAAGTTCCCCGGGTGAGGAACGTAGTAACCACAAAATAATTGAAATTCAAGATAAGCGGTTTTCCATTTATACAAAAACATTTTTTTCAAGATGGCCGCCCCAGTCGGCCATCTTGATCCGCCCGCCTGACAATCAATAGGGTTCTTCCTTCTCAAGGGTGGTACATGTGTAACCCAAATTTCAAATCGATATGGCGTACAGTTTATGAGTTATCACACTCACAGCTATAAATGTTGGACGCCCAGACGGACGACGGACGGACAGCCGGACGACGCCGGACGACCTCGGGGTGACAACAATATCCCCTTTCCGCCACTTGGCGGGATAAAACTGAATAAGCCCATAAAAACGGTGAACACATCTGTGAAAAACTGTGAATCGCCCGCCAAAAAACACGAATACACCCATGAAAAACTGAATAAGCCCATAAAAGCGGTGAATACATCCTGAAAAGTTTGAATCGCCCGCCAAAAACACGAATACACTCATGAAAAACTGAATAAGCCCATGAAAAACTCGAATACACTCATGAAAAACTGAATAAGCCCATGAAAAATCTGAATACACCTGAAAAAGTTGAATCAGTCCATAAAAAACGGTAATACATCTGTGAAAAATTGAATAAGCCGATAAAACGGTGAATACATCTGTGAATACGCCCGCCAAAAAACACGTATATACCCATGGAAAACTGGAATAATCCATAAAAAAAACGGGAATACATCCGTGAAAAAGTGTGAATACGCCCGCCAAAAAACACGAATACACCATAGAAAAAACTGAATAAGCCCATGAAAAATCGTGAATACATCCGTGAAAAAGTGTGAATACGCCCGCTAAAAAACATGATACACCCATGAAAAACTGTGACTACACCGTGTAAAACTGTAAATACGCCCGCCAAAAACACGAATACACCCATTGAAAATTGTGAATAAGCCGCCACAACAAAGAATACACCCATGAAAAATCGTGAATAATCCGAGAAAAACTGTTGAAACATCTGCCACAAAAACACGAATAGTCGAATACACACGTGAAAACTGTGAATACGCCCGCCACAAAAAAAGAATACACCCATGAAAAACTGAATAAGCCCATGAAAAACGGTGAATACACCCTTGAAAAAACTGTGAATAAGCCCGCCAAAAACACGAATTACACCATGAAAAACTGTGAATAAGTCCATAAAAATGGTGAATACATCTGTGAAAAAGAGCTCCGCAAAGCGGGCGTAACCCCTCACCCATGCATTGAAAGAAAGCAGTGATATCACTGATTGCAGTCCAGTTAGAGCACGTTGTTGACGTCATATCGAAAATCAATCAGACTTCAAGATGGCTACCGTGGCGGCTAGTGAAAATCGCAGCGCGCCATTTTCGAAAGGAACCTTCCTCTACTCAACTCAACACGCACACTGGCAAAAATGCATTTAATCGGACAAGCCAAGCGTTCTCTAAATTGACGAAAACCAAATTCAAGACGACTGCCGTGCGGCCACACTGAAATCGCAGCGCGCCCATTTTCGAAAGGAGCCTTCCTCTACTCAACCCCAACACACCCTGCAAAAATGGATTGTAATCGGACAAGGCGTCTCCTCGAAATCGACGGAAACCAATTTCAAGATGGCTGCATGGAGGCCACATGAAATCGCAGCCACCCATTTTCGAAAAGGAACCTTCCTCTACTCCACCCCAACATACCCTGCAAAAATGTATTTAATCGGACAAGCGCTTCTCCTCGAAATTGACAGAACCAAAAGTTGACGGACGCCCGAACACCGAAGTATGAACTTGACCTCTGTGACCTTGAAAAGTAGGTCAAATCAAAATCCGGGTAGATATCATGTATCCTCATCAGAATACCGGTGATAAAAATTTGGCGATGATCCAGCCATTCGTTCAGGAGAAATAGCCATTTCTAGTTTTCAGTTTTGGCCCCCTGGTGGCCTAGCCGATAATCAAATTGCGCTCATTTCGAAAAAACCCTTCCACTCCCAGCCCCAACACACCCTGCAAAAATGGATTTAATCGGACAAGGGCGTTCTTCTCGAAATCGACGGAAACCAATTTCAAGATGGCTGCCCATGAGGCAACATTGAAAATCGCCAGCACGCCATTTCGAAAGGAACCTTCCTCTACTCAACCACAACATACCCTGCAAAAATGGATTTAATCGGAAAGGAATTCTCCTCGAAATTGACGGAAAACAAAAGTTGACAGACGCCCGCCGGACAACGCTGTACGACAATACCCCTTAGCCAATTCAGGCTGAGGGGTAAAAACTGTGAATAAGCCGCCAAAAAAACACGAATACACCCAGGAAAGACTGTGAAAAAGTCCATAAAAAACGGTGAATACATCTGTGAATAAGCCGATAAAAAACGGTGAATACACCCATAAAAAAGTGTGAATATGCTCGCCAAAAAAACACGATACACCATGAAAAACGCTTGAATACACCCGTGTAAAACTGTGAATACGCCCGCCAAAAAACATGAATACACCCATGAAAAAGTGTGAATACGCCCGCCAAAAAACACGAATACACCCATGAAAAAACGTTGAATACACCCGTGTAAAACTGTGAATTACATCCGTGTAATTTTACACATTCACCGTGTAAAACGGGTGAATACACCCATGAAAAAGTGTGAATTAAGCCTGCCAAAAAACACGAATACACCCATGAAAAAGTGTGAATAAAGCCTGCCAAAAAACCGAATACACCCATGAAAAACTGAATAAGCCCATGAAAAACGGTGAATACACCATGAAAAGTGTGAATAAGCCCGCCCAAAAAACATGAATACACCCATGAAAAACTGAATAAGCCCATGAAAAACGGTGAATACACCCATGAAAAGGTGTGAATAAGCCGCCAAAAAACATGAATACACCCATGAAAAACTGAATAAGCCCATGAAAAACGGTGAATACACCCCATGAAAAAGTGCGAATATGCCCGCCAAAAAACACGAATACACCATGAAAAACTGAATAAGCCCATGAAAAACGGTGAATACACCCATGAAAAGGTGTGATAAGCCTGCCAAAAACATGAATACACCCATGAAAAAACTGAATAAGCCCATGAAAAATGGTGAATACACCATGAAAAAGTGTGAATACGCCGCCAAAAAACACGAATACACCCATGAAAAACTGAATAAGCCCATGAAAACGGTGAATACACCCATGAAAAGGTGTGAATAAGCCTGCCAAAAAAAACATGAATACACCCATGAAAAACTGAATAAGCCCATGAAAAATGGTGAATACACCCATGAAAAAGCGCGAATACGCCCGCCAAAAAACACGAATACACCCATGAAAAATTGAATAAGCCCGTGAAAATGGTGAATACACCCATGAAAAGTGCGAATATGCCGCCAAAAACATGAATACACCCATGAAAACTGAATAAGCCCATAAAAACGGTGAATACACCCGTGACAAAGTGTGAATACACCCGCCAAAAAACACGAATACAAAACCATTGAAAAAGTGTGAATACGCCCGCCAAAAAACACCAATAACCCATGAAAAACTGAATAAGCCCATGAAAAACGTGTGAATACACCCGTGAAAAAGTGTGAATACGCCCGCCAAAAACACGAATACACCCATGAAAAACTGAATAAGCCCATGAAAAACGGTGAATACACCCGTGTAAACGTGAATACACCGTGTAAAACTGTGAATATGCCCGCCAAAAACAATGAATCACCCATGAAAACTGAATAAGCCCGTGAAAAATGGTGAATACACCCATGAAAAAGGTGAATACGCCGCCAAAAAACACTGAATACACCCATGAAAAAGTGTGAATACGCCCGCAAAAACAAGAATACACCCATGAAAAACTGAAAGCCCATGAAAAAGGTGAATACACCCATGAAAAGGTGTGAATAAGCCTGCAAAAAACACAAATACACCCATGAAAATGAATAAGCCCATGAAAAACGGTGAATACACCCATGAAAAAGTGTTGAAAAGCCTGCCAAAAACATGAATACACCCATGAAAACTGAATAAGCCCATGAAAAATGGTGAATACACCCATGAAAAAGTGTGAATACGCCCCGCCAAAAAACATGAATACACCCATGAAAAACTGAATAAGCCCATGAAAAATGGTGATACACCCATGAAAAAGTGTGAATACACCCGCCAAAAAACACGAATCACCCATGAAAAAGTGTGAATACACCCGCCAAAAAACCATGAATACACCCATGAAAAAGTGTGAATAAGCCTGCCAAAAAACACGAATACACCCATGAAAAATTGAATAAGCCATGAAAAAATGGGTGAATACACCCATGAAAAAGTGCGAATATGCCTGCCAAAAAAACATGAATACACACACCCATGAAAAACTGAATAAGCCCATGAAAAATGGTGAATACACCCATGAAAAAGTGTGAATACGCCCGCCAAAAAACACGAATACACCCATGAAAAATTGAATAAGCCCGTGAAAAATGGTGAATACACCCATGAAAAAGTGCGAATTATGCCCGCCAAAAAACATGGAATACACCCATGGAAAAACTGAATAAGCCCATGAAAAACGGTGAATACACCCGTGAAAAAGTGTGAATACACCCGCCAAAAAACACGAATACAACCATGAAAATGTGTGAATACGTCGCCAAAAAACACGAATAACACCATGAAAAACTGAATAAGCCCATGAAAAACGGTGAATACGCCCGTGAAAAAAGTGTGAATACACCCGCCCAAAAAACACGAATACACCCATGAAAAAGATGTGAATATGCCCGCCAAAAAAACACGAATACACCCATGAAAAAGTGGAATACGCCCGCCAAAAAACACGAATACAACCATGAAAAAGTGTGAATACGCCGCCAAAAACACGAATACACCCATGAAAACTGAAATAAGCCATAAAAAAAGGTGAAACACCCGTTGAAAAGTGTAATACACCGCCAAAAAAACACGAATACACCCATGAAAAAGTGTGAATACATCCGTGAAAAAGTGTAATATGCCCACCAAAAAACACGAATACACCCATGAAAAACTGATATGAAAAGCCCATGAAAAATCGTGAATACACCCGTGAAAAAGTGTGAATACACCCGCCAAAAAAACACGAATACACCCATGAAAAAACTGAATAAGCCCATGAAAAACCATGAATAAGTGTGAATATGCCCGCCAAAAAACACGAATACACACGTGAAAACTGTGAATTAAGCCCATTAAAAACGGTGAATACACCCATGAAAAAGTGTGAATAAGCCCATTAAAAACGGTGAATACACCTGTGTAAAACTGTGAATATGCCCGCCAAAAAACACGAACACACCCATGAAAAACCGTGAATACACTTGTGAAAAACTGCGAAAATGCAAAGAAACCACGAATACGCTCGCAAAAAAACACGAATTTTTTTTGCAAATATGCGAAGCACAGGGCTGTGAATGTAGAGGCAGGTCACATTTTATGAACCGCAAATATACGGGATCCACGAATATCGGAACCACGAATGTCGGGGTCGACAGTATATATCTTTCTAACCAATCACTGACACACCCTGATATAAATGGTTAGTGCTTTCTAGTGGGGTAAAAGCTGAAATTTTGTATACTGATGCAACTCGAAGCCAATATTCCAGTAAAAATTGCAAAACAGTCAAAAATGTTAATAAACAAAAATATTGGTGAATAAAAGTCGGCCGGTGCAGACTCGCTTCTTTCTCGGTGGGCTAGAAAGCTGAACTTTTGTATACCTACATAACTCAAAGCCAATATCCCAGGAAAAAAAAATCACAAAACCATTGGAAAATGTCCATAAACAAAAATATCCACAAATAAAAGTCAGTTGGTGCAGACTCACTTTGCTCACGGCGGGTTACGTGACCAAAGACAATGGAGCTTACACTCAAACTGGCTGCTAGGCAATGCTAACACATGCCTCTTATTTTATAACCTTTGACGTATTTGCATCAAAAATTACTGTAGCTGTAAACGTTTAAATAAAGAGCTCATGCTATAATCACTAATTCTTGATTTCCTTGAGTTATTTAGCTGCTTACAGAATGCAAACACAATACATTTCACCAAATATTTAAAGTTTATCCGAATTCTGTCTGTACATAGGATGCATCCACGTAGTTCTTTGCAGTGTGCAAGCATGCCCCACGAGTATAAATAAATCAGGGTGGCATGTCAACAATGGAGATGGGAAAATTTATATCAATAAATACATAATTCAAGGTGGTATGTCAGTTGTGGTGATGGCAATGTAGACAAAAACTAATGAGTTCATAGAACATGATACTCCATGCAGTGTTCAGGAATATACTTCAATTTTAATAAAATAATTATTTTAAAATGTTGACTGCCGATTACGAGTTGACTCGCAGTCAGGATGCGATTTGTAAAATTTTCAGTGGGGGGAGGGGGTGAGATTAAACTACATCTGTGGTGCACAATTAAATAGTTAAGATAATCAATCTTATTATTATTATTATTTTGGCTGCTCCCGTTCGAGGTCACCACAGCGGATCATCCGATCTCCATTTCGCTCTGTCCTCCACATCTTCCATTGTCACACCAACCACCCGCATGTCCACCCTCACCACATCCATAAACCTCCTATTTGCCTTCCTCTTCTCCTCCTACCTGTGGCTCCATCCTCAGCATCCTTCTCCGATATACCCCACATCCCTCCTGTGCACATGTCCAAACCATCTCAATCTCACCTCTCTCACTTTGTCTCCAAACCGTCCTACTTGCGCTGTCCCTCTAATATACTCATTTCTAATTCTGTCCATCCTCGTCACTCCCAACGAGAATCGCAGCATCTT
>CM068958.1:110300042-110310179 GCA_035128595.1 Eptatretus atami | reverse complement strand
CATAAGAAGAGATAAAAGTGATGATTTTCTGACCTTGACCTTTGACTTTTTGATTGAAAAAAAACAATCAGCTTCTAGCTTTTGATTGGTGAACCAATTCGGTGACCAATATGCAAATTATTAAAAATGCAGGTCAATTGGATGAAAATTGATGATTTTATGTGATATTGTGTTTTGATCTCTTGAACAAATTATTAATTTGTCTTCTCCATATCTCATAATAAAGCTTTGTTTAAAATTTGATGACAAAAGCTCAAATGGTGAAAAATGTTACGGTTTACAAAAGTTCAAATGATAATTCAATTTCAGGTCATCGGATTAAAAATGACGATTTTATATGACGCTGACCTTTGACCTTTTCACCAAATTATTAATTTGTCTTCTCTATATTCTCATAATAAAGCTTTAATTGAAAGTTTGATGACAAAAGCTCAAATAAAAAAGTTACGGCCAGGACAGACAAACAGAACACACACCATAGACACACACAGACACACAGAAGTGATTGCAAAACCCTGTCTTCCACTGTGTGGGGGACGGGCTAATGGTAATTAAGAGTTTAGGTCAATTGGATGAAAAGTGATTATTTAAGTGACGTTGACCTTTTGACCGAATTATTAATTTGTCTTTTCCAGATTCTCATAATAAAGCTTTGTTGAAAATTTGATGACAAAAGCTCAAATGGTAAAAAAATGTTATGGCCTGGACAGACAGACAGACAGACACAGAAATGATTGTAAAACCCCGTTTCCTGCTGCCTGGTGGACAAACTAATGAGCAAACAATACAGAATAGAGCGAGCAAAACCATCATCTGAATTTTTCACACAACAACTATATTGTATCAACTAAAGTTGAGAAGAATGTGCCTTCTTAAACGTTAGTTGGTAAATTCAAGGGTGGATTCAGGATTTTTTGAAAAGGGTCGCAAATCAAGTGAATGTGTACATATTCACCCAGATGCTGTGAGCATGAAGCCAAGAAGGCGTGGGATTAAGTGGACCCTGAAGCGTTTGGAATTTACGATGCTCTCGGGTGCACTCTGAGCATCTACTGACCACATTGGCTACATGTTTGGAGGGGGAAAAAATAATTGGTTTACATTGTGAAATAAACTTTTTTTGTCTTTTATTTGTTAATTTTGATGTGATTAAGTTGGAACCTGTAGCTTTGCCAACTTAAAGGGACATCAGTTCCTCAACAATCTTCTTCAACAATTACTCTATTATGTTTTTGATATCTAGCCTTGAGTGTTTGTTTCGCCTCCTCTCGGACATCTTGGAGAGGATTCTCCAGCAGTCTTGTGTCACCTGTTATGGAGACCGAGTCGTTACTATACATCAATACTAATAAAGGAGTGTGCGTATGTGCGTGCCAGTGTGTGTGTGTCTACAAAACTACAAAACTACAAAACCATAAACCTAGCAGCCTGAAACTGCTTGCTAAGGCCTCAGTCACATTTGCTCTACGGCGAGGATAAGGCGGCCGTACGCCCTCTGAATTGACAGAAACGTGCGGCGGCCGCAGAGAAACTGAGGTGGCCTCAGGGTGGCCTACGCCGTTTGGCTATATTTTACAGGCCGTAGGGTCGCCGTGGAATGAAATCGTGGAGTTATAACTTTTTTTCATTTCTACGCTCGCCGTAGCATTTCGACAAAGCCAAGCTATGACGTAGATGTGTTCCACGTCGACCGTACGTAGGCGTACGGTGGGCTTGCGTTTTCCGTGCGGCTGCCGTAAGCTCTTCTCAATGAAAAATGAATTTTCCCAACCCCCCAAAATTACGGCGGCCACACTATTTACACGGTGGCCTTGCGGTCTGTGTGACTACCTGTGGGCAACGCAAGGTTGACGCACGGTTCCCCTACGCCCCGCCGTGCACCTACGTACGGCCTCGTGGCAGTCTGCGTCGACCGTGCGTCCACCGTGCGCTACCGCTAGAGATCGGAGTATAGGTGTTTGCCTATACAGTGGTGCCCCCAGAATCCGAATTTAATTCGTTCCTGGAGGCTGTTCGGATTGCAAAAAGTTCGGATTCAAAAAATATTTTCCCAATAGAAATAATGGAAAGTGAATTAATCGTTCGTGACCCAAAGAAACCCACTTTCAAGACACTTTAAACTGAAATTCCCATGTTTAAGGTAAAATAGATGAGTAAATGACCTTCGGTGGCGGTGTATTGTATGTAAACTGGTACAATCGCCACATCCAAGGCCCACACAGGCTCGAGCTCCGGCCTGGGTTCCGATCGCTCGCGCACTCTGCGAGAACGCTGCCCCAGGGCAACTCATCAAACATGATGCCCCAGAACCACAATCACTTTCATCAAACCATCGGGCTGATGTAATCATGGATATTAAAAATTACAACCGGTTTTTCTGTGAAATTCAATCCTTGCCCGACAGTCCGTCAACCACGTGATCGGATTGCTTTTTTTGTTAATAATTAAAACACAAGATGATTAAAAAAAAAAAAATGAAGGTGAAAACGAGGTAAGGCCGAAGTCACATTTGGCTCGGCACCCGGAGGGTCTACAAAATGTACGGACACTCGCAATTATAAAGTGGCCGCAGTATTTCCACGGTCACACAATGTAGCAGTCACACGTTTTTATTTTTCGGGTAGCCGCACGGCGTGTTTATAAATTGTGGAGACGAAAAACGTGGGGTGCCATAATTTTTTGGGGGTTGGGAAAATTCATTTTTCATTAAGAAGAGCTTACGGCAGCCGCACGGAAAACGCAAGCCCACCGTAGCCCTACGTACGGTCGACGTGGAACACATCTACGTCATAGCTTGCTTTGTCGAATTGCTACGGCGAGCGTAGAAATGAAAAAAGTTATAACTCCGCAGTTATAATTCCACGGCGCCCCTACGGCCTGTAAAATATAGCCAAACGGCGTAGGCCCCCTAAGGCCACCTCAGTTTCTCTGCGGCCGCCGCACGTTTCTGTCAATTCAGAGGGCGTACGGCCGCCTTATCCTTGCCGTAGAGTAAATGTGACTGAGTACTTCCACCGACGAACTGAATGAACAAAGCGCGAAGATGCGGGTCGAACAGGTGGGGAAGACACGTGAAACAACATGAACGCTACGTTGTGTTCGGTTTTTTAATATGTATTGGGTTTTTAGGGCCAAACTTTCTCGAAAAAATTGTTCGGATTCCAATTTGTTCAAACAGCTTGGCCGTTCGGATTCTGGGGACCACGGTATATTATAGTTATAGTATATTCAGTTATATATACTGGTATATTTTTATTTCAGTAAAAAAGGACTGGTATATATACCACTCGTTACCGTCCGTCTGGCCGCACGTTCGCCTTAGGCCCCCTGCGGTCGCCTTGCGGGCACTTGAGGTCTCCTTGCGTCTGCCTTGAAAATTATATTTCGCCACAGGGACGCCCTAAGGTCACCGTGCGACGTCAAATCAAAGACCGTACGGCACCCCACGTTTTCGGTCTCCACAATTTATAAATACGCCGTGCGGCTACCCGAAAATAAAAACATGTGTGACTGCTACGTTGTGTGACGTGGAAATACTGCGGCGCCGGAGACCGAAAACGTGGGGGTGCCGTACGGTCTTTGATTTGACGTCGCACGGTGACCTTAGGGCGTCCCTGTGGCGGAAATATAATTTTCAAGGCAGACGCAAGGAGACCTCAAGGTGCCCGCAAGGCGACCGCAGGGGGGCCCAAGGCGAACGTGCGGCCAGACGGACGGTAACGAGTGGGTATATATACCAGTTCTTTTTTACTGAAATAAAAATATACCAGTATATATACTGAATATACTATAACTATAATATACCTGGTCCCCAGAATCCGAACGGCCCAAGCTGTTTGAACAAATTGGAATCCGAACAATTTTTTCGAGAAAGTTTGGCCCTAAAAACCCAATACATATTAAAAAACCGAACACAACGTAGCGTTCATGTTTGTTCACGTGTCTTCCCCACCTGTTCGACCCGCATCTTCGCGCTTTGTTCATTCAGTTCGTCGGTGGAAGTACTCAGTCACATTTTACTCTACGGCAAGGATAAGGCGGCCGTACGCCTCTGAATTGACAGAAACGTGCGGCGGCCGCAGAGAAACTGAGGTGGCCTTAGGTGGCCCTACGCGTTTGGCTATATTTTACAGGCGTAGGGGCGCCGTGGAATTATAACTGCGGAGTATAACTTTTTTCATTTCTACGCTCGCCGTAGCAATTCGACAAAGCCAAGCTATGACGTAGATGTGTTCCACGTCGACCGTACGTAGGGCGTACGGTGGGCTGCGTTTTCCGTGCGGCTGCCGTAAGCTCTTCTTAATGAAAAATGAATTTTCCCAACCCCCAAAAAATTATGGCACCCCCACGTTTTCGGTCTCCACAATTTATAAACACGCCGTGCGGCTACCCGAAAAATAAAAACGTGTGACTGCTACATTGTGTGACCGTGGAATACTGCGGCCACTTTATAATTGCGAGTGTCCGTACATTTTGTAGACCCTCCGGGTGCCGAGCCAAATGTGACTTCGGCCTTACCTCGTTTTCACCTTCATTTTTTTTTTTTTTAATCATCTTGTGTTTTAATTATTAACAAAAAAAGCAATCCGATCACGTGGTGTGACGGACTGTCGGGCAAGGATTGAATTTCACAGAAAAACCGTTGTAATTTTTAATATCCATGATTACATCAGCCCGATGCGTTTGATGAAAGTGATTGTGGTTCTGGGGCATCATGTTTGATGAGTTGCCCTGGGGCAGCGTTCTCGCAGAGTGCGCGAGCGATCGGAACCCAGGCCGGAGCTCGAGCCTGTGTGGCCTTTGGATGTGGCGATTGTACCAGTTTACATACAATACACCGCCACCGAAGGTCATTTACTCATCCTATTTTACCTTACATGGGAATTTCAGTTTAAAGTGTCTTGAAAGTGGGTTTTCTTTGGGTCCACGAACGGATTAATTCACTTTCCATTATTTCTTATTGGGAAAATATTTTTTGAATCCGAACTTTTTGCAATCCGAACAGCCTCCAGGAACGAATTAATTCGGATTCTGGGGCACCACTGTATAGGCAAACACCTATACTCCGATCTCTAGCGGTAGCGCACGGTGGACGACACGGTCGACGCAGACTGCCACGGAGGCCGTACGTAGGTGCACGGCGGGCGTAGGGGAACCGTGCGTCAACCTTGCGTTGCCCACAGGTAGTCACACAGACCGCAAGGCCACCGTGTAAATAGTGTGGCCGCCGTAATTTTGGGGGGGTTGGGAAAATTCATTTTTCATTGAGAAGAGCTTACGGCAGCCGCACGGAAAACGCAAGCCACCTACGCCCTACGTACGGTCGACGTGAACACATCTACGTCATAGCTTGGCTTTGTCCAATTGCTACGGCGAGCGTAGAAATGAAAAAAAAGTTATAACTCCACGATTTCATTCCACGCGACCCTACGGCCTGTAAAATATAGCCAAACGCGTAGGGCCACCCTGAGGCCACCTCAGTTTCTCTGCGGCCGCCGCACGTTTCTTCAATTTCAGAGGGCGTACGGCCGCCTTATCCTCGCCGTAGAGCAAATGTGACTGAGGCCTTAGCAAGCAGTTTCAGGCTGCTAGGTTTTATGGTTTTGTAGTTTTGTAGTTTTGTAGACACACACACACTGGCACGCACATACGCACACTCCTTTATTAGTATTGATGTATAGTAACGGACTCGGTCTCCATAACAGGTGACACAAGACTGCTGGAGAATCCTCTCCCAAGATGTCCGAGAGGAGGCGAAACAAACACTCAAGGCTAGATATCAAAAACATAATTCAGAGTAATTGTTGAAGAAGATTGTTGAGGAACTGATGTCCCTTTAAGTTGGCAAAGCTACAGGTTCCAACTTAATCACATCAAAATTAACAAATAAAAAGACAAATAAAGTTTATTTCACAATGTAAACCAATTATTTTTTCCCCCTCCAAACATGTAGCCAATGTGGTCAGTAGATGCTCAGAGTGCACCCGAGAGCATCGTAAATTCCAAACGCTTCAGGGTCCACTTAATCCCACGCCTTCTTGGCTTCATGCTCACAGCATCTGGGTGAATATGTACACATTCACTTGATTTCTGGACCCTTTTCAAAAAATCCTGAATCCACCCTTGGAATTTACCAACTAACGTTTAAGAAGGCACATTCTTCTCAACTTTTAGTTGATACAATTAAGTTGTTGTGTGAAAAATTCAGATGATGGTTTTGCTCGCTCTATTCTGTATTGTTTGCTCATTAGTTTGTCCACCAGGCAGCAGGAAACGGGGTTTTACAATCATTTCTGTGTCTGTCTGTCTGTCTGTCCAGGCCATAACATTTTTTACCATTTGAGCTTTTGTCATCAAATTTTCAACAAAGCTTTATTATGAGAATCTGGAAAAGACAAATTAATAATTCGGTCAAAAGGTCAACGTCACTTAAAATAATCACTTTTCATCCAATTGACCTAAACTCTTAATTACCATTAGCCCGTCCCCCACACAGTGGAAGACAGGGTTTTGCAATCACTTCTGTGTGTCTGTGTGTGTCTATGGTGTGTGTCTGTTTGTCTGTCCTGGCCGTAACTTTTTTATTTGAGCTTTTGTCATCAAACTTTCAATAAAGCTTTATTATGAGAATATAGAGAAGACAAATTAATAATTTGGTGAAAAGGTCAAAGGTCAGCGTCATATAAAATCGTCATTTTTAATCCGATTGACCTGAAATTTGAATTATCATTTGAACTTTTGTAAACCGTAACATTTTTCACCATTTGAGCTTTTGTCATCAAATTTTAAACAAAGCTTTATTATGAGAGTATGGAGAAGACAAATTAATAATTTGTTCAAGAGATCAAAACACAATATCACATAAAATCATCAATTTTCATCCAATTGACCTGCATTTTTAATAATTTGCATATTGGGTCACCGAATTGGTTCACCAATCAAAAGCTAGAAGCTGATTGTTTTTTTTCAATCAAAAAGTCAAAGGTCAAGGTCAGAAAATCATCACTTTTTATCCAATTCACTTGAAATTTGAGCAGGGTTTGCATATTGGGTCACTTGAAGCCTTTTTATCTTGCCAAAACGAAGTTTTTGCAAGATATGTTAGTCAGCTTGTATGTTTTTTTTTTGTTTGTCTGTAATCACGTATAAAAAATTCTGCAGAGCACAGTTATCATTGGAAATTTTTGTAACTTCGCATATCAGAGGCCTATAGAGGTCCCTTTCAGCGCATAAAATTTTGAAGGTCAAGGTCAAAGGTCAAGGTCATTTGTCGCAAATCAGGGGAGTCGACGAAACCCTTATTTGAGTAATTTTGATCGGATCGTCTTCAAACTTCATGGGAATATAGTTCATGGTCTGGCGCTCAGCTATTAATTTTTGGTGGTGATTGGCCTTGACCTTCATATGGTTTTTTTTTTGTTTTTTTTTGTCTGTAAACACGTAAAATCACTCTGCAGAGCACAGTTATCATTGGAAATTTTTGTAACTTCGCATATCAGAGGCCTATAGAGTCCCTTTCAGCGCATAAAATTTTGAAGGTCAAGGTCAAAGGTCAAGGTCACTTTGTCGCAAATCAGGGGAGTCGACGAAACCCTTATTTTTTGAGTAATTTTGATCGGATCGTCTTCAAACTTCATGGGAATATAGTTCATGGTCTGGCGCTCAGCTGATTAATTTTTGGTGGCGATTGGCCTTGACCTTCATGGTTAGCACCTAAGGTCAAATTTTCAAGTTTTAGGAACCATATCGTGTAGTACCTCAAATTGAACACCTCGATGAGTGCTTTCTAGATATGTCAAGCTTGAGACATTATGACGTCATTTGGTGACGTTATGAGGCAAAGCATATTTTTCATGGTTACTCTGTAGAACGATTCTCATCGGAATCTCTCGTAGGCAGATATTCCTCAAGGAGTCGCTCCTGGTGGATAGCAGCTCTGTTCACCTCAGTGTGACCTTAAAGAAGTCACACGTGGTCACCTTTTGGCAAGATACAGGTCTTTTTTTTTTGACTTGAAGCCTTGACATCAAAAGGTCAAGGTCACCTAAAATCGTCAATTTATTTTAGCTGTTTTTGCCATGTTTAGCATATGTAAGAAGAAGACTGAATAAAAAGTGGACATGGACAGGCTCTGCATTTTCAGATGCTTTCTAGTTTTTAGCTGTTTTCAGCATGTTTAGCATATGGAAGAAGAAGAAGTCTGAATACAAAGCGGACGCGGATGGGCTGAGCAGTCTCGGATGCTTTCTAGTTTTGTTTTGGGATTGAATAGTTTGATAAACATCTTCTTTTTAAATTATGTTCTGTTATTTACATCCACATGTCCGTTTTACTTGTCCCTTCGAGACATTCATTCAGAGTGTGCACGTTCACCCGAGACTGTGTTTGTGTTCTACCTTCCTATTGTGGAGTATCTCAACCCTGGTCACATTGATGCATATTCATAAATAATTAATCAGTTAGAGCAGTGTCTACAAACATCCCTACAGTGTAGGGATGTGGCGAAAATTTCGGATTAGAGATGCTTTTAGAATTATACATGAGTCAACGGTCAAAATTTGGTCAAAAAATAATCTTTTGGCTTGCCATGCCTCTGTTTTGATCAATCTTGATATGATATTGGCAATAGTACGTCTTGTCTTAGCCTCTTTAGATTGAAGTCCACAGGCATTTTTTTAGTTCAATGTGTTAGATTGCACATGGGGTCAAAGATCACAAGCAGATGCAAAATTAAGGTTTCTGGCCTGATGAGCATTTATATTTCAACGAAAGTAGATGTTACCTAGCAATAAAAAATACCTTGCTGCAACCCTTGCAGATTAAAGAAGGTAGATAAAATCTGGTATCTTCCTTTCAATTTAACTGTGGTCAAATTAAAAAAAAAATTGGTAACAAAATTAAAGATTTTGACCAGTCGAGCCTTTATATTTAAACCAATCAAGACAAACTGCACAGGGGAGACATGTTACATTCATTTGCGAATGTTTGCGATTTTAGTCTCCACCTTTATCCTTCTTTTGGTCTCATTTAGACAGAGCTTTCCATGTCATCGGAGATACTGGAATCTGTAATTGCATATTACTTGCTAATGTTCGTGTGTTTAGTCTTGATACCTGCATTCATCTATTTCTTTTTAATGTTGCTCTTTGACAAACCTTAAATTTTTAAGTACAAAAAAAAGACATTGCACCAGTGTTTGAGTTTCCATTATGTGGTGATCCCTGCTAGTATGGAAACAGATGACATCACATTCTCCTGGGAGTATAAACACAAAATTAGAGTGCTCCCAGGAAAGTACTTGACTGACTAAGCTTTTCATAATCGTAATACCTTTATAGGCTTGCATAATGGCCCAGAGGTATGCACACTCGCCTCAAAGTTGTCTAGACTTGTTTCAAATCCAGACCCAGCTATAAACTATCATCCTGGTCCTGGTGTTTCTCAGGCAGGGTGATTCATCAATGTGTGCGCCATCCATCGGATGGACGTTAAACTGGGTGTTCCATCTGCCAACATAACTTGGTGGCCGTTAAATATTCAATGGTCTATTTCATGAAGTGTAGACGAGTGATCGCCAAGCACCCTGAACAAATTACAAACTCTTGCCCCAAAAACTGCTGGGAAGGCAATGACAAACCACCCAGCATAACCCTTGCGAAGAAACTGCTTTGGCAGTACTGTACCTGCCTTCAGGCATAAATACAAAATACAAATATGAATACCTTTATGTGAAAAGTGTTCCGACAGGAAAGTGCAGAGGGAGCACACTAACATTCGAGCTGTCTTGTCTGAATTTGATTCTTGGCCCCACTCGAAACTGTTGGATTGGTACCTTGCCGGTGGGGCATTACATCACATAGTGCGTCGTCCCTCAGAAGAACGTTAAGGTAGTTATCCCATCTGCTTACATTAGCCGATGAACAAAGATGCCATGGGATTTTCACCAAGAGCAGACAAGTTA
The DNA here is from genome assembly GCA_035128595.1 of Eptatretus atami. Lineage (NCBI taxonomy): Eukaryota > Metazoa > Chordata > Myxini > Myxiniformes > Myxinidae > Eptatretus > Eptatretus atami. The sequence goes on along the minus strand of CM068958.1, from coordinate 110,300,218 downwards.
CCGCAGGCTCCCTGGCCAAATTAAAAGGGTTCCTTCCATAAAATACAGGGGATTCTGCACGAGTGGCACAGTTGCCGCTGTTGCAATGATGCGTCGTGCTGCATATGTATGAAGAACCCAAAATTCAACAATTCTGCTGCAAAGTCAGAAACGTTTGTGGAAAGGAGGGGTGGGAG
>CM068958.1:110225225-110255164 GCA_035128595.1 Eptatretus atami | reverse complement strand
GGTGATATAATGGAGTAAAGGAGGATATAATAGAGTAAACAAGGTGATATAATGGAGTAAACAAGGTGATATAATGGAGTAAACAAGGTGATGTAATGGAGGACACAAGGTGATATTATGGAGTAAACGTGGTAATATAATGAAGGAAAAGAGGTGATATAATGGGGGAAACGAGGTGATATAATGGAGGAAACAAGGTGATATAATGGAGGACACAAGGTGATATAATAGAGTAAACAAGGTGATATAATAGAGTAAACAAGTTGTATATGGAGGAACAAGGTGATATAATGGAGGACACAAGGTGATATAATAGAGTAAACAGAGGTGATATAATAGAAGTAAACAAGTTGATATAATGGAGGAAACAAGGTGATATAATAGGGTGGAGGATATAATAGAGTAAACAAGTTGATATAATGGAGGAAACAAGGTGATATAATGGAGTAAAGGAGGATATAATAGAGTAAACAAGTTGATATAATAGAGTAAACATGGTGATATAATGAAGGAAAAGAGGTGAGATATGAAGTAAATAATATGATTTGTAAGACAAATAATGTGAAAAGGGATGTAAGGTATGATATCTGTGGGTGTATTGATATTTTATTTTCCCCGTGCTTCTTTGTGGAAATTGACCTCACTTGATTGGATTACGATGTTGTTGCTTTGTGTTTTATTGTATTTCCACTCACGTGTGTAGATCGCTGTTTCACCATCTAATGCCAGTCTGGAAACGTGAATGCAGGTGGAAATTAGGGTCACATGCAGAAGCGGATTTGAAAACGAAAGTAAAGATCTCAATAGACTGTGCAGGTGATTGCTCAGATAGGCATACTACGGTCAATATGTTGTATTATGTTTAAATGTGGAATCGAGGAATATTGTTTTTTTTCTCTATAAGAGTGAGGATCATGGAAGAGTGAGGTTAAATTGATGGTTAGGTAGTGTGGCAACAATTGGATACAGCTGGAAAGGGAATAAATTAACAGGAGATACTGAATCAGAAAGTAAGATGGCTGAGGTTAGGAAGAGTTAATGGGGGTAATAAGAAACATGAGTTTGGATGGGGGACGACATGAGGTGGCCGTGCACTGCCTGCTTGACACCTTGTAGGGAAGAGGAGGAAAGAACGGCCTATGGAAGGTGGTCCCATAGTAAGGAATAAAAGAGTTGAAGTATGCAGTCAACCTGAATTTGGATTTTTAACCAGTAAGGAGTTACTGGAAGTTGCATGCAACCTGGAGTTGCTAGAGAGAGTCGGAGGACAGAGAGCAACCGGAGTGATATCGAAGAAGAGGCGGCAAAAAACAGAGACCACCAACTTGCCTGTAATGTGAAAGCAACAATCCTTGTGCCTCGGCCTCTACACAGGAGAATCAAATAATATCGAGTGTTGAAAGAGCCATTAATGAAGTGAGAGCAGCACATAATAATTGGCAGTTACCCTCACCGAAGGAGAGGGTATTGCGCTTGGGTCCGTTTGTTACTTGCAAAATCCAAGATTTTTCAAGTATATTGGTCAATCGATTTTGTTATTCTGTCTGTCTGTTTGGCTGTTTGTCTGTCTGTCTGTCTGTCTATCGCCTACAGGTCACAATTCTAAACCGATCATCATGAAACTTTACCAAGTTGTATGTGGACGTAGTCTCAACTGAGAATCCAATTTATTTTGAGGTCAAATTTCTAAAATCGTCACTTTTCATCCGATTGACTTGAAAATTAAACAGCAATTCCAAAGTACATTACAGAATTGGGAAACCAACTATTTTTGAGGTCAAAAGGTCAAACTTCTAAAATCATCATTTTCAATCTGAAAAATAATCAATTTTTATCCAATTGACCTCAGCTTTGATTAGGATTGTCAGTTTTAATCTTAATGAAATGCAAAATTTGATGTATCCATGGCAACCTTTGGAGAGGGAGGTGGATTTTGCAAGTATCATGCTCTGTACGATGTCTTTTTCTTGTTATTCTGTCTGTCTGTTTGTCTTGATCAGTGCCCCAGGCGAGATACGTTCTTCTAGTCTTGGGGGATTTCAATGCATTGACTGGAAATGATAGGGAAGGTTATGAGACATGTGTTGGTCCCCATGGATCTGGAACTGTGAACCAGAATAGCACCAAGTTACTTGACTTTGCAAGAAGTCATGGACTTAGGGTGGCTGGTTCATGGTTTCAGCACCCACAAGCTCATCACTGGACTTGGTATTCCATCACTGGTGGTGTGGCAAAGGAGATTGACCATGTGTTCATTGATGGTCACTGGAGGATGATTCAGAATTGCAGGGTCGACCGGAGTGCTCAGTTCCTCAATACTGATCACAGGCTTGTGGTAGCGACACTGAAGTTGCAGCTTAAATCTGGGAGAATGGTACCATCCCAGCCGAGGATGGATGTTGGCAAGCTCAAGGATGAAGGGTAACTGAGGAGTTTCTGAACAGATTAAGTGGAGATTTGGGGTTCCGGGTGCTTTGGGAGGTCCTGAAGAGTTGTGGAATTCTTTCAAGACCACCGTCCTGGATGTTGCCGGTGGATGTCTTGGAACTCACCGGAGGGCAAAGAAGAATTTTGTTTCTCAAGGGACACTGGATACCATTGACCAGAGTTGCAGGGCCAGGCTGAATGGCAGAGCGGAGCTGTTCAGGGAGTTGAGGCATAAAACTGTCTGTGCGCTCAGGGTGCACAAGGAGGCCTATGTGCGAAGAATCTTTGAGGGGGTAGAGCATCACCTGTGGTCAAGTGATTCTTGTCCTGCTTACAGGGGAATTTGTGCATTGCATTCCTCCAAGCCCGTCCCTCAGTGTACTGCAGTTAGAGCAGAGGGTGGTGGGCTCTTGACAGAGGATTCCGAAGTGAAGGTCCGCTGGGCCGGTTACTTTGAGCGGCTGTACCAGGTTTATCCACCAGCTGTCGAGTTGGAAGTCAGGGGTGTTACTATCCCTATTGCTGACCCTCCAATCAACTGTGATCCACCTTCGTTTGTGGAAACACAGGCCGCAGTGAACTGGTTGAAATGGGGGTAAAGCTCCTGGGATTTTTGGCATCCATGCTGAACTTCTCAAGGCTGGTGGAAATCCTGTACTCTTGTCATTGCATGCAGTTCTCTGCTATTCCTCGAACACAAGCATCATCTCACCTGACTGGAAGAGGGGCCTTTTTGTCCCTCTCTGGAAAAGGAAGGGTGATCGTCAGGACTGCAACAACGACCGAGGGGTGATGCTGCTCTCAGTGCTGGGCAAGGTCTTTGCTTGGATAATTCTTCATAGGGTTCGCCACCATCTGCTTGAGCACCAGTGCCCAGTGCAGTCAGGCTTTACACCAAAGAGGTCAAATATTGACCGTATCTTGCCCTTCGAGTCCTCACCGAACACAGACGAGAGTTTCTGCAGGGGCTACTTGCAGCCTCTGTTGATCTCTGTACAGTGTTCATTTAATTGAATCGGGATGCCCTCTATAGGATTCTGCAATGGAAGGAATGCAAGGATAGAATGCAAGGCCCTCAAAACCATTGGGATCTCTCATGACAAAGCTGAGTATGTACGCTGGTTGCTTTCACATTGCAGATTGGTTGATGGCCTCTCTGTATTATTACATCTCCTTTTTGGTCTTGCACCCTCTGCCCTCTCTTGGCTCTATTCATCCCAGAGCAGAGGGTACGCTACATCTCGCTACGAGAGACGCGGCTAAAAATATTTTTAGTTACAACTAGAACGGAGCATATACCCCCGCCAGGCTGAACGGTTTACATTTTGTATCTCACCAAATGGCCTATGCCTAGTGTTGGCCTAATGGTTAGGGTGGTGGGCTTGGAATCCTAGGATCCTGAGTTCAAGTCCGCCTTGGCTGTTTAATTAATACCAGGTGGGGTTGACTGCCTGTCATCCTTCTGAGGTTGGCAAAATGAGTGCCTGCTTGCTGGTATCCTGTGTCAGAGTGGTGACCTGTCCAGGATTGTGCCCAATAGCCCAGGACACTGCTTAGGCAGCACCAATGCTCTGCACAGCGTATAGTCCCAATGGATGGATGGTTAGGCCTGATGTGCGTCTGGACTTTAACCAAAATCTTATCAGCTTGTTCTTGTCACCTACCCAACTTATCCACTCGGTTTTGTCATAATCTGTCCCCATCCTTTTTTTTTTTTAAAAATCATGCTATATATCGTTTTTGGCCCCCATCTCTCAATGGTGAAGAATCACTTGAAAAAAAAAAATTGTCGTACCTGGATCCGGACCTTCACCAAAATCGAATCAATTCAGCCTTGTCGCACACCCAACCTGTCCACCAAGTTCTGTCTGAATCCATCTTAAACGTTTGAGATATCCTGCTCACAGACAAACAGAATAACAGAATTTTACTTGATAAAGAAGTAAAAAGACAAACAGGGGTAAAAACACAACCTCCATCCACCTTCGGTAGTGGAGGTAACAAAAGAAACTCCATATAAAAGGAACAAAGATCAAATGACAAAACTGCAAAAATCATCAGCAAAGCAAAATGGTATTCATAAAAAGTTGAAAAACAACTCGACAGGTCGCACAGTGTCATGAAGAAATAATGAGTTTCAACTTTTTATACGAGTATTGAGGCTCAGGGAAGAGCAGAACAACATCGGGCAATGGATCAACTGACAAATTGGGGCAAAAGGAAAACAAATAGATACATTATATAACCCAAGGAGAGGAAATTGTAGGACAAGGATGAGAACAGGGTTTCAGTGGATGAAGTATGAGGCTCAGTGGTGTAATTGTGAGAGAGAGAGAGAACATGAAATGGTGGCGGGCAACAGACTTGAAATCCTGTGGGAAAGAGCTCGTGACAACCGACTCGGGAAGGGAATTACACAGGTGAGAAAAGAGGGGTACGAAAGAATGCAGCTTTTCTGCTCTGACAAAGGGTAATGCCTGAAATGTCCGTGTTGCCTCGTTTCCCACAGTGATAAACTTGCGCTTTCTCAACTCCTATTTGGGGAAGACGAATGAGTGTTGAGTTTAGATTTGGGGAGGTTAACAAATGGGTGGAGAGGTAAGAAGACAGGAGGAGTAAGACTAAAATAGAGCTGGTTGACAAAAAAAAACAACAAAAAAAACAAGGTCATCAACCTGTTTATGTTGAGAAAGCAGCAGACTCTGAGACACGAGATTCCAATGGTACAAAGGACCTTAGATTCTAGGGCCTCCTGAAGGGTGGAGGGATTGAGAGGAGCAGGATGAGAAGCAGCAGCACCAGTCCACAGTTGGGGACCATATTCCATGACACACTGGACTACTGTAAAGTAAAATCTTTACACCATGACTTTTAAGCAACGTATCCAGCTTTGGAGGCCAACCTGATGATATCATTTGTACCGAAGCCAAAAATACATACTTCTTGCTCAGAAGAAAAATCCAGCTGTGTTGAGCTTGCTTTTTCTGCATGGAGTATGATACAGGTACATGATGATGGTGGTGGGCAGCAAGAAACGTGCTTACTCATTGGATAATAATGACTCTGGCATATTTGATTTATTACTTGGGCTGTTAGCCAAACAGCTTGGCACTGCTGGCACACTAGCTCCACAAGTGACAGCCACAAAATTGAAGCCATAAGTCCTTCATGCAGAAACCTTTCCTTATTGGATGCGTTTTCCTTGAAAAACAAAAGCAAGTCACTGCGATTCTGCATCGCCATCGTTAAAGTGAATTAATAAAACCCCAACAAGGTTGTAGTGAAGTTCTTGTAAATTGACCTGTCATTGTCACGGTGATAGATGGCATACTGTTTGCCCAGAAAGCTCACCGACTAAATCCTGATCAATCCGCTAGTTATATGAAACTGAAATATGGCTAACGGCAAAGCTTTCATCAGAGGCAGAGCTCTGCTATGATTCGTGAAACCAGTCCAAACTAATATGTCACTGACATCTGGCCATATAATGATCTTGCAACATCATCATAGCATGAGGCTTTCTTAGCATTGCAGCAAGGTGAATGTAATGATGGATTTAATGAGTCTGCTGTGATATTTTCTGAGTAATACAAAAAATAAAATAGCCCCGTGGTGAACTGACTGTTATTTCCTCAACAGGTGGGGTGAAAATGAGGGATTAGGGGGAATAGATCATGGCCCCCTTTCCTGAAGTGGTACGGTCATAGGGAGCACAACGAAAATTAACGGCATGGTCCTTATGTTTCGTAAAGAGTTTGGTCTGCATTTGGCCATTGGATTCTGGGAAAATTTTAAAAGAAATTACCTGAATTTGAGGCGAAACCCCCCCTTTTCAGCCTTTTAGAGGGGTGGATCTGGATGGGGAGCACAACCCCATGAGACCTTACTGTTCTGATGTATTGTACCAAATTTGGTCCGTTTCGGTCATGTGAGGAAAATGTTTCAGTGAATATGGGATTAGGGGTGGGAGAGCGTGGCCCCCTTTCCAGGGGAGATACGGCCATGGGGAGCACAACTTAAGGTTAGAGCTTGGTCACGATGCTGCATGGCCAGTTTGATCTGGATCCAGTTGTCAGTTTCTGAGAAGATTTTTGAATGAAATACCAATGATTTGGGGCAAAAATCCCCCTTTTACCCTCTTTAAATGGGCAGATGTGGATGGGGAGCACAACCCCATGATAGCTTACTGTCCTGATGCACTGTCCCAAATTTGGTCCGTATTGCTCAGGTAGTTGTGGAGAAGATGTTTTAGTGAAAATGAAGGATTCAGGGAGGGAACCCATAGCACCATTTCTGGGGGAGATACGGCTATGAGGAGCACAACTTAAGGTTAGGGCATGGTCTCGATGCCTCGTAGTGAGTTTGTTCTGGATCTGTCTGCTGGTTTCTGAGCAGAAGATTTTTGAATAAAATACCAATATTTAGGGCAAAACCCCCCTTTCACCTCCTCTATCGGTGGTGCATCCAAAAGGGGAGCACAACACCATGAGATCTTGTTGTCCTGATGCATCGTACCAAATTTGGTCCATATTGGTTGAGTAGTTTGTGAGGCGAAGTTGTTTTTGTCAAATGTTAACTTACATACTTACGGACATACGACGGGACACCAGTACCTAATCTATGAGCTTATTTCGGAGAAATAACCCAACAAAATATATACTCAAAAGCACCATGTAGGATGATTAATTCAATCAATTTGGGATTATTAATTCGATCAATGATTTTGGAATCGACTGAGCAGTGATGTCCAGACACAGAATTAGGAATTCCATCACATCGTTAGTATGAATTCTGGAATGTACACAATTTCTTCTTCCATGGATAATTAATTAACCATAATTGCACACTATCCTGCCAATTGAGAATTGTCCTTGGCAGGTAAAAGATGACATCTCATATCCATGAGCAATATTATCTCTCCCTAAAAAAATTAAGAACAAATCAAGAATCTTTGAGAAAGATCATGGGGATCATCAACATGAATGTTAAATTCCCTGAGGATGAATATCTTTCCTTGATAAACAAGTAAAAAGACATAAAATGACATAGCCCCCATTGTTTTAGTAATTTTCGTTGTATGGAGTTAAAGTGGCTAGCCCATTTGGTGCCAACCTGCGGCCCGTGGAGCCCTATACTGCGGCCGCGCGAGGACTTTCCAATCAAAACACATTTTCATGTAGCAATTTTAAAGGGGTTTACACAATGCCACTGCGGCGCGGCCCGTGACCTGAAAAGCCTTACGCAATGCCGCTGCCGGCCACTGCCGCTTAACCGCCGGAGGAATCAAATCAATTTGCATCAATAAAACTCATAAAATGCATCAATAAACTCATAAAATGCATCAATTTTTTCTGGCTCCCACATCCTTGGGAGTAGTGAATGCGGCCCGTGGGATCAAAAGGTTGGGGACCACTGGGCTAGCCCATATTTATGTACAACTAAAATGGCCACCAGTCTACCAGTCGACCAATCATTGATCAGATCGCAAAAAGTGAGGTGCATGTGTATGCCATCATGTATTGTGCTTTTATGAAGTTTGAACAAAATTGGACCATGCATGTCTGAGACATGGTTGGGGACACATGCAAGTAACGAAATGGCCGCCAGTCGCCATCTTGGATTGATCTCAAAAAAAAAAATGATGTGCATATGTAAGCCATCATTTGTTGTCTTTGTGCCAAGTACGAATAAAATTGGTCCACACATTCTGAGATATGGTTGTAGATGCACCGCACGCATGCACAGACACGAAAATCATGACAAAATCCATAAGCCCACGTTTCGGACGTCCAATGGGGGATAATAAGTTTATAAAATTGATTAAAAATCCAAGAGGAACAAAATGATGCAATATGTTGCTGAGCTTTGTAAATTATCACTGATGTCAATTTTTGGGGGTGAATCAACAGGTATGCAAAGGTGTTTTAAGGATGTATAAATAGAATCAATATGAGCTAAAAGAGTTGATCGAGATATGCATTTAGTACTTCCAAGTCATACCAATCCCAACATCTGGATTCTGCATGCAAAGTATAAAATATGGGGGTCAAGCGTTCAATATGGTTAATAGTATTTTCAAACTAATAAATGTATCCCCATCTTAGTACATATGCCTGGTGTTGGTTTAATGGTTAAGGTGGTGTGCTTGGGATTCTCGGATCCTGAGTTCTAAATCCCACTTGGCTGTTGAATTAATACCAGGTGGCGTTGACTCTGCCTGTCATCCTTCTGAGGTCAGCAAAATGAGTGCCAGCTTGCTGGTATTCTGTGTCGGAGTGGTGACCCGTCCAGGATTGTGTCCAATAGCCAAGGAGACTGCTTAGGCAGCACCAATGCTCTGCACAGAGTATGGTCCCAATGGATGGATGGATTCTAGAATGTAGATATGAATCAAATACCTTCTTTTGGGTGAGATTTGTAAACCATAACTTTAAAAGTCTGAATTGCAAGAATACTTGCAGGTAAGAATACTTGCAATAAAAAAAAGCCATCATCGTTCAACATGACAATGCTAGACCTCACTCTGACATTGGAAGAAATCTCAAAGAATGGCTGGGAAGTGCACCCCCCTCCACTGTACCGTCTGGACTTGGCCCCCTCTGACCACCATCTTTTGAGGCCCTTGAAAGATCACATGAGAGGCCAGCACTAAGAAAACGATGATGCAATCCAGATAGCCGTGAGTAGCTGTTGTGAAGCGTTGGAATGAACTTCCACCACAGCAGGATTTTTAAGCTCGTGCAGCACTGGCAGAAATGCATGGATCATTCTGGAGATTTTGTTGAAAAGGAATGTGATATGCCCAGTTACGATTGACAATATCAGTATTCTTACATATACTTTTGTTTTACCCTACAACGAACATGCTCAAGACTTTCGGTAGAGCCCTCGTATGTTTTGTGTGAAAAGATCAGATTAATTTATATATTGTGAGGATTATCACACCTGATCATTGTTGTTGCAGTGAGATGGCATCTTCTACAGGAAGTCAAACTCTTCCGGTCTCCAAAGTTTCCTCCATTGCTGACCAGAACTTTGATTATATGTTCAAACTCCTCATAATTGGGAACAGTGCTGTGGGAAAAACATCGTTGCTGTTCCGCTATGCAGATCACACCTTCACTCCTGCATTTGTCAGTACTGTTGGAATCGACTTCAAAGTGAAAACCATCCACCGCAAGGATAAACGAATTAAACTACAGATTTGGGTAAGACAAATATTGCTCGGCATAATTATTGGCCTGAACATAATTGCAGCCTTAACAATGAAATTGAACCCTTTTAGTCAAAATGACAACTCACTCCTTTTCAGGAGATGGATTTTACCAGCTCAAAGAATTGGAGTTATGATGTTTTTTCTGTGTATTTGTACGAGGGAAATGCAACAAAGGTCTGATCGGTAAAATGGCATCATACAGTCACAACAATCTGGATCATGTTCCAGTGGAGTCATTAAAATATATGATCTTTGAGATCTATTTAATTATAATGATTGCAACATAATTTTATATTTCAATTATCTGAACAAAAACTTGGTGTAAATGAGCACAAGTGACAAGCGCAAGAAGGATCCAAGTGCTTTGTTCCCACTGTTCTCAAGATAGCAAACAACTAACCCACAAGAAAAAATTACATACCACATTCCTTATTACACAGTGCATTTGTTATTAGAATCCCAAACCTCAACCTCTTGGTCCCTCCATTCTACTCCCCTCCTCCCCATAGGGCCTACATTAACCTTGGAAAGTTGGTCATGATCAATTAAAGTGTTCAATAGATTACCCCCCCCCCCCCAGGCCACCCTATTCCAAAGCCCCCTTTTATATCTTAAAAATTGATTAAATCAATAGTTTCATTTTTTTCATCATTAACCCCCATGTTCCTACAACGTCTGGTGGGAATTCTCGAGCTTAACAGACCCCCCCCCCTTCCCACATTCCAAATCTCCCCTAAACTGATATAATATATATATAATATATATATATATAAAGCGAATACTTAATTTTCACCATAAATGTCTCTGGGACCCCATTTTCACCCTAAATCCCACATATGGTGGCACTGCGACCCATAGAACTGACGGAATAGCCGGATCCCGATTATAGAAAACCCCACATTTTCCCTCCCCCACACTCCCTCCCCCTCATAAATTATGACCACCATATTTTACTACCCCATCTGTGTGCTAAATTTGGTTGCAATCACCTAAGCAATTGCAAAAATCTCCCCTTGCTCGCTCCCTCCCCCAACCCCTACCTTCCCCAAAATCACCACCCTCTCTCCTATGGCACTCCCTCTGGAGCACCCATTATGTCTGTCAAGTTTGATGACCCTACAATGTTCTGTTCTCAAGATATACAAGATGGAAGGGAACAGACAAACAGATAAATGGAGTGTGACAATAAGGGAAGCCTTACTTGCGTTTGTATCAACCTTGCCTGATCGGACAAGTGCTGCACATGGACAAATTTAACCATTTGTAAAAAGGTATGGAGGACAGAACAGGATAACTTCCCAAATATCAGTTGCTTAGCTTCTACATGTAAAGGATTATTCTTGAAGATGTACATTAAAGGTATTGGAGATTAAAAGCAAACGTAGTTCAAATAGTAAGCCTGGTATTGGCTTAGTGTTTAGGGTGGCTGCCTTATGATCTTGGGTCCTGAGTTCAAGCACTCTTTCCTGTTGAATTAACACCAGGTCGGGTTGACTCAGCCTGTGATCCTTCTGAGGTCAGCGAAATGAGTACCAGTGTACTGGTAGATGTGCACAGCATCAGCAGCACAGCTGTGATTTCACAAAATGACAGCCACCCAAGTTGCCATATGCAAGAACAGAACAGTTCCAATAGTCATGATAAAGTACTTCGAAGTTTTTGTGTGTATTTACATCACTCTGCAAACAAAACTGCAGAATCAAAGGATAACATATCTCTCATGCAGACCACATTGCTTACATGTCCGAAGCACAAGTATTTTATACTCTCTCAAACTCCATACATGTACCCATTTGCATTTTTAACTGCTCCGCTGCCATAATTGGTTGTATTGAAATCTTAATCCAAAAAAATCTGAAACCTCTTATATTTGATGTATGACCGGATGTGAGTGAAGAATTAAATTTATGACGTTCATATCCCATGCCAAGAAACTACGTGACACAATAGGATGTATGGATGATACGGGTAAATGGGCCATAATAGCAGGGTGTTCAGTTAACGATGTTCAGAATGGATGCGCGAGGTGAGACTATGAGCTCTACGAGTGTCGTTCCAGTTATTACAAGAAACAGCAGTGATTTTCATTTTCACAGAAATCCAAAGTAATGTATAAGTATTGTATATTCATTTTGCAGACTGTTTAAAAAAAAACATGTTGGGTTCAGCCAGTTTAGTTTTTCCATCTGAGCAGGTTGCAGGGACCCTCACTGAAGCAGGTTGCAGGGACCCTCCCAGGTTCAAATCCCATATATTGTGTTTCATCATGGCAACCCCTCATTTGGAGGATGATTCTTCCTTACAGAAGGCTAAATGGAGGCTGGTGGTAGTGTTGGCCATGGGCCTGCAAGTGGCTTATAAGCCAAATGTTAGCCTTGCAGGCTCAAACGGTGAGGACATCGGTTGTCGGCCGGCACAGGTGGTGGTGAATTATTGGCATGAGAAGCAGCCCGATCTTTACATCTCTCTCGCCAAGCTCTCTCGATAGCTACTCTTAACGAAAGGAGGGTCTTAACACCATTTTGGACAATAAATCACCATTTTAAATGTGATTGGGAATCCCTTTCCCATGTGTCAATGTTAATGGAGCAGACCTTCATGTTGACTTTGGGGTTATTTTTGAAATGCTTCCTATAGCGCCCATGTGAACGGGCTCCCTGGCATACTCTACCGGTCAAAAGTTTTAGAACACCCCCATTTTTCAGTTTTTATTGAAATTTAAGCAGTTCAAGTCAGTGGAAACCGAAATGGTACAAAGCTAAGCGGTAAACTGCCAGAGGTTAAAAAAAAAGTTTAGGTTACCAAAAACTGAAAAATAATATAAATTTCATAGTTGTTAAAAAAGGCCCTTCAGGGAACAACTAATGGGTTAGCAACTGTAGCTGTTCCGCAGCAATGGAAGTAAATTAAGCCTTGAAAGTTGATGCAAACAATTCCTACAGGTGTCCCAACTTTGTTGATTAGTTACAAACCCTCTGTCTGTATAAAAGCAGTGTTGGGACAGACTGTGTTGCTACAACCTCTGAAGCATTATTTTGACAATATTGCACTGCAGAAGTAGTATATTGCTACCATAATGGTGAGAAAAAGACAATTAAACAAAGGAAGACAGAAAGACCATTATAACCCTTAAAAGTGTCGGTCTTTCCTTTGGAGAAATTGCAAAGCAGGCCAAGGTATCAGTGAGTACAGTTTCCTACACCGTCAAAAGGCACTTGGAAACTGGAAACAACTCTGACAGGAAGAGGTCTGGCAGACCCAAAGCCACAACACAATCAGAAGACGAGTTTCTGAGAGTCAACAGCTTGCGTGATCGGCGGCTCACAGGACAGCAGCTTCAAGCACAGATTAACACTGGTCGAAGTAAGGAAGTCTCAGTTTGAACTGTGAAGAGAAGACTTCGAGCTGCAGGTTTGACAGGTCGAGTGGCAGTAAGAAAGCCATTGCTAGATGGCAAAATAAGAAAAAGAGGCTTGCCTGGGCCATGAAGCACCGCCAGTGGACTACTGAAAACTGTAAGAAGGTCTTATGGACCGATGAATCAAAATTTGAAATCTTCGGTTCATCACGTAGGGTTTTGTACGCCGTTGAGTCGGCGAAAGGATGGTTCCTCAGTGTGTGACACCAACTGTCAAACATGAGGAGGAAGCGTGATGATCTGGGGCTCTTTTGCTGGATCCAGAGTCGGCGACATGCACAGAGTGACTGGCACCCTGAACCAAAAGAGCTACCACAGCATTTTGCAGCACCATGCAATACCCTCTGGTCTACGCTAGTTGGTCAGGGGTTCATCCTACAGCAAGATAACGACCCAAAACATACCTCCAGCTATGTCAGAACTACCTGAGAAGAAAAGAACAAGACGGTTGGCTTCAAATCATGGAATGACCAGCACAGTCTCAAGACTTAAACCCCATCGAGCTGGTTTGGGATGAACTGGACAGAAGGGTGAAAGCAAAACAACATACAAGTGCAACACATTTGTGGGAACTTCTGCAAACAGTGTTGGGAAGAACTTTCCGAACAATATTTGATTTCCATTGTAGAAAAAATGCCACGAGTATGTTCTGCTGTTATATCTGCAAAAGTTGGCTACTTTGATGAGTCAAAAATTTAGATTAAATTTGGTTCAACAAAACGATTCCATGATTTCTTTTTTTATCTACACTTGTTTATTTGTTCTAGGCTTTAATTTCAGAGTACATTGAAACATTGATCTGCTTAAATTTCAGTAAAAACTGGAAAAATGGGGGTGTTCTAAAACTTTAGACCGTCAGAGTAGCTCCGAGTAAATCACCTGTTTTAGGTAGTCTTGCGTCAGACATTCTGATGACATGTCCCATCAATCTGAGCTGATATGAGTTGTCATGGCCTCTACACTTGGCATGTCCATGTCTTTCGGAATGCTCATGTTTGTTCTTTTGTTCTCCTACTTTATTCGCAGGATCCTTCTCGGACAACATTGATGAAATTTTTCTAGGGCCTTGATATGACATCTATAGGTTGTCCAAGCTTCGGCACCAGAAAGAAGCGTGAGGAGAACCACTGCCTGATAGACTTTAAGCTTAATGTTGGATCTAATATCACGGTTTTCAAAAATGCGAGTAGGCAATTCACCATTGCCTGAACAAGCACATTGGATCTGGTGGTGTACCTGTTCATCGATGTGAGCTTTTGAGGATAAATAGCTTCCGAGCTATAGGAAGTGAGGGGCATTTTCCAATACTTCATCATGAAACTCAATTTAAGTCGATGGATTCAGCACGTTAGGTGTGGGATGGTAGAGGACTTTAGTCTTGCTGGTGTTCGAGGTGAGTTCCATGCTCGTATAGGCCTCCACAAACACATAAACAATCTGTTGTACTTATTTTACATACTTATATTTACGCACTAACTTGTGCGTCGTCAGCATCCTGAAATTCTATCACAGTAGTGGTTGTTGTCTTGGTCTTGGCCTTCAGCCTGCTGAGGTTGAAGAGTTTACTTTCAGTGCGATAGGTTATTACAACACTTGGGGGGGGGGGGGGGGGGGGGGAGTCTATCAGTAGTGAATTGCAGCTTTGCTGAAAGAAAGATTTAAAAAAGATTAAAAGATCACTTGATATACGGTAGTTCCTCATTCTGCAGGATCATCACAAATAGGGCATGCATCTGAGAGATGAACATGTCTTCTTTGTGCTTCATTGCTTCAACAGAGATGTTGTCAGGACCAGGAGCTTTGTTGTTTTTCCATCTGGTTGATGGCATTTACCACCGCACTGAGCATTGGGTCACCATCGAGCTCCTTAATTATATGCCATGGTAGGTTCTCTATTAGAAGCATGTCCACAGTAGAGCTCTGATCAAATAGCTCTGCAAAGTGCTCTTTCCAGTGGGTGTTGACACTCTTAATGTGTTGAAGGAAAGTATTGCCATCTTTACATCTTATTGGTGTTCGTCCATGTGTTAAGGATCCATATATCTCTGGTTGTCTTAAAGAAGGCACGAATATCATGTTTGTTGGCAAGAAGATGAATTTCTTCAGTCTTCTCTGTCCACTGGTTGTTATTCAGATCACGAGTTCTTTTCTGAACTTCAACTTTGAAGTTACCAAGAAGTATGATCTTTGACTGTGATGGTACAGCCACCACTTAAGCAGGGCTGTATTTAGGTCAGAATAGGTTTCTTTCACTTCATCTTCTGAATCAAATGTAGGTGCTTATGCACCGATGAGGATAACAGATTGATTGGCTTTGCGTCTCTTCACGAGTTTGTTTTGATGGCAAAGCCAACTTGATGAATTATTCGTGCTTTTTGTGTTTTCCCTTTACAGAAGAAAGTGTAGCCACCACCATGCTCTATAATCAGTCCCTCATCTGCTCTATGAGTCTCGCAAAGGGCTACTATATCAATGTCTAGGCATCGTAGCTTGCTTTGGGGGCTATTATCACTGCTCAGCTCTCAGGTCGTTCTGAGTTGTCCATTAGTCTCGTTGGATGCGGTTTTCCAGTCTGGGTAGATGAGGCAGGCTATTTTTAAGGCACCTTTTCGAGCCCCTTCCCATTTTGGGGTGATCAGAGCTGATCCTGAAGATGGCTGCTTAGACACAGCTGGCAACATAGACTGAAACACCCTTCTGCCTCAATTAAGTGATTAGTAGGTAACTGCTGACTTTGTGCCAGGTTGTGATGAGAAGCTTCCACATATCAGGATCCTGCCTCTGTCACCACTAGCTAATTGCCAAAGGACTTGAGAGGTAGTGCGGGGGTTGCCATCCATAGAAGGGCATGTGCACGTCTTTTAGAGTGGGAAGCCTGTAGCATAGGAGACTGTCTTAGCTGTCTTAGCACACTGTCTTCGCAAGGCGTTGCCTATTTTCAGTTGTCAGGAAAACCTGTACAATTGAGGACGAAGCCCTACTGAAACCTTTTGGCCACATTTATGGCCATCAGCCAATTCACTGTTGAAGAATATCAATTTGGTTGGACATGTTGAATGGCAGCCCTTACTCACCATGTCACGGTGTTGTGAAGTGGGTTGATAGAGTTTTTAGATTGTATAGAGCCACCACCCTCTTCCCCACTCCACCCGAACACCCTGCTGCTGTGGTTCCACGATTGCTTATTCATCAGGATGGATCGTTCTTATTTTGAAATTATCTTCCACATCTGGAGCACGATCCAGCGATCTGCCACTTGCCATTACAGTTGGTAGCTGCAGCTTGCCCCAATAATATCATGTTTATTAATTAATTGTGTACTCATGTCCTTGTCATCCATGTAAAGTTACAACGATATCTCAAAATATTCTGGTCATGCATTTAATGTATGCATTGCCTAGTCTGTAAACTTTAGACCACCTTAAATTTTTTTAAATGGTTGTAGAATAAGATATTTCCATAATTTATTTCTTTTGCTCAATATCCTGTTTAATTAGCTTGAAGTTGTAACTTGGGTTTGGCCTCATCAGGGGTCTCTGGTGTCATTCATTGTAAAAAGTTTCCACTCGACACAGTTTTCCTACTTCTCTCATTTGGGAGTTAACCTTGTCTAAAGGCTTTTCCATCGTTTTTCCAACCATTACTGTTAAAAAGAACAAGTCATCTTAATTGTCTCTCTCTCTCTGGTGCAGCCTGTGGCTGCTGGTTGCATCATTGGTTGGGACGCAGCTATGCCACTGATGCAGTGTCCCCCTTACCAGTACACTGGTACTCATTTTGCCGACCTCGGAAGGATGACAGGCAGAGTCAACCTCCTGGTGCATTAACTCAGGACCCTAGGATCCCAAGCCACCACCCTAACCACTCAGCCAACACCAGGCTACATCTTAATTGTAATCCTAGGCATCAAGTTTAACAATTATGCCACTTTAGAACAACGTTACTTGTTCTTTTGGGAAGAATAATTTCCTTTGTCTCTTAAATTTTAATTCAATTCCATCCTCCTTGTTTGCTCAGCTTGTCATCTGTTTTCAAAGATATGATGACTTCATAATTTTGCAACTATTTCTTTAAGCCAAATATATCATCATCGTTTCCGTTTGTAGCTAAATGTGGCCATTCACACGTAACAGTGACATGCGAACAACCTGAGAACATAAATTCGCCTTCTCTTCATGATAGACACCATGAGGTCTTTAATGTCCACTAACAATCAGTGCTGGCAGAGGAGTCCTTCAGCTTTATGACCATCCGATAAGCTACACACAAATTGATGCCTCATCCTGCATGAGAAACATCCAGGGTGACAAATTTTAGCTTGGTCTAGATTCAAACCTAGGCTAGATAGCTCAAAGGTGAGAGTTTATACCTCGAAGCTATCGTGTCAGCCTCATTTTAAAATACATCGAGTTCTTGCAAACTGAACGAGATCTCTTACTGGTGGGGCAGTGTGTCACCGACAATTTCTGCTACGTTGCCGCACTTATTATCCGTGGGGATTTCCAGTTGCATTTTATAAAAGTTGAGAGTTTTCACCAATCTTTCATCTCCTCATCCCAGGATACAGCTGGACAAGAACGATATCGTACAATCACCACTGCATATTACCGTGGTGCGATGGGTTTCTTGCTGGTGTACGACATAACCAGTTCAGACTCATTCATTGCTGTACAAAACTGGTAAGCCTGTATTCCTTTCCATTTGTTTGAAGTCATTAAATACAGTGTGTTCCAAAAAGACCCAGACAGCTTTGGTGTTAATACATTTAGAACCACAAATGATACAAAGATACTCTTTAGCTTAAATGATGCTGGTTTTGTGCACACCATCAATACACTTCAATGTGTGCTCCGTTTGTCATGTGCAGGACATCAAGGAGGTACATGAGTTCTTGCCATGTTCGGCTGTGCATGTTTGCATCCACCAGTGCTCATGTACCTGTAATCCGAGAACAAAGATCCTGCAGGTTTGCAACCATGGTGTTGTAGACAACATTCTTGACAAACCTCCACAGAAAAAAAAACTAAAGGGGGGTAATGTTTGATGATCATGGGGGCCAGGCGGTTGGTCCATCTCAGCCAATCCAACGTCCTGGAAAATTTTCATTCAGGATGGCTCATATGACTAAGGCCCAATGAGGGGCCTTAGTTCTGTTGAAAAATGATATCGGGTTGCAGGTCTTCTATCTGCGGAAGGCGAATCCCTCCAAAATGTTCATGTAAATTGTTGAGGTCGCTGTTTCCTCCACAAAGAAAAATGGACCCACCAAGCAGTCATGGAGAAGGTCACACCACACACTGACCTTTGGACGTGTTCAATGACCAGTTGGGGGTTGTCAGAGCCCCAGATCCTCACATTATGTCGGATGACCTTCCCCAATACACAAAAGCAACCTTCGTCTGTGAACATGACCTTTTTCAGGTAATCTTCGTCATCCTGTATGCGACTGAGCATTTCCAAGGCAAACGCCTTCCGTTTGAATCTGTCATTTGATTTGAGTTCCTGTAGAATCTGCACCTTGTAGGCATAAAGCTTCAGTCTTTCATGCAAAATCCTGTGTACAGTGTGGGTTGGTAGTCCCAGTTCTCTGGATGCATGTCAAATTGTTTTTCTGGAACTTTGTTGAAATGATTCACGCACTCATTCAACGTCTGCTGCACTTGTGCTTGGTCGACCGGTACTTTTCTGTTTCTGACAACTTCCAGTTTCCTTAGTCCTCTTTTACCACCCAGTCTCTGATACGAGTCCATGATGGTGGATTCCTTCCAGACCTTGTACGGAGATTACGCTGAACTTGCGTGTCGGATCTCATCTTGATGAACCATTCAACGCACTGAGCTTTCTCCTGTGGAGTCGCCATTTTATTTTACATTAAACCACCAGACTTGAAAATATAGAAAACGTTATGAGTTTCTGTATCACATAGAACAAAGGGTATCATTGTATCTTTTGTGGAAATAAATATATTAACAACCAAAGTTGTCCAGGTCTTTTTGGAACACCCTGTACAAACAATTATGTATTAGGAAAAAATCTATAACCTGGTGAGTGAAATGTAACTACCTTTAATTACACTAGCAAGTTGTCTGTGCCCACATGGGAGTCTAAACGAGGTAGGGACGGAGGAGGAAAAAATGCATATGGCATCTTCTGTCATTGAGCCGGCAAGTCGGTAGCAACAATTCACATTTATTGCCCCATCTGATGTAATTCAAATGCTCTAATGGCAGCAAGGTGCTCCATTTGAAACTGTTTGTTCGATATATGTATAATTTTGATGCCTAGGGGCTGTAAGTAATAAAATTTTGTTTTGGTATCAAAGCCAGTGACCAATTGGCAATTAATAGTCGGATTTGATTGTCCATTGGCCTCATCTTCAATCAGGGATGGAGTGCTATTGTAATAATTATTGCTCATCCTTTGCAATCCATGTGTGCTGTACAACTACTTCTAAATGTTATCGTCATTTTCTAATGGTATTGTTTTTCTTTCATCACATCGTTTTCCAAGAAATTGTGTTGAGTCGATATAATTTTATGGAGTGGTTATAATGAATGGTCTGTAAAGATTTTTTTGTAAGGATTAGGAAGCTATGAAGTAGATTATAGACAATTTGCCCCCCTCCACCCCTACGTTTCCCCCAAAAAGCAGTTGTTTTTTTGAGTCAATTTTTATTTTCTTGGTCTGTATGAATGATACTCCCATCTGAGCACACAACTTATGTTGCTGCAATCCCAAATGAAACCCCCTATCTTATACTCTGTCTTGTATTTTTGTCTAATCATGCAATGTAATTCATGTAAAAGTAAACTGTGTATCCTAATGTCCTGGTCTTGCATGCTATATACGTACAAGCTCCAGCATTAGTCGAAGAGCATTTTTACAAGGGGAAATATGACTTTCAAAACATTGATGTTGCGAGTACAAACTGATAAGGCAAACATTGGTGTACCACGCAGTGGTCTATCTTGTTAAAGTATACAATGCAGACAAATGATAAAAGTAATATGACAAGGACCATCCATCACAGCATTGATAACCTCAATTTCAGTGGGTAAATAAATGGGGAATTGAAAAAAAAAATGATATTCCAAACTGAAAAGCACAAACTTTTGATAAATGACTACTGTGATCCTTGGTTTGCCAAGAAAACCATCTTTCTGAATTTTCCCAAGCCTTCAATTTACCAATCATAAACTTCTTCATAATTGCTTCATACATCTATTGCAATTGTTATATTATGATGATGTGAATGAGGCTTGTGTGACATGTCTGCACATTGTTAGAGATCACTTACTAATGTTTATTTCCCCATGGTAATGTTGTTTTTTTCTGTTCCATGGCACATTCTCAAACCTGCTTACCTGTCCGAATGGCTAAGAGTTCGTTAAATTATTCTGGCTGCCAGGCCACAATTTTAGCTTCAGCCTCCAATTTGTGCAACGATGACTTTGTAAACTTTGTAAATAAAGGCTGATTTTGAAACTGTGAGGCTGTGGCTGGCAGGGCATTACTCCTACATTGCGAGTGGCAGCTTTCTTAAATCAAGACCTGCAACCTACCTGCGAGTGCTGAAGGACCTTAGCTTGACTATGTGGTGGAGGGGAAGTAATAATAAGAATAATACCATTCCTTTCACACCACACAGTAGGGTTGCCAAGGAGTACAGTCCGGGACAGGTCACCACTCTGACACAGGTTACCCAAATTATTAGTTATTACCCCAGTACACTGGTACTCATTTCACCAACCTCAGAAGGATGACATGCTGAGTCAACCCTTCCTGCTATTAATTCAACATCCAACAGGGGCTTGAACTCAGGAACCTTAGGTCCCAAACCAGCCACCCTAACTGGTGATTTTGTATGCCGCTCTAACTGGTGATGGTGAAGTTCTTGGACGGATAAAGCCAACACCAGGCTATTGGAGGGGAAGTACTTAAAATGCATGCTTGTGACCGAGTTAACAGTTGGTAATCTGCTTGACAAGTGAGATGGTAAGTACTGTAGGTGTGCTGCTTCGTGAATTTTGATTTGGGACTTGAGTTTGGAGACCTTTGACTTCCATTACATCTTCAGGGCGACGCAGATCAAGACCTACTCGTGGGACAATGCACAGGTTGTGTTAGTGGGGAACAAAATGGACTTGGATGAAGAACGAATGGTGCCACAGGACCAAGGCTCCCATCTTGCTGCACAGCTAGGTACAATGGAACACATAACTGGTCTTTTGGCTCATGAGAAAGCTAAACTGACATGTTATTGGGCAAAGATAAGTATAAAAACTTAATTTAACTAGAGTTCATGGAACACCATTCATAGAACAAAAATAACATCGGAAGGGTCTTTTAGCCTCTTGCTTTACACCAAACAAACAGTGCAATGTTTGTCAGAATGCTGAATTTCACAGTTACTCTGCCCTCAGGGCAAGAGACGGTACAGATATTTTCCCAAGTACAGTACTGGTACTGCTAAACGGAAGGTTTCTCGAAGTGACACAAAGGTGATTCGTGTTCTTCATTGTTCAAGTATATAATTCAATTGAAATAAAACAAAGGTTTTAAAGGCTGTTGAAAAACAACAAAAATAAACTATTTTTGGAAGTTTCCCGCCGTTGATTCAATGTCTTTTACACCACCATATTTAACACATGACATTCGTTATTCGTGCTTGATGTTTGTGTCCTTCATGACATCCATGTATCCTCCATGATGTCAACAGTAAGTTTCCTGTTTGGAATGATTTTCAATATTTGTTAGACTGCCAGACAGGCAGACAGAGTAAAATAATTACCTTACTCCTCTCTGCACATGTGTGATCGGGACGAGATTCTGTACAGTTTGTCAAATTAAGAGCTAAACTGCAGGTTCATGTTCCGAGTCATGCTCCAATTTGTGTTCTACAGTATTCAAAATTTATAATGCCATTGAAATTAAATAGTTCCTTTATCATAGACCGATGTCTAAGACAAAGGGAACCAATTGCTTTACCCAGATTTTCGCTTCGCGCGCTGGGGTAAAAACAAGGATATGTATGGTAGTATGGGGAGGATGTTGTACGCGGACGATCTGGCTGTTGTGGTGGAGAGTAGGCAGGAGATGCAGGAAGTACTGGGGGAGTGGAAGGAGGCATTTGGGAAGCATGGGCTGAAGATTAGTATGGCGAAGACTGAGGTGAAGTGGATCAGGCAGCAGAGAAAATAAATTAAGATCAGCGGCCCATCAGTGGAATACAAAACGTAAACTGTTCAGCCTGGCAGAGCCTGGCTCAACCAATGCCATTCTAGTTAACTCTGTAATGTAAATTATTTTATTAAAGTACGCATATGTAAATGGTTTCAGGTTAATAGTTTGTATGCATCGTTAAAAATTTAGTTGTTTTCTTTTGTTTGGTAAACAAAATACGCTTGAATAATGAAAAAACCCCAAGGGTTGAAAAGGCAAAGTTTATTTGGGGGCTACGTTGATTTCACTGGGGAACAAAGTTTTTGTTGCATTGATACCAGCACTTGATCTTAACCTATTTAAGTGTGCTGAATTCAAATCTGAAGTTAGTTTCTCTCTGTAAGCTCTAGATTTTTTGCAATCCACCATTATCAACATTTATTTGGTAAGTTACAATTTGTATTAAAAGTAAATTTATATTAAAACTCTTCTTCTTCTTCTTTTCTTCGGCTGCCTCCGTTAGGGGTCGCCACAGCGGATCATCCGTTATGATCCGCATACTGATTTGGCATAGGTTTTACGCCGGATGCCCTTCCTGACGCAACCCTGGTCGCCTCTTATGACACAGGGATAAGGATTGGGTTTCGCCATGATTCCGGGCTGCCCTACACCCTCTCAGAGCACGGCCCAGTGCAGAGCTCCCGTCCTCGAGCGATCCTCCAACCCAAGCCTCCGAGTAGCCGGATTACAGGCGCACGCCACTACGCCCGGTTCAAATTATATTAAACTATATATTTGCAATTCAACATTTTCAACATTTATTTGGTAAGTTACAATTTGAATTAAAAATAATTTAAATTAACATATATTTCGACATAAAACGATAGGTGATTCAGAACAATTGATAAGGATGGAATGCAAAGTTCAAATAGGTCCGTTCAGGCAAGAATTTGTGCTTGTAGCTCTTGCGTTTGTGGACTTCCACAGGGCAATCTCGTTTGATGCTCCACAGTAGTCTGCCATCATATTTTGTCCCATCGCCCTTGGTAGCGCTCTTCCATCGTCATGAGGTCCTGATGGAAGCGCTCTCCCTGTTCCTCACTTACAGCCCCAAGGTTCTCAGGGAATTGATCAAGGTGACTATTCAGGAAATGGAGCTTGACACTCATGTTGCACCCAAGATCGCGAAAAGCCAACAGCATTCTAGTAACCAGAAACTCATAGTTATCTGCCTTTTTTGTTACCAAGAAAGTTTGTATAACTGCGACGAAAGACAGCCACTTGTCGTCTCCTTGTCATTCATCTTCCTTACAAATTCCTCATCACGTACAAGGGCACGGATTTGAGGTCCATCGAACACACCTGCTTTGATCCTTCTCGAAAGACAAGCAGCAGAAAAGCAGAAACTATATGTTGAAAACATTCACCATCAGTACTCAATGCCTTCACGAACTGTTTCATCAAGCCGAGCTTGATATGGAGTGGGGGAAAAAAATGATCTTCTCTCGGCTGACGATTGGGTCATTCACAATGTTTGGCATGCCTGCTTCCAGAGTTTCACGGATGGGCACTCCTTCTGGATCCAGTGTTTCTCTCGAGCTCGGCTGTCCCACATGCAGAGATGGCATGGAAACTTTGTGAAGCCTTTCTGTTGACCAAGGAGAATGTTGACCATTTTCAGGTCCGCACAAATGATCCAGTTGTGCTCGTGATATTTGAGTAAGTCAATGACCATTTTTATGTCATTATGGGGTCATTCCGTGCCAACTCACCTAAGGGTCCCCAGGTCACCTCCTCAGATTTTGCTGGAAAAATTCTTAAATGTAGATATATATGGCTCTACCCACCATGCAAAAGATTAGCTTTCAATTCCTCATAGTTTAAAAAATATCTATCTCCAGAGACTTTAAATTTGGCCCTAAAAATGCCAAATGTGAAAAACATTTTTTTCCAAATTCAGTGCTTATAATTTTATAATGGACTCCTTAGAAAGCTAATATTGCAAATATTTACTAATGTGCATCCAAATTTTCAATTGTGGCATCAGATAGCTTCTGGGATGCATA
Source organism: Eptatretus atami (assembly GCA_035128595.1). Taxonomy (NCBI): domain Eukaryota; kingdom Metazoa; phylum Chordata; class Myxini; order Myxiniformes; family Myxinidae; genus Eptatretus; species Eptatretus atami. Next base: position 110,230,875 of record CM068958.1, on the reverse strand, counting down.
TTTCTCACTCTATAGGAAGCTAAAAATGGCTTTTTGGCCAAACAGAGCTAAATAAGGTGAAACTATAGGAGCCCTCCTGAAAATATGGAACAACTTAGAATTTTTCCTCATAACACAGTGATTATAGGGTCATTATCTATCCATAGATACATTTTTGCTGGATATACAGTTAGGTGATGAATTATAAAAGTTTTAACATAAGCCTTGCCTCTGAGGGCTCTAAAATGGACCAATTTTGTCCCCTGGTTTGACCATGTGGTTAGGAGTTTAGGATCTTCATTTTTTTCTAAATATTGCCTCATATAAGATGTGTCTACTGACTGAATAATTTTATCTAACGCCATGAGTTCATAATAAATTAATTTTTATTTACATGCACGTTTTTTTATAATTATTCACTTTTTTCATATTCAGAAGTTTATAAATCTTAAATGGAACTATCCAGGAAAGAGTTACTGCAGAATTTTATAAACTGGTATACAAAATTTCAGATTGTGGCATCAGAATGTCTCCAGAAAGCACATACTCCTAGTTTTAGGAAGCAAATATGGCAATTTGGCCCACTTGGTACAAAACAAGGTGAACTTGCAGGGGTGCGCTGAGGCTAAATTATGCTTCTTATTAGACATTAGTGATAAGGATGTTATTTATTCATAATACATGCTAATGATTACTTTCGTATTAATTGCAAATTATAATTAGAACAAATTTGATTAGTTGAGTAGCAGCTTTTTTATTTACAGATATACAGAGACAATGAATATGTAATTTTTTATCCTTAGAAAACTCTTTAATGACCTTTCATCTTTTATGACATTCATATCATGATTCTAGCACTCAGAGGCAAAGAATTTTACATCTTAGAAAACAGGTCTTGAACATGCTTAAAGTCATGCTGTGACAGTTGGTACTGACGTCCACCAGATTTTATGTCAGGGGCCTCAACACACAAATAATGTCAAGTAATGGCACCCAGCATTGATCTTTTCTTTTTTCTGGAGGCCATGAGAATGTGTTACCCTTCCTTGCTTCATGAAGTTCACAAACACATCATTTTATCATATTTCTTGTGACAATGTTCCCAATGTACCATTTTCTGTCATAAACACAAGCAATTATTTCCCAGCCTGGTATACATCCAGTTCAGTTAGGGTTGGGACTAATAACTGGGACAGATGAGCTTGTGTGGTTTCCGGTCCTGTGATACTGTTGATGATACAGCATCAGAAGAAACCCTTCTCATCTCCAGACGTGTTGAGGAGATTGGCAGGAAACCATGGTGTGACCGTGTACCAGCAATGGTTGTTGCTGCTCTGAAGCGCTTCTCAAGGTCATACTCCATTGCATTTTGTTGGATTTCTTGTGATGTCACAAAGAAGAATTTAATCATGATGTAGGCAAATACTGTCTTCTAACTGAAAGTAATTCCTGATCTCCATGAAATCAATTCTTGTGACTTCTTCTCCAAAGCAGCAACTTGTTTTAGCCCAACCTTCCTTGTGTAATCGGTCTTGTGACACTCCTGGTTAATTTGGTTCCAACAGTGCATCTACTTGTCAAACTTGTGCCACTGGGCCCAGGTTTTTCTGCATCCATTTCCTTTGTTTCCTCTCTCTCTTTGTTCTCCAAACAGACAAACAGACAGACAGGTTGACTGTGCTGCTCCTAGTGTTGTGACAGACATTACTCCATCTAGTGGTGTATGTCATAACTAATGACTTCAAATAGAGAACTGTGGAGACATGTTTTCTCAATTAAAACCCAAGCATATGTTTGGATTATCATTACAAGAATTTATTTTTGAATAAAAAATGTACTTATAATTATTATTTATGAGAAGAATAATCTAAGTTGTTACATAACCTCGTTAATGCCCCTGCATATTCACCATTTTTGGTCAAAGTGGCATTTCAACTTCCTACAGATGAACATATGCATTTATCAGGCATTCTGAAACAGATCCTTAAATTTCATATGCAGTTTATAAATACTGCAGTATCACTTTCTAGAGTGTTCAGTTTCAGATTTATAAGCTCATGAATATGAAAAAGTGAATAATTATAAAACGTGCATGTAAATAAAAATTTATTTTAATATGAAGCCATGGGCGTTAGATAAATTATTCGGTCAGTAGACACATCTTATATGAGGCATACTTAGAAAAAAAATGAGATCCTAAACCCCTAGCCACATGGTCAAACCAGGGGACAAAATTGGTCATTTAGAGCCCTCGGAGGCAAGGGCTTATGGCAAAACTTTTATATTCATCACCTAACTTATTATCCCAACAAAAATGTATCTATGGATGATAATGACCCTATAATCACTGTGTTATGAGGAAAAAACTCTAAGTTGTTCCATATTTTCAGGAGGGCTACTATAGTTTCACCTTATTTTAGCTCGTTTTGGCCCAAAAGCCATTTTTAGCTTCCTATAGAGTGAGAAATATGCATCCCAAGGTATCTATGCCATAATTGAAAATTTTGGATGCCAATTAGTAAATATTTGCAATATTAACTTTCTAGAGGAGTCCATTATAAAATTATAAGCCCCTGAAGTTGAAAAAAATGCGTTTTTCACATTTGGCATTTAGGGCCAAATTTCAAAGGTCTCCAGAGATAGATACTTTTTAAACTATGAGGAATTGAAAGCTATCTTTTGCATGGTGGGTGGAGCCATATAGATCTACATTTAAGAATTTTTCCAGCAAAATCTGAGGTGACCTGGGGAGGTTTTGAAATTTAGGTGAGTTGGCACGGAATGACCCTATGTTCTTCTCGCAAATGCACTGAGTGACCAACTGGAACCGCTCCATAAACATTGCCATTGTGCAAGAGAATACACTTGAGGCTGCGCTTAGAGGTATCCAGAAATAATCGCCATTCTGTTGGATTATACGAAGTAACACCTAATTGCCTGAGAAGACCTGGGATATCGTGGCAGTAAACAAACTGCTTGTCTTCTGAGAAAAGGCGACAAAGATCTGGTCCCGCTTTCGGAAATATGAAACATTTGCAGAGTGGTCAAGTAGATTTTTTTCTTGCAGCCTGGAGGCTAATACCTCAGCTGCTTTCTTGGAGAGCCCCAAATCACGCACTAAGTCATTCAATTCCGGTTGGCTAAACTGCTGAGGGGCTGATGACTGTTTGGTATCAGATGAGGAGGCTTCGGATTCTGAACCATTTCTTGAAACCCGTCATCACGACCCTCATGCTCTTGCTGATCATGTTCACTGCCTTCATCTTCAGATAAGACAAACCATTAAAGACTGGAACGGGGAGTTCCTCAGAGTGCGGAGTAGGTCGAATGCTGAGGGAATACAGGGATAGGAGATCTTTTGCCGGATTTTCTTCCCGACACCCTTTGTGTTGACCAGGCAAAAATAGCAGTCGTTACGTGGTCCTTGGGTTCTCGCCAAACCATGGGAACTCCAAAAGGCAGACCCTTTCGTTTTCCTTTTGTCCAGTCACGAAGCATTTCCTTACAATTATGACATACAATATGAAGAGCCCATTTCTTGTCTTGGTCGCCAAGGGGAACATCAAAATGGGCTTTATAGGCACGCCTTACAAACGATGTTGTATTGCGCTTTTGACGAAGTAGTGTGTAGCAGCCACATACATAACAGAATGCATCAGGATTATTTACACATTTATGTCTTATTGAAGAAGCCATGATCAGATCTGAAACAAAGAAAAACATAAAGTTAAAGAATATTATCAATAAAGATAAATAAATATCAATAAAGATAAGAAAATTGATGTCAAAAAATCGTGAGCAAATCGTTTAGCAGCAAAACGAATACGGTCTATAGTTATTTAGCAGTTTAGGCATCGTATGTTTCCACTAAAGTCCGTAATCGCACCCCTAGTTCTCAAGTTATCCCTAGTGCAAATAGTTATCCCTAGTTTCAAATTGCATGAAAACTAGAGCATGTCGAGGAAAACCGATTTCAGATTTGAAATCAGCGTTGAAAAAATACATAGAATAAGTTGAAAAATCTCATGCAACAGATAATAAGAAAAAAATTGGTTCCCCAGTGTTATAAATTGTCTTGGAAATTTCACATTTCTGAAATGGAAACAAACGTTGCAAAAAAACATTGGTTGCATTACCCCTGCCAGAGGAGAGGGTATTGCGTTGGGGTCCGTTTGTTTGTCTGACTGTTAATTTGTTTGTCTGTTTGGTTGTCCGCACAGAACTTTAGTGTTTTTCTCTGCAACCACTTTTCAGATTGAGACAGAATTTTCACCGTCGTTGCGACTACTCATGTGGAATGTTAAAATTATAATTATGACGTCAAAGGTCACGTGGTTTGGCAGCCATGTTGGAAAACCCAAAAAACTTTGGACCTCTGTATCTCTGAAACCGCACCAAGGAAAAAATTGAAACTTGGCACATGGCAAGGACTCCACATGGGGAATAAGTGTGATTTTTTTAATGACGTCAAAATTGCATATGTAGAATGCTACATCTGATCAATATGGAAATTTTTGAGGGTCATCTCGGGATAAATTGGTCCACAGAAAATTTTTTGAAGACATCATCAGTCACGTGATTCGGCAGCCATTTTTTTTTTGTAAAAACTTCAAAAATCTTCTTCTCTGAAATTGCTGAAGAGATTGAGGCAAAACTTTACAGGTATGACCACCTATCCATGAGGAACAAAAGTTTTACACATATGACATCATAGGCCACATGGGTTGGCAGCCACACTGGATTAACCCTAAAACCCCAAAAATCTTCTCCAAAATTGGAGGACAGATCGATGGCAAACTTCACACAAATGTCCCCCAAGCGTTGACAATACCAGGGTATTCAAGAATAATAGATAAGTCTGTTCTCAATTAATAAAATTGATCTGCTGTTCTTCCTCCGCTCCAATCAGTTCTTCTGACCACATGCTTGTCAAAGTAAACATCTCTCTGGCTGTTATTAGAGAACCACCTCAGTGCCGTCGAGTCTGGTTTTTCACTCAGGCCGACTGGCAGCGTCTCCAAGCAGCCATCAAACTTCTAGACTGGTCTCCCATCGCTACTTTCTCCAACATCAACTCATCCTGAGAATTCTTTCAAAGAAACTTGCTCTCCCTCATGCACAGATCTATCCCATCTAGTCTTCAGTTGTTCTACCCTTCCTCCCGCCCTTGGTTCACTGAAGCTTGTCGCGAGGCAATTGTCCTGAAACAACTTGCCTTTGCCTCATGGATAGCAAACCCAACTGAGGGTAATCTCAGTTCCTCCCATAAAGCTCAGAACAAGTGTGTGTCTACCCTCAGAAGAGCCAGAAAACAACATCTTTCCAATCTCAAGTCTGAACTCTCAAACCTCTCTTCCTCCTCCAAATCCTGGTGGCGTCTAATCAAATCTGTTTCTGGTGTATGTTCCCCCTCCATCCCCTCCCTCACCTCAACTGGCTGCACTGCTGACACCGCACGTGAAAAGGCTGAATGCCTAAACTCCGTGTTTGCACCTAAATATTGTGTCCAAAACCCATCGCTTTCTGCACCCACCTTACCCAGTCGCACACAGATGTCCCAGGACTCCGTGTCCTTTTCTCCTGACAAGGTGGAGAGCTTTCTGTCAAACCTCGACTCAGATTCTGCAACCAGTCTAGACGTCATCAGCCCACGTGTCCTAAAAACCTGCTC
>CM068958.1:110202577-110215998 GCA_035128595.1 Eptatretus atami | reverse complement strand
CTTGCATTGAAGTAACAACTGCTGTGATACTTACACACACAGAGAGTTAATTAAAATCAAAATTAAAATCAAGTTTACCTCCCTGTCTTTGCTTTCCAGGACATTCGCTGCCATTGACCATTGCCACTCCTACGCCACAGTAACTGAGGCACCGATCGATCCCCATCATAACCGGCACGGCACGTGACGTCATCGTCGGCCGGCCGCACATCGGCCTACGCAGCAACGTGTCCTGTGATTGGTTGGTAAATAAATGGCCATAACTTGGGAAGCTCTTGTTCCGATTAATATCAAACCTTGAAAAGGCACATCCTCAGGTCCCCAGCAATATAGCTGGCAAGTTTCAATTAGATCGGACCAGTGGTTGTCGAAAAACAGCGGTCACACACACGCACGCACACACACACACACACACACACACACACACGCACCACGCACGCACGCACACACACACACACACACAACACACACACACACACACAACACGCACACACACACGCACGCACACACACACGCACACACGCACACACACACACACACACACACACACACACCACACGCACACACGCACGCACGCACGCACACACACACACACACACAGATTGCTGGAATTATAGATAGATAACTTGAGGATATGAGAAGCAACAGAAACGTTGGGATTCTCCCCTGCTCGACAGTGATTCGGTTGACTTTTTAGCAATCCTACAGGGCACGCAATGTATGTCTTGATGAACCTGAAAATAGTAATAAATGAAATATGTTAACACGTAATTACAAGCCGGTAGGCGACATGGGTGGTCGCTATATAATTGCATACTAGTCATACAGTTTTTGACGGATCGGGCTGAAAATTTTTGACAAAGAGGTTCATTATAGTGCGCATAAAAGCGCGGAAGCCGATTTTTGATTTTCGAGAAAAAAAAAATATATAAATATTTTCGGATTTTTTCAAAAATTTCAACGTCCCGTTGCTAGGCAACGGTGGCGTCCATAGCAACGGTGCTCAAAAGCATACAACTAGATCCTGGTATGAACCTACCAGTCAAGTTTCATCCAAATCGGTTGACTCCTCTGGCCTCCAGAGCTGTTCATTACATACAAACATACAGACAGACGGAAAACCTGAGAATAAGGGTAGTCTAGCGACCACCCAATAAGGGTAGTCTAGCGACCACCCAATTCAAATGGATCCAACATTTAAGAAGGGGAGCAGGTGGAGGGGTGGGGGAATAATTTCCATAAATGAGGTTGGAATCAGAAAAAAGATGCCCGGTTACACTTAAGCTTCCACCTATTGGCACAGTCCTTTTTGTATACAAAGTCGAGGCTCATGGAAGAAAGACAGAACACAAAATGGATGAAAACTCCGAATAAAGAACAGAGTGGAAAGGGGTGAAACACCAACAGCAGGGAAGAAGGACACTTGGAGGAAGAATGGGCATGGGGAAGAATAGATTAAAGGGATGAGGTAGAGTGGATTATGTGGAGTGAACAAGCTGAATACAAGCTCAAACACAGAAGGAGGTGGGAGGGAAAAAAACAGGGATGAAACAGAAATGGAACAACAAAAAGTGACAAAGAGAGGGAGGGAAAACACTAAGGTGGGGAGGGTTCATGAGGGTAGAAAAGGTCATGAGTATATGGATGAAGGATTAGCTGAGATTGTGGTGAAGAGCCACCTTGAAGCCCTGGAGGGAAGAATGGGATTGAATAGCAATGAGGAAGTTGGTTCCACAGGCAAGAAAAAAGAAATAGGGGAACAAATGAGTGGGGTGAGAAGTGAGTCTGGATTTTGGGAGTTTCACCAGAAGTGGGTTACAAGCAGACAATGTGTGCCCTGCATAAACATGGAAGGGGGAATGGGAAAGAGCAAGGAAAGAACAAAGGGTGGAAGACCAGAAAGGAGGTGGTAGAAGACAGACAGGCTACTGACCTGTCTGCAATATGTAACAGGCCCAAAGACTCAGCTAAATCACAAAGAAATGCAATGACTGAGGGCCTTGGCATCCATTGAGATGTGGAAAGAAGGTCTTGAAAGTGGATACAAGTTAAGATTGTCCAAGGAAAGACTTTGCACGATGGAGGATGCCGAGTCTGCGGCTTGCTTTGGAGGCCAAATTGTATGTGTGGTTTGCCCAGTAATGATGATTGATGTTGAGTCCCAAAGGTTTGAGAAGCTGAACTTAAAGAGGATTATCAAGAAAGTAGATGTGAGGGTTCACCAGACAGTCCTTTCCGGAGAGACAGAGCGAGTGTGTGGGATTTGGCGGGTTTGAAAAACATATTCCCAATTTTGGATCAGCTCCTAATTGTATAAAGGTCTGCAGAGAGTGAGGAGACTGCTGCTTGCTTATCTGAAGGATGAGGGATGTTACAGCAGACTGTGAAGTCATCACCAAAGAGACAAGCAGGATTTTCCAGAGAACTTGAAAGATAGTTGATGAAGATGAGGAAGAGAACTGGGCTAAAGACACTGCCTTGGAGCCCTCCACCCTTGATAGAGAGAGGAGATGACAGTATCTCCTTGAGAGATGCGTGCTGACTGCAAGGGTGAAGGAAATAAGTAAGGCATTAGAGGAGGTGGTCTTGGATGCCATAGGGAAAGAGGTTGGAGAGCAAGGTGGGGTGACAGTCTTTAATACTGTTCAATGTGCTGTATTGAAAGAAGCGATTAAACGAGATTTAGAAACGGTTCCTCTCCTATTACATTACAAAATACATTGACATTTTCTGATTTGTGTTAAATAATGGGGGGCTCTGAAGCTCATCTGAACTTTCAAACCCACCTTGATCCAATGGAAGATTCTTCTTCTGCAGCATTATTAGCCCACTTCAAGTGGGATCGCTGAAATGGATCCTGCTCCACCATTTGTGTCGACCGTATACCCATTCTTTATCCACACCTTTCTCCTTCATGTCCGCTTCCACACAATCACTCCATCTCCTCTTCAGTCTGCCCTGCCATCTTTCCAGGTGGTATCATTCTCATCATCCTTTTACCCAAATACTCTTCATTCCTCATCATCACATGGCCATACCATCTCAAACTTCTTCCCTGTACCTTCTTAGATGCTTCTATCACCTTCACAGTTCCTCCGATGTATTTGTTCCTCACATGGTCTTCTCAAATTACACAACACAACCATCTCAACATCCTCATCTCGGTCACATCTAATCTTTGCTCCAACCTTCTTATCATCAGCCATGTCTCCGTGCCGTACAACAGCGCCGGCCTCACTACCGTTCTGTGCACATTTCCCTTCATTCTCATCGGCATCTTTCTATCACAAAGCACTCCTGAAACCTTCTTCCAGTTATTCCATCCTGCCGGTATACCGATACTCATCTCCCTATCCTGATGAACTACTGACCCCAGGTACGTAAACTACTGAACCTCCTTGACCTTTTCCCCTTGCATCACCATTCCATTTCCCTCTACCTCTTCACTACTTACTGTACATCTCATGTACTCTGTCTTTGACTGACTAATCCTCAAGCACCAATCTTTCAATGCCTTCCTCCTTTCTTCCATTTTCAATTCCACCTCTCCCTTACATTCGACACACAATACTATGTCATGCGCAAACAGCATGCTCCATGGTACCTGTGTTCTCACATCAGCTGTCAGAACATCCATCATAACAATAAACAAAAATGGGCTCAATGCAGAGCCTTGATGTACACCGACTTCCACCATGAAACTATCCGTCACTCCAATACTGCTCCTCACTTGTGTAGAGCACCCATTGCACATATCCTGGATCAGCATCACATACTTGACTGGCATGGATCTCTGTCTCTCAAACAGTTCTACAACTCATGTCATGGTACTCTATCATAGGTCATTTCCAAATAAATAAACACCAAATGTAGATCATTCTGTCCTTCTCTACACTTTTAAACCATCTGTCGAAGCAGTGCCGGATTTATGGTGGTGGAGGTCCCGGGGCACACATGGGTTGTGGTGGCCCCTTCTGCCACTAACGATGAAGTAGTGGTTTTCAACTTTTTTCACTGATGGCACCCTAAACTCTTATGCCTTATTCTGTGCCACCCCAATTCAATTTTCTATGTGAAGTTGCCTTAAGAATATTGCAGGCTTCAGAATTTAAATTATTGGATAAAATACATAATTTCAGGAGTGTTTTTGCAGGCTTTTATTACCATCAATGGATTCCAGACACAACTTTGAAGATTGGTAAAGTGTGCAATTCGCCTGTCAAAATATATTGCATTGCTGTTACAACTTCCAAGCGACATTTGATTTAACTTGAATAATGGAACTGTAAGTAACTAAATGAGAAGAATTGCTTTACGTGTTCCTGGTACATGATTCCACCAACACAGAAAGTAATGAGATGGTATTCATAGAATACATAACCTGCAGTCTTGAGAAGGATTTGGTGTGAACAAACTCTATTATTTTTTAAAGGTTTTTTTCTTTTCTTTGATCCAATATGGCTGCCAGACCACATTACCGATTACGTCGTCTTAATCAAACCAGATTTCCCATGGGATCAATTAGTTCAATTTTGCACTGATCAGTTAAGCAGTTTCTCATACGAATATTTTCAAATATTTTCTCTTAGATCCAATACGGCTGCCAGATCACGTGACACATGATTGTCATTATGAAAATCCTGTTCAAATTTCAAGTCAATCGGATGAAAATTAAGGATTTCAGAAATTTGGCCGATGTTGGCCTCAAAAATAATTGGTGGTTAAATTCAGTGAGCTGATTTGAAAATCCTGTTGAAATTTCAAGTCAATTGGATGAAAATCGACAATTTTAGAATTCTGACCTATGTTGACCTTTTTGCCTATGTTGACATTAAAAATAATTGGTGGTTGAATTCAGTGAGCTGATATAAAAATCCTGTTAAAATTTAAAGTCAATCGGATGAAAAGTGATAATTTTAGACCAGAGAGGAGATGGTAGAAGTCAAGAGAGGAGATGGGGCAAGGCCAGAGAGGAGATGGTAGAAGACAGACAGACCACCAACCTGCCTGTGGTGAGAGAGTGAGAGACCCAAAGACTCAGCTTCATCATGGGTAGGATACCAATGATCCTAAATGCCTTGGTTTCCACAGCGTGAAGTCGAGAAAGGTGAGAGGCAGGAGCACCAGGGGATAAGAGCAGTCCTCCATCAGGCTGCAGACAAAAGCTTTGTATGTGGTCAGGAGCTCAGGTGTGTCAAGGAAGGACTTTCAATGACGGAGGATGCCCAGTCGGCGACTGGCTTTGGAGGCCAGTTTGGAAATGTGGCTTTCCCAGGAAAGATCATGGCAGATAGTGAGACCCAGAAGCTTGAATGAAAGGACTTCTTCAATAGGATTGTTTATAAAGTAGATTGAGGGGGTGGGGGTGGGGGGTTCCAGATGGGGGGGGGGAAGGTTACAGACGGTCCTTTCGGAGAGACATAGTGAGAGTGTAAGATTTGTCAGGGTTGAAAGACATGTTCCACGTGTTGGACTAGCTTGTGATTTTATCCAGATCTGCAGAGAACGAAGAGATCTACATGTAAATTGACGAAAGGAGCTAAAATGAAATTATGATTGATAAAAGGGAGCATGACATGGGGGAGGGGGGGGGATAGTTTTCGTGTAGAGAAGAGGGAAATTTGATTGGAAGATATAGATTGAAAATGAAAGGCAAGGACGTGTGTGTGTGTGTGTGTGTGTGTGTGTGTGTGTGTGTGTTTGGTGTGTGTGTGTTTGTGTGTGTGTGTTCGTTATCACCATATGCGAGTTTCCGAAGGTGGAACAGAGTCCTCCCAGGTCTCGAAGTATCCATCTTCATGTCGGTAAGGGATCACGATTCGTGGACCAATTTGTGAAGTTTTCTTGTTCTCAAAGTTTTGTTCCGATGGCTCTTTTCATGATCGTTACTGAGCCACGGACAGCTTCCAGCTGTTGTTCAGCTGTAGTTATATTTCCAGATATGGATTTTAATATCTTCTTAAGGTTCTTCTTTATCATTCCCATTTCTCAAATTAACACTGGTACAATTTTGGTGCTCTTCAGCTTCCAGAACCTTTTGACGTGTGTGTACATGCTGGGTGGGGGAGAGGGGTATCATATGTTACCTAACAAATGGCCCCTAATTGGGAATGACACCATACAAATTGTAGCATAATGTTAATGCAGTGCATATGGGATTTTTTTTTTTTATCCTTTATACCACAAAGGTGAAATCAAAAATGTGAATTTAAATAAATGCAGATTTATTTAGCTTTGAGACGTTTAACTTTTTGCGTTATTCGTGGATGCATTTTGGGAGAGACAGGCCATGGTTTTGCATTAGTAGCCAAAAATGGACCTTGCTACTTTTTTTTTAAACCTACTGCTTTGTTTTCAAATTTAACTTTGTTCCTCAACTGCACAATATTAAGGCTTCCACTGGCATTCACCATTGTTGCCAAAAAATATAAAATAAAACGATTAGCAAAATGTTTTAAAATCGATTTACGAATATTTTTGGTGAAAGGATAAAAAGTACTGCAGTTGCAACTTCTTAATTTTAGCAAGACATTTGTCTCTAATTATAATGCATCTCAACAAAATTCAAACTCTTAAAACTGTTTCATCAGTGTTGTTCTAAAGTCAATGTAGTCAATCAATGTGCCATTAAAAAATTAGTCTGGCACAAAAACAGTCGAGCACGTCTTACACTAAGTTAAGTCACTTTCAATTTTAAAAGGGGATTCCTAATTAACAAATTGAATGTGCATGTTAGCAAAAGAATGCTTGTTCATATTGTTACGAATTTGGAAGCCTTGTGCACACAGACAGACAGCCGTCCCCGTAGCTTAGTTATTTCAATAAGTATGTGTTTCTAGTTAGACTCCATCCCCTATGTCTAATGGGAAATACGTGTACATGCGCTGCGAAGTTATTTTATAGATAGGATTTTTACACTTATGAAAACGCCAACAACAACACTGCTCCAGGAATTGTCCACGCTGTTCGCGCGCTCACGAAGCGTTTCGCTCTGGCCTGGCGCCAAATGAGAGAATGCGTCATTTTGCGGCCAATGGGTGACGAGCGGATCAGAGCCATCTTCTTTGCAAGAAGTCCTTTGCGAGAAGGCGGAGCCGCGACACGCGGTCCGCCCAATGAGAGCAGGCCACGCATGAGCGGACCGTGCCCGAGAAGGACAATGAAAGAAAGGAGAACAAATATGTTTGCGCCCTGTCAGTCGAGCGCGTGGTCTGGTTCTCTGATCGCATCTCGACGCTGGTCTGGTTCTCTGATCGCATCTTGACGCTCGTCTCGGTTACCACCCTGCTGTCTCTGATCGCATCTTGACGCTGGTCTGGTTTCTCTGATTGCATTTCAACGCTGGTCTGGTCTCTGATCGGATCTTGACGCTGGTCTGGTTCTCTGATCGCATCTCGACACTGGTCTGCGCCTGGCTGCCCTGGTCCGTCTTTGGCGACCGGAGCTCCGGGAAGGGGTGACGTCCAGCCGCGCGCTCGCGGCCAGGTAGCCAGCCATCCTGACTCCCAGCCGAACCATCCTCCGTGTGCTGGAGAGCCGAATAAAAGACCATTTGGGTCCATTTCTTTGTGTGTGCGTGTGTGTCTGTGTGGCCCAGTCTATAAGTAGGAATTGTTGAAGTGCCTCTACATACTTGCATTGCTTAGTCGTGATAACTCTGCCCTTACGTGCTTCCCTCGTTCCCCCGATTACTGTTAATAAATACCCCTATTGTTAAATGTTTCAGCTCGTCTTTGTCCTTTCCTTCATTGGTTTAGCATGGTGCGTGTTGGGTGATTAAAAAGCCGTTGCTGCTGTAGTTGTACATTTGGACCGACGGGACCTCCGTAACCATCCGCTCGGGTTACGCACGGGTCGAGCACGGTAACGACTCGTCCCATTCGAGCCCCGTCGAGGGTTGTGAATTCCTCGCTAGCTCGCCACGTTGGCCTCTAGTATTTGAAGTTTGGCAAATAACCCTGTGCCCACGCAGTTGATTTATTGACGATTCACGGTCCTGTAAGGGACCTGTACCTTCGGAGTTATCCGAGCGTAACGATCTGAATTCCGGGTGTTCGGTGGAGCCGATTCTACTGCTGCATCTAGCGGTCGTGCTCGTTGCCGATACCCGGCCCACAACAATATAAAATAAAGGTCAATCACAACTAGTGTTCATCATGTTTCCAGTGCCATTTCAGGGGTAAGAGTTGTTGTAGCAGTGTTGGTTGTTGTTGTGATGGTGTGGCAGCGGATGTTACCCCCCCTCCCTCTCCCCCACTTTCTTTGACTTCTCTCATGGATGATTTTGACACCCAAAAAACAACATACAGAAAGAAAGACCAAACTAAAGAGATGATGAATAAAAGGAAAAGTTTATAGTCAAATCAAGCATTCAGACAGGATCGAAAACTTCCAAGAACCAAGCAAAGGGTGCTATGACGAATTAACAACCAAGACAGACCAAGCAGGGAATGTGGCACCGAACGATACTTATCCTGGATCAACATGTGCTAATCAAAGCCATTTCAGAAAACAATTGATTATCTTGTACTAATGTTTGTATTTGACAAAACAAACCATCGTGTCACATTAAAAAAGGAAGAAGTAATAGTGTAGCAGGAAGAAAAAAGGTGAAATAAATTGCCAACCAACGTCACTGATCTCAATGGACCAATGAGAAATCAGTGCACCAATGTAGGAATTGTCACGCAGCAACAGATTAGCTCTTCAATAACACTGATTTAATGCCTGGGAAGGAAGCAATTGATTTCTGTACCCCTTAGCATGTCCAGACAAACCTCCTTGATAAGTTTCTGTTTGTATGTGTGCAAAGTAAATTTGAACCTGGGAATGTCATGGTCATTGTTTGTTTTTGTTTTTTACCGGTGTGGTGGGCGTTCTTTTATGCACGTTTAAGCCATTTTCATGTGTTCTTTTTACAAACATAATCACAACAACATATACTACCATTAGATGTCCCATATTAAAGGTACTGAGAAATGTAAGGGGTCTTTTGATTAGATTTAATTAATTTTGCTTCAATCAAATAGTCGGCCGTAATTGATAAAGTTTGGAGAAATAGTACATTGTTTGTACTATTCAAATAGTACTTCAGTTTGGTGAACATTTTGGCTCAACTTTCAAAAATCTCAGAGGAAGCCCTCAATTTCATATTAAAGTCTATAATCCTTTTCCAAGATAATTTCAGCACAGGCTGCTGACACGTTAAATGCAAAACCAAACTGTTTTAAATCTGCACATAGGCAATTACATATCCGTCACTAACAAAATGGTTTCGCATTCACGTATTCTTTAAATTTACATCATCCCTTGAAATTGCTATTCAAAAAAAAAACAAAGCGAACATGATATCTTAACATTTCCGATTGTTTAATACGATGGTAGTATTTGTACCACATATGCAGTGATCTTGAAGTTAACAGACATTGCAGTTCTGTATGTAATAGGTAAAAGGCCGACGCGCTATTCGCTCGTAAGTGGCACTGTTTGATGCCTCTATCACTACAACAGGGAAATCAATTGTAAGTGTACCAAGCATCCGAAGACCACCTGAAAAAATAATTACCAATAAAATGCGATCACATGATGCCTTATAAATTAATAAATAAATTTTAAATACTCGATGCTAAATAGGAGTCCGATCATGTAAACCCCATAATCAAAACTAACCACAAGCCATGTTATAGAATTGCTTGATCAATACAAAACCTCACAACGGGAAGGACCCGGTTTGAATCGGTCGTTTGACGTACAAGTTGAACTTGTAGTTTGAGTGGCTAAAGCACAAATGGTGGAGGGAGGAAGGCCAGAACACTGCTGATCTCAGCTTCAGCCGAAAGAAGTTACATCTCCTGCTTGCTTTCTGAAGACAACGTGGAAGATGGAAGGATTTCCTTGGTGGTCTCCTCAATGCCTGCCTGCTGCAATTTCTCTGGTTGCTTTTCACCATACTATTTGAAGATAGGCAAAATGCATTACAAAGAAAGAATGAATCTGCACTAAATTATAGCAACAATTGTATTTTTCATTATAGAGTTTACAAGTTAAGAACGTACAACACAACTGAGTGAAACTACAATGAAACGAACCAACTTAAACTTGCAAGGAGGAAAGTGAAAAAAATAACTCAAGATACAAACCATTTGTTCATTATTTTATGGCTAACCTGGTACTTTAGGTAGGAGAGGAATGTATCAAAGACGACGGTGCTGAGGCAAACAGCAAGAACACGAAATTTTGTTGGCACAAAGAGGAAGTTTACAGTCTGGACGGGTGGCCAAAAAAGCCAGTCAGCCTGCAGGGGAAAACGAAGAGATAAATACTTGCGACAATGATGCCCCAACAGTTAAAAGACACTCTTGAAAGGGGGCATATAAGAGTTAAAATGCTGGGGGCTTTCAGGTGAGGGTCTACATAAGGAAAACAGTAGAGAGAAAAACGGTAGTGTGGGAATGAAATAGTTTGGAAGGTGATGCCACATGATGCCATCTTGGCAGCCGAAAAAGATGTAAATCTCTGCAGCATGCTTTTGACCATGCATCCCTTAGATCAGGTGCTGGTGATGTTTCATGGGATAGTTCCATTCTTCATTCAGTGGCAGTTCAATTTTAGGTCAGGTGGAAAGTCAGGACAGACAAAATATGCTATTTGGTCCCTAAGATGTTGTGTGAGATGAAGGTCTGGGCTTCTTGCTGGCCATGCCATTACTTCTATGGTTTCCTGCGCTCAGTACTTAATGAAGATTCATGTCAGAATGCCTTTAACCATTACCTTGAATCAGAATAAAGACCGGGCCTATGGAACTGGTGGCAAAAATTCTTACAACAGAATCCATGACTTTCTTGATGTATTGGCTCAGCCCTTAGAAGCATGGTGAGGTCTGTGTCACAGTCAGTGCAGAGCCTGTTCTAGAACACAAGTAAACTTTTGCAAAGCAGTCATACCCAACCATGTTGTATTG
This sequence comes from Eptatretus atami, assembly GCA_035128595.1. Taxonomy (NCBI): domain Eukaryota; kingdom Metazoa; phylum Chordata; class Myxini; order Myxiniformes; family Myxinidae; genus Eptatretus; species Eptatretus atami. The sequence goes on along the minus strand of CM068958.1, from coordinate 110,205,038 downwards.
TATAAAATGTTGCCCAGGTTTTTGATCTTAGCCCCTTATGCAGCGGACAAATGATTTCTCAATGCCACATTTCAAAGATACCAATCACCTTGCAAAGTGATTGATGTCAGTTAAACAAGCCGGTAATTTGATACTCTGTCCATTAACTTTGCGATCACAAGAAACACAGTGAAAGAGCTGAAAGTCTACACCCCCCTCAAGCACTCAAACACCGGAGTGACCAGCTACATGCTTTTGTGTATGCCAAAATTCCAACATTGAACAGCTCCTAATGTCTGCACATTAGTCAATCTTTCATGGTTCACCCAGCCAAGGAAGACCAAATTTCCAGTTTTCCACGACAAAAAAAGTTGTTTTCCAGGACTTTTTGTACACATTTTATGTGCAAGTGACATTGGATTTTTTAATGTCACTTGTACATTAAAAAGAAAAAAAAATCATTAATCCAAGCTACTGTTTTTTTTGATGGAATGAATCAATACAGTAAACCCTCTAATATTGCGGGTTTCGACCAATCGTGGTTTTTGAGCAAAGATGAGTCATCGTTTACATTTACAGTCTGGATGGGTGGCCTATTCGTGCATGTACGATTACCTCCCATTACGAGCCTTGTGTTGTTTGGCGTGCACCGTTTTTAATGGCGCCAAAACGTAAACCGATGGACAAAGTTAGTTGTGCCAAAAAGCAGAGAAAGGTAATGATGTTGGGCAAAAAGATCGAGTTATTAGATCAGTTGGCTCGAGGTGAAAATGTGGCATCTGTACGGGCCACCATTACAGGGTCAATGATTGTTCGTAGAACCTTCGCCATTTGTACTCTTCCTCATTCGTAAACCTTCATTTTCCTTCAAACCTCATTTCCAAACCTTCATTTTCCAACTCCATATTCGAACTTCATTCTCAAACCCTTGTTTTCCGACACTCAGACTCAAAGAGGTCAGGTATGGGAGCATGCGCCGTTGCAACGCGTCACTGTGCCCACTTTCCGCCGGTACTCCAGGAGCCTTCGTCTGGCCATCCCCCAGGCAGATGCCTGGCCCATCCCCATCTCCTTCAGATGCTGATCAACCTTGCTGCCACCATGAGTCACGTGGTCAGCCCATTGGCCTCCTTCACTCATGAGGCTCCCTCACTGAAAGAATCTGGTGAGCAGGATCGACGTCAGGAAAATGAGCCACATGTCCAGACATACAGCTGCAGCTGATGCTCATGGACTACGCAGGTAACAAACCTAATTTGAATCTGTCTCAGCAACCGCTCATTGGACAAAAAGTCCGACCAGCAATAGCAAAGGATTCTCCGAAGAGACCTGGTACCAAAGGAATTAAGTCTCCGTCTCAGATCACTGGTCAGAGTCCAAGTCTCACATCCGTAGAGCAAGAATGGAAGCACCAAGGACCTGAAGACTTGGATTTTCATCCTCCTGCACAGGTACCGGCAGCGCCACACCCCATGATCCAGTGAATCCATGAATCCTCAGGCCCGACCCAGACATCGATTGACCTCTGGCTCAAAGCCAGTGGAGAAATGAATATCACTGCTAAGGTAAGTGAATCTCTCCGTGACCTCAACATCCTCACCACAAACAGGCATAGACAAGATAGCAGCATCCAAGATGTCATTGAAAGGCTGGATCTTAGTTTTGACACAGGAAACCTGTCATCCCAGTGGCTCAGACTCCTCCTTCAGCACCTCAAGAGCCCCCAAAAGCATATTCAGTCTCCACAAAGATAGCTGTATCATCTGCGAAATCAAGGTCAGATCTCTCCAAAATCCTCCCCAGAATCTAGTCCGTACAGGTGCTGAAAAGTGTGGGGGCCAATACACACCCCTGATGAACTCCAGTAACAACTGAAAATAAGTCAGAGATGGTATCACCACATGTCACAGCACTCTCAGTACCTGAGTATAGTTGACTTCAGATTGATCAGTTTTGGTGGCACCCCATGAAGACCAAGAATCCTCCAGAGGGCATCCCGATTCACTGAATTGAATGCTTTGCAGAGATCAACATAGGCTGCAAGCAGCCCATGCCGAAACTCTCTTCTGCGTTAGGTGAGGACCGAATGACAAGGATACGGTCAATCATTGACCTCTTTGGTGTAAAGCCTGACTGCTCTGGACGCTGGTGCTCAAGCATGGTGGCGAACCATATCAAGAATTATTCGAGCAAAGACCTTGCCTGGCACTGAGAGTAGTGTCACCCCTGGTATTGTTGCAGTCCTGGCGATCACCCTTCCCTTTCCAGAGAGGGACAACACGGCCCCTCTTCCAGTCAGTTGGGATGATGCCTGTGTTCCAGACATCATCCCCACTGAGTTCATACTTTGTGGAAGCACCTTTGACAACAATTACAGCTGTGAGTCTATTGGGATAGGTCTCTACGTACTTTGCACACCTTGATTGGGCCATATTTTCCCATTCTTCAATACAAAACTGTTCAAGCTCAGTCAAGTTGCGTG
>CM068958.1:110147231-110163566 GCA_035128595.1 Eptatretus atami | reverse complement strand
CAAGCGATTTTCAGATATGATCAGCAGTCCGGAAGGTCACCTCCCGCGATTCGACCGGCGCATGCCTCGGGCGCGTATGTGTATGGCGCACCCTGGGGTGATGTGTTCCCGGGGTTTACACCGCCACACCTATTCTCGGGGGTCACACAATGCATAGCATGACATGTTACAGCACCGGTCCAGGTCTCTCTGGTTGAGAAGGAAAAATCGCATGGAAAAACTATTGCGATGGTTCAATGAAGAGAAGACGGGCTTGCCTGGCAGCAAAAAAAATCCATACGTAGAGAGGCGACTAAAAGAATGGTCGTGTGCCTAGTCAGTGTGGGCAAGCGATCGGGTACAGGCGAGGTCTTGCAGCGTGAAGTGTCCCGAGGGCCCACTCTCATCCAGTGTGGTGTAGTCGCAAGACTCTTGGGCACAGAGTCTTAAGTCGTGGTCATGTGGATTAGAGCTTGTTTTTACTCAGAGAGAGAGCAGAGACAGAACTAAATTAGTGTGAGAGTTGGTGCTTGACTGCCAGAGCGACATATCAGCTTGAATATGCCAATCATCAGATCATCAGAAGACAAGCAGTCAAGTTCAGTCAGTACTATATCCTCAATGGGGGTACGAACCCTATCAAAGACACACACGATAATCCGCACGAACTATTCCGAGTACAAAGTAGTTGAGAATATAAAGGAAAGAAAAAAACTAAAACGACGAGGAAAGGATTAAGCGAGTGAGAGTCAAATACTAGAGTGACTATCATAATCTACATGTGCGTCTTGATGGACGGGGAGAAGGGACGGGGATATTGTCGTTAAAAAAAAGAAAAAATCAAAAAAAGAATCAAAGAATACAAGAAAAAAAAGGAATACTATAAAAAACAAAAAAACAAACACAAAAAGCGACCAAAAAAAAAAAAGAAAAAAGAAAATAAAAAAAAAAAAACACAAAACAAACAAAAAAAAGAAAAAAAAACAAGCAAGTAAGTTCAGTCAGAAAAAACAGCAAAGAAAAATGATAATGAACAAGACTAGTCCAAAATGAATTAATTGTGCCAAATGACATGGTGCTTGTACATACACTATATTAACAAAAGTATTGGACCACGCATCCAAACTTTGAACCTCCCAAACTGCATATGTATATTTTACCAACACTGCAATGCATCATGAACTTTATAAATTCTTATGACATTTTGTGATGTTGAACTACTGGTGTTGATGTGAATACTTTGGTTGCGGGCCGGGTATCGGCTGCGAGCTCGACCGCTAAATGGAGCTGCAGGGTTGACTCCACCGATCACCCGATTTATAGAGTCGTCCACCAGGATAACTCGGAGCGCGAGGGTCCCTTATCGGACCGAAGTTCGCCACTAGGTCGACCACGTGGGTAGGTCGACCAACCAATTTAAATTTAACCTAAACATACCCACGTCGTCCCAACTACTGGGGAAATCCACCTCGACGGCGCCCGTACGGAACGAGCCGCTAGCGTACCGAACCGTGTGCGGCCCGAGCGGATAGTCACCGAGCTTCCGTCGGTCCCAAATGTCCCTTTATGGCGGCAACAGCCTGGCTAATTCTCCAACACACACCGTGTTAACCAATAGAAGAAACACAAAACGAACTGATACATTTAACATATGGTTTATTTATAATGGGCAGGGGGGGGCACGTAAGAAGCAGAGTTATCCGAATATAAGAAGCACGTATGTACAGCAAGGCAATTATCAAATTTCCTACTTAATGGACTGGCGCCACAAAACACACACACAAGAATCGGACCCAGAGCAGTCTTTATGAGGCCTCCAGCTCGGAGGGAAAGGGCGACTGCAGACCAGAACCTGCTTCGGACCTGTCCACCTCGTGTGGTCTTCGAGCTGATTTGAACGGGCACAGCGAGAGCGAGCCGAATCTAGACACCGGCGAGCTGCGATCAGCCTCCCGACTCCGGCGGATCTCTCGCGCTCCAGAACCTGCGCTGGTGAAGACGAGGCGCAGATCCTGCCAACCCGCCCGAGTAGTATTCAGCCAAACAACCACCAACTACTTTCTATGCTCTCCGTTCTTTTTATACCTCTCGGGCATGTGCTCGCTTCAGCGGTGCTCGTTCGCAGTCGGTGAGGGGCTGTCGCATCCATGACTTGGAAGTGCCCAAGTGACGCGATGGTGGGCCTGAACCTTTCCCTAACCGCGGCTGCTCAAGCAAATCGGTGGGTGGGGCTTGACCTTTCCCTACTTGGCGTGCCGCAAGCGAATCGGTGGGTGGGGCTTGTCGCATTCCATGTCTGGAGTGCCCAAGCACGGGCGGAGAATGCGGGAGCAGAGGGTTTTCGTTGGTGTTTTGTAAAAAAGGAAAACCTGACTATTAAAATAACTTACACAGCACATGAACATTTTTCACCCATTAGACTAGGAAAGGGCAGCTATCTATCCACATCCACTTAATCAAAAAACTGAGCTATAGGACCTGAATGTTGTGGCTCATGGCTTCCAGATTCGCAACAATACTACAGTGATGGGCCTTAGTCTACAGCATGAGAACACTTTGCTTGCAAATGTTGTCTAACCAGAAAGGTTGTAGCTCAGGGTAAGAACCAGAAGCGTTGAAGAAACAAACTTTTTTTTTTGCAGAGTGAGACTAGCTCAAATTAAATGGAATGTTCTAGAAATTGGATCAACATCTAATCATGTTGTCTGAGAGGGATGCAAATGTTGCCAATCAATAATGTTATAACTTGGCACAATGTGGAATCATGCAAAAAATTGGTAAAAGGGATTCTGTGTACTCAGAAATGCATTTCTGTATATGAAGAACAGAACTGGGGCCAAAACCCTGCCTTCGGCCACTCCAGCCCCCACTATTGTGAAATTATACATGAAAATAAGCTTATGTTTTAGAGCAATTGCAATGATTACACACAGAAAGAAGTGATCCAGGAATGGAATCATCCTTGGAAGCTTAAAATCAAAATCCTAAACACTGCCTTCCATCCATCCATTGGGACCATACTCTGTGCAGAGCATTTTTTGCCCAAGCAGTCTCCTTGACTATGGGGCACAATCCTGACAGGTTGCCACCGACATAGGAGCACCAGCAAGCTGACACTCACTTTGCCGACCTCGGAAGGATGACAGGCCAAAGTAAACCCCACTTGTATTAATTCAACACGCCAAGTGGAGATTTGAACTCAGGATCCCAGGATCCCATGCCCTCCACCCGAGCCATTAAGCCAACACCAGGCATAAATAATCCTTGTGGTGACAAATATATATTAAAACATATACCGCCTATGTTGTGAAATAGTGGAGAATATGAAAAACCCACAAAAAAACTCAAAATTTATTTTAAATATGCTAATCTGTGAGTGGTTTTTTCCGATGACGGCGGCCCAGGTTTCTTTCCGACTGCGGCGGCCAGGTTCTTTCCGATAGGGCGCCAGTTCTTCCGACTGTGGCGGCCAGGTTCTTTCCGACTGTGGCGGCCAGGTTCTTTCCGACTGCGGTGGCCAGGTTCCTTCCGACTGCGGTGGCCAGTCCTTCCGACTGCGGCGGCCAGGTTCTTTCGACTGTGCGGCCAGCGCTCCTTCGACTGCGGTGGCCAGGTTCCTTCCGACTGCGGTGCAGGCTCCTTCCGACTGCGGTGGCCAGGCTCCTTCGACTGCGGTGGCAGCTCCTTCCGACTGCGGTGGCCAGGTCCTTCCGACTTGCGGCGGCCAGGTTCTTTCAGAATACGATGGGCCTGGTTCTTTCTGACTACGGCGGCTTGCACTTCTGTATCAACCACTCTGTAAGACACTTGGCAAACAGAGAAAAATAAATCAAGGGAGTTTGTTGGCAAACGGTAAGGAAGCTTCTTGCTTAATGGAACATGCCCACTTGTAAGGAAACAGCCACCGTGGTCAGATTTAAAACGATTGGTGGCTGTTTCTTGACTGCAGTTTCACAGAGGACAATATTGAAACATGCAGTTCAGACTTTATTGCGATTTCTACTTTTACTGCCTTTACTTGGAGTTTAACCCACAAGCTTTTTTTTTTTTACAAGTCCAGTGTACTCAAACATGAGGCAATTAGGAAAACTACCATAGCCAACTGTATACTGCTTTAGTAGCCAGACCTCCAACTGAATATGTTGAGATTTCTCCAAGTATCTTTGTTGCCTTCTGAACTTGTTGGTACATTTCATCAAATTTCAACAGGTGAAAAATGCAGAAATATTTTTTTTATAACAAGTCTTCACTTGCAGTGTAGTTGGTAAAATAAATAAACAAAACCAGATTGTTTTACGCTCAACATATTATTCAACAATCTAAACATCAAATTTAATCATGCTCACTTTGTCTACTCCAGTTTGTATTGATGTTCTTCCAACGTCCACAATGAACATAAGCTTCCTTCCCTGCTCCAACATCCCCGATTGCCATCATGGTCCCAGATGCAAGCGTGTTAGTGAGAAGGAGCAACGGCCACGAAACAGTTTGAGCAAAAACTGCCATCCTGTCCTGGTGAAGATGGTACCAAGATAAAACAAGAAAAGAGCAATCAGAGATTGCAAACACTTGCCAGGATTTGTTTTGTGTGGTGTTTGTGCAGTTTTGTGTGGTGTATTTTGTGGGGGGGTTTCTGTACTGGTGTGTTATGTAATTAATAAGAGACATAATTAGAACTGCCACTTTAATACTGCTGCAGTGATGACCGGGTACCAAAGACGTCCGTTTTGATGCAACCTGCTTTGATTGGACACCTGACCATGACCCATGACATTTAAAAAAAAATTATTATTCAATTTAATTTAGAATGGGATTAAAATAAATTGAATTCAAAACAAATGGAAAACCAAATATACAGTCCTGCATTGGAGTCATCAGAAGAAACCTGAACAAGCAAAAAGCAAAGATGAAGTCATCAGGAGGAACCTGGATAGGATTCACATTTCAGCTGCTACTCCTCTACCCTCAAACCCATCCAGGCACAGCAAGTGAGCCTTATTACAAACAAAAAAAATATTTAAAAAAAACAAAAAATCAAAACGAACCCAGATCAAAAAAATCAAAATAATTCTGGCTGCCAGACCATGTGTCTGATCAAGTTGAAATTTAAAAGACAAATTTCCCCATCAATACTAGATCATAATTGTGATGTTTTACGTCAATTGATTAAGCGGTTCCAGAGAAAAACATCATTAAATTGTTTTCTTCAATCCAATATGGCTGCCAAACCATGTGACATCAATTATTACTAAACAAAATGTGTACACCCATGGCTTGGGAAACACTGTTGAAGTTTCCCCTCAATCTGTCTCGCCATTCTGGAGAAGATTGTTTTTTTTGATAGGTTTTGAGTACATCCAATATGGCTGCCAAATAATGTGACCTATGATGTCATTTTGTGAACCTTTTGTTCCTCATGGATAGGGCAGTCATACATGTAAAGTTTCGCCTTGATCTGTTCAGCCATTCAGAGAAGATTTTTTTTCAGGGTTTTTTTTATTTGTGTAAAACAATATAGTGCCGAATCACGTGACCGATGACATCATCAAAAAGTTTTTCTGTGACCACTTTATCCCGAGATGACCCTCAAAAATTTTCATACTGATCAGATGTAAGCATTCATACATATGCAATTATGACGTCATATTGAAGGAACAATAGGAATCATAAAAAAAAATAATTCGCACTTATTCCCCATGAGGAATACTTGCTATGTGCTAAGTTTCATTTTTTCCTTGGTGCAGTTTCAGAGATACACAGGTCTAAAGTATTTTCCATTTTTCCAACATGGCTGCACACCAGGTAGACCTATGACGACATATTATAATCAATAGAACACTCTACATGAGTAGTCGCTCCTATGGTGAAAATTTATCTCAAGCGGTTGCGGAGATAAACACTAAGTTCAAATAAACAACAAACAAATGAAAAAATCACCCATAGAGCGACACTTGGCAAACAGAACGAAGTAGTGGTTAAATTCAGTGACCTGATATGTAAATGCTCTTCAAAATTTCTAGTCAATCGACATGAAAATTGACAATTTTTGAAATTTGGTCCATGACCTTTTGGCCGATGTTGACCTCAAAATAAATGGTGGTTGAATTCAGTGATGGATATTCAATTGCCTTCAAATATTAAGTCAATCGGATAAAAAATTGATGATTCCAGAAATTTGGCCTATTTTGACCTTTCGGCCTATGTGTGATATTTTGGCCTTTGATGACGGCAAAATAATAGGTGGTTGAAGTCAGTGACCCCGATATGGAACGCTCTCTAATTTCAAGTCTTCGGATGAAAATTGACAATTTAAGAAATTCGGCCTATGTTGGACCTTTAAGCCCGATGTTGACCTCAAAAATAATCGCTGGTTGAATTCAGTGCCTCGTGTGCAAATCCTCCTTCAAATTTCAAGTCAATCGGATGAAAATTGAGGATTTTAGAAATTTGGCCTAATGGCCTACGTTGACCTCAAACATAGTTGGTGGTTGAATTTAGTGGCGTCATATGCAAATCTCTTCAAATCTGAAGTCAATCGTTAAAATTCGAGAATTTTAGAAAAACAAAAAAAGTTGTTGACCTTTCGCCTGTGATGACCTTTTGATATCAACGATTAATAGGATTCTGTCGGACCACCAACTCTCGCATTTGGTGAAGTTTGGTGAAGATCGGTTTAAAATCGTGGCCTGTAGGCGATTAAAGGTGAGCGAAACAGATAAACAAACAAATGTAAGCGACAAACATACTTGTCCAAAAAAAATAAAAAAAATTGCTAAGTAACACAAAGACAAACAAACAAACGGATCCAAAAGCAATGCCCATCCAAACGAGGAGTGCTTGCCATGCACAGAACATACTTTCCTGTTTTTTCTCTGCTACATCTCAGTGCAGGAATGCCTCGTCCTCTCTTCTCCTTGTACATGCTGCTTCTGCTCTCCCAACAATGGATGGAGACCCTCAATATCAGACATGAGATCAAGGCCATCTCTATAGACATACATTCAGCTTTCGACGCAGTATGGCATCCCCCCTTGCTCTCCAAACTCTCTGCCTATGGAATTCAAGCCAACTCCAACCATGGCTTTCTGACCGCCTCTACTCTCGAAGCCAATGTGTGGCTCTCAACAGAATCCTTTTATCTCCTCTCCCTGTCAAGGCTGGCATGCTCCAAGGCAGTGTTCAGAGCCCAGTCCTATTCCTAACCTTCATCAACGATCATGGTGACTTTCTGGAAGATCCCTTTTATCTATTTGCTGACAACTCCACCCTGAAGTGACATCGCTTATCCTTCAGACAGGCAGGCAGCAGTCTCTTTTCTCTCTTCAAACATTTACAAAATCATAAGTTTGTCAAACTCTTGGAATGTGTCTTTCAATCCTAACAAGTCTCAGTGTCAGTCAGTCCGTCTCTCTGTCTCTATCTCTGTGTGTGTCTCTCTCTCTTCTCTCTCTCTCTCTCTCTCTTCTCTCTCTCTCTCTCTTCTCTCTCTCTCTCTGTGAAGACCATCTGGCAAACCTCCTCTCCACTTTCTTAAAATCCTCTGAGGAGGTCACGTACTCAAACTGCTGGGTCTCACTGTCATCCATAATCTTCATTGGACAAACCACATTTCAAAGTTACCTCCAAAACCAGCCTCCGACTGGACATCTCTTGTCGTACAAAGTCCTGTCTTGGCATACTGAACTTTGCCCACCTGCAAGGTCTCCATCCTTAGCTTGATGGATAACTACTCTCCTCTCTACACTGACACCCATGCCTCACACATTCCTCAGCTTTATACTGTGGAAACCAAGGCATTCAAGATGAATGGAATCACAATCACCTTTAATGAAGCTGAGGCAATGGGCCTGTCACTTTCCACATCAGACAGGTCGGTGGCTCCATGACTTCTGCCGCCTCCTTTCTGTTTTGCACCGTCTGCTCTTTCCAATGCTCTGTCCTGCAAGGTTCTGCAGGGTGCATACCTAATCCAGAACCGCATCTCCAAGCCCACCTCCTTCCAGATTTCCAGTTCTTCCTCCTAAGGGTTTGCATCTGTATCCATCTTGTTCGCCGCATCTGTGCATCCTCTATCTCTATAATCTCTCGCTCTCGCTCCTTTTTGTTCTGTTGTGTCCTGATAGGATCGATATCCTAGCTCTTCCACAAGCCTTGATCTTTGATCTCCCTCTGCCCCCAAAACAAACCTGCCCTTCCTGCCTCCTCATAGCACTATACAACCACATTTACATCAAGAATTTGGATCCGCATCACCCTCAGCGCACCCACCCCCACCTTTAAACCCCGAGGGCTATTAATTCATTTTTTGCACCGAAAAACTCTTGTGCTAACCCCAAGTACAACACATCAGTTTTCAACTCATTCCATCCAGCAGTTTAGGAATGGATAGCAGTCAAACACACAAACAAAAACTCACAAACACACAAACAACCCCATAATGGACACTTCTCAAATTATAGATGGATCGATGCAACGCATTTGGTTCTGTCGTTTCTCATTCTTGCATTCTCTCTCTTGGCGTGTAAAACCATGGTTTTGAAGAGACCCATTCCAGGAGTGGTTCTTCAGTACCGTTTCAGGTAGGAATACGGCAGAAATGAGTCAACATCAACTAAAATTCGATTCACAAAACTCATCGTGACACGGCCATCGTGGAAGTCATTGGAGCTTTTGGAACATCTTCAAAAAACAGAAGGCAGTATTGTAAGCATCTGTGCAGACGAACATGTCAAAGACCTGATTTTAAAGGATTTTGAAAGTGAAGTTCTTCATACAAGTATTTCTGAGTAAATACAACAGATGTGCAGACTTTCCATGATGCCTGAAAACAGTTATGAAAGAATTGAACAAACTTGCAAGCTTTCAAGTCACTTCATGGTCTACGAAGTTCAAATAAATGTTAAATTCTGTTCTTGATTCATATTTCAAAGGCCATATTTTCATCCAAACATTTTTTTACAATTTGTACCAGATATTTCATCAATAAAATGTGTAGTTTTATGTGTCTCTATCCAGTCAGTGTGTATAAATTGAATCAGTGACCAACATGCACAGTGGTATATAGGGTCCATAGATAAGCTCGGTAGGGAGCTCCTCCTTCTCACTCCCCATTTATTTATGTTTCTTTGAACCCACTTTCCCCTTCCTCTGTGCCAATCAGAGACCAACATGCACAGCGGTATATAGGGTCCATAGATAAGCTTGGTAGGGAGCTCCTCCTTCCACTCCCCATTTATTTATGTTCTTTGAACCCACTTTCCCATCCTCTGTAGCCAATCAGAGACCAACATGCACAGCGGTAATAGGGTCCAGAGATAAGCTTGGTAGGGAGCTCCTCCTTCTCACTCCCATTTATTTATGTTTTTTTCCCGCTTCCCCATCATCTGTAGCCACTGCCAAGTTCGTTTGGGGAAGTTGTTGTTAAAAGAGGATTGCGTAAAACTGAAAACGACGGCCCGAACAACATCACTCGAGTGCCACGACGGCATCGTTTCGATGGAGACCGCCATGTTGGGAAGCGATGCCGAGCATCCCGTTCCGTTGCATGCTTACTTTGAGCGCTTTGATTCAGCGAGCCGCTTGGTAGGCGGATAGCAAAGGCCGGCGCTTGATGAGAAATCAAAAAAGGACAAAATGATGAAGTAAACGTGTTTAAGAGAGAAGCGTGTCACGTGTTGTTCCACGTCCAATCGGCTACCTCCAAATAGGAGAAAAAAAATGGCGGATATCACCACAAAAATGGACGAGGTACCAAAATACTTTCTGAGATCCAAAAATATCATCGCTCGTCAACGTACATTTCGAATTTCCCTTCAAATAATAGTATGGCGCGATGACGTCACTCCTCACCGCAAAACCAGCAAACGAACAACAACTCTCCGGCGAGTATGTTAATACACCTCCCGTGATCGAGCGAACAGTGACGCCGACCTTGTCAGATGACCCACTGATCTTTATACTAAATCGATTGGCAGTCATTGCTGAGTGCTGAAGTCAATGCGCCACCGTCTTGAGACCTCCAAAGGAAGTGACTGCAAGCATTGTCACCCGATTTGCGTCATCTGCAGGCTTCTTCTTCATCAAACCGGAAGTAACGTTTTGGCCCAAGTCTTTCACGAACCGGTTCATCAGGCCTGACGTTTGACTCAGGTGATGGCAGGAATTTGAAATTTATTCAGGGTGCCGGCGATACTCGCCCACTCTTCGTGCAAGATACCTTGGGATCTTTAATGTCCACCATCGAATGCCGGCAGACGGGACGCCCAGCTTAACGTCTTCCGAGGAACGGCACACACAATGATGAATCACCCTACCTGTGAAACACCGAGATGCCAGTTTATAGCCGGGTCGGGATTCGAACCCAGCTTAGAGAGCGAGACCGTCTCATCACATTGGTTATTTCTGAGCTGTTCACACACTGTTTCGACTATGTCTTTGTTGTTATGTTAAAAAAACAACATAGAGTCTCGGCCATCCCACCAGCCCCCCGCTCCCTCCCCCCTCGAAGTTCGTGCACAAGGTGTATATACATATATTCACTCAGCTCGGCTGTGCTCCTTCCCACTGGTTCAACTGTTAACTATTGTAAAGGAAAAGTTTAATCCGTTATGTTTAACTACGGTACGTATGAAACGAGGATATCTGTAAATACAGTAACATATTAAACTTGACGTGTGGTGTGGAAAATACAACAACCAATGCACAATTCCACGTGGTGGCGCGTGCCGCACACGCATGAAGGAAGCTCGAGACGGTGCCGGAGGTAACATAAACAGGGAAAGGCGATTTATTCGTCAGTCAAGTATGGCAGTGGGTATGAGTACGACGCCGAGGCGGCATTGAGACGCCAAGTGAACAGCCCGATGCGAGTACAGCCTCCGCCTTGCTGCCGAACGCTTCGAGATACAGCGAACTGCGGACTTCATCCGGCGGCGCCGCTTGTGCAGGGTACGAACTTGTGGATCGCTTTCGCTCGTTGTTTCGACATTCCGCCGCCTCCACACGACCTGCCGCCCTGATTCAAATCCCGCACACAGGTTGTGCTTCAGTTTCCTGACGAGCTGCTTCCGGATCGCGGCACCTGTGGCTCGTCTGCTACGGGAAGCTACTGATTGCGGCCGTTTATCTGGCAGACACTTCGTATGGCAGGTGAGTCATTAAGATATCCGTCGTTTACCGCCGCCATCGTTACGCCGCCGTCGCCATCGTTTACCGTCGCCATCGTTACCGCCGCCGTCGCATCGTTACCGTCGCCATCGTTCCGTCGCCATCTTACGTCGCCGTACCGCCTCGTACGCCGCCATCGTTACCGTCGCCCCGTTATCGTCGCCTCGTAGTCGCTCGTTCCGTCCACGCGTGCCGTCGTTACACATCGGTTACCGCCGCCGTCGCCGTCGCGTCGTTACTCGTCGCCATCGTTACCGTCGCATCCGTTACGCGCCGTCGCCATCGTTACCGCCATCGTTGCCGTTGCCATCGTTACCGCCGCCGTCGCCATCGTCCGTCGCCGTCGTTGCCGAATTCGTCGACACTTTTTCCGCGGTTGTCGGGGTCGTTGCCATCGTTACCAGGGTGGTTTCCATTGCAGTCATTACCGTCATCGCAGTTACCGTCTTTACCTCGGTGCTGCTTCGCCATCGTTGCCGCTGTCGCTGTCATTGCCGTCGTTACCACTATCGTTACCAGCGGGTTTCCGTCATTGCCGTTTCCATTGCAGTCGTTAACCGTTGCCGCAGTTACTGTCTTTACCCTCAATGCTGCCGTTGTTCCTTTGCCGAAGGAGAGGGTATTGCATTTGGGTCCCTTTGTTTGTCTGTCTTGTTTGTCTGTTTGTCCGCACAAGAATTTCGTGCTTTTCTCCGCCACCGCTGCCTGTTTGAGACGAAATTTTCACCGTTGGTGCGACTACTCATGTTGAATGTTTTAATGATTACTAGTACGGGCCCGTAGGGGCGGGCCCGTAGGTGAGTGCCAGTATGTGCAGCCTCTCTCTCTCTCTCAAACCTCGAAAAGGCACATCCGCGGTCCCCAGCAATATTCCTGCAAGTTTAATCGTGCAAAAGAAAATAATAATAAAAAATAAATAAATAAATAACATTAATTGTGATGTCATTCGTGATGTCATAGCACCGTGTCCTGTCATTGGTCGACAGATAAATGGCCATAACTTGGGAACCGCTCGTCCGATTAATATCAAACCTTGAAAAGCACATCCGCGGGGCCCGACAATATTCCTGGCAAGTTTCAATGAGATCGGACCGTCGATCGTGCAAAAAACAAAACATTAATTGTGACGTCACTCGTGATGTCATAGCACCGTGTCTTGTCATTGGTCGACAGATAAATGGCCGTAACTTGGGAACCGCTCGTCCGATCGACATCAAACCTCGAAAAGGCACATCTGCGGGTCCCGGCAATATTCCTGGCAAGTTTCAATGAGATCGGACCGGCGGTCGTGCGAGAACGGCGGTCGCAGACAGACAGACACACACGAGATTGCTGGAATTATAGATAGATGACGTCATAGGTCACGTTGTGTGGCAGCCATGTTGGAAAACGGAAAAACTTTGACCTCTGTATCTCTGAAACTGCACCAGGAAAAAATTGAAACTTGGCTCGTAGCAAGTACTCCTCATGGGGAATGGGTGTGATTTATCATGACGTCATAATTGCATATGTAGAAGGCCATATCTGATTTGATGAAATTTTGAGGGTCATCTAGGATAAAATGGTCTGCGAAAAAAAAGTCGATGACGTCATTGCGCACATGATTTGGCAGCTATATATATAATATATATATATATATTTTAACCTTCAAAAATCTTCTCTGAAGTGGCGGAACAGATCGAGACGAAACTTTACACGTTTGACTGCCTGTCCATGAGAACAAAAGGTTCACACATATGTCATACAGGTCACATGGGTTGGCAGCCATATTGCATTTACCCCAAAACCTATATAAATACACCAATCAAAAGAAGTCCTGGCAAGGGTCTGCAATCTCTGATTGTTCCTTTTCTTGTATTACTTGTATTATACAATGTGGTTATATAGCCAAGATAGATTCCAATTGCACTGGCCCAAAGGCTGACACCAGAGGCCTGAAGTTTGAGGTCTAAATGTACTGTTGCCTTCGCAAGGCCTGTGACGCCTATCGGCTTAAATCTTTTGATGTTTGATCCTTTTTACAGTCGCTTTGGTTGTTTTAACACTGAAGGGAAAACTGATAGGAGGTATGGCGATTGTGATTATGACAGTCTGATGTTGTCTTTGGCTTTGCATGTCACCAAAATGGCAGCTGTATGATTTTTCAGGTTACCATTGTGGGTGGAGTCAGGCCAGCTGTCCAACCAATGGGTGCAAAGAAGCATTACACATGGATGGACTGACATAATATAAACAAGCTATTATTATATAGATGATGAAAAAATAATGAGTTTCCTTTCAAGGAACTTCAACGCAGGAGGAGACTGACTGTTATGCCCATCAACTTCTTTGCAATGGTTGCCAATGTATAGTTGTTTGTCTATGCTCTATTCTCCAGAATCAGAGTGGATGCTCTACCAATACGCCATCGGACTGATTAAATGATTATGAAAAAAAATTATTTATATATCTGATGCTGGTCAATTCCTGCCTCATGACTACACAGTTGCTGTGTTGATGAAGTTTCTGCTGAGCATGCCAACGCAGATGGCCTTGTGCATTATGGGCATGCCTGTCTCAGTCCTACACGACGTCTGCCTGTTCTGTATGTATTTGCACGACGCAAGTTGGATGTGCAGCGCTGCGCGGCTGCATTCCGCCACCTATATCCCATGCGCAACACACGCGTGCTATTGCTCTGTGACTTGAAATATGCACATGCCATTGGTAAGTCCTTGCTCCTCACTCTTCTTTTTCTTAAAAATGTTTTTCCTATTTCTCCTCTTGATAATTTGATCTCAACATATTGGTTATTTGTGAGTTGTTTCCCCAGTTTGCTGTTATCACAGGGTTTGAACACATGCATGAAGATTCCTATAACTGCAGATTATCCCTTACAGTTACACCCCTAAAATTAACCTCACGTGGAGGTGCCGATTCTTCAAAACTTTCTATTTGCGTGGAATTATCTATACCATATGCATTCGTCAATCACTACAGCTTCCTAGTTGGAGCTTTATTTTACTGCAGTGATTATAATGAGATTCGAGGGCATACATCTAATCCACCATTGCTGGCCTTGTGTTTTAAACATTTTTTGAACACTCGATCTTGGTTGATGGAAGAGCGATGAGATGGAGGGTAAAATGGAAACGTACTGGCAGTGGAACAGCTGTTGTCAGCATCGTTGTTGTTTGTAGGCAGCATTTGGCTCCAGTTAGCATCAGTTTTTGCAAGCTCTTGGCTGCCTCTTGAATGAATTTCAACAAAAGAGAGAAAAAAGGACCAAAATAGTGGCAACTAGTAGAAAGCCTGGCTTTTGGGTGTTTAGCTAGGAGGGTGTTCCTGGAAGATTGCTTGCGACCTGTAGAAATGGCGTTCGAGGAATAAGGGAGCAGAGGGAGCTAGACCCGGGAAGACCTCAAAAAAAAAACAGCCCATTGTTTGAGGCCACCAACCTGTCTGCTTTTTTGTTTGAAGTGTGCTGATGGCATGTGTCATAGTGGTCTGTTAATGTGCATGTCATCGTTGTGGTCGTTGTTGACGTACCGATGCGTTAATTTTCATGCGCCACTCAACCGGTGAAAAAAAAATCACGGTTTCATGGATCTGGGATCCCCTGCAACTCACTTTACAGTCGACGCCCAGTTTAAGAGTGAATTTTTATAAGATAGGCCCAAAATGGTAACATTTGAACATTGATGTCTTCAGATATTTTTCAAATTTTTATCCGAGGTTGTGTGAGGTCTAAAACTCAGCCAAATTTTTGATGTCATTGACCCATTCCCCACCGTTTGGGCCACACCCAGAGTTTGGAGATTTTGACACCCTTGAAATTTTTTTCCATTTTCAAAGTGAATTATTTAGAATAACCATCAGTTGCCCAAGGAATGGAAATTCCTTTACAAACTTATTTTATGGTTTGAGTACTAAATATTTTGAACAAAAATCTTTGGGATCTGGATGGTTATGGATAGTGGTCCACCTATATCCTTTCGGCAAACATTCACTCAGACTTTCTCTGGCCATATTTTTAATAACCATCAAGGTCCCATGGATTTTATTGTGCATAAGATAGTACAAGTACTGTACTATCCTAGGAAAGTAAAACATCATGGACGGTTGTTATGGAGATAAAGGGGGTCTCAAGACCACTTCGGGCTATACGAAGCCCTTTTTCGAGCCACACCCACTCCAATAACATCCTAATATTATCAAATGAAAGTTCCATATCTATACTAACAAAACCATTAGTAAAATCCATGGGACCTTTTAAAAACAAAGAATAAAACGGTCCAAAGTTGCCCTTGTTGACAGATAAGTACATATCATGTACATATAATGTACAGGTATATGGACATGACATGTACATGATCTGCCTCTGTCACCAATTTCCATCACTTGCTACAGAAGTCCACTATATTCCATTGCTGATTCAAGAGTAAAGTACTTTCACTAAATGTCTTATCTGTTTTGGGCCATCCATCCTAAAAATCTGTTTGTTTCCTTTAACCCATGCTGTTTTGAATGTGGCCGAGATAGGTAGAAAAATGTTTTCTCGATGTGAATCTTTTATTTTCTGAAAAGTTTGAAGAAAATCCATGAAATATTTCGATACAATTTATGTAACTCTTGAGCCGGATGGTTTATAAGAAGCAGACAGTACTTTTAGGATGGTCCATGGGAATCTGTCCACATTTTTTCTATGCTAAACGTTTGATGTACGCCTTGGCATCTTCATAATCTTTCTTTGAAAGATCAGCTGGCATCGATTGTTGATAACCGTTGGCGGATGCATCTTGCACAGAACTGTTGAAATTGGGGTTCTTCGATCTCTGGTGACTGGGCCAAATGAATAATTCCTTTCCAACACAAAATGAAGGAATGAAACCTTGACAGCCTCTCCATTCTCCAGAATTCAGTGATGCTATACTGGTCAGCGAGTGAGCTCTTCGTGGAGAAATGGGCCGCAAATACCATGATTTGTGTTGTAGAAAATGCACGATCTATATGCCATGGCTGAGTGATGTCCCCTGAAACAAAAAGATGCATTTACTGTCGAGAAAAAGTATGTGTTTGGAGAAGTAGACCTAAACTTTTATTGGTGCATGAATAAAAGGATTTTTTTCGATAAGATTTTATTTAGCCTATTTTTTCAGAATGGACTGAACATGAACAGCAGGAAGCAATGTTCAAATCACCCCATTTTTC
>CM068958.1:110119316-110132165 GCA_035128595.1 Eptatretus atami | reverse complement strand
GTGACATAATCACAGGGGTTAAAATGAGGAAAAAAAAAAGTTGAACTCAAAATTTGATATTGGGTCATTCCTGGTGGAGCTTTTTACCATCTTTCAACTTTGCTTCAGGTGGGAAGTGTGGGGATTCGCAATGGCGCGTCATCGACTTCGCTGTAGTTTTTATTATTTAGCCCTGTTCTCAAGGCTCTATGGGGCCAAATGGGGTCTAAGGCCTGGATTATAATTTCCATTTTCTTATGCATTAAGGATACGGGGTTGACAAGGTTTTGAGAAAGGGAGGGTGGGGGGAGAGTTCACAAACTGCCCTTAAATCCCAGTTTATAATCCCGGGAGAAATAAGGCTTACCTCTAAATTCCATGTCCCGAAGGAAAAACTTGGAATGTTTCCTTAAAACTTTCCAGACAATGGAAATGGACTATTTTGGCAGTGTTCGCAAATGTGAAATTATTTTGCCGCAGTAGAAATCTTGTATATGGAACGGTATGCTTGGGCCTTTAGCCAAAAACACAATATCCTTGCATTTTTATGAAGAACCCAAATGGATTTGCATCATGTTTGTATTTATTGTAGTAATCATGGATAATATTATGTTTGTGTAGTTCTCACTCTCAACACTGTGGTTTTGAGCTTGTTTTTTTTAATTTGTTCCATCTTATGTAATCCATTCCTTAGTTGAATACGTGGTGAGCCATCTGGTGATTTAGGAAGTCAAGTTAACTACTTCAGCAGCTTATGTTTTGCCAGGAGTTGAAGGACTATATTATTTCTCAACTACAGAGCATCGGATGGACTCTCGGGTCGTATGAGCCAGTCCATAGCCAGCGTGCTTTTTTGGCGTTCATGGTATTGGACCCCACACAAGACCGAGCAATAGCAATGGTGCATGAATTACTGCCGTTTGTAGCTTTTATGGGGAAAAAAATAAAAAGATTGGGTGTCTTATTTTTCTTTTACGAAGGAAAATGGTATTCAAAAAATGTATAAAATGACCATTTTGTCAAATACTGTCTCCAGTTGAATTTAGGGTGTTGGAATGGGGAACTCGAATGAGTTGAGGGTAAAGATGCAAGTTTCCGTATCGCAACCAATTCAGTATTTTTATGCTCAACTGGAGCACCTTGATATTCGCTTCGCGTTAACGTGTCATTGCAAATCGACACCCATTGTGGCAGTTGCCCACTTGGTCGTATCGGATGCATTCGACGAAAGCAGCTGTTAGGTCGTCACGGCCTTAAGAACATCAGAGTTGGCCATTACCGCTGAATGAATCGGGAGTTGGCTGTCGTTTAGAAAGCTGTGCAGATTTTAAACGTTGTGCCCTCTCTTTAATGGGGTTCAAATGCTCCAGCAGCTAAAGTCCAGCAACGTAGGGAGGGGGGGGGCGATCTATATATGTTTCGTTGCAACCCTCAAAGGTTAAGCTGAGCATCGCTTTCTTTCAGGCTCTGCCATGGGCCATTGGTTTGTAGTAGGTGAGCGGTGCTGAAGTTCTATTTCAGGTGGGGGGTGGGTGGTATAACTTGTGGAATTCGTTCGGGTAGAAATTTTGAATTTGGCCAGGATAGACATTAACTCATTTACTCTTTGTTGAAACATACCCTGGGATCTTCAACATCGACCACCAATAAATACTGATAGATGGGTTCCCATACGCCCTTCCCGCAATCTCAAGGGTGGCAGTTAATGGTTAGTTTGGGAATCTAATCCGGACCACATTTCAGGGGCATCCTGTCAGATGATCATTCCAATATCGATAAGTTATGACCTTGCTTGATGAGTTTTTCAAAACCAAAGAAATGATATCAGTTTCTCTTCCTCATCAAAATAAAACAAATGAGCATTTACGTTTGGCAGGAACATAGTCTGTGCAGCATTTTTGGCAGAATTCAACAATTTTCTTTTGTACAAGATTGCATGTAGTGTATTTTATTTGTTCAGAATAAACACATTCTGTGAGAGGGTAATTTTAATGTAATTACTGTCTTCCGGGACGTGAGAGCAGGTGCTGCTGAAGCGGTTTCGGCAGCATGCGGTACGGTACACTGGATGGTTTGCTATTGCCTTCCCAGTGATGACAGATGTTTGACTCATCAATTATGATGCGGAAGCTCAACCAGTCGAATCAACGCAGGAACACATTAGTACTGCATATGGATTTTCAGGTATTAAGCCAGTTTACACTGGATTCCCAAGAGGGTAAAGATATGCTGGGTTTGGTGATTGCAATTGTACATTTTTTTTTCACTACCCAACATTAACCCAGCATTACCCACATGCAGTTTACTCATGGGGAAAAAATCTTTTGTTTTGTGAACTGTAGTAGTTGCTGACAGTGCTGAAACACCCACACATCCTTTCCCAGTAGTGCTCAACTAAACTTTCCGTCGACCATGGGTCCACCACTCTCTTTCTTTTGGCAGAGTTGCAGGCGTAACAATCTTGCTCTGTTGTTTAGGCTGGGGAGTCTTCGGGACTGTTGGGTTGCTTCAGTTACTGTAGCTCAAGATGTGCAGGGCTAGCTGGGTAAGCAAAACTTTTGCATGGAAAATCGTGGTTTTGTTTTTCTTCAGAGCATCAAAAACTCAAATGAAGAGTGCACAAATATTGCGCAAAGGACAGTGACTTCCTCTGAAATCAAGTCTGGTACATGAGGAAAAGTCATGGAGTTGTATCATACTCACAGTGGGAAACAGGCAGACATTGGACAATATCTCAGTGTAGAGCAGAGGAGAGGTTAAGTATGTATGGGGGAAGTTATTAGGTTGTTTGTTATGAAGAGTTCAAAGCTAGTGGAAGAGTTGGATATCGAAGTCTGCATAATGGACAAACTGACAACAGGGTTTAGGGTAAGTTTCATACAGGGAATGCAGACAAAGCAGCATCAGTACAAGTCGAGCAAAGCTGTAGCTAGATTCTGGCAGAGTGTCCTATTGCTTTTCATTGTGCATTGGTTGGTGCTCTTTCAGTTTTCTCTGATCTCTCATCCAGTCTTGCTTCCCCTGCTGTTCCAACCTCCTACCCCTCCATAGCTTTGGTAGGATAAATCCATGAATCCAGTAACCTCTTCCATTTAACCTTTCAAAGCCCAGACTTGACACATGTTTGGTCTCTTTTCCCCCACTTAGGGAGTGACCCTTGAGTTAATTTAGAAGAATAAAAAAAGACTATTTGTTAAGAGCTATAAAAATCTGGATGCTAATGGAGTCAGAGAGCAGCTGTTGCAGTGGTTATCCAGTTACTTGACGGGCAAACGTATCCAGGAAGTGGTCGATGACCAAACATCAAATTAAACTCCAATAAATGCATCTGTACCTCAAGGATCAATTATTGGGCCCACCTTGTTTTTAGTCTACATTAACAATCTGTGTGACAACTTGCATAATCCTACCTGCCTCTATGCCGATGATAGTACCATCTACTACCATCTACAGGATGAAGATAATGCCATCATTTCTCTGAGGGAGGATTTACAGAAGATCTACGAATGGGGGCAGAAATGGAATGTCCTATTGGTGACTGACAAATGCAAGGTCATGTCTCTCAGTGACGACCTAGTGAGCTGCCTCCGGAGTTCTTTGTGGGTGACAAGCCCCTGCAGCGAGTACATGAGCTGGACATATTTGGAGTTGGGTTCTCCCGGAGCTTGGGTTTCCAATCTCACGTGAACTCCATTGCAGTTAGAGCTGGACAAAGAGTGAGTGTCCTTCATAGTATTTCGCCATATTTGAATCCACCTGGTCGAGCCCAAGTGTACAGAGCCCATTTCTGGGGCACAGTGGAGCATGTTCCTCTCGCATGGATGTCTGCAAGTACCATGCATCTTAAGAAGCTGGATAATGTGTAATGTCATGCTGTACGTATCACCGAGGCACCGCCACAGGAATTGAATATCGATCCCCTACCACACAAGAGAACTATAGCAGGTCTTGGTCTAATGTACAGATTACACACAGAAGAAGCTCCAGCACTTCTGAAGTCCATGCTACCTCCATCATGGACTCCAGTAAGGTCCACCAGAGCAAGTGCCTCCTTTGGAAGCTATGCTGTGCAGGGTATTACTGGCAAGATGGAGAGCGGTCACTTGCGCAGTCTGATCGTTCTTATATGTCCGCACTAAGGGCAGCTGAGGGCAGAAATATGGACCTTTTCCAAATAGGCAGCAGTAATCACCTACTTTGTGTAAGACAGTAGGGTATCTCGAACATCCCCAGCAAATAACGTTAGAAGGCAGATCTCCAGATTAACATCTCATCCAATGGATTCATTGATGCAATACCATGCCCGTGAAACATCAGGGTGCCAGTTGAAGTCTGATCGGGAATTGAACCCAAACATGACAACCAACAACCAACTCAAGACAACCCAAACAAGACAACAAGGCAAATGCACTTCCTCGAATTTAACCATCCCACCCGAATGAACTGTTAAAGAATAACGAGCGGATCTTTGAGGAAGATGTCCCAAGCATGGGTGATGTTGGCAACGGAACAAATATTACCGAACATGAGAAAACCAGGTAATATTGGTGAACTGCCATAGATACAAAATGAGATGCAACCTCGAATTGCTGTATGTTGCTTCCTTAAGGTACTGGAAGAAAAATAAGAATTTGATGGAAACTGAGAGGTGGGTCGACAGCCTGGGGAAAAATTAATTAATTTAATTTTTACATGTGCCGACGATAACTAGCCAACTCTTTACGAAGGATACCATGATATGTTTAACGACCACCAACTAATGCCAGCAGACAGGACACATGGCATAACGTCCATCCGAGGGATGCCACACACATTAATGATTCACCCTGCATGTGAAACACCACAATGACAGTGTATAGCTGGGCTGAGATTCAAATCCAGACGAGACAGCTCAGAGATGAGTGTGAATACCACTTGGCTATCCTGCCAGCCTCTAAAAACCAGACATACAACATGGGAAAATAAACATTGTGTAGGATTGGAACTTGGACTCATACCATCATGAGTCAAGTGCTTTCAGAGAACATAAAAAGGTTAAGTTACAATTTGGTTCAAAACTTATGAAAGTGCTTAACAAAGGATCCCAGTGATTACATCGAACAAACTTGCCATGTAAAACTCCTTCTCATTAAATTAAAGATAGCCTAACATTTTTGCATATTTGACATCACTGTTGGGTACTGTATGGGTTTTACATTTAATGGTTTCACTTTTTTTTGTGATGGCTTGACTACTACGCACGATTAGTAAATAAAGGTAGCCAAAGTTTAAATCTTGAGGACAATTTTTATTCTCAGCTAGCGTGCCCATCAGAAACTGCTGGGGCGATGGGTTCTGGCCTAGCAAAGTTGAATCCTTTTAACGTCACAGATATCTTAGCTAACCAATATAAATGCATATTCCACGAGTAACACTATAATGGCAATATGACAAAACCGTTCAAAGGAGAATGAGGCAAATAACTAAGGGGATTGGAACTGAACTACCTTAGCTTAGAGGAATATAAAAGGTGTGAAGACAATTGCCAGTTCAATTTTCATCTCCAACACCCAAAAGCGAACTTTTCATTAATCATTGTCTTCCACGTGGAAAAATAAAAATCGCAATTAATTTGTGGAAGTTGAAGAGCAATGAGCAGTCTGAGATATATTTATATATATATATACTGTATATGCAGAATATACAAAATAAAATGTGAGAAAGACAAAAGCAACAATTTGGAAAGGAAATACAGTAACAGTACTGGATACAAACAAGCGAAAAAGAGAATAACGGACAACTTGGTCAAAGTGGAAGAGTTCATGTTGCGCATTTTTCTGATTGTCGAATGAGTGGACAAATAGCGCAGTGTTCTTCATGAGCTTCATAAGTGAAGAGCAGTCATCACAAAACTTTACACTGGAAAAGCAAGTGTCCAGTAAGAATTTAAAATACTTGTTGTGACAAATCTAGTTTAATCCACAAGATCAGCATCATGACGTGCTGTCCATCCCTGTGTGGGTGACGATCACAACTCGACATGTAGACCGCATTCTGCGCCAGAAAGCAGGGCTATCTGTGCACTGCCTTCATTTCCGGTTGATGTAGACGCAATGGGCATGGATGCCACAGGCCCAGGTCCAACTTGCTGCGCCAGTAGAGGTGTGTTGGCATCTTGCCCAGATCCTGAGGATGGTCCGGTTGTGACGTGGCCGGTGCTTGTAGATCCACTGGCGCTGCTGTGAGAACGGCTTTTGGCTGGCACGGCATGTGAAATCCGGGCAATTGGAGCCATTGGGTATGCTGGGTATGCGAAAGCTGGATAGGCAGGTGGATAAGGTGCGGTTGCAGTCATATAGCGGCCAACCTGCATGTAGGCCTGGCTAGTAGGTGGCGGATAATGGGGTATCATCGATGTTGGTTGGTTTAAAGATTGTGCTTGGGGAATGGTTTGTGCTAATTGTGGTGGAGGAGCCCCGTACAGGCATAATGGGTATCGAGCACCACTTATATTGCTGCTTACAGGGCTAGCACTAAGAGATGTTGTTTGTGTGGTACCTGTGCCACCAGAAGGGGTTGTGTTTGAACTTGTGTGGCTGGATATCCCTTCACAAGCACGAACACGGGCATGCAGTTCACGATACCGTGGACGCCGAGCTGGTGGTTCTTGCCAGCACTCCAGCATCAGTGCATAGACACGTGGTGGGCAGTCATCTGGGCAGGGCAACAGTTGACGAGCACGCACTGCCTCACACACCTCTGCATTGCTGAGGCCAAGGTATGGTTGAAGTCCAAAACTGAAGAGCTCCCAAAGCAAAACACCATAGGCCCAAGTGTCTGACTCAGCTGTAAGCTTCCCAAGATGCAGTGCTTCTGGTGAAAGCCAACGCACCGGGAGTGCTGGAGAACCGGGTGATATCCGGTAGTAGTCAGAGGCGTACACATCTCGTCGAACACCTAGCACGGATACTTTTGCATGCAGTCTGTCGCCTATAAGCACATTGCGTGCAGCTAGGTCCTTATGAATAACACCATGTGATGAGAGGTATTCCATGCCAGCTGCAACCTGTTGTGAAAAAGAAATGCCAGCAACACATCACACAGGCTGATAATATTGTTCCATATTGATTGGTATTTACCATGTTCACCAAGCCCAATCGAAGCAGAAGTTTTAAATCACTGACAAAATATAATATCACAATGCTATAATGAGCTAAAAATTGTGGCCTACAAGATTTTGCATTCGTTTTGATGTACAGAAAGAAAGAAAAAAGAGAAGTGATCTGCTTTGCTCAACACACCTGCGCTGCCAGGAAGAGGAAGTCTGCAAGTTCAAGAGGAGGCCGTCCATCACGCCCATCCCGCTCCCCTGCTGGACCAGCAGCCACATCCGAACAAGGTGATCGGCGAATAAGGAACTCACGTAGGTCCCCATGACTGGTGTATTCATACAATGCACTTAGTGGTTGGTCGAATGGTGCCACGGCAACTAGGCCTGCCAGGTTTGGATGTCGTAGTTCAGCGAGTAGAGATACTTCCTGCTGGAAGTCGGCACGGTGATGTGTAGTGAGTCCGTCACGAAGGGTCTTCACAGCAATCAGGAGAGGAGGGTCATGTCCGCCTGGTGGGTAGTAGTGCCCCCGATAGACCTTTCCCAAAGCTCCCTCTCCTAGTTCTTCCAGCAGTCGCACAGATGCAAGACGGACCTCTTTTACTTTGGCCTAGAGAGATCAAATAAATAGTTATTTACATTATATAATTTGTCGGTGAACAAAGGCACTGACGATAGTTATGATAATAAATATTTTGCTTGTTGTAACTGACATGGTGATGGATATGTCTAAGTAGTATGTCCTGCAGTAGTCTTGATTTGAATGCTTAGATTGCTACTGATAATTTCCTTAATGAAGGTGAATATGGCTAACTTTAGGCTGATGATGATGTTAGGGATACTTATATGGAGCAATATTATAAAAGCAATCGGAAAGAGAGGGGAGAGTTAAATTGTTGAAATAAATTTAAGAAAATAAGGCAAAATGTAGATGATGAAAGAAGGGGTAGTTGTGGAGGAAGTGACAGTAAAAGTAAAGGAGATTGGGAGAAAGGGGTGGAAGAAGAGGGGTAAAGGGAAGTGAAAGAAGGTAAAATGTATGGCGCATTTCAGGGAGAGCCCAGGTGGGTTCACAATATCACTGTTTCATATTTATGCATAACCATTATTTGCATGACCCTTTAATAGTGTTCGGCAACCTTCACAGGAGCCACCGATACAAATTTGGTCGGAGGCAGGAAGATTGTAAGTTAGTATTATTTGCATGTTCAACAAAGGGCAAAGTAAAAATGTAACAGATGGCAAAGCGGTTTGAACCAAAGGAACGCTGGGGTGTGATAAGAACAAATCAAGGTGTACAAAGGGTCTTCCTCTGTTTTATGAAGAAAGAGGTCTCACAAGTTTGAAAGCAATCATCAGAATTTTTTTTGGTGAAATTGAAAACATTAACGGGTTCGGAAAGAAGAATAAGAATGCCTATCGTGAGAAACATAGGTACATTCATGATATCAGAGTAAAAACTAGAACAGCACTCAGTAGAGCGCAAACCTCCGCCAGGCCGAACAGTTGACGTTTTGTATCCCACTGATAGGCTGGATCTGAATCCGGACCTCAACTGAAATGTAGTCGGCTTGTCCTCGTCACCTGCCAACTCATCCATCAAGTTTCATCCAAATCAGTCAATAACTTTTTGAGATATCGTGCTATTTATCGTTTTTCACCAGCACTTTCAATGGTGAAGAATCACTAAAAAAAATTATAGTATCTAAATCCGGGTCTTCACCAAAATCTAATCAATTCATCCTTGTCTCACACACAACCTGTCCACCAAGTTTTGTCTGAATCCATCCATAACTTTTTGGAGATATCTTGCTCACAGACAAACAAACAAAGACAGACAAGCCGGCAGGCAGGGCGATGGGTCGCCGAGCAGGAGGTAAGTATTCCATATATCGCAAAAACCGGAATATATTTGATAGAGCATCACCTGTAGATCATTCGTGCCAAATTTCATAACCCTACGTGGGATAATGGCTTTCAGAATTGATTTCGTGTGAACGTACCGATTTTGAAGGTTTTTCGGTTGTTGCTAGGGAACCAAAGCGTCCCTAGCAACCATCACAATTTCCAAAGCACTAGGTCGTACGATGTACCCACCACCCGAGTTTGGTCAAAATCGGCCCACGTTTACTACCAATTATGCTGATGACAAACGAACAAACATCCAAACAAACATCCAAACAAACAGACAGAATTACTGACAATAAGGGTGACCTATTTCGGTGACCCAACACCTATTTCGGCGACCCAACAAACTGGGGTAAAACATAACCTCCGTACACTTTTTTGTGGTGAAAAAAAGGCAGAAATAAAAATTGAGGTCAAGGTGTGCAGGTTGCTAAAAAATATATACAGTGGGGAGAACAAGAATTTGATACACTGCCGATTTTGCAGGTTTTCCCACTTACAAAGCACGTAGAGGTCTGTAATTTTTATCATAGGTACACTTCAACTGTGAAAGACGGAATCTAAAACAAAAATCCTGAAAATCACATTGTATGATTTTTAAATAATTAATTTGCATTTTATTGCATGAAATAAGTATTTGATACATCAGAAAAACAGAACTTAATATTTGGTACAGAAACCTTTGTTTGCAATTACAGAGATCAGACGTTTCCTGTAGTTCTTAACCAGGTTTGCACAGACTGCAGCAGGGATTTTTGCCCACTCCTCCATACAGATCTTCTCCAGATCCTTCAGGTTTCGGGGCTGTCGCTGGGCAACACAGACTTTCAGCTCCCTCCAAAGATTTTCTATTGGGTTCAGGTCTGGAGACTGGCTAGGCCACTCCAGGACCTTGAGATGCTTCTTACGGAGCCACTCCTTAGTTGCCCTGGCTGTGTTGTTCGGGTCGTTGTCATGCTGGAAGACCCAGCCACGCCCCATCTTCAATGCTTTTGTTGAGGGAAGGAGGTTTTTGGCCAAGATCTCGCGATACATGGCCCCATCCATCCTCCCCTCAATACGGTGCAGTCGTCCTGTCCCCTTTGCAGAAAAGCATCCCCAAGAATGATGTTTCCACCTCCATGCTTCACGGTTGGGATGGTGTTTCTTGGGTTGTACTCACCCTTCTTCCTCCAAACACGGCGAGTGGAGTTTAAACCAAAAAGCTCTATTTTGGTCTCATCAGACCACATGACCTTCTCCCATTCCTCCTCTGGATCATCCAGATGGTCATTGGCAAACTTCAGACGGGCCTGGACATGTGCTGGCTTGAGCAGAGGGACCTTGCTTGCGCTGCAGGATTTTAATCCATGACGGCGTAGTGTGTTACTTATGGTTTTCTTTGATACTGTGGTCCCAGCTCTCTTCAGGTCATTGACCAGGTCCTGCCGTGTAGTTCTTGGCTGATCCCTCAACTTTCTAATGATCATTGAGGCTCCACGAGGTGAGATCTTGCATGGAGCCCCAGACCGAGGGAGATTGACTGTTATCTTGAACTTCTTCCATTTTCTAATAATTGCGCCAACAGTTGTTGCCTTCTCACCAAGCTGCTTGCCTATTGTCCTGTAGCCCATCCCAGCCTTGTGCAAGTCTACAATTTTGTCCCTGTGTCCTTAGACAGCTCTCTGTCTTGCCCATTGTGGGAGGTTGGAGTCTGATTTATTGAGTGTGGACAGCTGTCTTTTATGCAGATAACGAGTTCAAACAGGTGCAGTTAATACAGGTAATGAGTGGAGAATGGGAGGGCTTCTTAAAGACAAAACTAACAGGTCTGTGAGAGCCGGAATTCTTACTGGTTGGTAGGTGATCAAATACTTATTTCATGCAATAAAATGCAAATTAATTATTTAAAAATCATACATTGTGATTTTCAGGATTTTTGTTTTAGATTCCGTCTTTCACAGTTGAAGTGTACCTATGATAAAAATTACAGACCTCTACGTGCTTTGTAAGTGGAAAACCTGCAAAATCGGCAGTGTATCAAATACTTGTTCTCCCCACTGTTATAAGGCGGGGTGCAGAATATAAAGATAAAAAAAGTTCACAAGTAATTTTTATTTGCTTGTATAACAAACAGGTGGCACGAGCCTTTTCCACTGCCTGTTAATGCCAGCATTGGAATTGCTGATACTTGCAACATTATGAAGGAATAGGAATGTGACATGAGTGTTGGTGAGCTGATATCTCCTGTACAAGGCCCAAAGCAGGAAAGGACAATTGTTTCTCGTGAAATTTAAAAAAAACAATGAAGGAAAGGGATAAACTAGTTTTAGAATCAAAGTAATCAACATAATTCAGTGGTCATGTTTATATCATAACCACAAGGTCAAATGTTAATATTTTCAACATTGCAATGGTGTTGTGACAATATAAATATGCATGATATTGTTGAAGATAAACCTGAGGCCTGTAGGCTCCGAGCTGTGCCATCTCCACAGCTTGTGATTGTGTTGGCTTGGCTGGTGGGTGCACGGGTGGCGCTGAAGCGGTCGAAGGTGGCTTGCGATGATTGCGGAACAAGCAGACCCACAGGAAAAGCAGAGCCACAACAAGTGGGATAGCCACGCTAGGAATGAGGATGTAGAGCACGCTGGAGTGACTCGATGGGCCCTGTTCTGCTCTCAAAGCAGAGGGAAAGGGGTATCAGATTGCTTACTTTGTGCTCTATTATTATTATTATAATTATTGTCATTGCTATTATATCTTTCTTTGAGGTTGTTTTTCCTTATTGTGGCTATCTATTTATTATTTTTGCAAAATTTGTGGACCTTTTTAGTGAACCTTGTGAACCAACATTTGTGGACCACATACTTCACAGATAACCCATACATTACCTTGCCTTACCTCTATTTACCCTCAAACTATTTGCTCTTTTCTTCTTACTCTCTCTCTATTTACTCTTTTCTTCATGAATGATCTCTATGAATATCTGTAAAATCCTCTTCATCTCTTTGCAAATGACTGCACCCTCTGCTGTGACATCCCTCATCCTTCAGACAGGAAGGCTGCAGCCTCTTCCCTTTCTTCAGACCTTGACAAAATCACAAACTGATCAAACACTTGGAACATGTCTTTCAATCCTGAGAAATCTCACACTCTCAATCTGTCACTCCAAAAAGACCTAGCAAACCCTCCCATATCCATCTTTAACAATCCTCTTGGAGATTGTCACTCAAACGTTTGGGCCTCACCATCAGCCATAATCTTTCTTGGGCAAACCGCATATCTAAGTTGGCCTTCAAAGCCAGCTGCTGACTGGGAATCCTCCATCATGCAAAGTCTTTCCTTGGGACTTCTGAACTTTTATCTATCCCCAAGGCCTTCATCTGCAACTTAGTGTAGTACTGCTCTCCCCTCTGGGCCGGCTCCCCTGCCTCACACCTTATTCTGCTTGACACTGTGGAAACCAAGACCTTCAAGATTATTGGAATCTCCCGTGATGAATCTCCCGCCTCCTTTCTGGTCTTGCACCCTCTGCTCTTTCTGTGCTTTGTCCCCCCAGATTTCTGCAGGGATCACACGGTCCAGCATCAACTCCCTTCTGGTGAAACGACCTAAATCCAGGACCGCTTCTCACCTCCACTCATTTGTTCTTCTTTTCTCCCACCTGGGGAACCAACTTCCCACATTCTCTTCAATCTCATTCTTCCCTCCAAGTCTTCAAGACAACCGTTCACGACCATGTCAGATCGTCCCCAATCCAAAACCATGATTTTTTTGTACCCGTGCTCCCCCCCTCCCCCCACCTCACCCCAATCTCTCCTTACAAATTTCCAGTTTTTCTTCCTGAGAGTTTCTTTCTGTATCCATCTTGTCCACCCTATGCATCCTCT
>CM068958.1:110094616-110114734 GCA_035128595.1 Eptatretus atami | reverse complement strand
AGAGAAAGATAGACCTTGGCAATTTTATGAAAAGAAAATGATATAACACACCTACATCCGAGAACAGACTACCTTGTCGGTGATAATGGTGGCATCTTGCATGGTGGTGCTCATGCAAGCAGCGTACTTTTGGCACGGAATATTTTGATTCATTCTTCAATACAGTGGCTACCTCTGTAGCATGCTATCGGATAATAAGGTCTATAGTTCTAATTGTTAATTCAAAGATAGAGCACCGTAGCAATTAAAGAAATAACCGCTGCACATACTGCATCAATCCAGGTGTCTCTCACCACAGCAGGGATGTCACAGAGTTCTGACCGCATGCCCTCATCGAGTGTGAAGCACCATGGTTCAGAGTGTTTGCCTCCTGGGTTACGGCAGTATGCATGTCCTCCTGCTAGCTCCCGGTGGGTTCCTGCCGTTAGGGAATGGGCGGTGGGTATTGGGAGTTCCATGGCTGGCACTGCCTGCCTGATCTCGTGACGCTGGCCGTCCCACGATAAGCAATGCCTGTCTCATTGAAGCAATTGTGACCTGGTAAAGGAAATGTGAAGAAAAAGCAGAGTGAATGAAAAAAAATAGGACACATTCAATCAATAGCGATCAATCTAGATCTTATGCATTCATTCATTAATTCGTTTGTTTATTTATTTATTTCCTCCTTAAAAAAATATTTTCTTCCAGGCCTGACAACAATGGCCTGTCGGGGTGTTTTTTTCACTGTCGTTGTTGAAGTGTTATTTAATGGAAATGACTGAACAAAGCTTTTGATCATATATAGTATTTACATTTAACAACAAGGAACAGGAATGGGAATGTACATGGAATGGAAAGGAATTAAATTCCACCTGAAGCAAAATTGGAAACAAAATTCAGATTCAGTTCTTCATGAAAGTAAAGAAAAAAAAGTTAACAACGTTATGATGTGTGGAGCACTCAATTGCTTGTGTGAACGTTCCGTGGTTGATGGACCTTGTTGCCGTCACCAGAAATTGACGATGCAGCAATTCAATGACAAATGCTGCACTGAGCGGTGCAAAATCTTTTTTGCATAGGAATGTTATTGCTCCTTTTTTTTTCTCCTTAATAACATAATAAGTTCTTCATACTTGTTATATTTTTATCCTGTTAATTTTTCAGCGATGTAAGCTCTAAAGGTAAAGTTAATATTTGTTCCACTTCTGTCCAGTCAGCTCACCCACAACATTAAATGTTCATTGATCA
Source organism: Eptatretus atami (assembly GCA_035128595.1). Classification (NCBI taxonomy): domain Eukaryota; kingdom Metazoa; phylum Chordata; class Myxini; order Myxiniformes; family Myxinidae; genus Eptatretus; species Eptatretus atami. The sequence continues at coordinate 110,113,507 of CM068958.1, read as the reverse complement.
GATATCAATGTCTTGTTCCTTATGAACTCTATGCCAACATATTTTCACTTTCCTAAAATTAAGTTATTTCATTGATGGGCTCATGTTACAGGTACATAATATATTGCCATAGCTGCCAGCCTTTAACGAGGAAATTGGAGAAAGGTCCTGTACAGGTCACCTTCGGGGCTCAGAGGAGTTACGGCCCTCTCCCAACCCTCTCTTGTTGTAAACCCACTAAATCAGATCCACACAACCACCCACTCCTCACTTTTTGTGAAAATACTAAGTTAGTCCCACACTTTCTTTAGAAAGTCAATTAGCCGTGCAGCCATTTTTACATCTACATTATCACTGAAGGCCAAACTGTTCAATAAAGGACGAAACCTCCAGCAAGGTATTTCTTCATCATCATCATCATCATATCTTGGAGGATCATCATACAGTGCCTCTACACCCCTATCAAAATTTTCACCTTTTGTTGCCTTATAGCCAGGAATTAAATCACATTAAATCAGACTTTTCCCACCTTTATTTGCACACTGTTACCCACAACTTCCAAGTGAAAAGCAAATTCTATAAATTTCAGAAAATTAATTTAAAAATACAAACGAGAACATATTGGTTGTACAAGTGTCCACCCCCGACCCTTTTATAATAGCAATGTAAATTAGCTCAAGTGTAACCAATCCCCTTCAAAATCACACACCAAGTTAAGTGGCCTCCACCTGTGTAAAATTGCAGTGATTCTGATTATTAGCCCCCATTGGACTTAATGAAAACTGGGGCTTGTGGATTTGGTCTCCATTTTCCACGTGCGTGCGTGCCGTAACAATTCGTGCGTGTGTCCTGTCCGCAACAATATCTCGGACATGTATGGACTGATTTTATTCATACTTGGAACGGACACATGATGGTGTACATATGCATGTCATGTGTTTTTTTCACATGAGATCCAAGATGGCCGGCTGGTGGCTATTTTTGTTGTAAAAAAAACCCACGGTGTCGAACACATCCTGAACCATTTATCGGACATGCATTTACCGATCTTGTTAAAACTTGGCACACAGATAATGAACGATGGCTTACATAAGCAGTCATTGTTTTTCAAGTTGGCGGCATCATCTAGGCGAGTTGTCGGCGTCATCTAGGCGAGTTGTCGGCGTCATCTAGGCGAGTTGTCGGCATCGAGCTGCCTGGATAACAGGCATCATCCCAACTGACTGGAAGAGGGGCCTTGTTGTCCCTCTCTGGAAAGGGAAGGGTGATCGCCAAGACTGCAACAACTACCGAGTGGTGACGCTGCTCTCAGTGCCGGGCAAGGTCTTTGCTCGGATAATTCTTCATAGCGTTCGCCACCATCTGCTTGAGCACCACATCCAGAGCAGTCAGACTTTACACCACAGAGGTCAACGATTGACGGTATCCTTGCTTTTTGGGTCCTCACCGAACGCAGACGAGAGTTTGGGCAGGGGCTGCTTGTAGCTTATTGTGATCTCTGTAAAGCGTTCGATTCAGTGAATCGGATGTCCTCTGGAGGATTCTTGGTCTTCGTGGGTGCCACCAAAACTGATCGATCTGATGTCTGAACTCTACTCTGGTACTGAGAGTGCTGTGAGATGTGGTGGTACCATCTCTGACTATTTCTAGTTGTTACTGGAGTTCTTTAGGGGGTGTGTACTCTCCTACACTTTTAGTGACTGGATTCTGGGGAGGATGTCGGAGAGATCAAGCCACAGTGCGTCGTTTGGAATGTCAGATCTCTGACCTTGATTTCTCAGATGATGCAGTCATGTTTGCGGAGACACTAGATATCCTTTTGGGGGCCCTCGTGGTGCTGAATGAGGAGTTGGAGCGCTGGGATTACGGGTTTCCTGGGTCAAAACTAAAATCCAGGCTTCAATGACATCTTGGATGCTGCTGTCCTGTCTGTGCCTGTTTGTAGTGAGGATGTTGAGGTCATGGAGAGATTCACTTACCTTGGCAGTGATATTCATGTCTCGCTGGCTGTGAGTCAGAGGTCAATAGACGTCTGGGTCGGGCCTGGTGAGTCATGGATTCACTGGATAATGAGGTGTGGCGCTGCCGTACCTCTGCGGGAGGACGAAAGTCCGACTCTTCAGGTCCTTGGTGCTTCCAGTCTTGCTCTATGGATGTGAGACTTGGACTCTGACCAGGGATCTGAGACGGAGACTTAATTCCTTTGGTACCAGGTCTCTTCGGAGAATCCTTGGCTATCACTGGTCGGCCTTTGTTTCCAACGAGCGGTTGCTGAGAGAGACTCAAATGAGATTTGTTACCTACATCGTCCGTGAGCGTCAACTGCGGCTGTATGGACATGTGGCTCGTTTTCCTGAGGCTGATCCTGCTCACCAGATTCTCTCAGCGAGGGAGAGAGAGATAGAAAGGTGGAGAGGGGGTGTGGATGGGGTGTATTGTGGGGGATATTGTGAGGGTGGTGAAGGGGGGATGTGGAATGGTGGTGGGTATTGTGGGAGTGATGTGAGGGGGAGATGTGGAGGGGGCTGGGGGACCCTGAAGTAATTTCCAGTCCTAGGTACAAATGCCCTGGAAGACATTATTCATATATAGTTCTCTTTACTATAACATGATGGTGGTTCATTTGATTTGTAGATATTTGTGTTGATATAGATAATTACTTTAGGTGCTCTTGTGGTATTGCCGGGCAATGGCATCAGGTGTTTGGAATCACGCTCAAAATTGTCCGTGTACATCTGCTGTGCTGGGAGATGGTGTTACAGTTTCGAGTGACGGCTGTTTCTTCACTAATACATGGGTATGACATCCTCTATCATTCATGGCGATAATCACAAAATCTAGCATCGAGTTGTTTCATAACAGTGCGCTGTAAAATGTTCGAGCACAAAACGGGATATTTTGGCGGCCCGATCCAATGTGGGTATTTCGGAACAAACCTCATCCAATTTCTGGCAAACCTTCGATCTTCCGGCAAATGGTGAGCATGACACCATCTCGGTTTGTATTACAACCACCAAGGACGCATTGACTCAGCATATTTGTAGAAATTCGGAACTTATTCACCGTTTTAGTTAAATCGTATCGCGATGTAAACCATTAACAATACGGAAGTGACGCTCGCCTTCATAGGTGAGATATCACGGCTAATCGTGAAGAAGAAGAAGTTTTTTTAATTGCAAACGTTGCATACTTTATAATGGAAACCAGAAAAAGACATCATATCATTTTGTAGGATATCAAGGGATAGGTTAAACGTCGAGGTGGTCTGAGCATTTGGGTTCCCCCTTCAACTTGGTGTCCATCTTCCAATGTTAATTATTGGACATAAGATCCCAAGGTGTCCTAAGCGAAGAGCAAGTGAGCGATTGCCGACCCCTGAACAAATTCCAAATTCCTGCTCGAACTTACAGGGGGCACCGCATCAGAAAGCAGCTGCAGCCTTCAAATTAACTCGACTCCCTAGTGATGCACCGCAGCCATGTGTTGCACACGAAAGAAAGACAACTGCACGCTTTTGATAACGATCAACATACAGTCAAGCTTTAAGCTCAGCAATGAGCATTTTTTTTCCTGAATATATATGTCACTGAGGTTTGTCCTCAACTGTACATTGATATTAAATTGGTGTATTCTTGTAATGCCGTTCTTTGCTGGGTGGATTAAAATAGTTTTAGATGCCTGAACTTGTGGACTCAATGCCACGTTGCATTAGGTTGCAATTAAAAGAAACGCTCATCCAGCCTGATGAGTTAGCATGTTGTGCAGACAGTTTGCTGAAAGTCCGATAGTCCCTACCAAATGCAAATAAATTGTTTCACTCACTGCCAGGTCATTCTTTGACCCCACCCTGAAACCAACTGCATTTCCCACTTTAAATGTATGACCTTCCACTTGAAATACATAAGAAGAGGAACAAGTTATAATTTAAATCTGACATTCAATGCAGTCAGCGATGTTTTACGTGCTTTTGCACGAGGGCTTTAAAAGCTGTGTTTGCAAGTTTATAACGAGGCTCGAGTTATCTCATGGCGAGTGGAACATATAAACTTAAGGAATCGTTATTACATGGACTCGACCGAAGTATTCATTTGAGTTATGAGTCGTATAATCTCAAGGTGAGTCCTCACCCTCGAGTCCAAGTTAAGCCTATAGAAGTTGATTTTACTTCAAGTCACTCGAGTCTTACATCACTGGTTGTAATCAAAATAAATGAATGTTCAAGGCAGGAGAGGCCCTCTAATGGCCTGAATATGTCTTCATTTGGGTTTCCTTCAAAGACTGAGCCATGTTTCTTTCACATACATTCTGAAGTTTACATCAGACGTTATTCACAGTAGTATGTTGTAACAATCCTTTTTAACGTCGTCTCTAAGAACTGGATACCTTCCCATTGGAGGTCATTTGGGGGCCATCCACATATTATGAAAAAAAATGGTGACATTTCCACAACTCACTACCCCTTACCCCCTTTCCCCCTCGACTCTTCAAATTATACAAGTTCTAGTTTATTAAGCTGCAACAATTTTTTTTGCTTATGTTCCTGATGCCTTCCTTGCTTGTTTTGTATAAGTGGTTATTGTTATTATTATTTACATTATCATGAAGCGAATTATCCTTACTTACCTGTAGCTTGTAGCACATCTCTTTATATTATACAAGCCTGGGTGAAAAACGTGAAAAAACAGAGGCTTATAATATTTCTTAATGTGGTCCTGATGGGAAAGAGTATGGCCAGTAAATAAAACTTAGCTTTTAAAGTGAAAATCCCAGGTAGCCAAGAAGCTGATCTGAATCTATTGCCGTCGGTACAAGCTGGCAGGATGTCCTGCCAGAGTCGGGCTTGTAATATAAGGCTTCCAGTAGAGTTTGTAAATAAATCACATGCAGGAGATTGTCATTGTTGTAAGCTGCCTGGGATCCTTTATTCCATGAGTTTATGTGAACATCTAAAAATGACGAACACTAAATGTTACCCCAATTTTGGGTGCAAACGATACAGGTTGCTCAAAAGATGACAATGTTTCTGAATTATTAGAAACTGATATACCATCTCAATAAATTGTAAATACTCGTTTCAATCTTCTGGAATTGATTTTGTTTGTAATAAGTGACATTAAAGTGGCTGGAAGGATGCCCTAGACTCCTCGAGGTACGCACACTCACCATGTAAGCTGTCTAGACTGGGTTTTGAAATTGCGGCCCAGTTGTAAACTGTCCCCCAGCATTTCACAGGCAGGGTAATTCATACAATGTGTGTGCCATCCCCCAGATGGACGTTAAGCTGGGCGTCCAGTCTGCCAGCATTAGTCGGGACGTTAAGATCCCACAGTGTTGTTCGCGAAAGGGAAGGTAAGCTATCGCCGGCAGATAGCCAAATTCCAAATTTCTGTCCTGACTACTTCGTCGATCGTCAGGCCTGGCCAGCCAGGTCATGAAAGGCGTGGGCCAAAAATCTCCCCCGGCCAACCCACACGAATGTAGGAATAATTAGAGCCGTTAAAGAAGAAAAGGGTTATGTGACATTAAAGTCAAATGATTTTGATCAGCAATCGATGCATTTCGAACACAAAACCGTATCTCTTCATCTACACTTTCTTGGAAACGGTTGCATCTTCCAATGTCAAGTTGCAGCGCCACCGGTGGGAAGAAAGATATTAAGATTAGCTGCAAAGGCACAAAGAAAGTTGAACTTGATTGTGAGATTGAAGTCTCTCAAGGGCAGTGGCACGAAACACTAAGTCTCAAAAGAGACAGCGTGCAGTGCTCACATTACACACGAAGATGATGGCGCAAGTTTTTGATGCGAAGGTGGAGATTGGAGATGGATTTTAGTTGAAGAAGGGAAGTGGAAAGCAATAAAAATATGGACGCTGGAGAAACACAAGGGGTGATTAAGAACATTATCATTTTTTGAAATATATTTGAAGAGTGCATCCCTTAATCAGATACAGTAAATATTACCACAATTTTTATGCCTACGATGACGACGTTCCGGCGGCATGATGCTTTTGAGTTGTCCGACAGCCGTGTGTCCGTAAATACATACATACGTGCAAATTTTCTCTGTTTTCTCTGCAACCGCTTATACGATTTGACACAAAATTTGAGCAAAGATGCGACTCATCGTGCATGATATTGCAATGATAATTAAGACGTCATCAGTCATGTGGGATGACAGCCATGTTGAAAAAACGGAAAAACTTTCACCTCTGTAATCTCCTCAACCGGACGATGGAAAAAATTTAAACTTGGCAACTGGCAACTACTCTGCATGGGGAATAAGAGTGATTTGACTATGACGTCAATCGATGAAGTGGTATCCGGATAAAAAAATTCGACAAGTAGAATGCGGCATTCCATCAGTATGAAAATTTGTGAGGTTCATCTCAGGAAATGTTTCAACACAGAAAAAATATTATGGCATCATCCATCACGTGTTTGGCAGCCATATTGTTTAAAAAAAAAATGGAAAAAATTCTTCTTCTCCAGAACCCCTTTGGAGATTGAAGTGAACCTGCACACAAATGATCGACTGTCAATCATGAATAAAGTTTGATAAGTATGATGTCATAGGTCACATCGTCTGGCAGCCATCTTGTATTTAGCACCTCTTCCTGTCCAGGCTGGAGTTCCTCAAGGCAGTTTTCTGGGCCCTTTCTTTTTCTGGTTTTCATCAATGTCCTCTCCGACTCTCTGAAAAATCCTCTTCATCTCTTTGCTGATGACTCCACCCCTGCGTACCATCTGTCATCCCTCATACTCGGCAAAGCTGCAGCTTGCTCACTCTCTGTAGATCTGGATAAAATCACAAACTGGTCCAATACATGGAATATGGCTTTCAACCCTGACAAATCTCACACTCTCACTGTCTCTCTGAAATGACCGTCTGGAACCCCCCCCCCCCCCCCATCTACTTTCTCAACAATCCTGTTAAAAAGAAAATCCTTTCATTCAAGCTCTGGGTCTCACTACTTGCCATGATCTTTCTGGAAAGCCACATTCCAAGCTGGCCTCCAAGCCAGTCACCGACTGGGAATCCTCCATCACGCAAGTCCTTTCTTGCACAACTGAGCTGCTGACAACGTACAAAGCTTTCGTCCACAGCCTGATGGAGTACTGCTCTCACCCTCTGGGCTGGTGCTCCACCTCTCACCTTCTCGGCTTCACGCTGTGGAAACAAGGCATTTGGATCACTGGTATCTTCTGTGATGAGGCTGAGTCTTTGGGTCTCTCACTCTCACTGCAGGCAGGCCGGTGGTCTTTCTGTCTTCGACGTCTCTTCTCCAGTCATGCCCCCTCTCCTCGCTCTGTCTGCGATATGCCCCCCCCCTCCATATTTCTGCAGAGCGCTCAAGGTTTGACAGCAACCCCCTTCTGGTGAAACAACCAAAATCAAGAATCACTGCTCACCTTTCACTCTTTCATTCTTTTTTCCTACCTTTGGAATAAACTCCCACACTCTCTTCAATCCCACTCTTCCCTCCAGGTCTTCACCACCATCTCTTATCTCCCCCATCCAAAACCTCGACCTTTTCTACCCGCTCATCCACCACAAACCCACCTCCTTCAAATTCCTGCTTTCCTTCCTGAAAGTCCCAGTCGTGTAATGACCTGCAAGTCCCTGTGGTGCTCCATTTGTTTTCCCCGTGTTCCCCGCCCCATCCCTATCCCTTCCACAGATCTCCTAAGTCTCTGTTCCACACTCTTTTGTCCTTCCCTCTCCAGCCCTCTTATCTCCTGCTCCCCTTATACATTCTGTGTGTTAGCTCTCACACAAGCCTTGACATTGTATACAAAATAAATAAATAAATCTTCAAAATCTTCTTCTCCAGAACGGCTGGACAGATTGAGGGAAACTTCACAGACATGTTCCCCATGGTTTGGGGATATTATGATGATAAAGAATAATTGATGTCACGTGGTTCGGCAGCCATATTAGATTGAAGAAAAATATTAAATCATGTGTTCTCTGGAACCGCTTATCCAATCGAAGCAAAATTTATCAAGTATCATCAATCAAATATCTGCATACAGTGCGGAAATGATGACATCACAGGGCGTGTTTGAAACCGAAAATTTCAAACACGTTGAACCGAAACAGCCAAATTAGTTTGAAAACCGAAAATTCAAAAACTTTTTCTCCAAAACCGCTTAATAGATCAATAGGAAACATGTTGCATTTCATGGAGAAAGGGCAGTGAATCACAACTGCAAAGTTTTGCATCGATTGCTATAGCGGTTTCAAAAATTTCTTTTTTCTTTTCCTTGAAACCAATGTGGCTGCCACACCACGTGACTGATGACGTCATTTTTAAGTCAAGTGCGTGCAGCAAGGGCAGTGGATCATAACTGCAAAGTCTAGTATTGATAGGTTAAATGGTTTCAGAAAAATAATCGTTAATATTTTCTTTAAACCAACGTGGCTGCCACATCATGTGACTGATGAGATCATTGTTCAATAAAATATTGTTACCAACAGTAGTGGATCATCACTGCAAAGTCTCGCATCGAAAGACAAAGCGGCTTCAAGAGAATCATTTTTTCAAAATATGATCGACTCGGCATGGGGAATATTGTGTGAAAATTTCAACATCATCGGTCACATGGTCTAGCAGCCATGTTGGACAAAAGCCTTAACCGATCAACGTGAAACTCCTAAGACGTTATCGGCCACCTATTCTGAATTTAATTTGATAAAGAGGACGTCGTGGGAATGAAATTGTTTTCAAAAATCTTTCTCTTGAACCGCTTCATTAATCAATGTGAAACGTCACAGTTACGATTGAGCAGACATGTGGAATATATGTTTAAATTTCAGCCTGATCGGATGTAGGGTCTGGCAGCCAGAATAATTTAATATTTTAAATCTGGGTTCAGGGATTTAAATAACTTGGTACAATTATTATAATGATGGAATAATGTGGGCGGAGGCAATCTGGCGACGTCGTGACGAAGGTTGTCGTTCTAGTTTTGGTATACAATAACAACTTAATTTGCCAAAAAAATAACAATCATAGACTTCTCAAATGTACAACTTGTCATCATGCTTCAGGATTGACTGAAACTCCTGATTTGTGTGAATGTAATTGTGGGTATAGAATGTTCAAATACAAAGCACTTCAATTATTTTTTCCTTCTTTGACTTGATGATCTCTTATCAATGTTTGTATGTGGGCTGATTAAAAAAATAAAAGGTTTTCGGAAGAAGATTATATTCTGTATGAATCATTCTAAAATCAGAAGAGTGATCCAGTATCCAATAGGAATGTGCAGAGGTAGAAAAACTTACCTTTGAGTTATATAGTCTGGGTTTGATTCCAGCCCCAACAAACTGTGGGATTTGTGCTTCACAGGCAGGGCGCTACATTGCAAAATGTGTCATTCCTCGGATGGACATTAAATTGGGTGTAACAACTACGAGCACTGTTGCTGGTGGATGTTAAATATCCCATGGTGCAGTCTCTCAACAAATAGTAGGCAGTTATTACCAGACCCTGGCCTAACCCCTGCTCACATCAGCTCTGGTCAAACTTCAGCCCCACATCATGGGAGATGGCCGAGAAGAATGAAGATGTACATTTTTCATTTTTGTGCCCTGTCTGCTGATACAATGTTATATAAAGTTAAGACCAGAACTACAAAAAATAGTTGTTCTTTATCATAATCATTGCAATTTTTTTTGTGTTTGCATGTTCGTTCATATTATTGTCCTCTGCCCCTCGACAATGTTGGAGACGGGGGACATTAAAATGAGCAACATCCGACTGGCCGACCGACCGATCATCTGTCCATGTACTTTTGTGTACGCAATATTTCAAAAGCCGTTGAACATTTAGCTTTCATATTGCAGATATATATTCCTCATGATATTATCTCAACCTGATTAGTTTGCGGCTGTGATGACTGAATTATGTTGTCATGGCAATCATCTCGGTAACTTGCCTTGTGTACGCAATATTTCAAAAACCGTTCAAGATTTAGTTTTCATATTACCCAGATCCAAAAGGTGGGAACTGATAGCTTCAGTTCCTTCTTTGTTATATTTCATTAAAATTTTGTTAATATCAAAATTTGAAGCTCTATTTGCCTGGAACTCACAATAACAAATAATTGTTGTATGGATTATTGATGGAACCTCAACTCTAAACTGGTTTCCCTGTACACCCATAATTCTTTGCGGCAGTGGCGCGGGTACTGCAGGATTCTGCAACCCTACCGTGGAATCGCATGTGCAAGATTCATTGGCAACCGCAGCATCTACGTCGACTCTTTGGAAATGCAAGGGAAGCTGGAAAACCACATCACAGGTAGTAACCAGAAATTTGTCAAAACAAACAGTTTGGCCTGTTTGCCATTCCCATCTGAGCACTTTGCTCTATGCTGCAATGCCAGGTTCAAATCCGATATATAATTGAGGTCTTTTTTTCATATCTCCCCAATAACATTGCTTCCACGGAATACAAGTGTACAAGCTCCTCTATGAGCGAACATGCTGAAAGGAAAGACCCTAATCTCCTCAATGTCCATGAGTCTAAGAGAAAAAGAGACTAACCAACAAATTCAAAATTAAACTTACTGTGTGCATAGGTTAGCTTGCTGTAATCATCCTCCATGTAGTGTTTGCTGTAATCAACAACATGTCCAATGTATCGTTGTTTGTTCACACTCTATCCTATTTAAAATCTGATCATCAAGTGAGGAAGCAGTGCACATCATTTTTAAATCTTGGTAAGACACAGCCGGGGTAAGGTTCGAACCACCCACCTCCAAGACTAGGCATAGCCATCTAACCATTAACACCACTGATCTGGCATTCTCAGTTAAACAATTGCAAATTACGTAAACGAAATAAAATCCAGATGTATAATTTGTTCATGATCTATCCCCTTCCAATAGTTGTGTCCACTGGTACAATTAAAACTACAATGGCACTTGTAGAGTGAATACCTCCACCTGGCTGAACAATTTTCGTTTTGATAGGCCGAATCTGAAGCAGACCTTAGCCAAATTATAACCAGCTTGTTCTTGTCACGTACCCAACTCATCCACCAAGCTTTGTCATAATCCATCCACAACATTTTGAAATATCATTCCACATATCGTTTTTTTGCACAATCTCTCAATGTTCCATCCATCCATCAGGACCATACTCTGTGCAGAGTGTTTGTGCTGCCTAAGCGGTGTCCTGGGCTATTGGGCACAATCCCGGACGGGTCACCACTCTGACACAGGATACCAGCAAGCTGGTACTCATTTTGCCAACCTCGGAAGGATGACAGGCAGAGTCAACCCCACCTGGTATTAATTAAACGGAAGGAGGATTTGAATTCAGGACCATAAGAATCCCAAGCCCACCACCCTAACCATTAAGCCATCACCAGGCATAATCTCGCAATATTGAAGAATCACTTTAAAAATTAAATAAATAAATAAATCGTATCCGTATCCAGATCCAGAATTTCACCAAAATCGACTCAATTCGTCCTTGTCACACACTCAACCTATCCTGCAAATTTTGTCCGACTGTCCATAACTACAGACAGACAATCAAACAGATAGGGGTGAAAACTAACCTCCGTCCACCTTCGGTGGTGGAGGTGATAATTTAACTTTGAGGGGTCATCAGCAATTATAAAACTTACATAAAGGTCTTTGTACTCCTCTCTGTAGTTATTTTTCAACAATTCTATCCCCTTATTCATGTTTTTTTACATAAATACGAGGCTTGTAAATAAATTGCATGCAGGAGATTTGTAAATATCATGTGCAGTACTTTATGCATGCATGACAAGGAAATCAGTTGAACAATGGAAAAAAAAACTCATGGGAATTGAACCTGTGTTCTCCAATCCTGAACTGAAAGTTCAAATGGGAATGCTAACAGGCCAACATGAATGAATGTATACACAATGCTGCCAGTTATTTGTTCTACTTGCCCAATAGTCCATGGACATACTAATTAATCCTCGCATGCTAACAAAAGGATATTGTGGTGTTTCAGATAACATTTGAATTGTCAGACTTCTCTTGCATCTTCATTTTTCGTTTTGTTTCTGATCATGAATAACAAGTGTTGATAAACTTTTATTTTTTCATACTCTCACATTTTTCTTTTGCTCATTTGATATTGCAGCTGCATTTACCATGATGGGTACCTCTAATCACCTGTCTGACCGCTGCTCTCAGTACGCCATCCATCACTCTGCTTGTATGCCTTCCCGCCATGTGTCCTGGTGGGGTTCGGCTCACCAGCACCACGGCGCCTCTGCCGGGATGAGTGCGACATCTTGGAGAATGACCTTTGCCGTACAGAGTTTGTATTGGCACGCTCGAACCCTTCCCTACTGCTGCGACTCAGGCTGCCTGACTGCGGTGCACTCCCTGTAGCTCCCGACCCGCAAGAAAGCACCTGTGTGCGTGTGGGAATCCCGCTCGCGGAGCTCATCAATCGAGGTACACAACGTCGCTATACGCCCTTACTTTCTTGGTACTGTTATCAACACCAATACTATGGGGTGTGTGAAAGGGTGGTGGAAAAAATAAATTTTTGCAACTTTTTGCACCACTTTGTAAGCACTTGTGTACATTTTGTAATACAGCCATTACAAGTGATAAACTTTTTCATCTTACAGATATTGTTATCACATGAGCTATCAAAACAACACCTTCATTGTCTTTGCTCAAGAAACATTGTACCACAGCTGCATTAAACCAGTATGGAAATGTCTCACCCACTGCTGTGTGCAAGAGAACCCACTTCCTTCATTTGTTGGGCCTTTAATATCTAAACCTTAAGAATGATCAAACTCTTCTAAACTGATTGTTGGCTGATATCAAACGGTACCAAACAAAATCAAAAATTCAGGAGTATCTCTTGCGATGCTTAACAAGTGAATTATTGTTTTCAAGCACCGATTATGGGTGGTGGTGGGTGGTAAAAATCTGTGAGAGTGCTAATGGTTGGTCATGGAAGAGGAGCAAGGGTGAAACACATTCCATACGTCCCAACTTTGCTAGCTGTCTATGAGGGTCCACCCAATGGCTAGGGGTTGCCAGATTTGACATGTGCCGGCAGCGAGCGTGTAAGTGCATGTCATAACGGGTGGGATTCGGGGCCCGCCTTAGGGATCCAAAGCCCAAGGGTATTAGGTGATCTCTGGTGCATTCTCAGCTGGTTTGAAGCACTATTTTACAACATGATTCAGCCAGTTTTTCCTAAAAAAAAATGTTATATTGGTGTGAAGCCACCACAGGTTTTGCTGTTTGTTGAGAAAAATCAAGCATCTCCTTGAATAAAACACTCAGTCATACAGTTCTTCGAGAAGACAAATAATTAAGGCTTTTAAACAAAGTTATTTAACAAAGAATTAAGGATAACTTCACGCATGTGCATTATGACTACAGTGTTAGTTGAATTTCTACTCCTTTGCTGTAAGTCGAGGAATCTGACTATCACAATGTATTCACTACACAGTTCATCTTAGTCAGCAGTGCCAATGTGGTCAGAGTTATATGCACCTGCTGAAGACTTTACCTCTGGAGAAGTCTCCCATCCATCCATTGGAATCATACTCTGTGCAGAGCATTGGTGGTGCCTAAGCAGTCTCCTTGGCTATTGGACACAATCCTGGACAGGTCACCACTCCGACACAGGATACCAGCAAGCTGGCACTCATTTTGACGACCTCAGAAGGATGACAGGCAGAGTCAACCCCACCTGGTATTAATTCAACAACCAAGCAAGATTTGAACTCAGGACCCTAGGATCCCAAGCCCACCACCCAACACCATTAAGCCAACACCAGGTTGGAGAAGTGTTGCAGAAACCAAAACTCTTCTCCAGAGGAAAAGTCAAAAGCTGGTGTTACACACCAGAAATAATTAAAACCACAATTAGAGTAATATTATAATTTATGAGCAAAACAGGAAAAAAGTTACGTGAGACAACATACGAAAGTCTCGTTCTTACTATTGTGGTTTACCAGGTGGATGCTAGGTCATAATTTTAACCATTCTCATTGGAAGTTAGTGAATGAATTAACTATTTTCTGCTTTTTCTGTGGCATCACCAGCAGGTTGGATCCTTCTTCAAGCCATTACAATAGGAAAGCCCAAAATAAAGAAGCCACAGAATGAGAAGTACAGTGACAATTGTACTGTGGTATTAAACCGTGCATTCACTGTTGCAAGATTCCTGAAAGTCTCGTTCTTATTGGCTGTTGTGCTAAGCTTCGAAATAATCATTCTGATTGGCTGTTATGTGAAGCTAACTTTTTGCATGGAGACACAAGGTTCATTGGAAATCAAGTGATGATTTATTATCGGGTCGGCGGTCACCGGGGTTGGAAGTGAAAATGCAGGCCAAACCCGCCAGATGTGGGTTACTTGGAACCATCGACATTCTGATACTTAAATGTCAATTTCACAAAAATCACTCCAAAAATCCCACATCATATCTCTATAAAATAGAACATTATGAGCAAAACTTTACATCCACTTTTATGAAACGAGCCTAAAACAATATTTGAATAGCTGAGCAATTAAATAATACCACCTTTTTCAGCGTACGGGTCAATGCTGTACTTTTTTTTTTCCAGGAAGTCCAGGCCTTGACTTGTTTTCATAATCGACTTATCTGTGGTTTAAGACGTTGAATTGCATAAATGAAAATAAATTGTAAAGTGTGATATTTTCTGATAAATTGTGTAATTGTTAATTTAAAACACACCGCAGCAAGTTTCCACAATGTCGTGGATGCGTTGATAGAAAGTGCGACATTAAGCAAAACGATGTGAAGCAGGCGAGATATTCCCAGAGACGTCGTGTTATAATGGGAGGATGCGTTCCCAGGGCACATTTTCGGTCACCCTAACATAACTTTAACCTCACTAAACTACACATTCGAGACAAATATTAAACAGGTCAAAAAGAAAACAAATTAAATATGTGCACAAAGGACAATGAAATAAACAGTTACAGGAAACTCACCAAAAATGTAGGAATTTGTGGGCTGGAAGCAAAGCGGAGTCATCTTGAGTGATATGGCCCTCCCGTGTCCTGATCAGGCTTTGGGGTGTGTCACGCGGTAAATCTGGAATCGAGAAATCTCTGATCCAGCTGTCAAATGGGGTGCAGCGAATCCAGATTGGAGAAGTTGTCACCGAGGTGCGAGATGGTGCGATCAAAGCGCCAGAGAAATACGAATATTTGTACAAAGACTAATCTCATGTTGAGAAAACCAAGAAGGCTAATTGTGGCTGCAAAGCTAGGTGGACAAACATTGAGTGCTTGTATTACAACGTCAGGTGTTCATATTTATTCAGTCGTGAACTGCGACAAAATGTAATGTACTATGAGCCAGTGCTGATAATGATTCTGTACATCTATCTATAATTCCAGCAATCTCTGTGTGTGTGTTCTGTGGTGTGTGTGTGTCTGTGACCGCTGTTTCTCGACAACCACTGGTCCGATCTGATTGAAACTTGCCAGGTATATTGCTGGGGACCTGAGGATGTGCCTTTTCAAGGTTTGATATTAATCGGACAAATGGTTCCCAAGTTATGGCCATTTATTTACCAAACCAATGACAAGACACGTTGTTGCGTGGGCGTGGCCGATGGGGGAAGGGAAGCTCAGCCGCGTTCCCCATTACGGGTTACAACGTACAGGCTTCCGGAGAGTGATGACTTGTGTATTCTAATAATTTCTCGATTTCTATGCGCATTTAATGATAAACACAATGGCCCAAGTTATGATCGTTTCATATTAGACGGTGCATAAATTTCGGTAACATCAGAGTGCTGGTATGCTCCGAACCAGGAAGTAAATTTTTTTCTCTCTTCTCTTCTCTTTTTGTTTTTCCTTGCGAGACATTGCGAAAAGGTAAAATACGTTGGCGCTAATTGAATAATTGCCATTAAAACTAAATTGCGAAATAATCATAACTGCGATATGCGAACTTCCGGGCAACCACGTACGGACGGCACGCGAGAGCGAAGAAACGGCCTGTGTGGTTGGTGTTTCTTGCTCGCGGTTTGAATATTTATTTATCAAATTATTTTTTTTTTTTTTTTTTTACGGGCACGTACTAGTTGTTTTAAATACTGTACCTCTGTATGATAACAAACATGTTGATAAACTATTTACATTCCTAATTTATCTGACAGGTGCACACGCAAAGTAGTAAAACAATATGCACAAATCAACTCGTTAATATTCATGACCCTGGAAGTACCAGAGAGGAATTAACACATCTGTTGTTCGGACTGACTGACAGTTTGGCGAACTACTATAATTGATCGAGATTTGTCTTATACATACTTCTGGGCCTCTTTTTTTAAGAGGCCTTGATATCTCAAAAGCCTTTGACAGAGTTTGGCATCAGGGTCTGATATCCAAGCTTCCCTCTTTCAGCTCTCCTCCTTCACTCTGCTCTCTCATATCGAGCTTTCTCTCCGACCGCTCTATCTCCGTAATTGTCGATGGTTCAATATTGACCCCATTCCCTATCAACAGCGGTCTGGGAAGCTTCCCTCACATCTGGGGAGGTTCCAGCTCCACATACTTACTGGACAGAATTGAATTCAAAGTTATTTGACTTCTCACTCTACCAATGTGACCTCAAAACTCGACCCGCTCAAATTACGCCGCATAGTGGGCTCTCTTGCTCTTTTCTACAGACATTACTTCGGTTTCTGCTCACAAGAACTTGCTACTTGTGTACCTCCACCATAAGTGAGACAAGGAATATTCGACAAGCCACTACATCACATGATTATTGTGTGGCCATTGGCAACTCAAGGGTGGGCCGTTACGATGTTTGTTTCTTCCCCTCCACTGCCAAACTCTGGAACTCTTTACTTTCTCATGTCTTCCCAAACACTTATGACCTTCCCCTTTTAAAAATCAGATTTTTTACTTTCTCAAAAACTCTTAGTCTATTCGCTCTTTCTTTACTTTTCTATTCATGCAGTTTTTTTTTATTTAAGGCTTGGCCTTGATGAGGACGATTCAGTCCGTGCCTGAACCTTCAACTAAAAATAAACAAAATACTCACAATTGACTTATCGATGATGAAGGAAATAAAAAATGTCAAAATTATCCAATTCGACTGAAATTCCACATTGACTTATCCGCCGAAAAACACGGTAATAAACCACAAAAAATTCATCTCTTTTTCGTTTTTTCATCCATTCAAAGGATGCCAGCAAAGTAAAGCCCTTGCGGTTCTGATTTCAGCCACTCGATGTTCAACAACCATTCCTGTAGCATCCGTGGATGATGCAACTCATTTACAGTACCATAGAAGGTCGACACCCCCTTTCAAAATTTTCACCTTTTGTTGACTATTGCCTGAAATTAATTTGCGTTAAATTTGATTTTTTTTTCCACCTTTATTACACATTGTAACCCACAACTTCCAAGTGAAAAACAAATTCTACAAATTTCATAAAATTAATTAAAAATACAAAATTAGAATATCTTGGTTGGATAAGTGCCCACCCCATCCAGTTAATACTTGGTGGAAGCACCTTTAACAGCAATTACAGCAGCTGTGAGTCTGTTGGAAAGGTCTCTACCAACATTGCACACCTTGTTTGGGCAATATTTACCCAATATTCTTCTGTACAACACTGTTCAAGCTCAGTGAAGTTGCGTGTGGAGCGTTGATGGAGAGCAATCTTCAAGTAATGCCACAGATTTTCTGTTGGATTTAGGTCAGGGGCTCTGACTGGGCCACTCAAGACATTTATATTTTGTTTCGTAGCCACTCCAGTGTAGCTTTGGATGCGTGCTTTGGGTGTCGTCATGCTGAAAGGTGAACTTCTGTCCCAATTTCAGCTTTCTTACAAAGGCAGCAGGTTTTCCTCTAGGATTTTTCTGTATTTTGCTCCATCCATTTTCCCTTCTATCCTGACAAGTGCCCCAGTACCTGCTGATGAGAAACATCCCCATAACATGATGCTGCCACAACCATGCTTCACAGTAGGGATGGTGTTTTTTGGGCGATGTGCAATATTATGTTTGTGCCAAACGTAGTGTTTTGCATTTAGGCAAAAAAGTTCCATCTTGGATTTGTCAGACCACAAAACTTTTTGCCAGATGGCTTCAGAATCTCAGAGTGGTTTTTTTGCAAACCTCAAACAGGACTCAAGGTGGGATTTTTTAAAGTAATGGCTTCCTTCTTGCCATCCTAGCATACAAGCCAGACTTTTGGAATGCTTGGAATATCGTTGTCACATGCACACAGTGACCATTCTTTGCCATAAAGGCATGTAGCTCCTTCAAAGCTGCCATTGGCCACTTGGTGGTCTCTCTGATCAGTCTCCTCCTTGCTTGGTCACCCAGGTTGGAGGGACGGCCTGATCTAGGTACGGTCTTGGAGGTACCAAACGCCTTCCACTTCTTAATGATTGTCTTGACTGTGCTCCAAGGGATATTCAAGGCCTTTGAAATATTTTATACCCATCCCCTGATCTGAACCTTACCACAACTTTATCCAGAGATCTTTTGAAAGCTCCGTGGTACTCATGGTTGAGTCTTTGCTGTGAAATGCACCACCCAGCAGAGGAAACCTACAGAACAGCTGATTTATTCTGAAACAAGACCAGTAAATGCTTGTCTGAGAGATGGTTGAGGACGTGTTCAACATCAGGTTTTTTTATAACATAAACTGGCTGCTAGTCGGCCATCTTGGATCTGATCTCGAAAAACAGGTCAGTCAGGTATGGGAGCATGCGCCAGAGCAGCGCGTACTGCGTCCACTTTCCGCTGGTACTCCGGGGGGCTCCGTCTGGCCATCCCCCAGGCAGATGCCTGGCCCATCCCCATCTCCTTGAGATGCCGATCAACCTGCTGCAACCACGAGGCACGTGGTCGGCCCATTGGCCTCCTCCACTCACGAGACTCCCA
>CM068958.1:110080938-110094591 GCA_035128595.1 Eptatretus atami | reverse complement strand
TTTTATTCTGAAACAAGACCAGTAAATGCTTGTCTGAGAGATGGTTGAGGACGTGTTCAACATCAGGTTTTTTTATACAACTAAACTGGCTGCTAGTCGGCCATCTTGGATCTGATCTCGAAAAACAGGTCAGGTCAGGTATGGGAGCATGCGCCAGAGCAGCGCGTCACTGCGTCCACTTTCCGCTGGTACTCCAGGGGGCTCCGTCTGGCCATCCCCCAGGCAGATGCCTGGCCCATCCCCATCTCCTTGAGATGCCGATCAACCTGCTGCAACCACGAGGCACGTGGTCGGCCCATTGGCCTCCTCCACTCACGAGACTCCCTCGCTGAGAGAATCTGGTGAGCAGGATCAGCCTCAGGAAAACGAGCCACATGTCCATACAGCCGCAGTTGACGCTCACGGACGATGTAGGTAACAAATCTCATTTGAGTCTCTCTCAGCAACCGCTCGTTGGAAACAAAGGCCGACCAGTGATAGCCAAGGATTCTCCGAAGAGACCTGGTACCAAAGGAATTAAGTCTCCGTCTCAGATCCCTGGTCAGAGTCCAAGTCTCACATCCATAGAGCAAGACTGGAAGCACCAAGGACCTGAAGAGTCGGACTTTCGTCCTCCCGCAGAGGTACCGGCAGCGCCACACCTCATTATCCAGTGAATCCATGACTCACCAGGCCCGACCCAGACGTCTATTGACCTCTGACTCACAGCCAGCGAGACATGAATATCACTGCCAAGGTAAGTGAATCTCTCCATGACCTCAACATCCTCACTACAAACAGGCACAGACAGGACAGCAGCATCCAAGATGTCATTGAAGCCTGGATTTTAGTTTTGACCCAGGAAACCCGTAATCCCAGCGCTCCAACTCCTCATTCAGCACCACGAGGGCCCCCAAAGGATATCTAGTGTCTCCGCAAACATGACTGCATCATCTGAGAAATCAAGGTCAGAGATCTTGACATTCCAAACGACGCACTGTGGCTTGATCTCTCCGACATCCTCCCCAGAATCCAGTCACTAAAAGTGTAGGAGAGTACACACCCCCTAAAGAACTCCAGTAACAACTAGAAATAGTCAGAGATGGTACCACCACATCTCACAGCACTCTCAGTACCAGAGTAGAGTTCAGACATCAGATCGATCAGTTTTGGTGGCACCCCACGAAGACCAAGAATCCTCCAGAGGACATCCCGATTCACTGAATCGAACGCTTTACAGAGATCACAATAAGCTACAAGCAGCCCCTGCCCAAACTCTCGTCTGCGTTCGGTGAGGACCCAAAAAGCAAGGATACCGTCAATCGTTGACCTCTGTGGTGTAAAGTCTGACTGCTCTGGATGTGGTGCTCAAGCAGATGGTGGCGAACGCTATGAAGAATTATCCGAGCAAAGACCTTGCCCGGCACTGAGAGCAGCGTCACCACTCGGTAGTTGTTGCAGTCTTGGCGATCACCCTTCCCTTTCCAGAGAGGGACAACAAGGCCCTCTTCCAGTCATTGGGATGATGCCTGTTATCCAGGCAGCTCGATGCCGACAACTCGCCTAGATGACGCCGACAACTCGCCTAGATGACGCCGACAACTCGCCTAGATGATGCCGCCAACTTGAAAAACAATGACTGCTTATGTAAGCCATCGTTCATTATCTGTGTGCCAAGTTTTAACAAGATCGGTAAATGCATGTCCGATAAATGGTTCAGGATGTGTTCGACACCGTGGGTTTTTTTTACAACAAAAATAGCCACCAGCCGGCCATCTTGGATCTCATGTGAAAAAAACACATGACATGCATATGTACACCATCATGTGTCCGTTCAAGTATGAATAAAATCAGTCCATACATGTCCGAGATATTGTTGCGGACAGGACACACGCACGAATTGTTACGGCACGCACGCACGTGGAAAATGGAGACCAAATCCACAAGCCCCAGTTTTTCATTAAGTCCAATGGGGGCTAATAATCAGAATCACTGCAATTTTACACAGGTGGAGGCCACTTAACTTGGTGTGTGATTTTGAAGGGGATTGGTTACACTTGAGCTAATTTACATTGCTATTATAAAAGGGTCGGGGTGGACACTTGTACAACCAATATGTTCTCGGTTTGTATTTTTAAATTAATTTTCTGAAATTTATAGAATTTGCTTTTCACTTGGAAGTTGTGGGTAACAGTGTGCAATAAAGGTGGGAAAAGTCTGATTTAATGTGATTTAATTCCTGGCTATAAGGCAACAAAAGGTGAAAATTTTGATAGGGGGTGTAGAGGCACTGTATGATGATCCTCCAAGATATGATGATGATGATGATGAAGAAATACCTTGCTGGAGGTTTCGTCCTTTATTGAACAGTTTGGCCTTCAGTGATAATGTAGATGTAAAAATGGCTGCACGGCTAATTGACTTTCTAAAGAAAGTGTGGGACTAACTTAGTATTTTCACAAAAAGTGAGGAGTGGGTGGTTGTGTGGATCTGATTTAGTGGGTTACAACAAGAGAGGGTTGGGAGAGGGCCGTAACTCCTCTGAGCCCCGAAGGTGACCTGTACAGGACCTTTCTCCAATTTCCTCGTTAAAGGCTGGCAGCTATGGCAATATATTATGTACCTGTAACATGAGCCCATCAATGAAATAACTTAATTTTAGGAAAGTGAAAATAGTTGGCATAGAGTTCATAAGGAACAAGACATTGATATCTGATCAATGAACATTTAATGTTGTGGGTGAGCTGACTGGACAGAAGTGGAACAAATATTAACTTTACCTTTAGAGCTTACATCGCTGAAAAATTAACAGGATAAAAATATAACAAGTATGAAGAACTTATTATGTTATTAAGGAGAAAAAAAAAGGAGCAATAACATTCCTATGCAAAAAAGATTTTGCACCGCTCAGTGCAGCATTTGTCATTGAATTGCTGCATCGTCAATTTCTGGTGACGGCAACAAGGTCCATCAACCACGGAACGTTCACACAAGCAATTGAGTGCTCCACACATCATAACGTTGTTAACTTTTTTTTCTTTACTTTCATGAAGAACTGAATCTGAATTTTGTTTCCAATTTTGCTTCAGGTGGAATTTAATTCCTTTCCATTCCATGTACATTCCCATTCCTGTTCCTTGTTGTTAAATGTAAATACTATATATGATCAAAAGCTTTGTTCAGTCATTTCCATTAAATAACACTTCAACAACGACAGTGAAAAAAACACCCCGACAGGCCATTGTTGTCAGGCCTGGAAGAAATATTTTTTTAAGGAGGAAATAAATAAATAAACAAACGAATTAATGAATGAATGCATAAGATCTAGATTGATCGCTATTGATTGAATGTGTCCTATTTTTTTTCATTCACTCTGCTTTTTCTTCACATTTCCTTTACCAGGTCACAATTGCTTCAATGAGACAGGCATTGCTTATCGTGGGACGGCCAGCGTCACGAGATCAGGCAGGCAGTGCCAGCCATGGAACTCCCAATACCCACCGCCCATTCCCTAACGGCAGGAACCCACCGGGAGCTAGCAGGAGGACATGCATACTGCCGTAACCCAGGAGGCAAACACTCTGAACCATGGTGCTTCACACTCGATGAGGGCATGCGGTCAGAACTCTGTGACATCCCTGCTGTGGTGAGAGACACCTGGATTGATGCAGTATGTGCAGCGGTTATTTCTTTAATTGCTACGGTGCTCTATCTTTGAATTAACAATTAGAACTATAGACCTTATTATCCGATAGCATGCTACAGAGGTAGCCACTGTATTGAAGAATGAATCAAAATATTCCGTGCCAAAAGTACGCTGCTTGCATGAGCACCACCATGCAAGATGCCACCATTATCACCGACAGGTAGTCTGTTCTCGGATGTAGGTGTGTTATATCATTTTCTTTTCATAAAATTGCCAAGGTCTATCTTTCTCTATCAGCTGTTCCTGTAGGTTTCCTCTGCTGGGTGGTGCATTTCACAGCAAAGACTCAACCATGAGTACCACGGAGCTTTCAAAAGATCTCTGGAATAAAGTTGTGGTAAGGTTCAGATCAGGGGATGGGTATAAAATATTTCAAAGGCCTTGAATATCCCTTGGAGCACAGTCAAGACAATCATTAAGAAGTGGAAGGCGTATGGTACCTCCAAGACCGTACCTAGATCAGGCCGTCCCTCCAACCTGGGTGACCAAGCAAGGAGGAGACTGATCAGAGAGACCACCAAGTGGCCAATGGCAGCTTCGAAGGAGCTACATGCCTTTATGGCAAAGAATGGTCACTGTGTGCATGTGACAACGATATTCCAAGCATTCCAAAAGTCTGGCTTGTATGCTAGGATGGCAAGAAGGAAGCCATTACTTTAAAAAATCCCACCTTGAGTCCTGTTTGAGGTTTGCAAAAAAACCACTCTGGAGATTCTGAAGCCATCTGGCAAAAAGTTTTGTGGTCTGACAAATCCAAGATGGAACTTTTTTGCCTAAATGCAAAACACTACGTTTGGCACAAACATAATATTGCACATCGCCCAAAAAACACCATCCCTACTGTGAAGCATGGTTGTGGCAGCATCATGTTATGGGGATGTTTCTCATCAGCAGGTACTGGGGCACTTGTCAGGATAGAAGGGAAAATGGATGGAGCAAAATACAGAAAAATCCTAGAGGAAAACCTGCTGCCTTTGCAAGAAAGCTGAAATTGGGACAGAAGTTCACCTTTCAGCATGACGACGACCCAAAGCACGCATCCAAAGCTACACTGGAGTGGCTACGAAACAAAAATATAAATGTCCTTGAGTGGCCCAGTCAGAGCCCCTGACCTAAATCCAACAGAAAATCTGTGGCATGACTTGAAGATTGCTCTCCATCAACGCTCCACACGCAACTTCACTGAGCTTGAACAGTGTTGTACAGAAGAATATTGGGTAAATATTGCCCAAACAAGGTGTGCAATGTTGGTAGAGACCTTTCCCAACAGACTCACAGCTAGCTGTAATTGCTGTTAAAGGTGCTTCCACCAAGTATTAACTGGAGTGGGGGTGGGCACTTATCCAACCAAGATATTCTAATTTTGTATTTTTAATTAATTTTATCGGTAATAAACCACAAAAAATTCATCTCTTTTTCGTTTTTTCATCCATTCAAAGGATGCCGCAAAGTAAAGCCCTTGCGGTTCTGATTTCAGCCACTCGATGTTCAACAACCATTCCTGTAGCATCCGTGGATGATGCAACTCATTTACAGTACCAATAGAAAGTCGACACCCCCTTTCAAAATTTTCACCTTTTGTTGACTTATTGCCTGAAATTAATTTGCGTTAAATTTGATTTTTTTTTCCACCTTTATTTACACATTGTAACCCACAACTTCCAAGTGAAAAACAAATTCTACAAATTTCATAAAATTAATTAAAAATACAAAATTAGAATATCTTGGTTGGATAAGTGCCACCCCCACTCCAGTTAATACTTGGTGGAAGCACCTTTAACAGCAATTACAGCTAGCTGTGAGTCTGTTGGGAAAGGTCTCTACCAACATTGCACACCTTGTTTGGGCAATATTTACCCAATATTCTTCTGTACAACACTGTTCAAGCTCAGTGAAGTTGCGTGTGGAGCGTTGATGGAGAGCAATCTTCAAGTCATGCACAGATTTTCTGTTGGATTTAGGTCAGGGGCTCTGACTGGGCCACTCAAGGACATTTATATTTTTGTTTCGTAGCCACTCCAGTGTAGCTTTGGATGCGTGCTTTGGGTCGTCGTCATGCTGAAAGGTGAACTTCTGTCCCAATTTCAGCTTTCTTACAAAGGCAGCAGGTTTTCCTCTAGGATTTTTCTGTATTTTGCTCCATCCATTTTCCCTTCTATCCTGACAAGTGCCCCAGTACCTGCTGATGAGAAACATCCCCATAACATGATGCTGCCACAACCATGCTTCACAGTAGGGATGGTGTTTTTTGGGCGATGTGCAATATTATGTTTGTGCCAAACGTAGTGTTTTGCATTTAGGCAAAAAGTTCCATCTTGGATTTGTCAGACCACAAAACTTTTTGCCAGATGGCTTCAGAATCTCCAGAGTGGTTTTTTTGCAAACCTCAAACAGGACTCAAGGTGGGATTTTTTAAAGTAATGGCTTCCTTCTTGCCATCCTAGCATACAAGCCAGACTTTTGGAATGCTGGAATATCGTTGTCACATGCCACAGTGACCATTCTTTGCCATAAAGGCATGTAGCTCCTTCGAAGCTGCCATTGGCCACTTGGTGGTCTCTCTGATCATCTCCTCCTTGCTTGGTCACCCAGGTTGGAGGACGGCCTGATCTAGGTACGGTCTTGGAGGTACCATACGCCTCCCACTTCTTAATGATTGTCTTGACTGTGCTCCAAGGGATATTCAAGGCCTTTGAAATATTTTATACCCATCCCCTGATCTGAACCTTACCACAACTTTATTCCAGAGATCTTTTGAAAGTCCGTGGTACTCATGGTTGAGTCTTTGCTGTGAAAGCACCACCCAGCAGAGGAAACCTACAGGAACAGCTGATTTTATTCTGAAACAAGACCAGTAAATGCTTGTCTGAGAGATGGTTGAGGACGTGTTCAACATCAGGTTTTTTTATACAACTAAACTGGCTGCTAGTCGGCCATCTTGGATCTGACTCGAAAAACAGGTCAGGTAGGTATGGGAGCATGCGCCAGAGCAGCGCGTCACTGCGTCCACTTTCCGCTGGTACTCCAGGGGGCTCCGTCTGGCCATCCCCCAGGCAGATGCCTGGCCCATCCCCATCTCCTTGAGATGCCGATCAACCTGCTGCAACCACGAGGCACGTGGTCGGCCATTGGCCTCCTCCACTCACGAGACTCCCTCGCTGAGAGAATCTGGTGAGCAGGATCAGCCTCAGGAAAACGAGCCACATGTCCATACAGCCGCAGTTGACGCTCACGGACGATGTAGTTACAAATCTCATTTGAGTCTCTCTCAGCAACCGCTCGTTGGAAACAAAGGCCGACCAGTGATAGCCAAGGATTCTCCGAAGAGACCGGTACCAAAGGAATTAAGTCTCCGTCTCAGATCCCTGGTCAGAGTCCAAGTCTCACATCCATAGAGCAAGACTGGAAGCACCAAGGACCTGAAGAGTCGGACTTTCGTCCTCCGCAGAGGTACCGGCAGGCCACACCTCATTATCCAGTGAATCCATGACTCACCAGGCCCGACCCAGACGTCTATTGACCTCTGACTCACAGCCAGCAGAGACATGAATATCACTGCCAAGGTAAGTGAATCTCTCCATGACCTCAACATCCTCATACAAACAGGCACAGACAGGACAGCAGCATCCAAGATGTCATTGAAAGCCTGGATTTTAGTTTTGACCCAGGAAACCCGTAATCCCAGCGGCTCCAACTCCTCATTCAGCACCACGAGGGCCAAAAGGATATCTAGTGTCTCCGCAAACATGACTGCATCATCTGAGAAATCAAGGTCAGAGATCTTGACATTCCAAACGACGCACTGGGCTTGATCTCTCCGACATCCTCCCCAGAATCCAGTCACTAAAAGTGTAGGAGAGTACACACCCCCTAAAGAACTCCAGTAACAACTAGAAATAGTCAGAGATGGTACCACACATCTCACAGCACTCTCAGTACCAGAGTAGAGTTCAGACATCAGATCGATCAGTTTTGGTGGCACCCACGAAGACCAAGAACCTCCAGAGGACATCCCGATTCACTGAATCGAACGCTTTACAGAGATCACAATAAGCTACAAGCAGCCCCTGCCCAAACTCTCGTCTGCGTTCGGTGAGACCCAAAAAGCAAGGATACCGTCAATCGTTGACCTCTGTGGTGTAAAGCTGACTGCTCTGGATGCTGGTGCTCAAGCAGATGGTGGCGAACGCTATGAGAATTATCCGAGCAAAGACCTTGCCCGGCACTGAGAGCAGCGTCACACTCGGTAGTTGTTGCAGTCTTGGCGATCACCCTTCCCTTTCCAGAGAGGGACAACAAGGCCCTCTTCCAGTCATTGGGATGATGCTGTATTCCAGGCAGCTCGATGCCGACAACTCGCCTAGATGACGCCGACAATCGCCTAGATGACGCCGACAACTCGCCTAGATGATGCCGCCAACTTGAAAAACAATGACGTGCTTATGTAAGCCATCGTTCATTATCTGTGTGCCAAGTTTTAACAAGATCGGTAAATGCATGTCCGATAAATGGTTCAGGATGTGTTCGACACCGTGGGTTTTTTTTTACAACAAAAATAGCCCCAGCCGGCCATCTGGATCTCATGTGAAAAAACACATGACATGCATATGTACACCATCATGTGTCTGTTCAAGTATGAATAAAATCAGTCCATACATGTCCGAGATATTGTTGCGGACAGGACACACGCACGAATTGTTACGCACGGCACGCACGTGAAAATGGAGACCAAATCCACAAGCCCCAGTTTTCTGATTAAGTCCAATGGGGGGCTAATAATCAGAATCACTGCAATTTTACACAGGTGGAGGCCACTTAACTTGGTGTGTGATTTTGAAGGGGATTGGTTACACTTGAGCTAATTTACATTGCTATTATAAAAGGGGTGGGGGTGGACACTTGTACAACCAATATGTTCTCGGTTTGTATTTTTAAATTAATTTTCTGAAATTTATAGAATTTGCTTTTCACTTGGAAGTTGTGGGTAACAGTGTGCAATAAAGGTGGGAAAAGTCTGATTTAATGTGATTTAATTCCTGGCTATAAGGCAACAAAAGGTGAAAATTTTGATAGGGGGTGTAGAGGCACTGTATGATGATCCTCCAGATATGATGATGATGATGATGAAGAAATACCTTGCTGGAGGTTTTCGTCCTTTATTGAACAGTTTGGCCTTCAGTGATAATGTAGATGTAAAAATGGCTGCACGGCTATTGACTTTCTAAAGAAAGTGTGGGACTAACTTAGTATTTTCACAAAAAGTGAGGAGTGGGTGGGTTGGTGTGGATCTGATTTAGTGGGTTTCAACAAGAGAGGGTTGGGAGAGGGCGTAACTCCTCTGAGCCCCCGAAGGTGACCTGTACAGGACCTTTCTCAATTTCCTCGTTAAAGGCTGGCAGCTATGGCAATATATTATGTACCTGTACATGAGCCCATCAATGAAATAACTTAATTTTAGGAAAGTGAAAATATGTTGGCATAGAGTTCAATAAGGAACAAGACATTGATATCTGATCATGAACATTTAATGTTGTGGGTGAGCTGACTGGACAGAAGTGGAACAAATATTAACTTACCTTAGAGCTTACTCGCTGAAAAATTAACAGGATAAAAATAATAACAAGTATGAAGAACTTATTATGTTATTAAGGAGAAAAAAAAAGGAGCAATAACATTCCTATGCAAAAAAGATTTTGCACCCTCAGTGCAGCATTTTCGATTGAATTGCTGCATCGTCAATTTCTGGTGACGGCAACAAGGTCCATCAACCACGGAACGTCACACAAGCAATTGAGTGCTCCACACATCATTAACGTTGTTAACTTTTTTTTCTTTACTTTCATGAAGAACTGAATCTGAATTTTGTTTCCAATTTTGCTTCAGGTGGAATTTAATTCCTTTCCATTCCATGTACATTCCATTCCTGTCCTTGTTGTTAATGTAAATACTAATATTGATCAAAAGCTTTGTTCAGTCATTTCCATTAAATAACACTTCAACAACGACAGTGAAAAAAACACCCCGACAGGCCCATTGTTGTCAGGCTGGAAAAAAATATTTTTTTAAGGAGGAAAATAAATAAATAAACAAACGAATTAAATGAATGAATGCATAAGATCTAGATTGATCGCTATTGATGAATGTGTCCTATTTTTTTCATTCACTCTGCTTTTTCTTCACATTTCCTTTACCAGGTCACAATTGCTTCAATGAGACAGGCATTGCTTATCGTGGGACGGCCAGCGTCACGAGATCAGGCAGGCAGTGCCAGCCATGGAACTCCCAATACCACACGCCCATTCCCTAACGGCAGGAACCCACCGGGAGCTAGCAGGAGGACATGCATACTGCCGTAACCCAGGAGGCAAACACTCTGAACCATGGTGCTTCCACACCGATGAGGGCATGCGGTCAGAACTCTGTGACATCCCTGCTTGTGGTGAGAGAACACTGGATTGATGCAGTATGTGCAGCGGTTATTTCTTTAATTGCTACGGTGCTCTATCTTTGAATTAACAATTTAGAACTATAGACCTTATTATCCGATAGCATGCTACAGAGGTAGCCACTGTATTGAAAGATGAATCAAAATATCCGTGCCAAAGTACGCTGCTTGCATGGCACCACCATGCAGAGATGCCACCATTATCACCGACAGGTAGTCTGTTCTCGGATGTAGGTGTGTTATATCATTTTCTTTTCATAAATTGCAAGGTTCCCAATATCGTTACAATGAGCAATAATAATTTCACATTGTCCTGGCAATAGCCTGTCAATTTTTGGACAGACAGTAGTCCGTCTTTTTTGTGTCATTACAGGAAACAAATTCAAATTTCAAACTGTTAACTATGACCTATCATTGAACTGTTAACTATCCTTGTTGAATTTTTGGTTCACGAGCCAGTAATTGGTTCACGAGCCAGTAAGTGACCACTATTTCGTTATGGTGTGTGTGTGTCTGTCTGTCTGTCCCGAGCATAGCTCCGTGGGTTTTTGATCCGATCTTGATAAAATAGGGTGTGAGGTTTGTATCATGATCTAGTGTGTTTTTCCGGAGAATGGGCATGCTGCGCCCATTATGGCGGAGCCACGCCCAAAAAAACATGTGTTTTAGGAGGTAGCCGTTTCAAGTTACATCTTGTCCGAGGGGGTTTGCGAATCTGGCAGGGGTTTCGGTATTTGGTTGCCCAATGGCACCTGCATACCCCACGGAGCTCGATTTTTCATTTTCGTCCAAGGTCAAGGTCACAAGGTCATGAACTTAGAAAATGTCAAAAAAATCAATAAATTGGGCATCGAGCTCCCAGGGTTTTCAACTGTTTTCGAATGAAAATTGGTATGCAAGTAGTGCTCTTCGAGTACTACAACTTTCATCATTTACGTTTTTCCCGATTCCCGCCAGTTTGCCCGTGGCGTCCCTCGTGAACCATCGCCGTCTCCAGACTTGTCTATTTTATATCCTTAAAAGGGAAATAAAGTACAAAAATTCAATTAAACCCAAATCTAGTTTTTCTCATCAATTGTAATTGACTTACTTTCACTTGAGCTTAAATGTTTCTTTCCTTGCTCTGTGTTGACTGACATTATGAGAATGCTCTCAGCTATGGGGCTAGTTATTATTCATACAAGGGTGTGGTGGACTAAATGGAGAGAATTAAAATTAAGAAAAGGGAGAGCACATGGGAGGGAGGATTGAGAGAAAGGAGATTTGAGGAAATGTGGGAAAACTGGAGAAAGAGATTTAATTTTTTTTTTTTGTACACACACTTGGGTTCGTGGAAGATATTTAATTAGTACACTGAATGGATCAGGAAACAACGGGACAAAAAAGAACAGTTGAAAGAGGGGGAAACACCAACGGCAGGGTTGAAGGCCAAGGTAGCGGTAGACTTGGACAAACAATGGGTATGGGAGGAATGAGGGGCAGGAGAGGATGCATAGGGTGGACAAGATGGATACAGAAAGAAACTCTCAGGAAGAAAACTGGAAATTTGTAAGGAGAGATTGGGGTGAGGTGGGGGGAGGGGGGGAGCACGGGTACAAAAAATCATGGTTTTGGATTGGGGACGATCTGAACATGGTCGTGAACGGTTGTCTTGAAGACTTGGAGGGAAGAATGAGATTGAAGAAGTGTGGAAGTTGGTTCCCCAGGTGGGAGAAAAGAAGAACAAATGAGTGGAGGTGAGAAGCGGTCCTGGATTTAGGGTCGTTTCACCAGAAGGGAGTTGATGCTGGACCGTGTGACCCTGCAGAAATCTGGGGGGACAAAGCACAGAAAGAGCAGAGGGTGCAAGACCAGAAAGGAGGCGGGAGATTCATCACGGGAGATTCAATAATCTTGAAGGTCTTGGTTTCACAGTGTCAAGCAGAATAAGGTGTGAGGCAGGGGAGCCGGCCCAGAGGGGAGAGCAGTACTACACTAAGTTGCAGATGAGGCCTTGGGATAGATAAAAGTTCAGAAGTCCCAAGGAAAGACTTTGCATGATGGAGGATTCCCAGTCAGCAGCTGGCTTTGAAGGCCAACTTAGATATGCGGTTTGCCCAAGAAAGATTATGGCTGATGGTGAGCCCAAACGTTTGAGTGACAATCTCCAAGAGGATTGTTAAAGATGGATATGGGAGGGTTTGCTAGAAGGTCTTTTTGGAGTGACAGATTGAGAGTGTGAGATTCTCAGGATTGAAAGACATGTTCCAAGTGTTTGATCAGTTTGTGATTTTGTCAGGTCTGAAGAAAGGGAAGAGGCTGCAGCCTTCCTGTCTGAAGGATGAGGATGTCACAGCAGAGGGTGCAGTCATTTGCAAAGAGATGAAGAGGATTTTACAGATATTCATAGAGATCATTCATGAAGAAAAGAGTAAATAGAGAGAGAGTAAGAAGAAAAGAGCAAATAGTTTGAGGGTAAATAGAGGTAAGCAAGGTAATGTATGGTTATCTGTGAAGTATGTGGTCCACAAATGTTGTTCACAAGGTTCACTAAAAAGGTCCACAAATTTTGCAAAAATAATAAATAGATAGCCACAATAAGGAAAAACAACCTCAAAGAAAGATATAATAGCAATGACAATAATTATAATAATAATAATAGAGCCACAAGTAAGCAATCTGATACCCCTTTCCCTCTGCTTTGAGAGCAGAACAGGGCCCATCGAGTCACTCCAGCGTGCTCTACATCCTCATTCCTAGCGTGGCATCCCACTTGTTGTGGCTCTGCTTTTCCTGTGGGTCTGCTTGTTCCGCAATCATCGCAAGCCACCTTCGACCGCTTCAGCGCCACCCGTGCACCCACCAGCCAAGCCAACACAATCACAAGCTTGGAGATGGCACAGCTCGGAGCCTACAGGCTCCAGGTTTTCTTCAACAATATCATGCATATTTATATTGTCACAACACCATTGCAATGTTGAAAATATAACATTGACCCTGTGGTTATGATATAAACATGACCACTGAATATGTTGATTACTTTGATTCTAAAACTAGTTATATCCTTTCCTTCATTGTTTTTTTAAATTTCACGAGAAACAATTGTCCTTTCCTGCTTTGGGCCTTGTACAGGAGATATCAGCTCACCAACACTCATGTCACATTCCTATTCCTTCATAATGTTGCAAGTATCAGCAATTCAAATGCTGGCATTAACAGGCAGTGGAAAAGGCTCGTGCCACCTGTTGTTACAGCAAAATAAATTACTTGTGAACTTTTATCTTTATATTCTGCACCCCGCCTTATATATAATTTTTAGCAACCGCACACCTTGACCTCAATTTTTATTTCTGCCTTTTTTCACCACAAAAAGTGTACGCAGGTTATGTTTTTACCCAGTTTGTTGGGTCGCCGAAATAGGTGTTGGGTCGCCGAAATAGGTCACCCTTTATTGTCAGTAATTCTGTCTGTTTGTTTGGTGTTGTTTGGATGTTGTTCGTTTGTCATCAGCATAATTGGTAGTAAACGTGGCCGATTTTGAACC
>CM068958.1:110066927-110080913 GCA_035128595.1 Eptatretus atami | reverse complement strand
CCCGCCTGCTGCTCTCAGTACGCCATCCCATCACTCTGCTTGTATGCCTTCCCGCCATGTGTCCTGGTGGGGTTCGGCTCACCAGCACCACGGCGCCTCTGCGGGATGAGTGCGACATCTTGGAGAATGACCTTTGCCGTACAGAGTTTGTATTGGCACGCTCGAACCCTTCCCTACTGCTGCGACTCAGGCTGCCTGACTGCGGTGCACTCCCTGTAGCTCCCGACCCCAGAAAGCACCTGTGTGCGTGTGGAATCCCGCTCGCGGAGCTCATCAATCGAGGTACACAACGTCGCTATACGCCCTTACTTTCTTGGTACTGTTATCAAACCAATACTATGGGGTGTGTGAAAGGGGTGGAAAAAATAAATTTTTGCAACTTTTTGCACCACTTTGTAAGCACTTGTGTACATTTTGTAATACAGCCTTACAAGTGAAAAACTTTTTCATCTTACAGATATTGTTATCACATGAGCTATCAAAACAACACCTTCATTGTCTTTGCTCAAGAAACATTGTACCACAGCTGCATCTTAAACCAGTATGGAAATGTCTCACCCACTGCTGTGTGCAAGAGAACCCACTTCCTTCATGTTGGGCCTTTAATATCTAAACCTTAAGAATGATCAAACTCTTCATAACTGATTGTTGGCTGATATCAAACGGTACCAAACAAAATCAAAAATTCAGGAGATATCTCTTGCGATGCTTAACAAGTGAATTATTGTTTTCAAGCACCGATTATGGGTGGTGGTGGGTGTAAAAATCTGTGAGAGTGCTAATGGTTGGTCATGGAAGAGGAGCAAGGGTGAAACACACCATACGTCCCAACTTTGCTAGCTGTCTATGAGGGTCCACCCAATGGCTAGGGGTTGCCAGATTTGACATGTGCCGCAGCGAGCGTGTAAGTGCATGTCATAACGGGTGGGATTCGGGGCCCGCCTTAGGGATCCAAAGCCAAGGGTATTAGGTGATCTCTGGTGCATTCTCAGCTGGTTTGAAGCACTATTTACAACATGATTCAGCCAGTTTTTCCTAAAAAAAAATGTTATATTGGTGTGAAGCCACCACAGGTTTTGCTGTTTGTTGAGAAAAAATCAAGCATCTCCTTGAATTAAAACACTCAGTCATACAGTTCTTCGAGAGACAAATAATTAAGGCTTTTAAACAAAGTTATTTAACAAAGAATTAAGGATAACTTCACGCATGTGCATTATGACTACAGTGTTAGTTGAATTTCTACTCCTTTGCTGTAAGTCGAGGAATCTGACTACACAATGTATTCACTACACAGTTCATCTTAGTCAGCAGTGCCAATGTGGTCAAGTTATATGCACCTGCTGAAAGCTTTACCTCTGGAGAAGTCTCCCATCCATCCATTGGAATCATACTCTGTGCAGAGCATTGGTGTGCCTAAGCAGTCTCCTTGCTATTGGACACAATCCTGGACAGGTCACCACTCCGACACAGGATACCAGCAAGCTGGCACTCATTTTGACGACCTCAGAAGGATGACAGGCAGAAGTCAACCCCACCTGGTATTAATTCAACAACCAAGCAAGATTTGAACTCAGGACCCTAGGATCCCAAGCCCACCACCCAACACCATTAAGCCAACACCAGGTTGGAGAAGTGTTGCAGAAACCAAAACTCTTCTCCAGGGAAAAGTCAAAAGCTGGTGTTACACACCAGAAAAATTAAAACCACAATTAGAGTAATATTATAATTTATGAGCAAAACAGGAAAAAAGTTACGTGAGACAAACATACGAAAGTCTCGTTCTTACTATTGTGGTTTACCAGGTGGATGCTAGGTCATAATTTTAACCATTCTCATTGGAAGTTAGTGAATGAATTAACTATTTTCTGCTTTTTCTGTGCATCACCAGCAGGTTGGATCCTTCTTCAAGCCATTACAATAGGAAAGCCCAAAATAAAGAAGCCACAGAATGAGAAGTACAGTGACAATTGTACTGTGGTATTAAACCGTGCATTCACTGTTGCAAGATTCCTGAAAGTCTCGTTCTTATTGGCTGTTGTGCTAAGCTTCCGAAATAATCATTCTGAATGCTGTTATGTGAAGCTAACTTTTTGCATGGAACCAAGGTTCATTGAAATCAAGTGATGATTTATTATCGGGTCGGCGGTCACCGGGGTTGGAAGTGAAAATGCAGGCCAAACCCGCCAGATGTGGGTTACTTGGAACCATCGACATTCTGATACTTAAATGCAATTTCACAAAAATCACTCCAAAAATCCCACATCATATCTCTATAAAATAGAACATTATGAGCAAAACTTTACATCCACTTTTATGAAACGAGCCTAAAACAATATTTGAATAGCTGAGCAATTAAAAAATACCACCTTTTTCAGCGTACGGGTCAATGCTGTACTTTTTTTTTTCCAGGAAGTCCAGGCCTTGACTTGTTTTCATAATCGACTTATCTGTGGTTTAAGACGTTGAATTGCATAAATGAAAATAAATTGTAAAGTGTGATATTTTCTGAAATAAATTGTGTAATTGTTAATTTAAAACACACCGCAGCAAGTTTCCACAATGTCGTGGATGCGTTGATAGAAAGTGCGACATTAAGCAAAACGATGTGAAGCAGGCGAGATATTCCCAGAAACGTCGTGTTATAATGGAGGATGCGTCCCAGGGCACATTTTCGGTCACCCAACATAACTTTAACCTCACTAAACTACACATTCGAGACAAATATAAACAGGTCAAAAAAGAAAACAAATTAAATATGTGCACAAAGACAATGAAATAAACAGTTACAAGGAAACTCACCAAAAATGTAGGAATGTTGGGCTGGAAGACAAAGCGGAGGTCATCTTGAGTGATATGGCCCTCCCGTCGTCCTGATCAGGCTTTGGGTGTGTCACGCGGTAAATCTGGAATCGAGAAATCTCTGATCCAGCTGTCAAATGGGGTGCAGCGAATCCAGATTGGAGAAGTTGTCACCGAGGTGCGAGATGGTGCGATCAGAGCGCCAGAGAAATACGAAATATTGTACAAAGACTAATCTCATGTTGAGAAAACCAAGAAGGCTAATTGTGGCTGCAAAGCTAGGTGGACAAACATTGAGTGCTTGTATTACAACGTCAGGTGTTCATATTTATTCAGTCGTGAACTGCGACAAAATGTAATGTACTATGAGCCAGTGCTGATAATGATTCTGTACATCTATCTATAATTCCAGCAATCTCTGTGTGTGTGTGTCTGTGTGTGTGTGTGTGTCTGTGACCGCTGTTTCTCGACAACCACTGGTCCGATCTGATTGAAACTTGCCAGGTATATTGCTGGGGACCTGAGGATGTGCCTTTTCAAGGTTTGATATTAATCGGACAAATGGTTCCCAAGTTATGGCCATTTATTTACCAAACCAATGACAAGACACGTTGTTGCGTGGGCGTGGCCGATGGGGAAGGGAAGCTCAGCCGCGTTCCCCATTACGGGTTACAACGTACAGGCTTCCGGAGAGTGATGACTTCGTGTATTCTAATAATTTCTCGATTTCTTATGCGCATTTATAGATAAACACAATGCCCAAGTTATGATCGTTTTCATATTAGACGGTGCATAAATTTCGGTAACATCAGAGTGCTGGTATGCTCCGAACCAGGAAGTAAATTTTTTTCTCTCTTCTTTCTCTTTTTGTTTTCCTTGCGACGACATTGCGAAAAGGTAAAATACGTTGGCGCTAATTGAATAATTGGCCATTAAAACTAAATTGCGAATAATCATAACTGCGATATGCGAACTTCCGGGCAACGCACGTAGGGCACGCGAGAGCGAAGAAACGGCCTGTGTGGTTGTGTTTCTTGCTCGCCTTGAATATTTATTTATCAAATTATTTTTTTTTTTTTACGGGCACGTACTAGTTGTTTTAAATACTGTACCTCTGTATGATAACAAACATGTTGATAAACTATTTACATTCCTAATTTATCTGACAGGTGCACACGCAAAGTAGTAAAAACAATATGCACAAATCAACTCGTTAATATTCAGACCCTGGAAGTACCAGAGAGGAATTAACACATCTGTTGTTCGGACTGACTGACAGTTTGGCGAACTACTATAATTGATCGAGATTTGCTTTAACATACTTCTGGGCCTCTTTTTTTAAGAGGCCTTGATATCTCAAAAGCCTTTGACAGAGTTTGGCATCAGGGTCTGATATCCAAGCTTCCCTCTTTCAGCTCTCCTCCTTCACTCTGCTCTCTCATATCGAGCTTTCTCTCCGACCGCTCTATCTCCGTAATTGTCGATGTTCAATATTGACCCCATCCCTATCAACAGCGGTCTGGGAAGCTTCCCTCACATCTGGGGAGGTTCCAGCTCCACATACTTACTGGACAGAATTGAATCAAAGTTATTTGACTTCTCAACTCTACCAATGTGACCTCAAAACTCGACCCGCTCAAATTACGCCGCATAGTGGGCTCTCTTGCTCTTTTCTACAGACATTACTTCGTTTCTGCTCACAAGAACTTGCTACTTGTGTACCTCCACCATAAGTGAGACCAAGGAATATTCGACAAGCCACTACATCACATGATTATTGTGTGGCCATTGGCAACTCAAGGGTGGGCCGTTACGATGTTTGTTTCTTCCCCTCCACTGCCAAACTCTGGAACTCTTTACTTCTCATGTCTTCCCAAACACTTATGACCTTCCCCTTTTCAAAAATCAGATTTTTTACTTCTCAAAAACTCTTAGTCTATTCGCCTCTTCTTACTTTTCTATTCATGCAGTTTTTTTTATTTAAGGCTTGGCCTTGATGAGGACGATTCAGTCCGTGCCTGAAGCCTTCAACTTAAAATAAACAAAATACTCACAATTGACTTATCGATGAATGAAGGAAATAAAAAATGTCAAAATTATCCAATTCGACTGAAATCCACATGACTATCCGCCGAAAAACACGGTAATAAACCACAAAAAATTCATCTCTTTTTCGTTTTTTCATCCATTCAAAGGATGCCAGCAAAGTAAAGCCCTTGCGGTTCTGATTTCAGCCACTCGATGTTCAACAACCATTCCTGTAGCATCCGTGGATGATGCAACTCATTTACAGTACCAATAGAAAGTCGACACCCCCTTCAAAATTTTCACCTTTGTTGACTTATTGCCTGAAATTAATTTGCGTTAAATTTGATTTTTTTTTCCACCTTTATTTACACATTGTAACCCACAACTTCCAAGTGAAAAACAAATTCTACAAATTTCATTTGTTTTTCGGCGGATAAGTCAATGTGGAATTTCAGTCGAATTGGATAATTTTGACATTTTTTATTTCCTTCATTCATCGATAAGTCAATTGTGAGTATTTTGTTTATTTTAAGTTGAAGGCTTCAGGCACGGACTGAATCGTCCTCATCAAGGCCAAGCCTTAAATAAAAAAAACTGCATGAATAGAAAAGTAAGAAAGAGAGAATAGACTAAGAGTTTTGAGAGAAGTAAAAATCTGATTTTTGAAAAAGGAAGGTCATAAGTGTTTGGGAAGACATGAGAAAGTAAAGAGTTCCAGAGTTTGGCAGTGGGAGGAAGAAACAAACATCGTAACGGCCCACCCTTGAGTTGCCAATGGCCACACATAATCATGTGATGTAGTGGCTTGTCGAATATTCTTGGTCTCACTTATGGTGGAGGTACACAAGTAGCAAGTTCTTGTGAGCAGAAACCGAAGTAATGTCTGTAGAAAAGAGCAAGAGAGCCACTATGCGGCGTAATTTGAGCGGGTTGAGTTTTGAGGTCACATTGGTAGAGTTGACAGTCAAATAACTTTGAATTCAATTCTGTCCAGTAAGTATGTGGAGCTGGAACCTCCCCAGATGTGAGGGAAGCTTCCCAGACCGCTGTTGATAGGGAATGGGGTCAATATTGAACCATCGACAATTACGGAGATAGAGCGGTCGGAGAGAAAGCTCGATATGAGAGAGCAGAGTGAAGGAGGAGAGCTGAAAGAGGGAAGCTTGGATATCAGACCCTGATGCCAAACTCTGTCAAAGGCTTTTGAGATATCAAGGCCTCTTAAAAAAAGAGGCCCAGAAGTATGTATAAGACAAATCTCGATCAATTATAGTAGTTCGCCAAACTGTCAGTCAGTCCGAACAACAGATGTGTTAATTCCTCTCTGGTACTTCCAGGGTCATGAATATTAACGAGTTGATTTGTGCATATTGTTTTTACTACTTTGCGTGTGCACCTGTCAGATAAATTAGGAATGTAAATAGTTTATCAACATGTTTGTTATCATACAGAGGTACAGTATTTAAAACAACTAGTACGTGCCCGTAAAAAAAATAAAAATAATAATAATTTTGATAAATAAATATTCAAACCGCGAGCAAGAAACACCAACCACACAGGCCGTTTCTTCGCTCTCGCGTGCCCGTACGTGCGTTGCCCGGAAGTTCGCATATCGCAGTTATGATTATTCGCAATTTAGTTTTAATGGCCAATTATTCAATTAGCGCCAACGTATTTTACCTTTTCGCAATGTCGTCGCAAGGAAAAACAAAAAGAGAAGAGAAGAGAGAAAAAAAATTTACTTCCTGGTTCGGAGCATACCAGCACTCTGATGTTACCGAAATTTATGCACCGTCTAATATGAAAACGATCATAACTTGGGCCATTGTGTTTATCTATAAATGCGCATAAGAAATCGAGAAATTATTAGAATACACGAAGTCATCACTCTCCGGAAGCCTGTACGTTGTAACCCGTAATGGGGAACGCGGCTGAGCTTCCCTTCCCCCATCGGCCACGCCCACGCAACAACGTGTCTTGTCATTGGTTTGGTAAATAAATGGCCATAACTTGGGAACCATTTGTCCGATTAATATCAAACCTTGAAAAGGCACATCCTCAGGTCCCCAGCAATATACCTGGCAAGTTTCAATCAGATCGGACCAGTGGTTGTCGAGAAACAGCGGTCACAGACACACACACACACAGACACACACACAGAGATTGCTGGAATTATAGATAGATGTACAGAATCATTATCAGCACTGGCTCATAGTACATTACATTTTGTCGCAGTTCACGACTGAATAAATATGAACACCTGACGTTGTAATACAAGCACTCAATGTTTGTCCACCTAGCTTTGCAGCCACAATTAGCCTTCTTGGTTTTCTCAACATGAGATTAGTCTTTGTACAAATATTCGTATTTCTCTGGCGCTCTGATCGCACCATCTCGCACCTCGGTGACAACTTCTCCAATCTGGATTCGCTGCACCCCATTTGACAGCTGGATCAGAGATTTCTCGATTCCAGATTTACCGCGTGACACACCCCAAAGCCTGATCAGGACGACGGGAGGGCCATATCACTCAAGATGACCTCCGCTTTGTCTTCCCAGCCCACAAATTCCTACATTTTTGGTGAGTTTCCTTGTAACTGTTTATTTCATTGTCCTTTGTGCACATATTTAATTTGTTTTCTTTTTTGACCTGTTTAATATTTGTCTCGAATGTGTAGTTTAGTGAGGTTAAAGTTATGTTAGGGTGACCGAAAATGTGCCCTGGGAACGCATCCTCCCATTATAACACGACGTCTCTGGGAATATCTCGCCTGCTTCACATCGTTTTGCTTAATGTCGCACTTTCTATCAACGCATCCACGACATTGTGGAAACTTGCTGCGGTGTGTTTTAAATTAACAATTACACAATTTATTTCAGAAAATATCACACTTTACAATTTATTTTCATTTATGCAATTCAACGTCTTAAACCACAGATAAGTCGATTATGAAAACAAGTCAAGGCCTGGACTTCCTGGAAAAAAAAAAGTACAGCATTGACCCGTACGCTGAAAAAGGTGGTATTTATTTAATTGCTCAGCTATTCAAATATTGTTTTAGGCTCGTTTCATAAAAGTGGATGTAAAGTTTTGCTCATAATGTTCTATTTTATAGAGATATGATGTGGGATTTTTGGAGTGATTTTTGTGAAATTGACATTTAAGTATCAGAATGTCGATGGTTCCAAGTAACCCACATCTGGCGGGTTTGGCCTGCATTTTCACTTCCAACCCCGGTGACCCGCCGACCCGATAATAAATCATCACTTGATTTCCAATGAACCTTGTGTCTCCATGCAAAAAGTTAGCTTCACATAACAGCCAATCAGAATGATTATTTCGGAAGCTTAGCACAACAGCCAATAAGAACGAGACTTTCAGGAATCTTGCAACAGTGAATGCACGGTTTAATACCACAGTACAATTGTCACTGTACTTCTCATTCTGTGGCTTCTTTATTTTGGGCTTTCCTATTGTAATGGCTTGAAGAAGGATCCAACCTGCTGGTGATGCCACAGAAAAAGCAGAAAATAGTTAATTCATTCACTAACTTCCAATGAGAATGGTTAAAATTATGACCTAGCATCCACCTGGTAAACCACAATAGTAAGAACGAGACTTTCGTATGTTGTCTCACGTAACTTTTTTCCTGTTTTGCTCATAAATTATAATATTACTCTAATTGTGGTTTTAATTATTTCTGGTGTGTAACACCAGCTTTTGACTTTTCCCTCTGGAGAAGAGTTTTGGTTTCTGCAACACTTCTCCAACCTGGTGTTGGCTTAATGGTGTTGGGTGGTGGGCTTGGGATCCTAGGGTCCTGAGTTCAAATCTTGCTTGGTTGTTGAATTAATACCAGGTGGGGTTGACTCTGCCTGTCATCCTTCTGAGGTCGTCAAAATGAGTGCCAGCTTGCTGGTATCCTGTGTCGGAGTGGTGACCTGTCCAGGATTGTGTCCAATAGCCAAGGAGACTGCTTAGGCACCACCAATGCTCTGCACAGAGTATGATTCCAATGGATGGATGGGAGACTTCTCCAGAGGTAAAGTCTTCAGCAGGTGCATATAACTCTGACCACATTGGCACTGCTGACTAAGATGAACTGTGTAGTGAATACATTGTGATAGTCAGATTCCTCGACTTACAGCAAAGGAGTAGAAATTCAACTAACACTGTAGTCATAATGCACATGCGTGAAGTTATCCTTAATTCTTTGTTAAATAACTTTGTTTAAAAGCCTTAATTATTTGTCTCTCGAAGAACTGTATGACTGAGTGTTTTAATTCAAGGAGATGCTTGATTTTTTCTCAACAAACAGCAAAACCTGTGGTGGCTTCACACCAATATAACATTTTTTTTTAGGAAAAACTGGCTGAATCATGTTGTAAAATAGTGCTTCAAACCAGCTGAGAATGCACCAGAGATCACCTAATACCCTTGGGCTTTGGATCCCTAAGGCGGGCCCCGAATCCCACCCGTTATGACATGCACTTACACGCTCGCTGCCGGCACATGTCAAATCTGGCAACCCCTAGCCATTGGGTGGACCCTCATAGACAGCTAGCAAAGTTGGGACGTATGGAATGTGTTTCACCCTTGC
The DNA here is from genome assembly GCA_035128595.1 of Eptatretus atami. Taxonomy (NCBI): domain Eukaryota; kingdom Metazoa; phylum Chordata; class Myxini; order Myxiniformes; family Myxinidae; genus Eptatretus; species Eptatretus atami. The sequence goes on along the minus strand of CM068958.1, from coordinate 110,071,485 downwards.
TCCTCTTCCATGACCAACCATTAGCACTCTCACAGATTTTTACCACCCACCACCACCCATAATCGGTGCTTGAAAACAATAATTCACTTGTTAAGCATCGCAAGAGATATCTCCTGAATTTTTGATTTTGTTTGGTACCGTTTGATATCAGCCAACAATCAGTTATGAAGAGTTTGATCATTCTTAAGGTTTAGATATTAAAGGCCCAACAAATGAAGGAAGTGGGTTCTCTTGCACACAGCAGTGGGTGAGACATTTCCATACTGGTTTAAGATGCAGCTGTGGTACAATGTTTCTTGAGCAAAGACAATGAAGGTGTTGTTTTGATAGCTCATGTGATAACAATATCTGTAAGATGAAAAAGTTTTATCACTTGTAATGGCTGTATTACAAAATGTACACAAGTGCTTACAAAGTGGTGCAAAAAGTTGCAAAAATTTATTTTTTCCACCACCCTTTCACACACCCCATAGTATTGGTTGTGATAACAGTACCAAGAAAGTAAGGGCGTATAGCGACGTTGTGTACCTCGATTGATGAGCTCCGCGAGCGGGATTCCCACACGCACACAGGTGCTTTCTTGCGGGTCGGGAGCTACAGGGAGTGCACCGCAGTCAGGCAGCCTGAGTCGCAGCAGTAGGGAAGGGTTCGAGCGTGCCAATACAAACTCTGTACGGCAAAGGTCATTCTCCAAGATGTCGCACTCATCCCGGCAGAGGCGCCGTGGTGCTGGTGAGCCGAACCCCACCAGGACACATGGCGGGAAGGCATACAAGCAGAGTGATGGGATGGCGTACTGAGAGCAGCGGTCAGACAGGTGATTAGAGGTACCCATCATGGTAAATGCAGCTGCAATATCAAATGAGCAAAAGAAAAATGTGAGAGTATGAAAAAATAAAAGTTTATCAACACTTGTTATTCATGATCAGAAACAAAACGAAAAATGAAGATGCAAGAGAAGTCTGACAATTCAAATGTTATCTGAAACACCACAATATCCTTTTGTTAGCATGCGAGGATTAATTAGTATGTCCATGGACTATTGGGCAAGTAGAACAAATAACTGGCAGCATTGTGTATACATTCATTCATGTTGGCCTGTTAGCATTCCCATTTGAACTTTCAGTTCAGGATGTGGAGAACACAGGTTCAATTCCCATGAGTTTTTTTTTCCATTGTCAACTGATTTCCTTGTCATGCATGCATAAAGTACTGCACATGATATTTACAAATCTCCTGCATGCAATTTATTTACAAGCCTCGTATTTATGTAAAAAAAACATGAATAAGGGGATAGAATTGTTGAAAAAATAACTACAGAGAGGAGTACAAAGACCTTTATGTAAGTTTATAAATTGCTGATGACCCCTCAAAGTTAAATTATCACCTCCACCACCGAAGGTGGACGGAGGTTATGTTTTCACCCCCTATCTGTTTGATTGTCTGTCTGTAGTTATGGACAGTCGGACAAAATTTGCAGGATAGGTTGAGTGTGTGACAAGGACGAATTGAGTCGATTTTGGTGAAATTCTGGATCTGGATACGGATACGATTTATTTATTTATTTAATTTTTAAAGTGATTCTTCAATATTGCGAGATTATGCCTGGTGATGGCTTAATGGTTAGGGTGGTGGGCTTGGGATTCTATGGTCCTGAATTCAAATCCTCCTTTCCGTTTAATTAATACCAGGTGGGGTTGACTCTGCCTGTCATCCTTCCGAGGTTGGCAAAATGAGTACCAGCTTGCTGGTATCCTGTGTCAGAGTGGTGACCCGTCCGGGATTGTGCCCAATAGCCCAGGACACCGCTTAGGCAGCACAAACACTCTGCACAGAGTATGGTCCTGATGGATGGATGGAACATTGAGAGATTGTGCAAAAAAACGATATGTGGAATGATATTTCAAAATGTTGTGGATGGATTATGACAAAGCTTGGTGGATGAGTTGGGTACGTGACAAGAACAAGCTGGTTATAATTTGGCTAAGGTCTGCTTCAGATTCGGCCTATCAAAACGAAAATTGTTCAGCCAGGTGGAGGTATTCACTCTACCAAGTGCCATTGTAGTTTTAATTGTACCAGTGGACACAACTATTGGAAGGGGATAGATCATGAACAAAATTATACATCTGGATTTTATTTCGTTTACGTAATTTGCAATTGTTTAACTGATGAATGACCAGATCAGGTGGTGTAATGGTTAGAGTGGCTATGCCTAGTCTTGGAGGTGGGTGGTTCGAACCTTACCCCGGCTGTGTCTTACCAAGACTTTAAAAATGATGTGCACTGCTTCCTCACTTGATGATCAGATTTTAAAATAGGATAGAGTGTGAACAAACAACGATACATTGGCAACTGTTGTTGATTACAGCAAACAACTACATGGAGGATGATTACAGCAAGCTAACCTATGCACACAGTAAGTTTAATTTTGAATTTGTTGGTTAGTCTCTTTTTTCTTCTTAGACTCATGGACATTGAGGAGATTAGGGTCTTTCCTTTCAGCATGTTCGGCTCATAGAGGAGCTTGTACACTTGTATTCCGTGGAAGCAATGTTATTGGGGAGATATGAAAAAAAGACCTCAACATTATATATCGGATTTGAACCTGGCATTGCAGCATGATGAGCAAAGTGCTCAGATGGGAATGGCAAACAGGCCAAACTGTTTTGTTTGACAAATTTCTGGTTACTACCTGTGATGTGGTTTTCCAGCTTCCCTTGCATTTCCAAAGAGTCGACGTAGATGCTGCGGTTGCCAATGAATCTTGCACATGCGATTCCACGGTAGGGTTGGCAGAATCCTGCAGTACCCGCGCCACTGCCGCCAAAGAATTATGGGTGTACAGGGAAACCAGTTTAGAGTTGAGGTTCCATCAATAATCCATACAACAAATTATTTGTTATTGTGAGTTCCAGGCAAATAGAGCTTCAAATTTTGATATTAACAAAATTTTAATGAAATATAACAAAGAAGGAACTGAAGCTATCAGTTCCCCACCTTTTGGATCTGGGTAATATGAAAACTAAATCTTGAACGGTTTTTGAAATATTGCGTACACAAGGCAAGTTACCGAGATGATTGCCATGACAACATAATTCAGTCAATCACAGCCGCAAACTAATCAGGTTGAGATAATATCATGAGGAATATATATCTGCAATATGAAAGCTAAATGTTCAACGGCTTTTGAAATATTGCGTACACAAAAGTACATGGACAGATGATCGGTCGGTCGGCCAGTCGGATGTTGCTCATTTTAATGTCCCCCGTCTCCAACATTGTCGGAGGGGCAGAGGACAATAATATGAACCGAACATGCAAACACAAAAAAAATTGGCAATGATTATGATAAAGAACAACTATTTTTTGTAGTTCTGGTCTTAACTTTTATATAAACATTGTATCAGCAGACAGGGCACAAAAATGAAAAATGTACATCTTCATTCTTCTCGGGCCATCTCCCATGATGTGGGGCTGATGTTTGACCAGAGCTGATGTGAGCAGGGGTTAGGCCAGGGTCCTGGTAATAACTTGCCTACTATTTGTTGAGAGACTGCACCATGGGATATTTAACATCCACCAGCAACAGTGCTCGTAGTTGTTACACCCAATTTAATGTCCATCCGAGGAATGACACATTTTGCAATGTAGCGCCCTGCCTGTGAAGCACAAATCCCACAGTTTGTTGTGGGGCTGGAATCAAACCCAGACTATATAACTCAAAGGTAAGTTTTCTACCTCTGCACATTCCTATTGGATACTGGATCACTCTTCTGATTTTAGAATGATTCATACAGAATATAATCTTCTTCCGAAAACCTTTTATTTTGTTTAATCAGCCCGACATACAAACATTGATAAGAGATCATCAAGTCAAAGGAAGGAAAAAAATAATTGAAGTGCTTTGTATTTGAACATTCTATACCCACAATTACATTCACACAAATCAGGAGTTTCAGTCAATCCTGAAGCATGATGACAAGTTGTACATTTGAGAAGTCTATGATTGTTATTTTTTTGGCAAATTAAGTTGTTATTGTATACCAAAACTAGAACGACAACCTTCGTCACGACGTCGCCAGATATGCCTCCGCCCACATTATTCCATCATTATAATAATTGTACCAAGTTTGATTTAAATCCCTGAACCCAGATTTAAAATATTAAATTATTCTGGCTGCCAGACCCTACATCCGATCAGGCTGAAATTTAAAACATATATTCCACATGTCTGCTCAATCGTAACTGTGACGTTTCACATTGATTAATGAAGCGGTTCAAGAGAAAGATTTTTGAAAAACAATTTCATTCCCACGACGTCCTCTTTATCAAATTAAATTCAGAATAGGTGGCCGATAACGTCTTAGGAGTTTCACGTTGATCGGTTAAGGCTTTTTGTCCAACATGGCTGCTAGACCATGTGACCGATGATGTTGAAATTTTCAACCAATATTCCCCATGCCGAGTCGATCATATTTTGAAAAAATGATTTCTCTGAAGCCGCTTTGTCTTTCGATGCGAGACTTTGCAGTGATGATCCACTACTGTTGCTACA
>CM068958.1:110046029-110066917 GCA_035128595.1 Eptatretus atami | reverse complement strand
TGAACAATGATCTCATCAGTCACATGATGTGGCAGCCACGTTGGTTTTAAAGAAATAATTAAACGATTATTTTTCTGAAACCATTTAACCTATCAATACTAGACTTTGCAGTTATGATCCACTGCCCTTGCTGCACGCACTTGACTTAAAAATGACGTCATCAGTCACGTGGTGTGGCAGCCACATTGGTTTCAAGGAAAAAAGAAAAAAGAAATTTTTGAAACCGCTATAGCAATCGATGCAAAACTTTGCAGTTGTGATTCACTGCCCTTTCTCCATGAAATGCAACATGTTTCCTATTGATCTATTAAGCGGTTTTGGAGAAAAAGGTTTTTGAATTTTCGGTTTTCAAACTAATTTGGCTGTTTCGGTTCAACGTGTTTGAAATTTTCGGTTTCAAACATGCGCCCTGTGATGTCATCATTTCCGCACTGTATGCAGATATTTGATTTGATGATACTTGATAAATTTTGCTTCGATTGGATAAGCGGTTCCAGAGAACACATGATTTAATATTTTTCTTCAATCTAATATGGCTGCCGAACCACGTGACATCAATTATTCTTTATCATCATAATATCCCCAAACCATGGGGAACATGTCTGTGAAGTTTCCCCTCAATCTGTCCAGCCGTTCTGGAGAAGAAGATTTTTGAAGATTTATTTATTTATTTTGTATACAATGTCAAGGCTTGTGTGAGAGCTAACACACAGAATGTATAAGGGGAGCAGGAGATAAGAGGGGCTGGAGAGGGAAGGACAAAAGAGTGTGGAACAGAGACATTAGGAGATCTGTGGAAGGGATAGGGATGGGGCGGGGAACACGGGGAAAACAAAATGGACACCACAGGGACTTGCAGGTCATTACACGACTGGGACTTTCAGGAAGGAAAGCAGGGAATTTGAAGGAGGTGGGTTTGTGGTGGATGAGCGGGGGTAGAAAAGGTCGAGGTTTTGGATGGGGGAAGATAAGAGATGGTGGTGAAGACCTGGAGGGAAGAGTGGGATTGAAGAGAGTGTGGGAGTTTATTCCAAAGGTAGGAAAAAAGAGGAATGAAAGAGTGAAGTGTGAGCAGTGATTCTTGATTTTGGTTGTTTCACCAGAAGGGGGTTGCTGTCAAACCTTGAGCGCTCTGCAGAAATATGGAGGGGGGGGGCATATCGCAGACAGAGCAGAGGGAGGGGGCATGACTGGAGAAGAGACGGTCGAAGACAGAAAGACCACCGGCCTGCCTGCAGTGAGAGTAGGAGACCCAAAGACTCAGCCTCATCACAGAAGATACCAGTGATCCAAAATGCCTTGGTTTCCACAGCGTGAAGCCGAGAAAGGTGAGAGGTGGGAGCACCAGCCCAGAGGGGAGAGCAGTACTCCATCAGGCTGTGGACGAAAGCTTTGTACGTTGTCAGCAGCTCAGTTGTGCCAAGAAAGGACTTTGCGTGATGGAGGATTCCCAGTCGGTGACTGCTTTGGAGGCCAGCTTGGAAATTGGCTTTCCCAGGAAAGATCATGGCAAGTAGTGAGACCCAGAAGCTTGAATGAAAGGATTTCTTTTAACAGGATTGTTGAGAAAGTAGATGGGGGGGGGGGGAGTTCCAGACGGTCATTTCAGAGAGACAGTGAGAGTGTGAGATTTGTCAGGGTTGAAAGCCATATTCCATGTATTTGACCAGTTGTGATTTTATCCAGATCTACAGAGAGTGAGCAAGCTGCAGCTTGCCGATATGAGGGATGACAGATGGTACGCAGAGGGTGGAGTCATCAGCAAAGAGATGAAGAGGATTTTTCAGAGAGTCGGAGAGATCATTGATGAAAACCCAGAAAAAGAACAGGGCCCAGAAAACTGCCTTGAGGAACTCCAGCCTGGACAGGAAGAGGTGCTAAATACAAGATGGCTGCCAGACGATGTGACCTATGACATCATACTTATCAAACTTTATTCATGATTGACAGTCGATCATTTGTGTGCAGTTTCACTTCAATCTCCAAAGGGGTTCTGGAGAAGAAGATTTTTTCCATTTTTTTTTTAAACAATATGGCTGCCAAACCACGTGATGGATGATGCCATAATATTTTTTCTGTGTTGAAACATTTCCTGAGATGAACCTCACAAATTTTCATACTGATGGAATGCCGCATTCTACTTGTCGAATTTTTTTATCCGGGATACCACTTCATCGATGACGTCATAGTCAAATCACTCTTATTCCCCATGCAGAGTAGTTGCCAGTTGCCAAGTTTAAATTTTTTCCATCGTCCGGTTGAGGAGATACAGAGGTGAAAAGTTTTTCCGTTTTTTCAACATGGCTGTCATCCCACATGACTGATGACGTCTTAATTATCATTGCAATATCATGCACGATGAGTCGCATCTTTGCTCAAAATTTTGTGTCAATCGTATAAGCGGTTGCAGAGAAAACAGAGAAAATTTGCACGTATGTATGTATTTACGGACACACGGCTGTCGGGACAACTCAAAAGCATCATGCCGCCGGAAACGTCGTCATCGTAGGCATAAAAATTGTGGTAATATGTACTGTATCTGATTAAGGGATGCACTCTCAAATATATTTCAAAAAATGATAATGTTCTTAATCACCCCTTTGTGTTTCTCCAGCGTCCATATTTTTATTTGCTTTCCACTTCCCTTCTTCAACTAAAATCCATCTCCAATCTCCACCTTCGCATCAAAACTTGCGCCATCATCTTCGTGTAATGTGAGCACTGCACGCTGTCTCTTTTGAGACTTAGTGTTTCGTGCCACTGCCCTTGAGAGACTTCAATCTCACAATCAAGTTCAACTTTCTTTGTGCCTTTGCAGCTAATCTTAATATCTTTCTTCCCACCCGGTGGCGCTGCAACTTGACATTGGAAGATGCAACCGTTTCCAAGAAAGTGTAAGATGAAGAGATACGGTTTTGTGTTCGAAATGCATCGATTGCTGATCAAAATCATTTGACTTTAATGTCACATAACCCTTTTCTTCTTTAACGGCTCTAATTATTCCTACATTCGTGTGGGTTGGCCGGGGGAGATTTTTGGCCCACGCCTTTCATGACCTGGCTGGCCAGGCCTGACGATCGACGAAGTAGTCAGGACAGAAATTTGGAATTTGGCTATCGTGCCGGCGATAGCTTACCTTCCCTTCGCGAACAACACTGTGGGATCTTTAACGTCCACCGACTAATGCTGGCAGACTGGACGCCCAGCTTAACGTCCATCTGGGGGATGGCACACACATTGATGAATTACCCTGCCTGTGAAATGCTGGGATGACAGTTTACAACTGGGCCGCAATTTCAAACCCAGTCTAGACAGCTTACAGGTGAGTGTGCGTACCTCGAGGAGTCTAGGGCATCCTTCCAGCCCACTTTAATGTCACTTATTGACAAACAAAATCAATTCCAGAAGATTGAAACCGAGTATTTACAATTTATTGGAGATGGTATATCAGTTTCTAATAATTCAGAAACATTGTCATCTTTTGAGCAACCTGTATCGTTTGCACCCAAAATTCGGGTAACATTTAGTGTTCGTCATTTTAGATGTTCCACATAACTCATGGAATAAAGGATCCCAGGCAGCTTACAACAATGACAATCTCCTGCATGTGATTTATTTACAAACTCTACTGGAAGCCTATATTACAAGCCCGACTCTGGCAGGACATCCTGCCAGCTTGTACCGACGGCAATAGATTCAGATCAGCATTCTTGGCTACCTGGGATTTCACTTTAAAAGCTAAGTTTTATTTACTGGCCATACTCTTTCCCATCAGGACCACATTAAGAAATATTATAAGCCTCTGTTTTTTCACGTTTTTCACCCAGGCTTGTATAATATAAAGAGATGTGCTACAAGCTACAGGTAAGTAAGGATAATTCGCTTCATGATAATGTAAATAATAAATAACAATAACCACTTATACAAAACAAGCAAGGAAGGCATCAGGAACATAAGCAAAAAAAAATTGTTGCAGCTTAATAAACTAGAACTTGTATAATTTGAAGAGTCGAGGTGGGAAAGGGGGTAAGGGGGTAGTGAGTTGGTGGAAATGTCACCATTTTTATTTTCATAATATGTGGATGGCCCCCAAATGACCTCCAACTGGGAAGGTATCCAGTTCTTAGAGACGACGTTAAAAAGGATTGTTACAACAATACTACTGTGAATAACGTCTGATGTAAACTTCAGAATGTAATGTGAAAGAAAACATGGCTCAGTCTTTGAAGGAAAACCCAAATGAAGACATATTTCAGGCCATTAGAGGGCCTCTTCCTGCCTTTGAACATTCATTTATTTTGATTACAACCAGTGATGTAAGACTCGAGTGACTTGAAGTAAAACTCATCTATAGGCTTTAACTTGGACTCGAGGGGTGAGGACTCAACCTTGAGATTATACGACTCATAACTCAAATGAAATACTCGGTCGAGTCCAATGTAATAACGATTCCTTAAGTTTATAAATGTTTCCACTCGCCATGAGATAACTCGAGCCTCGTTTATAAACTTGCAAACACAGCTTTTAAAGCCCTCGTGCAAAAGCACGTAAAACATCGCTGACTGCATTGAATGTCAGATTTTAAATTATAAACTTGTTCCTCTTCTTATGTATTTCAAGTGGAAGGTCATACATTTAAAGTGGGAAATGCAGTTGGTTTCAGGGTGGGGTCAAAGAATGACCCTGGCAGTGTAGTGAAACAATTTATTTGCATTTGGTAGGGACTATCGGACTTTCAGCAAACTGTCTGCACAACATGCTAAACTCATCAGGCTGGATGAGCGTTTCTTTTAATTGCAACTCTAATGCAACGTGGCATTGAGTCCACAAGTTCAGGCATCTAAAACTATTTTAATCCACCCAGCAAAGAACGGCATTACAAGAATAACACCAATTTAAATCAATGGTACAGTTGAGGACAAACCTCAGTTGACATATATATTTACAGGAAAAAAAAATGCTCATTGCTGAGCTTAAAGCTTTGACTGTATGTTGATCGTTATCAAAAAGCAGTGCAGTTGTCTTCTTTCGTGTGCAACACATGGCTGCGGGTAGCATCACTAGGGAGTCGAGTTTAATTTTGAAGGCTGCAGCTGCTTTCTGATGCGGTGCCCCCTGTAAGTTCGAGCAGGAATTTGGAATTTGTTCAGGGTGTCGGCAATCGCTCACTTGCTCTTCGCTTAGGACACCTTGGGATCTTTAATGTCCAATAATTAACATTGGAAGATGGGACACCAAGTTGAAGGGGGAACCCAAATGCTCAGACCACCTCGACGTTAACCTATCCCTTGATATCCTACAAAATAGATATGATGTCTTTTTCTGGTTTCCAATTTATAAAGTATGCAAGTTTGCAATTAAAAAAAACTTCTTCTTCTTCACGATTAGCCGTGATATCTCACCATGAAGGCGAGCGTCACTTCCGTATTGTTAATGGTTTACATCGCGATACGATTTAACTAAAACGGTGAATAAGTTCCGAATTTCTACAAATATGCTGAGTCAATGCGTCCTTGGTGGTTGTAATACAAACCGAGATGGTGTCATGCTTCACCATTTGCCGGAAGATCGAAGGTTTGCCAGAAATTGGATGAGGTTTGTCCGAAATACCCACATGGATCGGGCCGCCAAAATATCCCGTTTTGTGCTCGGAACATTTTACAGAGCACTGTTATGAAACAACATCGATGGCTAGATTTTGTGATTATCGCCATGAATGATAGAGGATGTCATACCCATGATTAAGTGGAAGAAACAGCGTCGCTTCGAAACTGTAACACCATCTCTACCCAGCTACCAGCACATGTACACGGACAATTTGAGCGGTGATTCCAAACACCTGATGCCATTGCCGGCAGATACCACAAGGCACTTAAATGTAATTATCTATTATCAACACAAATAACTACAAATCAAATGAACCACCATCTATTTATAGTAAAGAGACATATTGTTGCAGGCCGGGGTCGCGGCCGCCAAACCGACTGCTCTGAACGGAGCCGCAAGTCGAGTCGGCCCGACAGATCGCCCGGAATACATATCGCCGCCCGGATAACTCCGAGCGACGGGTCCTTGTACAAGAACCGAAATACGCCAATTGGCAGATCACGTGGGATAGGGTCGATTGCCCAATCTTCAATGTACCTAAATACCCACGTGATCCAACTACCGGGTATTCCACCCTCGACGGATCTCGTACGGAACAAACCGCCGAGGCGAGCTTGTCCGTGCGCGATTCCGAGCGGCGTAATCGCCGAGAACCGTCGGTCCAAATGTCCCCCTATTACGGCAAACCAACGCTTTCTAACTCCCAACACACGAAATGTTCAGTCAATGAGGGAATGGACGAAGCGAGCAGGTTTACATTTACACAAGGACATTTATTATAATGAAACACGTATGCAATTTACAAGCAACAAAAGAACTACAACCGTCTATAAGCAATTATTAATGTACAGTCACTTACACAGTTTTACTTACGGGACTCGGCGCCACAAACATTCATTCGAAAGAAAAGCAGGAAAAAGACCCCATCAAAGGCAATGGGGTCAGACTGGACCTCTTGGGTCTTTATGGCGTGGGACTTGGCAGACCGAACGAGTCCACGAGACCGTTGCAGGTTACCTGCACCTCGTGGTGTCTGGCTTGGGCGACCCACGATGCTCCTTCCCACAGCAGCTAGCGTAGCCGCGTCGAGCTCGGGCCTTCCGTGTGGCAGGCGAGCTCTCTCCGGCTCTCTCCACACGAACGCGCTTGGGCGACCCGCGATGCTCCTTCTCCACAGCAGCTAGCATAGCCGCGGTCGAGCTCGGGCCTTCCGTGTGGCAGGCGAGCTCTCTCCGGCACTCTCCACACAACGCGCGGTTTGCGTGACACAGCAGGCAAGGCTGCGCCTCCAGCTCGCGTCTCCTTCTCGCCGCCCGGACTTCCACGCAGCTCCTTGGCTTCTGGGTTCCTCCCGACTCCCCCAACTGCCGAAGCAAAAATTACTCCTCCCACGGGACTCAGCACACGAACTCTGCCACGGGACTCCCACGAGCTCTTTTGGATTCTTCTCACGGGACTTCCACGAACTCTTTCCACCAACTCTTTTTGGATTCTCCTCACGGGACTTTCACCGCGAACGCTTTCTACGAACTCTTTTTGGATTCTTCTTAAACAAAGAAAAGATGTCCTCTTTATCCTTTGCACCCCTCCCCGCACCCGGCGTGACTATGCCCTCGTGATCCACCCCCGCTCAACCACGGTGGGAGGGAGTTGTTGACGTCACCGCAGGGTTCTCTTCCTCTTCGCAGAAGAGGGGAGGGACGTCTCCATTGTTTCTTTCCCTAACTATTAAATCGATCCGCAGCGCATCTAATCGATTTCAAAGCATTTAAACAATGGAGGTGAGCTATCTAGGGAACATGCACTTAACGACATAGCTGACTAAGGGAACCTGTATGTTGTGTGCGATTGAATTCCAAATTCGTAACACTACCCCTCCCCTTTTTACAGACTCGTCCCGAGTCGTCAAATTTTCGTGTGACCGGCATGTGTAAGTTTTCCCCTAGTACGTTCTACCTTCGGATCCCTGAGTGCGACATTTCTTTAAACGTGTCCCAAAAATAAATAACCTAATGCGCTGCGTAACTAACTAAACAAACTCTCACAGACTCATTCAGACGACTTAACTAAAATTGCCGGCGCTAAAACAAACATGCATGGTGGGTTCCACGTATTTACAATCTTAACTTATCTATTACATTACACTAACCATGGCCCAGGACTTGTGATCTGTGAAAGGGGAAAGGCAAAAGTCATAGCAAAGTCTTTGGTGCAGGGGAATGGATGGAGATGGTTGCAAAACACAAAAAATGGACTGGATGCACAGGCTGCCTGCAGGGCAGTCCTCACAAACTGGATGGTCCTGGCGCGCATGGTGATGGTTGGACACAGGGGCAAACGCAAACAAGGGTTAGCAGGCATGGGGTCATGGCAGAGGCAGGCAAACGAGGCATGGCAAGCAAGTCCATGCAGAACAGGCGGCTGCAGCACAACAGGCCGGCAGGTGAAGCTGGCCGGCCTCTGGTGTGGTTCCATCAGGTTTGGAGGGAGTGCGGTGTGCCGGCCGCTTTGAAGGCGGGCTCGGACCTAGCGTACTGTCTCCCCCCACTCTATCGCCTTTGCCTGTCTCTGTCCATACCCACTCCCTTAATTTGCCACACAACACAACAAAATTTAGCCCCTCTTTATTTTTATTTCCCTTTTACAATTGTCTCCCTAACCCCCTTTATCGTCATTGTCCGGCTAACCTATCCTGTCCACCTAGCCTACTCCCAACCCCTACGTTTCCTCTCTGGAGGGGAATAGGAGAGGACTAGCGTCCTGTCTCGAGGCCCAACGAAGCCTCAGAATGGCCTCCTCAGAGTTCAGCGATCTACCAAGGTGAGTCCAGCGGCCTACAATGAGCGAAGGGATGGATGGTGCGAAGGGTACATCTCCTATCTACCCTACATTCATTAACCTGAAACTACCCCGGGGCTTTTCAAAAACGCCTCACACTTTAAAACTATCGGTTCTAAAAACCATGATTCCCGTTGCCTGTGTTGGTGTCCATTATAAATTTGGGCCTTGCCTCAAATTTTCGTTCGTGCCCTCGCACAATTTCCTGGCTGGGCAGCGTGGCTCAACTGGCAGGAACTCCCCCTCTGCCGAACTCTAACCATGGCACCCCAGGCCCGCAGGCTGCCTCCGAGCCTAGCTGCTCCCTACAACGCGGGGGTTGCCCTCTCTGGCATTGCCCCCGTCCGATGCCCACGTGGCGTGTTGGTGCCCCGGGTCCCTTTCGAGGTCGCCCGTGCCCACTACACTGCCCCCGTGGCATTCTGGTGCTACGGGTCCCGTTTTCGACGGGTCGCCCGTGCCCATTACACTATCCCGGCCCTCTTGGGCCCTTGGCCTACTCTGGCCGACTAGTCCGGTGCCCGGGTGCCCACTAAACAAAACTCACCTTTCCACAGCCACGCTCCCAGCCGGTCCATGAACTCTTGCATCCTCCAAACGGGTTTCGTGCCTTCTCTCGACACGAACAACAAAACGACCTCCTGTTAGTAAATTCGAATAACCACTAGCTAACATTAACTGACCCCGGGTCACTTGGGTGGGAATCACTCCTCCCCCCAACCAGTCATTCGCACCTGCATACCACATTCGCTCCACTCGCACACTTGGGCCCACTGTCCTACACTCATTCCTCACACACTTTCCATTTCCCAACTCACACCAAACACTCACACTGCCATCCTTCTAACTAAATCCCCTGACTAACTCGTGCTCCCTCGTCATCCTTTAAAACTCATGCACGTTCCATTTACTCTACTTAGCTAAGCTACGTCTCCACTACACATTTCCATGTCTATCCATGTCTCCGAAAATCCTAAAAAATATTCCCATTTCCTAAATCTGAACTAAAATCCTCTAACTAATCCATTCCACGGGCTCCATGGGGTACAACCCATGTCCCATTGAAGCCGGTCTAACTATCGCTATCCATCCCCCTAACTAGTAGTTCCTGTGCCCCCAAACAAGGGGTCTTCCACCCCCTGCCTGGGGCTCATGTCCACTCGAAGTGGCGAGGCTCGCTTTACTTCTTTTTTTTCTTCTTCTTGCGCACACCAGCGCGGCAACTCACAGCCTGCGCTCTTTTCCGTGACGTCATGGCAGCTGCTTGCGCCCCGCGCACCTCGTCCCTCTTGGACGGTACCGTCCGGCAGGAATTCCCTTCTGCCATTCCAAACACACATGCAGCCATGACGTCACTCTGCGCATCTCAAAGCAAGCCCCGTGTTTCGAGGGGTTCCCCACGCGAACACATGTGCTCTGCTCGTCGGAGCTTTACAAACACGCTCGCGTGGAGAACCCATCCGGTCCAAATTCCGAATCCAGCCTAGCTTCTGTCCGTCCGCGGGATCGGCTAACATCCACCGCTGGAGTTTCCGGACCGGGTTTCACCTGCGCAGCCGCGCACGTGGCGGCCTTGTGCGTAACACAGCACGGACCCGCGCTCGCTGCTGTGCAAACCGGCACGGTTTCTCAAAATAGCTGCGCCGCTACTCGGCCCTTGTCCTTCATCTGGTCCCGTCGTCGTCGCCGTTCAACGCACACACTCCTGCGTGCTCTACGACGCTCACACACTCCACCATGGCACTCGGACACGCGGGATGCGGTTGCGTCCTCCCGCATACCGACTGTCATCTCCCTCACATACAGCGCTCTCACACACGCCGTTCCTTCCACACTCGGTGTTTCCTTTACACACGGCGTGCTGGAAGGCCCGCATTTCGGCACACTCGCCACCAGGCACACCATATTACTCACACACGCGGGGACACTCACACGCGGTGTTTCACTCATACACGGTACTTCATCCACACAGACCGTTTCACTCACACACACCGGGCCAATCACACTGGGAATCGTGCCACCACAAGGGTTCCCGGGGCCTCCATACCCCCAAGCTCCTCGTGCACCCGTCAACAGCACTCGCCCCTCTAACTCGCTCGGCACGACCGAACTCACCTGGTCGTGATTCGCTTCAAGAGAGAATAGCGTCTCCCTCCGTTCCCGAAGGAGGCTATCCAGCTGCTCGCACCGGGTCACGAGACAGCGTCCGCAGCTCGCCCCCATTAAGCCTCGCTACCTCTGTGTGTGTGTGTCCGTCTTTAACCCCGTCCAATTCACCCTCTATCTCCCGTGTCTCTGTACATTTTATTTCCTGCGTCTCCGTCGTTGTCACCGCTACCTCCTTTATTATTTCCTTTTCTTCCTCGCTCCATTTTCCTTCCCATTTGAGTCGTTCTGCCTCTCTGAGCCTCTTTAGTTGTTCATTTTCTATCCGGAGCTTTTCCATCTCCGTGGACTCAAATTTTGCTGTTTCCTTGAGTTGATTAATTTCAAACTCATATTGTTTTGTTTTCTACCCCACCGTTCCTCTCGTTCTTCCTTCTCCAATCTCATCGTTTCTTTCAATTGGCTTAGTTCTTTTTCCCGTTTCGTTCGTTGTTCGTTCTCTATCTCCTCGCACTCCAGCCTCGCCTTTTCTTTACATTGGTCCACCTCAAATTCATGTTCTTTTTGTTTTCTATTCCACTGTTTCTCTTCGTTCTTCCTTCTCCAATCTCGTTGTTTCCTTCAATCGACTGATTCTTCCTTCCTGCTTCATTCCTTGCTCCTTCACTTTCTCTCGTACTCCAACCTATTTTTTTCCTTCTGTCGTTCAGTTTCAAATTCATACTGTTTTTGTTTTCTATTCCACTGTCTCTCTTGTTCCTCATTCTGCAATCTCGTTATTTCCTTCAATTGACTGATTTCTTTGTCCTGTCTCATTCGCTTCTTTCATTACTCTTTCCTGCATCTCATTCTGTAATCTGGCCTTCGCTTCCAGCTGTTCGATCTGTGCAGTGTGGTTCCTTAACGTTTCATTCTCTGCTGTCATTCTTTCTTTCAACGTCCTCAGTTCATTTTGTAATTCTCTCTCTTTGCTTTGGTGTTTCAGTATCTCAGAAGCTTTCTTTTCTAATTCCTTTTTCATCTCTACACTTCTTTCACATTCTTTCTTCCTCATTTCATCCATTCCCTCACCGAATCCTTGCTAATTTTGACCCAATTCTCTCCTCTTTTTACCTCCTGTTCCAGGCTCTCTCTTTTCGATTGCCTATTCTTACCTCTTCCTTCAGTTGTTCCAATTCTTCTTTAAGTTCTTTCTATCCTGGGAGTTACTAATTTGCTCCTCTTTTCTTTCTTCAGTTCGCTCTCCGCACTTCTTTTGCATGCTTGCTCTCTCTCCTTTCATTCGTTCTCTCACCGTTTTCTTTTAGTTTCGCAGATATTTCTCTGTTTTGTGCCCGAAGCCCGCCAATGTCCGCCAGCCTCGCCTGCCATGATCACGTGGTTTCAATCGTTGGTTGGGAGCCCCGCCTCGTGTTGTGCCGTTTGCTGTTGCTAATTATAGCAGCCCGCTCTGTGCTGCGCTGAGATGCGGCAGCGCCGCTATTTTGCCGGGAAAGTTCGTGCTCAGTATAGGGTGAGCGGCCCCACTGATTACCATTAGTGGGGGTGATAATAATAAGAACCGTCCGGGGCCATGGATCCTACATTCAAACACATTCCTAATCCCTCCTGCCCCTGCTCGCCTTGGCTGAACATTTTACGTGCTGGGAATAAAATTTATAACGCTCGTAATTGGGGACATGGGGGGTTTGCTCCGTATACCCCTGATCCGACTACTCGTGAATTTTGCTACGGAGGCGGAGGGGGCCGAATCGCACTCCTGACAACCAATTGTTGCGGATTCGAGCCTACAAATTTACGGAGGTGATGGGTTCACACCCCACTCCTGACTACCAGTTGTTGCAGGCCGGGGGTCGGGCCGCCAACCGACCGCTCTGAACGGAGCCGCAAGTCGAGTCGGCCCGACCGATCGCCCGGAATATAGATCGCCGCCCGGATAACTCCGAGCGACGGGTCCTTGTACAAGAACCGAAATACACAATCGGCAGATCACGTGGGATAGGGTCGATTGCCAATCTTCAATGTACCTAAATACCCACGTGATCCAACTACCGGGGTATTCCACCCTCGACGGATCTCGTACGGAACAAACCGCCGAGGCGAGCTTGTCCGGTGCGCGATTCCGAGCGGCGTAATCGCCGAGAACCGTCGGTCCAAATGTCCCCTATTACGGCAAACCAACGGCTTTTTAACTCCCAACACACGAAATGTTCAGTCAATGAGGGAATGGACGAAGCGAGCAGGTTTACATTTACACAAGGACATTTATTATAATGAAACACGTATGCAATTAACAAGCAACAAAAGAACTACAACCATCTATAAGCAATTATTAATGTACAGTCACTTACACAGTTTTACTTACGGGACTCGGCGCCACAAACATTCATTCGAAAGAAAAGCAGGAAAAAGACCCCATCAAAGGCAATGGGGTCAGACTGGACCTCTTGGGTCTTTATGGCGTGGGACTTGGCAGACGAACGAGTCCCACCGAGACCGTTGCAGGTTACCTGCACCCTCGTGGTGTCTGGCTTGGGCGACCCACGATGCTCCTTCCCCACAGCAGCTAGCGTAGCCGCGGTCGAGCTCGGGCCTTCCGTGTGGCAGGCGAGCTCTCTCCGGCTCTCTCCACACGAACGCGCTTGGCGACCCGCGATGCTCCTTCCCCACAGCAGCTAGCATAGCCCGGTCGAGCTCGAGCCTTCCGTGTGGCAGGCGAGCTCTCTCCGGCACTCTCACAAGAGACGCGCGGTTTTGCGCGACACAGCAGGCTAGGCTGCGCCTCCAGCTCGCGTCTCCTTCTCGACGCCCGGACTTCCACGCAGCTCCTTGGCTTCTGGGTTCCTCCCGACTCCCCCAACTGCCGAAGCAAAAAGCTTACTCCTCCCACGGGACTCAGCACACGAACTCTGCCACGGGACTCCCACGAGCTCTTTTGGGATTCTTCTCACGGGACTTCCACGAACTCTTTCCACCAACTCTTTTTGGATTCTCCTCACGGGACTTTCACCGTGAACGCTTTCTACGAACTCTTTTTGGATTCTTCTTAAACAAAGAAAAAGATGTCCTCTTTATCCTTTGCACCCCTCCCCCGCACCGGCGTGACTCATGCCCTCGTGATCCACCCCCGCTCAACCACGGGTGGGAGGAGTTGTTGACGTCACCGCAGGTTCTTCTTCCTCTTCGCAGAAGAGGGGGAGGGACGTCTCCATTGTTTCTTTCCCTAACTATTAAATCGATCCGCAGCGCATCTAATCGATTTCAAAACATTTAAACAATGGGAGGTGAGCTATCTAGGGAACATGCACTTAACGACATAGCTGACTAAGGGAACCTGTATGTTGTGTGCGATTGAATTCCAAATTCGTAACAATATATATGTATAATGTCTTCCAAGAGGCATTTGACCTAGGACTGGAAATTACTTCAGGGTCCCCCCCAGCCCCTCCACCATCTCCCCATCAACCATCACCCCACATACCCACCACCATTCCACATCCCCCCTTCCACCATCCCCTCATAATCATCACCCCCACAATACCCACCACCATCCCACACCCCTCTCCACCTTTCTCTCCCCTCCACAATCACCATCCACTATGGAGGGACATCGACACCTCACGGACATGACGGTGGGACACGGCACAGACACAA
Source organism: Eptatretus atami (assembly GCA_035128595.1). Classification (NCBI taxonomy): domain Eukaryota; kingdom Metazoa; phylum Chordata; class Myxini; order Myxiniformes; family Myxinidae; genus Eptatretus; species Eptatretus atami. Next base: position 110,052,712 of record CM068958.1, on the reverse strand, counting down.
ATGGCATATGGGAAAAGTATAAAACGTGACGATCCCATAACATACAAGACACTCGGTCAGCTTGTGCGCGGTGGGACAAAGCATTTGTCGACCATTTTGTTTGCGATGCCCGAGTGTGCTCTGGTGGCACCCATGCTGTTGAGCGATGACAGTTATTTCTGCTCGATTAAAATATAAACCGATTTATCAATTAATACAAAATCCCTCCCTCATGAATGACAACTTAACGGAAATCAAACCTTACCGAGCTGAAGTGATCATGTGACCAGCGTTTTCATTTTCACGAACACTTCCACCATCTTCCTCTGAATCCTCACACAAGGCTAAAACAATACGGCTCCACAATTCCCCGAAAGCGTTTCCATCACTAATTTTGTCTCCACCCGTTGTTTTCAAAATCCCACTGATCAGTTTCAACATTCTGAGAACCTTCAGTGTGCTAATGACGGTGGAAAAAGTATCGGAGTCCGAGCTCGACCTGCACTGTTTCTCTATGTAAAGGGCTGTCACACCTTGACGTTTTAGCCAGCGTATGGCAACGTATCAAAATGTATGTAAAACGCTGGCGTACGCTGAACTATTATGTTTTTTTTTTTAAGTTTTTGGTGTATTCATAACGATTGGACGTATGCATAACGTATTAGTAACGTACACAGAACGTTTCGATAACTTAAGAGAACTTATACCAACGAATGCTTAGCGTGTTGTCGGCGTTCACAACGTATGCCCAACGATAGTCTAACGTATGCATAGCGCGCGGCAACGTATCGCCGACGATCACGTGGCGTAGCCTATTAAAAGGCTGCCGCTCGACGATTCAAATCATAACCGCACTAGACATCGAAGTGTCAACATCACCGTCATGCCCTGTCACACCTTGACGTTTTAGCCAGCGTATGCCGACGTATTAAAAATTTGCCGAATACGCTGCACACGTCGAATACGTTATGGGTAAGTTTTGTATATGTTAAGAGCACGCTGAAGCACGCTGGCATATGTCGTAGTACGCCGAGCACGTCGCACAATTTTAAGCATGCTCAAAATTTTTCGACGTATGCCAGCGTGTGACGCACACGTTCCGCATACGCTGGCCATAAGTTGTAGGCACGTTACGCGATCGTTGACACACGTCGACACACGTTACTTGTAAGTTACTCATAAGTCGAAACACGTCGAGGTAATGTTTAGCGTACCCGAAACTTATTTCTAACCTATGAGTAACGTGCTTTAACCTATGAGTAACGTGCTTTGAACCTATGTGTAACATATCTCCAACGCATATTGACGTATGTAGACGTATTTGACGTCTTCCGGACGACCACAGAACTTACTGAACGTGTTTCTAACTTACAGCTACCGTATAATGGCGTATTGGCAGCGTTTAGGGGAATTGGTATATAAAAAGGCTTCACAGAAGGAACCCGTCAGTGTTCATGGTTTTCAAGACGCCATGTTTTTTTTATTTGTTTTTTTTTTTTCTTCGGCATGACGGTGATGTTGACACTTCGATTTCTAGTGCGGTTATAATATAATATAATTAATAGGCTGCCGCTCAACGATTTAAATCATAACCGCACTAGAAATCGAAGTGTCAACATCACTGTCATGCCGAAGAAAAAAAAAATAATAATAAAAAACATGGAGTCTGGAACATTGACGGGTTCCTCCTGTGAACCCCATTTTTATATACCAATTCCTCTAAACGCTGCCAATACGCCCTTATATGGTAGCTGTAAGTTAGAAACACGTTCAGTAAGTTCTGTGGTCGTACGGAAGACGTCAAATACATCTACATACGTCAATATGCGTTGGAGATATGTTACACATAGGTTCAAAGCACGTTACTCATAGGTTAGAAAATAAGTTTCGGGTACGCTAAACATTACCTCGACATGTTTCGACTTATGAGTAACTTACAAGTAACGTGTGTCGACGTGTGTCAACGATCGCGTAACGTGCCTACATCTTATGGCCAGCGTATGCGGAACATGTGAGTCATACGCTGGCATACGTCGAAAAATTTTGAGCATGTTAAAATTTGTCGACGAGCTCGGCGTACTACGATGTATGCCAGCGTACTTCAGCGTGCTCTTAACGTATACAAAACTTACCCATAACGCATTCGACGTGTGCCAGCGTTTAGACAAATTTTCATACGTCGCATACGCTGGCTAAATCGTCAAGGCGTGACAGCCCCTAAACCGCCGTTCAGATCAAGAATGCTTCAACTTGTGACGTCACTGGAGAAATCGAGAATGGACACACTCGGGCCTTTTTTCGACACTTTGTGATCGGCAAAAAAATTTCATTTTTTTTTTCCTTTCAAATTAGATTGTGATTAATGATTCTCAAAGGTTTTCAGAAATTTTTTTTTTGTGTTTGGGTTCTCCTTCAAGCTCATTATTGGATGCGATGTGAAGTCAGTGTCCTGTTTTCCATCTGGTGTGATTGAAGACCTTACCAAAAATTAATTTTGTAAACAGCCCCGATTAAGATAAAAAAAACAAGGCTTTTTTGGCGGGCCGGCCATCAATTTATGTTAGATATGAAGCTGATTTTGTACATTTTATTGTTGAAATTCCTTGTGAAATGACCAATGTTGTAAATAGTTCACATCTATCAACAAAGTAGCATAGCTTCAGACTTTTGACAGTTTATACCAGGACCATGTCCTAATAAATACGTGACTTTTGACATGACGTATGAATGCTAAATGAGGCCTTTTGCGCATGCGCTGTGTGTGTTTAAACCGATTCGGTTCTGCTCGCTGGGCACTTTTAACCTGTCGTTGCTCGTGCGAAATCTGTGATTCAACTCGTCTTTTCACCATAATTTTCAGCATTTAGATGAAAGAGTGCAAATTTCAAAATGGTTAACCATACGGTAATTGTTCTGTTCCTGAATGAAAATCGGGCCAATGGAAATAGAGGAGATACGAGAAATATCTGTGGATGACACCGAGAGGTGTTGATTTCCTCTCACTTCCTGTTAATACAATTAGCAGGCCACGGTGAACACAAAAAAATACACACAAATGGGACAAATGGATGCTTCAACTTTTAGCAATAGATGCAAAAATGTAGCATAATTTATCTTGTGGCCCCAGAACCAAACAAACAATACATTTATAACAGTCCTAACAGCTCCTGTAGCTCCAACCCCTCTTACCCCCCTGCCTCCACCCTCCCAACATGATAAATAGTATATATCATCAGTCATCACTTTAAACTTACCCTGCATATCCAAAAGCCTCAGATATGTCTTTCCCATCGGTGTTAAGAAGCAACTAGTCCAGATAAACCCGTCCATTCAATGGTAGCGATCTGTCGGGGGTTTGTGTCGCACACGCCCGTCCCCTTGGGCCTTGCACCGGCCCACATGATTGGAGAGTTTGCAGTACGGGCTGTTACCCGTTTGGCGAGCTGAGAAAGTTCTCCAAGTCTTTTGTTGTGCAGAGGCACAGACCTTTTTCTCAGTTACTTTTCCAAGTATTTTCACCTTATTTGAGAAGCTTGGTGAGCTATTGTGAGTAACAATCCGTATCTACCACACACACAATATACTTTAAATGATGCCCTGAATGCCGGTGTTTCCCGGTGTTTCTGTGCATGCATGCCAAGCATTCTGGGGTGGAATACATCATTTTGAAAGTCGCATATTATCTGATCATGATACTACGACTTGAATCCTCTCCTCTTCTTCTCACTTGCATATTTTGAAATCATTGCATCAACATTTAGGTCTTTAAGAATTTATTTCTCTATGGAGAGCAAATAGTCCGGCAGATAAGTGAAATATTTGGGGGAATTGTGCCTTTGATGATACAAGCATGAACTTTGGCACACTGTTAGATCATACCCTAAGGAAGATATTTAGCTATAGGGCCATCGCAGAATTGTCCTGTGGCCAAAATGGTGGCCATTTTCCAAAATGGCCACCACCGGTTGTTATTTTACCTCTGTTGTCTTATTTTACCTCTGTTGTCTGTTATTTTACCAAAATGTCTCTGTTAAATGAGTTTCACGTTCAATGCTCTGACGGGTGAACTTGTGGGTTTCTGGGTCATCATCGTGGTGTGTTTTCCTCTTTTCAGCCCTCTGAAGTTTTGTTTTGTTATACTGCAGTCTGCAGGAGTCATGCCATTTGGCTTTGTGAACCCGGAATGCTGCCTCGATGCCCTGACCCTTATCCAGTTGTGACAGTTTTAGTGTTCTTGGCAGGCAACTGATCTTGTCGAATGCTACAAGATGCTAGCTATGGTCCTGTATCCTGCCCCATCTGTGCCATGTGCTGAATTATATGGACATGTCAGCATCTCATCTGTGTCTTCCTGACACAGAACACATTTGTTCCAGTCTGTGGTCGGGCACTGTTTACCTGATGAGCTAGGCTCATCAGGGTCCACCACCTTGTATAGTTTGGTCATTGTCCCTATGCACTATGCTACTTTCGAACAGTATCTACTAGTTATAATATGAGAACAGTATGTACTAGTTATACCACCACCACTCTACCATAAGCTGAAATCTCCAGGAAAATATGTTGGCTGCCACCACAGTCACAGTCCAGGTCAACTGAAAGCATACAGATATACATGCAGATTAGAAATTGTTACTAGGTGTACACAAAAGCTGTACCAACAACATAGATTATCATTGTGGCATTATTATGATGTTCTGTGTGAATATGCAGCAAAATATATGAATACACATAAACATAATTATGAGGTCAGCACACAACTCATGGGCTGATTCTGAAATTCCAGAAAATGTGGCATTAACTCCGCTAATATTTGATGGTTTTACTATTATTTAATTCCCTGAATGCTAGATATATGTAGTTTGGCAGTTGCTAGCATGTTATAAATAGTACCACTGCATTCCTCATCCTTGAAAATATACGATTAGCCACCAGAATCAATATCCTAGCTGGTCTAGAACCTGAGCAACTGATAAAATAACAACCGGTGGTGGCCATTTTGGAAAATGGCCGCCATTTTGGCCACAGGACAATTCTGCGATGCTTGGTTCCCTGGATCTGAATCCCTGGAGGTCTTCCTACTTAGCGAAACCAGCCACACCATACTTTACGGGATCATCCCATTATACAGCAGTGTCCCATGTTCCATTTCATACCTCCCCAGGACACCATTTTTTTGGATACATGATCGAGGCTCGTGGAAGAGCTAGAGCAGAATGGAAGGGAACAAAATGGAAAGGGGGAAACACCGACAGCAGAGTAGAAGTGAGAGTGATATCAAGGGGGAGAAGGACACATGGGGGTGAGCAAGGAGCACACAAGCTGAATAGAATACAGCAAGAAGAGGAAGGGGAAAGCAGAAATGAAACAGAAAAGGAACAATCTAACTGACAACTAACAGATGAAACAAGGTGAGGGAGAGGGGGTTTCAAATCACAATAACCCGGAAAAAGGGAATGCTTGGGAATGGGGTCATTTGGGATAGATGAGATCATGAGTATAAATGTAGGATGACCGGAGGTATTGGTGAACAGTTGTATTGAAGCCTTGATGGGAAGAATGTGACTGAACAGACTGGGGAATTTTGATTCCACATGTGAGAAAAGAGGATCAAATAAGTGGAGGTGAGCAGTGAGCCTGGATTTTGGGAGTTTAAAAAGAAGAGCGTTACTGACACACCGTGTGTACCCTACAGAAACCTGGGATGGACAGAGTGAAGAGAGGACAGAGGGTGCAAGACCAAAAAGGAGGTGATAGAATACAGAGACCACCAACCTGTCCACAATGCTAAAGCAACAGCCCTCGACGCTGAGCTTCACCACAGGAATTTCCAATGATTTTGAGGACCTTGCTTTCCATGGCATTAACAAAGGAAATGTGTGAGGCAGGAGCACCAGCATGAAAGGGAGAGCAGTAGTCCAACAAGCTGTGGATGAAGGCCTTGAAGGATAAGAGTTCAGTTGTTCCAAGGAAGGTCTTTGCACAATGGAGAATGCTCAATCCAAATGCTCAAGATATGTCTAGAGAGACGGCCCTGATATCGTGTCCGATATTAAGGGCTTCCATCCATTGTTTGGAGAGTCGTAGCAGCATGTGCAATGGAGAATGACCAGGTGTGAATCCAAACTGATTATCTGAGATCGTTCTGTTGGAGAAAAGTAAGGATTTGATGTCAACTGCAATGATAGATTCCATGATCATGCTTATCATTGGAAACAAGCTAATTGGCCTGCAGAGAAGAGGATCCATTTTTTGTCCTGTATCTTCATATTTTAGCTGGCTTATTTTTGTCGTGATGCCAATTAACATGGCGAACAATATTTCTGCGATGGAAACTTCAGCGATTTGATTAATAGACAAAGTGACATCGACAGGTGTTTCTGACTGCTCAAACTCGTCGGACAGTCACTACATGTACCCCTATGATCAGCACGAATCCTGATGACACACAATAATTGTCTGTATACTCTGCTAGCAGTCTTGGCACAGTAAATTATGTACAAATGCATGAACTATTGCTACCCTCATTCGTGTGCACTGTGAGCTTATGCTGCCGTGATCCTACATGTAATACTTTATGGGTTTGCTAAGTATAAGCATACGTTGTGCCAATTCTTCCTCATCATAGAGATTGAAAATCATGTCTATGGACCAACAGAGGGGAAGGCTTTCTTTCAAGCTTCTGGGTCTCACTATCTGCCATG
>CM068958.1:110025562-110045848 GCA_035128595.1 Eptatretus atami | reverse complement strand
ATTGCCAGAAACATCCACTTCCTCCAACGAAAGATTATTGCCAGAAAAGTCCACTTCCTCCGATGAAGGGTTATCGCCCGAAACATCAGCTTCTTCTTCCTTGCTTTCCACGGCGGTTAATGTACCTTTATCAACGTCCTGATGATTTCATCTATTGGACGTATAACTGGCTCTTCATTAACCTTTTGTAAACTCGTGTAATCATAATATTCTGTATTTTTGGTGAAGATCTGTGAAACTCTTCTCCTGGACATAACTTTTGTAGTTCTTTTACAGTCTTGGCCATTACTTGTGGAATTTTATTATTTTTTCTGTTCATGCTCCCTCCCTCACCTACCCCTACACAAATGTTCTTGTGATCAAAACCACGATCTCACAACACCATTCTTCACTCGCTCAACACCACCATTCTTCACTCGCTCAACACCACCCTTCACACTGTCCGGCCTCTTCCCAACCTCCATTTCACACACAAAGGCTCAATCAGTGCATAGCACTAATCTCCTCTCCGCAGGGAGAACATTGCACAGGAGTTGGACAAAATACCAGCTTCTACTCGTGTCCTTAACCTCTGTCTCTGTCTCTGTCTCTGTCTCTGTCTCTGTCTCTGTCTCTATATAGGAGTATATGTTGTCATAAAAGCACATTCATGATGAATGTTCCTGGTTCTTATAGCTTCATTGTTTTGACAGTTTAAAAATTCTTATTACCTGTGTTCAATAACAACTAATTTATTTCCACGATTGACTGTTGAGACCCACCTCCCCTTTTCTCTCATGCTGATCCATTCTCATATGCTTCCCCTCCAACCCTACCACAATCTCACTTGCTAACTCCTGAATTTCAAAATAGAGGGATTAAGTAGGAAATCTTCACTCTCTGGGGAAAGGGAGGGGGGAGGGGGGATTGAGAAGTCAAGGAGGATAAGAGAGGGAGGAAAATGAGAGTTGGAGTGAATGAGGTGGATATAATTTGATACCCTGTTTATGGAAATTAAATGTCGAGGATTTCACAACCACAGCCATTATTAATATATATCAATGGGGTATGGGCTCAGCCAGATTTTCTTTCTTTGAAGCATCTTATCTGAGATCCAAAACACCATTTATAGTAGCAGCACCATTGCTTTGCTTTTTGCTCTTCGACCTCCTTTTCCAAAAATCTGCTTTTAAGATTTGGGGCTGTGAAGGAAGCCATACTGGAATTGCTAAACTTCTCTTAGATCGCAAGCATTTCAGTTCTGAATTCCTGTTTAATTTCCTTCCTTGGTCTGTTTCTCACTTTATTCAGCCCTAAAAAAATAATTAGCCTTGTGAGAAATGTTAATGCAAGTGCCTGTGCCTCTTTGCTGATCCAACCATTTCTGTCACATCCCCCAGCCCTGCGGCATATTCACACCTTGTGGTGGACTGCTGTGGGCCGCGACCCTCGACCCACGGCCTAATAAGAGCCAGGCCTAGTGCAGCTCTGCCCTGCCAAGCGGATAGCAGCGGAAAGGACACATCAATCTTAATCGTGACCATCACTTACTTGCTCACCAATTCCTCGCTCACCCACTACTCAAGTGTCCAACTGCCACTTTCACTCAAATCTTCAGCAGCTTATTCTCATGCATCCTCTTGTGTTGCCTGATTATTTTTTTTGTCATTTCCTCACATTTTCAGACTCAAATCACTCAGCTATGGTATTAAAATCAACCTGCCACAAGCAATTGCAAGAAAAATAACTTTTTTTTTTCTCGCAAGCCGAGACGATTAGGCTAGGCTTTAAAACCAAGCCCGTAGTTGGGGGTGGTATCCATGGTGATCGCATTTCAAGCAGAACTGGCGGTGGACACCACAGGCCTCCTTGCTAATCCAGCCCAACACCCGATAGCACATCAAAGAGACTCTTTTTTTTCATGCCCACCATATCACGCCATCTCCACAGTCACCAGTCTTTCAATGCTACATCACCTCCTCGTGACCTATCTTCTCCATGGAATCATACACCAGACTTTTCAACCATAAACAAACTGGCAACCACGAGACCACTTGTATTCAACCGTTCCCATAAAATCCACAAAGCACTACAATTTAAGAACGACCTGATCTACTCCTTCCCATTTTTAGAAATTTGACATTTGTTTCACCTTAATGGCTCACAGACGAGCAAAGGGTTCTGTAGCTAACAACACTACAAACTGATGGTTAAGTAGAGTCAGCTGATTTCTATATAGCTATGATCTCATGCTATTGTGTAGAAATGATCTCTCTTGCTAAAATATATCAGTAATTAGTCAATGGCCAGCACTGAAAACTTGGAGCAATTTCTATGTTGCACTTGTCACTGATAAACTCGAGCAATTATTTCATAATTCTGTTGGAGAATTGTTCAGTCTGGTGTATGACGCTTCATACACCACCAAGAGTGCAACAGCCAAAGTGCATTCTGTAAATAAAATGCACTGACATTTCAAACATTTTTCATTGTTCTGCTTTGGTGGTGGCACATCAATTCCTTCAAGGATGACAAGGTAAGATGTATGAATAAAATAAAATAAAACTTTAAGCTTTCATCTCCATGTGAAGCTTGACTACGATTTGGTATGGCTAATGGCAATTATATTCAAAATGAATATAAATGTACATATTAGAATGGGAGAATATGAACCCAATAAGAGCCATCCTAATTCCAGCCTGCTCTGAGTTCGAAGGGACACATCTACAGACATATGATTAATTTACATGGCCATACGACCTGGGATTCACGATTCACCAAAGTGCCCAAAGATAATCGAAAGTATTTTTTGATGGCCTCCATTTCTGAAAAGATGTGTATTAGGCCCGTACCCGGGGGGAGAGGTGGGTGGGGTGGGAGGTGGTGCATCGGGGGTGTACACACCCCCCCTCAAAAGAAATCACAAAAGTCCACATTTTTAAAGAGGCATTCTTTTTAGTCAGGTTAATTTGAAAGAAAACAACAACAAAGGGAGGAAAAAGACACCAACGCAGGCCTTCCTTAAACATGCATGGCTTGTAACCTGCACAATGTACGTATTCTTGTTATAACTTGACCCTGTCTCATTGGGTGGTTGCTGTGTTTCAGTGAACGCTTGTGTTAATGCACCATTAATGTAAAATCCAATCCCATTCAAGTTTTTTTTTATGCTGCAGGCATGCATGATATCCGATGATACATGTCGAAAACGCGTGGGGAATGAATCACGCACAACATGTGATTCATTCACTGTAGTTGATGGTTTTCCCAAGAAGGATGGAGGTAAAGGGAATGGTTAGGTGCCAGTATCATTATGTGGTCTTTTAAACTTGAAAGGGCCCATTCGCTATATAGATCTAGTCATATCAAACAAGCTAATGTTCATATAGGCTACATGTAGGGCTACATGCATGTAGTCTACAAATGTGTGCTGTAAGAGATTGTGCCACCAGTGAGTAGATGTGCATGTATGAACTGTGAGAGGAAGGAAACTTTGTTGTGCATGGGAAAGAAACGAGCCAAACAGTGAATCAATTAATTTTCGCTGTTAATTTAAAAAGTTTTTAAAAGGTCTGTTTGTACGTGGATTATACACGTGTCGAAACTGCAAACGCCAACTTGCGACGCTGGTTATCCCCGCACAGAGTTCAGGATCCCCCAGGAATCCTTTTTTGTTCTTGGCCCATACTGTGGATTAGCTATCACAGCAAAGATTGGTATTCCTGTCAGCAAAGCGACAGGTCCTATATGCTAGTTCTCATTGAATTGACAGCCTGTCCAACCTATGGACGGTGGATCAGTTTGCCAAGAAGCACCCGAGAAGGCTGGAACTTGGAACCCTGTTGAAAGACTAAGCGAACAGTAAGTACCTGCCTCGATGTATTTTTAAAATTTGATCTTATCCTCTCATTATGCTGAAAAGGGTCTATGTTTACCTGTGAGAATGTAATTGAAAAATCATGCTTTTGATCATCCAATTCATGTACAATTCATTGTTTCTCATCTTTTCTTTTCCCCCCTCACGAGTATTGACCACAAACACTACTTCGATAGACCTGATTGATGAACTTACTTTTAATACTAGAAGGGCACTCGGAAGAGCGCATACCTCCGCCATGTAATGCCTGGTCCACGAGAACACATCGGGCCCAATGCATTTTTGAAATATCATGCTATATATCATTTTTGGCCCGATCTCTCAATGGTGAGGAATCACTTTAAAAATTAAATAATCCTCATATCCAGGTCTGGATTCAGATCTTCACAAATATCTAAATAATTTCTCCTTGTCACACAACCAACATCTCCACCAAGTTTCATCGAAATCCGTCCACAACTTTTTGAGATATCATGCTATATATTAGTTCAGCCCTATCTCTCTTTCGTGAAGAATCACTTAAAAAATTATAGTAGTCGGATCTGGAGCTGGATCTTCACCAAAATCTAATCAGTTTGTCCTTGTCACACACTCAACCAGTCCACAAAATTTCATCCGGTTCCGTCTACAACTTTTTGAGATATCCTTCACCCAACACAGGCAAACAAACAAACAAGAAGAAGACGTCGTGCAGAGCACGATACTTGCAAAATCCATAAAACAAATTTGACCTCAAAAATAATGGGTGGTTGAATTCAATGCCCAAATATGCAACTCCTCTTCAAATTTCAAGTCAATTGGATGAAAATTGACAATTTTAGAAATTTGGCCTATGTTGACCATTTGGCTGATGTGGACCTCCAAAATAATTGGTGGTTGAATTCAGTGACCTAAAATATATACAGTATCCTCTTCAAATTTCAAGTCAATGGGTTGAAAATTGAGGATTTTAGAAATACAACCTTAGTCGTTGACCTTGGGTCTATGTTGAGCTTTTGGTCCATGTTGACCTCAAAAATAATAGGCTAGCTGAATTCAGTACCTGAAATATAAATCCTCTTCAAATTTCAAGTCGATCGGATGAAAATTGAGGATTTCAGAAATCTCCCCGAAGTTGTTGACCTTTGACAATGTTAACCTTTTGACCTTTTGTCCTCAAAAACAATTGGCTTCTTCCTTCTGACAAACTACCGTTTGGTGAAGTTTCATGAAGATCGGTTTAAAATTGGGTCCTGTAGGCGACAAACAGACAAAATAACAAAATCGACTGACCAATATACTTGAAAAATCTTCGATTTTGCAAATAACAAACAAACAGACAGAAAGGGGTGAAGACATAACCTCCTTCACCTTTGGTGGTGGAGTTAATTATAGAAATGAAAGAATGTAAACCTGTGTATTCATATTGTGTTCCCTTTTCCCTCAATGGAGAGAAAAGGCCTCAATGTGTTATTTGTAGCAAAGCTTTGTCAAATGATTCTATAAAACCAATAAAGTTGAAGCAACATTTGCAGAATGTTCATCCTTAACACAAGGACAAGGACAAAAGCTTTTTTGAATGTCATGGGAATGCTCTCAAAAAGATGAAGCTGGATTCAACAGGGGTATTCCAACAAATGAACCAAAAGGTTATTGAAGCCTCTTATGTCGTAGCACTGGAGATAGCAAAGCAGAAAAAAAAACACATACATTTGGGGAAACTTTGATCAAACCTAGCGCTCTCAAAATGGTGGAAATTGTGCTGGGAAATGGATTGGAGAAAAAACTTGCAGCAGTTTCACTGTCAAACAGTACTGTTCAAAGGAGGATCAGCGACTTGGCCATTGACATCAAGGATCAAGTTGTGCAGGAGATCAAGTCTGCAGCATTTGGCTAATTTTCAATTCAACTTGATGAATCGACTGATGTAGCATCATGTTCCTAGTTGCTGGTGTTTGCAAGATATGTTCACTCAGGTTCATTTAAAGAGGAGTTTCTCTTTTGTTCTTGCCTCTTGAAAAAACTACCAAGGCCTCAGATATTTTGGAAAAGGTTTTCATCTTTCTTTGAATCAGAAAAATCTTTTGTGGGATAATGTCTGTGGGTGCTGTACAGATGGAGCACCAGCTATGTTGGGGACAAAATCTGGATTTCAAGTTTGTGTGAAAAAGCGAGCTCCAAAAGTGAAAGGCATTCATTGTATGATCCAACGTCAGACACTGGCCTCAAAAACACTTCCAGCTCCACTAGGGAAGGTTTTGGATCAAACAATTCAAATTGTGAATTTTGTCAAAGGAGAGCTTTCAACTCATGACTTTTCAAGCAGTTATGTATTGACATGAGGTTCAGGCTCTCATTTGCTTCTTTTCCACACAAATGTTCGATGGCTTTCAAGAGGAAATGTAACTGAGCGAGTATTTGAGCTTAGAGATGAGCTCAAATTATTTTTGAAGTTCAGGGTAAGATGAATTTTTTGCCTGCTGGATGATGAGGAATGGATCATGCGCCTTGCCTATTTGGTTGACATTTTTTTTAGCAGCAGAATAAACTGAATCTTCAGATGCAAGGAAGGAATACAAACATCATAAAATTCATGGATTCCTTGAAAGCTTTCATGAGCAAGCTGGAAAATTGGAAGAGAAAGGTCAAGATCAAAAATGTTGCAATGTTTGAGAAACTGTCATCAATTCTTGTTGCTGGTGGTGAAGACCAAGTGCTTCCAGAATTTGCAAACAATCAAATTTTGCAGCATTTGACAGCACTGGAAAATGAATTCAGCCGATGTTCCTGAACTCAGTGATGAGGAGTTGGATTTAGTGCGAAATCCATTTAAATTGTCAGTTGAAAAAGTTCCTGATGATTGTCAAGATTAATTTCTGGAGCTGAAGTCTGATTCGGGAGCAAGATATATGTTCGATGAGAAATCAATCACAGAATTTTGGCCCTTGATGTGCGATTCCGACACAAAAGTGGCAGAAAGAGCTATCCATGCATTGCTTCCATTTGTGTCGACACATCTTTGTGAGTCAGGCTTTTCAACTCTGTTGCAAATGAAAACGAAGCAGTAGTTTGTTACAAATGAAAACGAAGTCGATTGGAGGTTGAAAACGACCTGCGTTGTGCCCTTTCGCACTCCTCCGCGGATCTAAGAATTGGAGAAGAAAAAACAATCACAGGTTTCTGTAATCTTTATCAGCATAAAATGAATTACAATACCCTGGCATTCTATTGAACTTTTTGTTTATTGAAGTTATGCTTCAGTAACTTCTGTTAAGTAATTAGTTATAAATATATAAAAAAACTACTTTTATTCAAGTTTTAAAATCCATCAACATTTTCTATTGCTATTAGATTTGTAAAACTCCACTATAAAAATAATCCAAGTAAATGTATATGTACTAATATAGAAAAAAAATAAAAGTTTTCAATATTATATGCATATTATTTGGAATGCACCTTTTGAATCAGACAATCTTGGAAATGGGGGGGAATGACATTCTGACATGTGGTGAAAAGGGTGCATGGGGCAAAAAAGGTTGAGAACCACTGGGTTAGATTTAGGAACACTCATTGCCCCTTCCCCTCTCTCTGTTATTAATTAATTAGCTCTGCCACCAAAGGTGAAGGAGGTTATGTTTTCACCCCTTTCTGTCTGTTTGTTTGTATGTTGTTTTGTTTGTGTGCAGGATATCTCAAAAAGTTGTGGACGGATCGGGATAATATTTTGTGGACAGGTTCAGTGTGTGACAAGGATGAACTCATTAGATTTTGGTGAAGATCCGGATCCGGATCCGACAACTAGAATTATTTTAAGTGATTCTTTACCATTGAGAGACAGGGCCAAAAACGATATATAGCACAATATCTCAAAAAGTTGTGGACGGATTCGGATGAAACTTGGTGGACACGTTGAGTGTGTGACGAGGACGAATTGATTCAATTTTGTGGAAGATCTGAATCCGGATTTGGATACGAGTTATTTAATTTTTAAAGTGATTATTCACCATAGAGATTGGACCAAAAACGATATAGTACTGTACAGCATGATATTTCAAAAATGTATTGGGCCCGATATGTTCTCGTGGATCAGGCATTAATTGGCAGAGGTATGCGCTCAACTGAGTGCCCTTCTAGTTTATTTTGAAATACTGCATAAAATCTGTATATATTTTAATGAGACACCCTGTAGAATTGTTACGGATTTCAGAATCCGGTCTGATGAATGCATCCACATCCAGGTCCTCATACAGTTATTTCCTTAAATGCATGTTCAGATTAGCCCCATCCCCATGTCTCATGGGATCTTCAATGTGATGCGTTGAGAAGGGTAAAGGATAGATCCCCTCTCTTATGGGAAGCTTTTTTCTTTACAACAGACACGTTTACACACATTTCTTTCACGAGCTCTGAAGCCCGCCCCTATTCTTCCTCAGCAACAATCTTTCGCGAGCTTCGACGCCCGCCTTTTTTGAGAGTGCACGGGTCGTCATGGTAACCGTGCGCAAGTGGGGCGGGGTGAGCTTGGGACGGACTGCACCCGCGGAGACGGCCCGGAGATATAAAACGAACGAGAGGTACGCTCTGAGGAGAAAACGGAGAGAGGAAAGAAAGAGAAAGCGGGGGCAAAGAAAGCCAGGGAGGGAGAAGAGAATGAGAAGTAAGCTTGGGCAAGTGAGCTGTGGTGCGCGTGTAGGTGTCTGACCAGCGCCAACGAGACAATTCGCCCTTCCCAGTGCTTGGGCAAGCAGCGTGTGGTGTGCGTGCGGGTGTGAGCAGCGCCGCAACAAGTGAGGCACGGGTCAGTCACCAACAACACCAGGGTCTAAACCCGTGACAGATGATCTCCGTGCCCTCCAGACTTCGACTGGCGTTCAAGGCTGCCCCGTGAGAGGGTGCACGGCAAAGCTGGGTGCTGGCAACGACGTGACACGCACGCACGCATTTCAGGACGTTTTCACTTCACGGACGACTTTCTGGTGAGCGAGACGATTATTCCCCCCCCCCCCCCCGATGAATCTGTTGGGTGTCGATGTCTGTGTTTAGCTGTAAGTAAGTCAACCCCCCTGATAAGCATCTGCTCTTTGTCTCTTTCCTGGCATTTTGATTGATTATCTTTTGAAATTAATTCATTTATTTACCTCAAACAATAAAAAGTTCTTTTATTTATTTATTTCATTATTAATAAATCATTTGTCGATTTCCAACCTGTCCGTTTGTCCTTTCCTTCCATTGCTCTAGCATTGTCTGAACCGATATAGACTGAAGGTAATTACCACAGATTTGACCAAAAATCGTCGGCACGCTCCAGCGGTTAAAACGCTCAGCCGCCCAATTAAAATCTAATCGAGATAAACATTGGTGCTTTGCCGAGGGCACGCTCCCCGCTCAGGTAACCACGTGACCTCTAGTTAAACGGAATAATTAGACGGTGGACGCTGGAACTCGTGTTGACTGGGTGCCGTTTGTGGTTCTAAAACAACCCACCGTACCGCAACGTGAATTGTGAGCGGTGGCCCCAGGTCCGGCTCTACCGAGGACAACCGGATTAATCCCCCTGAGTGACAAGCTGGTGTCTCAGGTACCCATGGCCGCAACAGTATGTATGAGGGCATGTTGAAAAGTAATACCTCCTATTCTTCTCCAAAACAAGTAAATATATTTGAATGAAACAAAGTGCAGTCCACACATTAGTTCTTCATGTCAGAATCACAAAACTGGGTGCGAAGTTTCGTGATTCTGACATGAGATGTCTTAGTACTAAGTCAGTCAAAATGGAAGAGGGTAGCATGACGTTGTCAGTGCTGTGAAGCATGAAACACTGGAGATGAGAGCTTGGATGACTGACTGGAGATGAGATGACTGGAGATGAGATGACTGGAAATGAGATGACTGGAAATGAGATGACTGGAGATGATGACTGTAGATTAGAGTTGGAGGCACCAATACAATCCTGAGAGTAAGAGACTGTCAATGGAGTTCCGCCACAAAGGATCACCAGTCCTGAGTTGTCTCCGTCAGATTTTAATCTCTTCCCTGAATTTAAAGAACACTTTCATGGAAACCATTTTTCTTCCAACAATGATATCAAGCAAGGTTGCTGTGCAGCATTGGTTAAATCATCAGGATGCTCAGTTTTATTGTGATGGCATCACGAAACTACTTTAACGTTGGCAGAAAGGTGTGGACTGCAGTGGTGATTATGTTGAGAAATAAATACAGTGGAGTAAACAAGCTAAATACCAGTTTTCTCTGGACATAACAGTGATTTGTCTTTTTGGTCATCCTGGCACAGAAAACACGGTGCCCATTCTATTCGTTGCACAGAAGTAGTTGACTGGTTATGGCCTTTGGGTTTTACAAGTTGGCATAAATTTGACATGATGGAGATCATAACAATGACCTCTATCACTAATACCACCACCACTAAGCACTAGTGGCCTTCGTCCTTTGCTTCCTTTCCTAGCTTGGTAATTACATGCATATCTAAAAAGAAATTACAAATCAGTTTAGTTATGGATAGGTTAATAATGCTCATAGTATCCATTTCTACAGTAGGATTAAAGGTCACTTCTGACCCCAAATTTAACACCATATTCCTAAAACGTAAAACAAATAATTCAATGCAAGGCAGAGGCCTTAATACTTCATTCACAAGCAAGTACATTCACACATGAATTTAGTGAAAACATTTTGATGCTAAGATATTTATGATTTAAAAATGTAGCCCTCAACTTTCAGCAGATCAACGTCAGCCACAAAGCCCCCATTTCAAAATTAAAGGTCGCCATCTTTGTAAAAAAAAAATGATGCTATATTTAAAATATACAATCCAGAATGATACAATATGGCTGTATGCAGTATAGAATGTTCCTAAAAATAATAAAGGTTACAAAAATGGTTATGTTACCATGTAAACTAGTGTGCTTTCGGTAAAATCAATACGTTTTTGGGAGGTTAAGGGTTCCAGGCTTCAAAATCGTTTTTCATCGGGCCTCTGCAGCTAAAATGAAAAGGTATGACCTAAACTACAACTCCACCAAATTTGGTGCTTTTATCACTAAGTGTTGTGCCAACTTGTTGTGTCAAATTTATGCCAACTTGTAAAACCCAAGGGCCATAACCAGACAACTACTTCTGTGCAACAAATAGAATGGGCACCGTGTTTTCTGTGCCAGGAAGACCAAAAAGACAAACCCCTGTTATGTCCAGAGAAAACTGGGACTCAGACGTCGAGCTACATGTCAGTTGCAAATAACTTGAAAGAATTTGAGAAGTGTGGCCCAATCCCTAAGGAAATCAGCCTCAGCGGTTTAGATGGTGGTGATGGCATTGCTAATATCCTCAAGGTTCACAAAGCTGTTTACCATAAAACTTGTTCCCGAAAATTTTCTAGGGACAAGCTTCAAAAGGCAAAAAAAATCATCTCTAGAAACATGCATTATATGAACCCAGCCAAATGAAAACAAGAGACAGCCTTGATACTTCTACCAAAGTAAATTATCAGCAACCAAAGTGCTTCTTTTGTGATCAACCAGGAGGTCCTCATGCGTAAAGCAAGAACAGACAACATTGGTGCCCGTGCTAAAGAATGTGCAACAAAGCTCTGTGATTCCAAGCTCATGGCAGAGTTAGAATTGTCAGACATGCATGAACTAGATGCACAGTATCACAGAAATTGTCTGGTTGTATACAACTGAGCATGTAATGCTGACAGCAAGGTGAAGAGTTGTTCTTCCTCTTCCAGTGAAGTATCTGCTGAGCCTGTGGCCTTGGCAGAGTTGGTGGCATATATCAACAAGCAGTCAGAAAAAAATACAAGCCCCCATGTTTAAACCATCTGATTTCGCCAAAATTTATGATGCTAAACTCCAACAGGTGAGTTCCGATTCAGAATCATCATCGAAAGCGAACTCAACCAGGCTCAAAGTAAAACTGTTAGAATTGGTCCCTAATTTGAAAGAAGTTTTTCAGGGAAGGGAAATGCTCTTGGCTTTTGACAAAGATATTGGGGAAGCTTTGAAGGATGTTCGTGACAATAGGGACGACTCAGATGCCATGGTCTTGGCCAAAGCAGCAAACATAGTCCGGAAGAATATGATGCAGAAACAGGAGAATTTCTTTGGTTCCTTCTCCAAGGATTGTCACAGCAGGAATCAGTGCCAAGCAACCTATTTTTTTGAATGACGGGCTCTCCATATAGTCCCGCGGTACTTACTGTAGTATGGTCTTTTCTTATTTCGCCAGAGAGGGGGTATCGACTAATTGACTCGATTACCAATGCTATAGGCAATCTGCTAGGTGCCCTGAGCTGACATTTCATCAAGCAGTAGTGTTGTACATAAGTGAGTGCTTTCCAAAGCAAATTTTTCACGATTTCTGAAGGTGTTATACCTGCTCTGTCATTGTAGCGAGTCAGGTGTCAACATCTGCCATTTGTTTGGTGTATGTTTGTCATGGTGTGCTGGCACCTGGTGATTGGCTATCAGTGAACTAGTCAGGAATTGACATCAGGTGTTGTCACTTTGGTCATGAAATTCATAATCCTTACTTTATCATGAAATTTCCACCATCTTGAATATCCAATGAGGTCGGCTGATATCAAATCATAATATTTATAATGCTGGATAACCATTTTTCAAGGAAATCTATAATTTATTCAGGATAATGTGATGAACAACGTTGTGTTTTTGACTTGAGTGATTGTAGGACTGTAATGACTGACACACCAATTTTTTCCGAAAAACTGGCTTCGGAATCTTTTTTTTAAATTTGTGCCCTAACTTCATTATTATTGGAAATAAGAAGCTATAATCTGGCTTAGGAGTAGATTTTTGCCTCTTTATGATTCCACAGTTAATTTATTGATATTTAGCCAAGAAAGACCTGTTTCTGGGGGTACAATTGAACATATTCTGGTTGTTCTCTGTCAATGGCGCCCATTTTGAATATCTAATGAGATAATGTGACCCCCCAAAAATTTTACCGCTGCTATTTTCCATATTCTCTTGTCCTTGCCCTTTCTAAAATATTTCGATTGCATGGGTTTATTTGCTTTCTTTGGTAATTATGATTAAATTCTGGTCATGTGACTTTAAGTAGGTCAAAATGGCTGACTTCGTAAATTTCTTCAAAAATCTTCTCCAGACTCACCAGTCAGAATGCTACCAAATTTGAGTAACAACTTTGGGTTAGGGTAGGGATGTTAAATTGCGGAGGTCATGCCGATCACATGACCGGAAGTGTATCAAAATGGCCGACTGCATCAATTTTTGGGAAAATCACATAAATTCCTTCAAAAATGTTCTTCTCCAGAACCACCAGTCAGAGTGCTATCAAATTTGGGTTACAATATTAGGCCATGGCCTAGATAAGCTACATGTCCAGTGGTGCAAATGATTATGTGAAAACAAATGAAGGCACCTGCTTAATCTAGATTCACCGTGCTCTTATTGCACTAATATAACTTCTGACAGTCCCAATTAGCCAATTTGTACCCTTTCCAACTCCCTGAACCATGCATGGACGTTTACTAATTCCATATTTCTCTTTTCAGAAATGGAAGTATCTGAACAGTGTGATATATATATATATATATATATATATATATATATATATATATATATATATATATATATATATATATATATATACAGCCCATAGGTGGGAGAACATCACCGGCAGCAACCGTCAGTGAAAAGGGGAGCTCAAGCATCAGCAAGTGAAGTGAAGTAAGGAAAGGCAATATTCACACTGTATCTGGGGAAAAGGTACACAAAGACTGCAACCCACAGCAAAATAACCAAAGCTATTTTACACCAGAGCACAGAACACAGCACAAGCAAGGACAAGCATGTACTTAGGTCTTCTGAAGAAGGCTTTCACTTCAAGACTGACTGTCTCTTTTGTGGAAAACCAGCCAAGTTTGAAAAAAAAGAGAAATAAGTATGATGGTCTTTCAGTCAGGACTATTGAATTCAAGGACACAGTCCTGGTCAAGGAACAGCTTTGTCCGGGCATATGCAAACACTTCCTCTTCCTCCATGCTGTCCATCTGAGTTGTAGTCTTTGGGGTAATCCCAGTTGTACGGTTTGAATCCAGATGAACTGCATCAAGGCGGTCGCACTGGCCAACTGATTTGGACACTCATCGCCAGTTCTCAGGCCTGTTTGCTATGTTACCATAATGGAACACCCAAGATTATCAGGTGACATGCTAATCGGTGCCGTACATCCAATTATCATAATTAACCATCTGAGAGAAACTCGGCACGGTCCAGCAACACAGACCAGTGTGTCCAAGATGCAGGAGCGCAGACCAATCGTGGCAGGTTGTAGAGGCCTCGGTGGGGAGAGAGGGGTTAGGAGAAGTGCTGAGTTGCGGAACGGGTCTGCCGTGCCGACTGTGTATGAATGTGAACTGTGCAGCTCTCCACCCCAAAGCACCAAGGTTCAACTCTCCAAGCTACCTCTTGCCCCCGCCTTTATTTCCTCGACCCACACTCTGCCTCATGATGCACCTTCGCGTCGGCCGCCCTGCCGCCCTACGTCGATTGTCATTCTAGCCATCAATCTTGTTGCAGCCACCATTGAACTTCAGGTAAGTTCTACAATTATGTGCTCTTTGCGCCGATCCCATGACTTCGTGCCAAAACATGTGCCCATGGCCTGGTGTTTCCCCAAAAGGCACATATAAGACAGATTACGAAGGGATAAAATATTAATTGCGTGCCATGGGATGGTGGTTTTTGATTCACACATTTGGGGAGGGAAGACAGCAGCTTTCTACACACATAATGACGCATATCCCACATCACAATTACATTACCTCATGCATATTCTAATAAATGCACTATGGAAAATAACTATTGCTATACTATGCAATGTTACCCCCTCAAAGCCATTCCCACAACACTATGTATCTCAGTATGTACAGATAGTGGACAAAAAAATGGAAACACCTCGGTGTGGGCATGTGGCCCACGTGTTAATTATGCAAATAACATCACAGCATGCTAAGGGTCATGTATAAAAATGCTGCACAGGCCTGGTTGCCTATAATTATGGCTAGTGTAGCTGCAAGAGGAGACCTCCCTAATTCACCAAACCACAGAGCACGTGTGGTCCGCATGTGGAGATAGCATGCAATAAAAGCAATTGCATGTATACAAACACACACACATTGAGACCTGGTAGGTCTCTTTCACCTGAAACCCAACCACCACATGTGGAGTTAGCAGGTAACAACAGCAACTTGCACTTTGTTCAAGTTGATCGATGTACAGTATTCAGTGACAGTGCGAATATTGTAGATCGCTCACCAAGTGACTTAAGCACTCCAACGAAATGGTTGATATGAAACAGCTCTTTTGGCACGCAATTATCAATCACCGAACCGTCATATTCAACATACACCTCTCGGAGATGCCCGAAATGTCAAAAATGTCCGAATTGGACAAATTAACATTTTTCTAGGAGACGGAACTGCTTGTAACTTCAATTCGGGAGCTTAAATTTTTTAATTCTCCTTAAGTTAAGAGATACTCGTGGCGATCGCATGTGCAGAAATGAAATAAAACAACGAACGCTGACGTCTCTGGGCATTTAGAAGCATTGCAATGTACCCAGCGATTCGTAGCTATGATGAATAGGCATTCAATAATAACACTGAGAAAAGTGGGAAAAATAAACTTTATCGTTAATAGTGGGGCAACTTAGCTAAATATAGCATAACAATTGTGCATTTTGTGAGGAAAGCACCAAATTTGGCCACACTAGTAGCCTATCATATTATGAACAGATTTGGATATTGGGCCATCTCAAAATTTTTGATGGCAGTGGAAAATGGCTGCCACAGCCATCAACGGCTAAATTTGAGATGGCCCAATATCCAAATCTGTTCATAATATGATAGGCTACTAGTGTGCCAAATTTGGTGCTTTCCTCACAAAATGCACAATTATTATGCTAAGTTGCCCCACTATAAGGCCTAAGTCACATTTGCTCTACGGCGAGGATACGGCGGCCGTACGCCCTCTGAATTGACAGAAACGTGCGGCGGCCGCAGAGTTTCTGCGGTGCATCAGGGTGGCCCTACGCCGTTTGGCTATATTTTACAGGCCGTAGGGGTCACCGTGGAATTATAGCGCGGAGTTATAACTTTTTTTTCATTTCTACATTCGCCGTAGCAATTCGACAAGCTGAAAAAAAGAACTGGTTAAAAAAGAAGAAGAAAAAAAAAAAAAACCCACTCGTTACCGTCCGTCTGGCCGCACGTTCGCCTTAGGGCCCCCTGCGGTCGCCTTGCGGGCACTTGCGTCTGCCTTGAAAATTCTATGGCCGCCGCAGGAACGCCCTAAGGTCACCGTGCGACATCAAATCAAAGACCGTACGGCACCCCCACGTTTTCCGTCTCCACAATTATAAAAACGCCGTGCGGCTACCCGAAAAATAAAAACATATGTGACTGCTACATTGTGTGACCGTGGAAATACTGCGGCCGCCCTATAATTGCTAGTGGCCGTAGATTTTGTAGACCCCACGGCCGCCGTGGCAAATGTGACTTAGGCCTAAGAAATCATTGTGGCCTGTTCAAGTCAAGGCAAGGTTGAGCAGGCCAAAAAACATGGTGGCTTCAGACCCCAGCGAGGTTACCTAGGATACACCAGAAGACCCCAGATAGCGAGGTGGCCGAGGATCACCTGATGAAGGATATAATTAATAAGGCCGATAATTATCTTCAAAAGGGATGTTTTAATTAATCCAAACACACAATTTTCACTCTCGCACTTTCTTGGAGTTTTCTTAGTGTGCATGCAAAGTTTCAGGCTTCTAGGTTTTATAGTTTTGGATTTATGGAGGAGACACACTGACACAACAACAAACACACACACACACACACACACACACACACCACACACACACACACACACACACACACACACCACACACACACACACACACACACACACACACATTTATTAGTATAGATTATGTTATTATTAATACACAAAATGGCTTCAAATTTTTATCCTCTACATGAAGCTGATAAGAATATCTCTGATCAGCTGAGTTATGGAATTATTCATTGCAGAGGAGTTCATGATGTCGACTATTCTTCATTTTACTCAAATTTATATTTTCCACCTCACCAAGTACTAAAGCTCAGTTGGCATGAATCATCAAAGCGTGAATGTCTTGAACTACAAAAGTAAGTTAGACATCTGTGCTTTTCCCATGATCTGGCAGTGTCCTACTTGTCAAGATGTCTGAACAGCACTTCCAGTGGCATTGTTTTGTTGTAAATGTCTTCTTCCCTTTTGGTAGCTGGTTGAACCGGTCACTAAAATGGTATTTTTTTCTGTCCATCAGTGGGCTTGTAAGAGCAAACCTGACAGCTTTCATCTACTTGTTGTGATTTGTTTTTCATCATGAAGCAAAACAATTAATTGCCGACGTGAAAATGTAGTTGTAAAATCAAAACATGACTTTCAGATCAGATTTGAATGAAGTTCTTACTCAATTTGCTCTACAAAGACTGCCTGGAAGACTTCCTCAATGTCGTATTTGACCAGACCTTGGCAGAAACCCAATCATTGTTGTCCTTTGGCATAAACAACTGGCCATATCCCATGATACTGTTAAGTGTGTGGGGTACAAGGTAGTTAGTAAAGTGTAAGACCTTAGGGTAGTTCATTTCTATTTGAAACAAGGAATTCACATTTAGGTTAGGTCATTCTGTTTGTGTGCACCAGTTGGAGGACGGTGTTATGTGGTGTACAGAAGTTATGTAGGTGAAGGTTGTCACGTGATCTGTTCTTCCTCTCTGAACCGGTAATGGCCGGGCCACGAAAGGTGAGGGGATCCACGGGAGGACAATTAGTATGAGGTCACCCAGCACACTCGATAAAGTTCACTCCCTTGTCTCCCCCTCTCTCCGGTGTCAGCGCAAGTCAAGAGGATATGACGTCAACCCCGGTGTCATCAATGTCGCCACCAGGGGCTGGGCCTGCAGGGAGGATCCTACCACTGCTGCAATAACAAGGCGTCATTGGTTGGATCTGCTGGCAAGGAGGAGTTCTGCTACTGGCCAGAGCAGCGAGCCATTACATAATTGTGCCGGCAGGGGGGAAGGTGTCATCTGAGTTGCTGTGTAGCGTCACATGAAAGCAAGAGGGGTTAGAAGTGAGGAAGGGGGTAATATTTAATCACCAGAGAGGACCACTCACTCTCTCTCTCTCTCTTTTTGACCTGGAATCTCTTTTGGTGCTAGAACTCTGCTCTTTTGTCAGAGATACTTCACTGGGCTGCAATTTCTGCCTGGTACAGGCCCTGCTCTGCTCTGTTCTTCAAACTGTTCCCTCAAAGTCATTTGAGCTTTTAACAATCCTTGCTGGGCCCCAGATTTTTATTGTAATACAATGTGTCCCATAAATTGGCACTCGTTTTATCTATCAAATACAACAAGCATACACAACCTTGTTTATTGAATACAACAAGCATAAACAACTTTGCGGTTAAACATCGAACAATAGAGTAATGTTTGAAGTTTGTTTAGTCCACCTTCTCAACATGTCCACCTTCTCTTTAATTCCTTGATTCAACATTCCCCAACAAATGGATGGCCATGGTGGACCTAATACTTGACCACCATAACCAATGCACCTGACTCCCTGTAATTTATTTAGTGGGGTTTCATCAAGGACAGGGTTTATGCCAAGCACCAACAGTCCTGGGATGAGGTACGAGATTGCATCACTCATGCTATTCAGGGCATACACCGTGCCATCTGTGCAAACGTTTTGGGCAATTTCATTCAACGTCTCCAGAAATGTATTGAAAGAGAAGGTGGACATTCATTCATTCAGTGGACATTCATTCATTCATTTTACATGCAGCCTGTGGCTTCTGGTTGCATCATTGCTGTGAGTGTGGCTGTGCCACTGATGCAGTGCACCCTGTATGCGAGGGCAGGAATTCGAATTTGGCTAGGGTGCCAGCAATAGCTCGCCTACTCTTCACGAAGGACACCACGGGATCTTTAACATCCACCAACTGATGATGGCAGATGCTACAGCTAGTCTAATGCACATTTGAGGGATGGCAAACACATTGATGCCTTTCCCTGCCTACGAGACACTAGGACGACCTGCAAGACACCAGAATGACAGTTTATCGCAGGACCGAGATTCAAACCCAGGCTAGATGGCCCAAAGGAGAGTGTGCATACCTCTAATAGTCGAAGCCAACATACCAGCCTAAGGTGGACTTGTTGAGTATGAAACAAAACTTGAAACATTACCCTAATTGTTCCATATGCAATTCAACTGGAAAGTTGTGTATGAGTGTTGTATTCAATAATTTTGTTTCAAATAGGTACCTATTTGATATACTTGGTGTTGGCTTAATGGTTAGGGTGGTGGGCTTGGAATCCGAGGATGCTGAGTTCAAATCCTGCTCAGATGTTGAATTAATACCAGGTGGGGTTGACTCTGCCTGTCATCCTTCTGAGGTCGGCAAAATGAGTACCAGCTTGCTGGTATCCTGTGTCGGAGTGGTGACCCGTCCAGGATTGTGTCCAATAGCCAAGGAGACTGCTTAGGCAGCACCAACGCTCTGTACAGAGTATGGTCCCGATGGATGGGTACCTATTTAAGGGACACCCTTTAGAAAGGATCTATTCATTAATTATCATCCTTGATCGTCTATATTCATCTACTGGATCAGTCCATAAATGTGTCTTTTGCCCGAGTCTTGTATTTACCAGCAATAAATCCATATTTTGTAAATTGTGTGTGCCTGCTCTGCTCTGTCTGCCTACCACACGCTGCTCATTTCAGGATAATTTGCTTCTTCATGGGGGATCTAAGTTGGGTTAAAATCCTGATAACTGGCATGGGGTTAGCTTACACTCAGAATAAGATCGCTCAACTCCGCTCAGGCGAGCGATCACCTCCAAATTGGCATTAAGCCGGCCATCCATGAAGCAACCGCTTTGGAGTTTTGCAGCTCCTCATACAACCCTGAGCGTAAACCCAACAATACATTTTTTTTTTAAGAATACGTGATTGTGTGCCAGTATCTTGGCCAACTTTGTAATTACTGATCTACTTTGCAGAGGTTCTGCATTAGGGGCATAGCTACACACTCAGAAACAATGGAAACCAGTAGTCATGTGCCACGTACACATGAATGAACCACCAACCATTCATTACCTATCCTGGTCTGGCCACATATCTGAATCTGCCTGCGAAGACACAAGTCACATCATGTATAAGCAGTAAAATAAGATGTGACAAGATGCCTCTGTCAGAGATTGTGCAGTATTAAGTTGCCTCCCCCAAGTGTGTGTGTGTGTGTGTGTGTGTGTACACTCATATAAATCAACTCCTCTGTGCTTTTGTTCAAGGCCACTGTGGGATCTTCTGCATCTATAAGCGAATGCAAGCAGATGG
>CM068958.1:109995080-110013969 GCA_035128595.1 Eptatretus atami | reverse complement strand
ATGAAGAAATGAAGGCCAGAGAGAAGGGATGTGGAAAAGAAGATGGCACTCAAGGAACTGGGACGTAGGAGTATCAGTCTATCAGTTTATCAACTTACTTCCACTGAAAGATGGGAGGGTGAGTACCGAGTAAGGAGAACAGGAGGGCAGAATTAGGGTCATCACCAGAGTATTATATATTATTTATCTATGGGGGGTATGGGTAAGGCAAATTCCTGTATATAGGTTTTCTCATGCATATTATCTACTACGAGTAGGAGTTGCCGGCACTGCCCAATGCTGTTCTAATCCTGTTGGCATTTTGAAGAAATCAAATTTTGTTTTTTTAATATTTTTTTGTGGGAGCCTAAAACACTTCCCTACACCCACTAAAGAATGGGGTCAGGGATCATTACCTCTGCCGAAGGTGAAGGAGGTTATGTTTTCACCCCCTCTCTCTGTTTGTTTGTCTATTTGTGTGCAGGATATCTCAAAAAGTTGTGAATGGATCTGGATGAAATTTTGTGGACACATTGGGTGTGTGACAAGGACAAACTGATTCGATTTTGGTGAAGATCCGGATCCGGATCCGACTACTAGAATTTTTAAAGTGATTCTTTACCATTGAGAGATAGGGCTAAACCGATATATAGCACGATTTCTCAACAATGTATTGGGCCCGATATGTTCTCATGGATCAGGCATTGTGGAGCGGAGGTATGCGCTCTACCAAGTGCCCTTCTAGTTTAATACTGCATTACCTTTCACATAACCAGAAAGCCTTAGGCACTATAGAATGAGTTTTTTTTTAATACAAAACATTTCAACTTCAATGATGAACCTCTGAAAGTTTGATGAAGATCCGTTTGGTCACCTCTGAGAGAAATGGTGACACAGGCAGACAAACATGTTTATATTTCACCTCACTGAATTCAACCAGCCAATTTTTTTTGAGGTCAACATAGGCCAAAGGTCAACAACTAAGGTGAGATTTCTAAAATCCTCAATTTTAATCCCATTGACTTGAAATTGAAAGATGATTTGCATATCAGGTCACGGAATTCAACGACCAATTATGTTTGTGGTCAACATAGGCCGGAATTTCTAAAATTGTCAATTTTCACCCGATTCACTTTAAATTTGAAGAGAATTTACATATCAGGTCACTGAATTCAACCACCAATTATTTTTGAAGTCAACATGAGCCAAAATTCAACAACATGAAGTCAACATAGGCCAAATTTCTGAAATCCTCAATTTTTATCCAACTGACTTGAAATTTGAACAGGATTTTTTTTTAAAAACGACTATTGTTAATGAGAAAAAATATTGTTTGCTCTCTGAGTGAAACCCTATATCTTTGATTACTAAGCACAGAGGAATGGACATGTATTGTGTCTTGACACTTCAAAAGTCTGGCAGCTTTCAACAGAAGACCATGTTGCCGTACTGTCTCATAAGCGAATGAAAGTTCAATTCGTGCAACACCTGTTTTGAGTGTGCATTGGTCGCCAGCCTCAATGTGGGTTGTAAGTGCAAGTCCTTGATCAACATAGCTCCTACCAGACCTGAAGCCAGCCTGTTCATTGGGAAGGTTGGGCTCCACCAGTAGAGAGAGCCTGGCCAGGACATGCTCAAACAACTTGTATGTCATACATAGTAGAGATATGGGCCGATAGCTAGATGAGTCAGCAGCAGGTTTCCCTGGCTTAAGGATGGCAATGACTTTTGCCTCTAGGTTGATGGTATGATTCCAGTTGCATGGATGTTAGTGAAAAGAGAAGCCAACCAATGACATCAATGGGGTCCTAAGTTATTCTATAATTCGGGATAGGTGCCATCAATTCCTGCTGCTTTCCTTGCTTTCGTGGAGGAAAGACCAGTGCCAATGTCAGGGGGAAGGAAGCAGGGATGTAGGAGGAGATGATGAAACAGTCTTGGAGAGATCCATATGGACTTCACGGCAAGCCTCCTTAGTTGAAGCCACTTTGGAGTTGAAGAGCAGCTTAGAAAGAACAGCATTAGCCGACACATTGGGAGGTTGATGTTGAGCATGTGAAGCAGCTCCAAGATGCCTTAGTAAGTTCCATGTCTTTCTACTTGAATGAGTGAAATTGTAGTGGCCAAGCTCCTCAACAGTCTCCTGCCATCTTTGTCATCTGGCCATGTCCAGAGTTTCCAAGAGCTCAGATGCAACATCAGGATTCCCAGAAGCTTCATACTGTTGGAAAAGTTGGCCAATTTCTGGGAACAAACAAGGTGTGTAGTTATTGCAGTATTTTCCTGAGTTATTGCAAAACTGTGTAGATGATTGTGAAGAAGAAAGATGCTGAATTTATTACATCCAAGGACCGTTATAAATCAATAAATGGGCATAGGATGTTCTGCTAAACTTCAGAAGTTGAGGAGCCATGGTGTGGGAGGAAAATTAGTCCTGAATTACCGCTGCAGTAGCTGTTAGTGCAGTAAGGTGAGAAAGAGAGCAAATTTTTCTTCATCATTGGAGAGTAGCAAAGAGCAGACACCATATGCTTATGGCTAGTAACACAGACAGCAGTCTGTTTGATTGAGGAATTTTGTAGCAGCAGCATATGCACTACAGGCTCTTGGACAGGAAAAGTCCAAATTTAAATCTAGAAACAATAATCGGTACTTTCAAAGTGCTGCAACCATATCAGCCAAATTTCAAGTTCAATCCCTTGATGTCCATCGTGCCTTTCATGTGAGACAATTTTCTTGATTTGAGTATGAATTGCACAATATCCTCTGCGGAGTGAAGATAATGTAAAAATACAGTGAGGTAAATGTTTTCATTTATTTACTTCACAGGTAAAACCAGCCAATAAGCTCCTGTTTTTAGAGACCATGTGACCCAGACCACACACAAATGTGGAAACAGACATTTGATTACTCCAGCAGATGTTTGTGAGAAAAACCTACAAAAATAATGTGGCATTCCATGAGTATTTCTGAGCATTTTCTTGTTTCATTTAACTCATAATATATACATATTGATGTTCACCTCAACTCCCCCACTGCTATTTACTTCGTTTCTCTGTGTTTTTTGCTCTGCACACATTTGCTTTTTCACATTTTCCTTGATTCTGCTGAGGTCAATCTTACCATTATGTTCTTCCTCTGTAGACTTCTTGCCTCCTGTCTTTAACACCCCACCAAGTCTTTATTATGATAAGTTAGAGAACAAGTTCGAGTTTCATGGGTTTTCATCAATTTTTCACAGAGTTCTGCCCTTTTTGGAAATTATAAAATATTGCATCGTTAGGGGACATCGTTAGGGGGGCAAAGCAAGTCTCGCTCTTGTTATATTATCTTTGTTTTTTTGTACGAAGTTTTCAGAGCCAGGAAGGAACCAATTCTGAAGGTTTTTCCAGAGTAAAATAGGTCTTTTGGAGTTTGTTTTTTTTCCAAGTAAAATGACCTATTTTCAAGGGTAAATTTTAACAAAAAAGTGGATTTTATATGTGCTTCTACTGAACTAACCTTTTCATTAAAACAAAACAGTGAACATTGTAAAAGACAAACAAGTTTTCCAATGCAGAAGGAACTTTTATGGTGAAAAGGAAGCCTTTCATACGACCACATCACTTGCTCACCTTGAAAAAGGATGAGCAAACATTTACAAGTTCTTCAAGGTCATTAGTTTCTCATTCAACTCACATGAAATGTTGTACAGTTCTTTCTCCTTTCCATGGGCAGACAATCTACTAAGTGCATGACTCTCGGTGACATTTGTACTCATCGTCAAAATGAAAACCATTATGTTTATGCTCTTTGCACTGTTTGTACCTGCTAAGATGTGCATCTCTGCTAATATCGTGAGAAATCAATTCATTATAAGGTGACATTTCTAAGACTCATTTTAAAACTTGACCTGTCCTTTGGGTCTAGGCGTTGCGTGTCAAATAACGAGTACTTATATAAACAGTTGATAATTTTAGATCAATAAATTGATAACACACAGAAACCAAATGTATAGCATGGCTTTAAGATTGTTAAAGCCGGATATACTAAACGACAAAATGGAATGAAATAAAAACTTTGTACGGCAAACATTGACATTATTAGTATCGTATAGCAGTTCATACGGCAGTCAAGGCTGAAATCAAGATGTAGTTATCCCTAACTTAAATAAAAAATAAAACCCTTATATTGGTAGGATTTCAACCTGTGCTATTTAAATTTATAGTCGATCTCATGAACAACTTATTTATGAATGCTGAACTTGGTAATCAGATGTTGAAAACATGTGGGAGCAGGCAGCGGAGCAGAAGAGCAGCCAATTATCGGAATGGATATTTTCGCATCTTAAAGCTGCCCTAAGAGTCACCAACATATTGATTGCCCTGTCCTTAGAGCAACTCACAATAACTGCAGACTCGGCTTGCAGCATCACAAACATGAGTTGTGAGTGTGTGGCATTGGAAAGAAAGCCAATCAATTTTTACTGTATTTGTCAGTCTGTCAAAATACACTGTATGTTGCAATGTCTGAGGAACACTGACTGATACATTGAGTCATATATGAGGGTTTTGTCAGGTAAAGCAGGTGAAAGTGTGGATTGCTGAGGGTTTATGAGCACCCATGGAACCTAAAAATAATTTCAAAGGATATTCGTGGGTTTCCGAGGCCCTGTGCATATTGTCTGTAATAAACATAGACATCTTTTTTTTGTCATAAAGCTGTACTTCACAACAATTATAATCATATATTGAACACTGATCAAAATATGCCACAAGTGTTGTCACCAGTGTTGGATATATATCTTTTTCTTTCCTCTCTCTCTCTCTCTCTCTCTCTCTCTCTCCTTGGACATACTAATCATCTTCAGAGATTTGGGCTCCACTGAATCAAGAACTTGCAGATGCAATTCAGGATTTCCAGCCAAAATGGAGAGCTGTACTTCATGTAGCTCCTCGTGAATTAGTTGTATGTTGTGTGGAGTCAATATCTTTCTCTTGAGTCCAGCTTGAAATCTAGTCTGTCCAGGTAAAGGAAGCTCCAGATTGAAACAGCATTGGGGAAATTGGAATGTTCTCCTTCCTGAGAGATACTGTGAGGACGTGAAACTTGTCTGGCTTGAGGAACAGATTCCATGTGGTAAACCAAGTTGCAAACTTCTGAATGTCAGCAGACCAAGATTAATCTGCAGCCTGTTTGTTGCAAGGACAACAAAGTATATGTGGCAAAGTGGTCCATCATAAAATTAATATCCAAGGAAATACAAAGGTAAGTAACAAGCAGTAATGCCATCAGGCCCTATTGCATAAGAAGCTCTCCACTTTACAAGGGGAGAATTGTTGATGTTTGGAAGAGTGCAATCCTTAAGGACTGAGTAAGGAAGAACCTTGTAGAAATTTCTTTGGGATAAAAGCCTTTGAGACAAAAACAGAGTTTAAGCACTCACCAATGTTGTGAGGGTGTCTATTGTGGATCCACCATTGCTGAGTCAAGCAAACAAAGTGGAAAAAAAAATTGGAATCTGATTTATTGGAAGCCATGAGATCTTCCGGAATGGAGACAGAGAATAGCTCAGATTTAAGATCGGCATGTTGGTGACATACAGCTAGTATTAATGATTGGTACCTTCCAGGTGACGTAGAAAGCCAAAATTTTGCATGGCGACGGACTTCAAGACATACAATGGAAAAAAAAATCACAGAATCGTCTCAGAACATCCGTAAATTAAAATATAAATAAATGAAAATAAATAATGAAAAATCAAATGCGGTGAGTGACTCGAGACATTGGGGAAGCACGGTTCGTATACTTACACAATGTGAGTAACCCCGCAATATATATATATATATATATTATATATATATATATATATATATATATATTTTATGTAAGTATATATATATATATATATTATATATATATATATATATATATATATATATACTGTATGTATATATGTATATATGTATATATATATATATATATATATATATATATATATATGTATATATTTATATATTGTTACGGAATTTAGAATCTGCTCTGATGAATGCATCTACACATCCAGGTCCTCGGACAGTTATTTCCTTAATGTATGTTCAGATTAGCCCCATCCCCATGTCTAAAGGGATCTTAAATGTGATGTATTGAGAAGGGTAAAGGATAGATCCCTCTCTTATGAGAAGCTTTTATCTTGACGACAGACACGTTCACACACATTTCTTTCACGAGCTCTGAAGCCCCCCTCATTTTTCATCAGCAGCATTCTTTCGCGAGCTCCGACGCCCACCTTTTTTGAGAGTGCACGGGTCGTCATGGTAACCGTGCCCCGGTGGGGCGGGGTGAGCTTGGGGCAGACGGCACCCCGCGGAGACGCCGGGATATAAAAACGAGCGAGAGAAAGCGTGAGGGTGTTCTGTAAGGGAGGAAACACGGAGGAGAGACGTTCCAGTGAGGAAACAGCGAAAGAGGGACATTCTAGAGGAGAGAGACGTTATGAGGAGAAAAAGTGGGGGAGGAAAGGCGAAAGAGGGATGTTCTGAAGTGAGGAAAGGTGTTCTGTGAGAGATACGTTCTGAGATTTAAAAAAAAAAAAGCGTGAACGAAAGAGGTACGAGAGAGAAGCAGCAGGAAGCGGGTGGAGGCGCGCAAAAAGAGGAGAAGGAAGCGTGTGTGTGGGTGTCTGGCCAGCGCCAACAGCGAGACAGTTTGTCCTGCCCAGAGCTTCGGCAAGCGAGCGGTGGACTGGTGTTCAAGGCTGCCCGCGGAAGGCTGTACGACAAAGCTGGTGCTGGCGATGGACGTGACACGCACGCACGCATTTCAGAACGTTTTTGTTTCACGGACGACTTTCTGGTGAGCGAGAGATTTTCTCCCCCTCCCCTCCCCCTGAATGATCCGTTGGTACCTCGTCTGTGTTTAGCTGTAGTCAACCCCGTTAAGCTTCTGCTCTTTGTCTCTTTCCTGGCATTTTGATTGATTTTGCTTTGAAATTATTCTTTATTTACCTCAGCAAAATAAAAGTTATTTTTTATTATTTATTTTATTATTAATAAATTATTTTGTCGATTTCCAACCTGTCCGTGTTTGTCCTTTCCTTAATTGGTCTAGCATGTTCGACGAGATAGACGATGCGGAGGTAATTACCACAGATTTGACCAAAAAAGTCGGCAGCACCAGGGTTAAAACGCTCGGCCGCCTTAATTAAAATCTAATCAGATAATATTGGTGCTTTGCCGAGGGCGCGCTCCCGCTCAGGTAACACGGTGACCTCTAGTTAAACGGAATAATTATACGGGGACACTGGAACTCGTGGTTGACTGGGTGGCGTTCGTGGTTTTAAAACAACCCACCGTACCAGGAAACGTTTAATTCGTGAGCAAGGTAGGCTTCCACTTAGTGTACCAGGCATCATATTATAACCCTAGAGCGGGCCGTGTTTACATATTTATAAGTAGTGGACAAACCGGTGGATTCAAGGTTGCCAACACCTGAAGTGTGGCATAGAGCAGTGAGGCAGCAGTTGGATCGTCTCGGAATCCTGGCAACCGAGTTGTTCAGTATTTACTGGCAATAATACTATCCTAACCTATTTCTATATTATTAATATATATAGTATCTTGTTACCTATCATACAATATACTTAATTTATAATAACGTTGGCAATATATGGAAAACCAAAGGGGGAAGAATCCAGAGATGTCACTTTATTCATAATATTTTCAGGAGCTTATTGTTACCTAGCCAATCAGTTTGGCAACCTGGATGGATTTATTATACCACTCAAAGGTCTCTTTCGGCTTCTCCACGAATCTTACTTTAACAAATAACCATTAGGGGTCTGCTCACATGATAAGTTTTGTGTGGTATCAAAAGTTTATAGTCCGGTTGGCAATGAGAAAAATCAAATGCTGTATAGTCGAGCAGCTGAACAGATGTAGAAACACCTATGAGTGTCTAGTTAGCTTGCTTTACTTTTATATCGCTGTGGTACACTCTCCCATCTCATCCGACTTCAGTTATAGGTTCTTATGGCATTAGCGGCCAACTTAATGATTTCCAGAGTGAGAACTAAACAATGTAAAGCGTCTATAAAATTTCGGGACAGTCATAATAAACTCTGAGCACCCTAACCAATGGCCTACGCTGCTTCATAACAATATCAGACCTGCGTGTCAGTTACTGAGTAAGTCTGAGCTTAGTGCATATTGTTGAGTGCGGTCAATGCCTGGTCCAAGGACCGTTTGGATTTGTAGACTCCTTGTTATTGGCCGACCTCCCGGCTTATCTTCGCCTCTGGCTTATATTGTTTAGACGTGTGCGCCTGAGATACCCTCTCTCTCATGTCGATGTATAACTACACAGGCGAAATACCCTAATGGATCGTTATGGCCGCCTGCTTAGGTAATACACCTAGAGATCACATGAGGTGCAATTACGAGAATACAATGAACCGTGGGGTGAGTGAGTTTATGATCCTAAAAATATGGTTGTCGCATATCACCAAAGGTTCATGTCCAATCATGACTATATAAGTAGTACAACGCAAGAGATAAGAAATGGAGAACTAACCTCGTCATATAAGCGAAATACCCTTGAGATATGTGCGACTTGAACCATTCTGTTAAATGGCATGGCAAATCTAAATACAAGAGAATCAAAACAAGACAATGATCGCTGTTTAATCGCTCAAATATGATATACATATATTGACTTCTTGAAATAATATAACAACACGAAGCTTGACAAGTCATCTAGTATGGCTATATATCTAAGATGGGCCAAATGACATACACCTAATTCTATCTTACTGAAATATGAAATCTATAACATAGTTTTGGGTTAAAATTGCATGGCATTATAAAACAGGGATAACCAGTGATGTCATGTTTGCAAATTATTCGTTCTTTGCTCTTATATATTATATAACACAGGCTTGGCAATGCTCATGCTTAATATTCCTTGATCTCGGCTCTGGTTCTCACATGATCACTTCGTGGTCTTCAATCATATCATATGTACTGAAAAGTAAACTATATCACATCAGTTATTAAATTCAGTTCCACCAATTAGTACTTGAACTTTGTTTTCTCAGATTCTTTCAACAAATTGACTTATTCATGATCATCTCTGGGTTTTACCTTTAGTGGTCTTCTAACTATATTATATATATATATTATATATACATTATATACTATACATACTATTATATATACACTAATATACATATTTAATATAACATATAACTACAATGATGTGCATATGTATGTAGTATGTCATATACTAGTATATACACATGTGTGTGTGTGTGTGTGTGTGTGTGTGTGCTGTGTGTGTGTGTGTTGTGTGTGTGTGTGTGGTGGTGTATATCTCAAAGAAGTCCAAAGTAACAGAGGTTTGTGTGGTGGAGAGAAGTGAGAAGAGAGTGCAGGCAGGATGGAGTGCGGTGGAGAAGAAGTTCAGGATTGATTGTGATAGAAGGTTATCTTCAAGAGTGAAAGGGAAAGTATACAAGACAGTAGTGAGACCAGCGATGTTGTATGGTTTGGAGTTGGTGGCGCTGACAAAAAGACAGGAGGCAGAGCTGGAGGTGGCAGAGTTAAAGATGCTGCGATTCTCGTTGGGAGTGATGAGGATGGACAGGATTAGAAATGAGTATATTAGTGGGTCAGTGCAGGTAGGATGGTTTGGAGACAAAGTGAGAGAGGTGAGATTGAGATGGTTTGAACATGTGCACAGGAGGGATGCGGGGTATATCGGGAGAAGGATGCTGAGGATGGAGTTCGCCCAGGTAGGAGGAGAAGAGGAAGGCCAAAGAGGTTTATGGATGCGGTGAGGGCGGACATGCGGGTGGTTGGTGTGACAATGGAAGATGTGGAGGACAGAGCGAATGGAGACAGATGATCCGCTGCGGCGACCCTAACGGGAGCAGCCAAAAGAATAAGAGATATATATGTATATAAATTAACAGGAGGGTGATGGAGCAGGGGTAGCGAACGGGGATCCATGTAACCTTAAATTTGGACAAGAGGTTAATGAGGGTAGAAAATATCATGGTTTGGATGTGGATGATCTAAGATGGTGTTGAATAGCTGTCTCGAAGCCATGGAAGGAAGAATGAGGTTGAAAAGTCTGAGGAAAATTGTTCCATATCAAGAAAAATGAGGAATGAATGAGTGGATGTGAGCATTGAGTCTGAATTTGGAGAATTTTACCAGAAGAGGGTTACTGGCAGAGATAGGATTTCTAACCTGAAAAGGAAAGTTGCTCGCTAGCAAGATCAATGTTTGCAAATTATACAGGATGTTGTTGTAAATGGAAAATGTACTGGTGGTAGAGAGCGAAAAAGTCTTTCTGAAAATGAAACGAGACAACATCCATGTTGTTATTATGAATGAGCAAGGTTGGATCAGTTCTATAATGAAAGAACAGAGCACATTGAGCCAGTCATCATTATTCAACAGCCAAAGTCTATGGTATTTTGCTTCGTTCCTTGAAAGTGGCCATTGAGACAGATAGAATGAGTACGTGAGCCTGAAACTTAGGTAAAGCCTTGAAATGTAAACTTGCATTTGTGATATCTTCAATAACTATTTCATATTGCCTCATTGCATTCACCTAAAGTGAATGGGCACATGGTTAGCCGAGTTCCACAGATGGAATGCAAGGGTTTATTGTTACATCATGGTATATTTTTTTGACAATGCAAGGGAGCCTGATACATGCTGGAATTTTTTTCACCCACACTCCTTCCTGTGCATTACTCTTCCATAACAAACTCTTTTAACTTTTTCTCTCCATTTCTCCAAATCTATCCCACTCCTGCATTTAGCTTCAATCCTCCATTTCCTTTTCTCCTTAATTTGTTATCTGAAATGTACCCGTTGCATCACACCCAAGGCCCTTGTTTCCTCTGTAGTCTGCATATATATATATATATATATATATATATATATATATATATATATATATATATATATATATATATATATATATATATATATATATATATATATATATATATATATATATATATATATATATATATATATATATATATTTCATAGTTCCAAAACTTCCAATTCCCTATGTCTTTTAAACTGATTATAAATTGCCTGTCTGGTATTGCAAGTGTAGGTATTGTATCGTGCACACATGCTAATAGGAAAGGAAGAAAAAGCAGAAAATAATCAAATAATCTTAAACATCTGCCTTTTCTTCCCCCCTCAGGTTCCGCAGGGTGCATGTCGTCTGCTAGTAACCCCATTCTGGTGAAACTCACAAAATCCAGGATCACTGAACACCTTCACTCATTCGTTCCTCTTTTTTTCCCACCAGTGGAATGAACCTCCACATTCTCTTCAATCTCATTCTTCCCTCCAGGGTTTCAAGACAGCTGTTCACCACAATCTCAGATAATCCCCCATCCAAAGCCAAAATATTTTCTACCCAATTAACCCTCCCCAAGACTACCTCTTTCTTTCCACTTCTGTGATTGAGAGTTTGCGGCAGTTTCCATCCTGTTCACCCTGCATCCTCCCATATCTCTCATTCTACTCCACATCACTTATTTCTCCAAGTCTTCCTCTACTTTGTCCCTCAACCCTGCTGGTATTGTGCCCCCTCCCCCACACCCTCTCTTTATACTGTTCATTTTGGTCTGTTATGTCCTAATCCATTCTGTGTTATAGCTCGTCCATGAGCCTCGACACTGTATTCAAAAAGAAATGCGCACATGCAAGATAAAAATGAATAAATGAAATAATGTGGCATAACAGATGCAAACCAGAATGGCACTCAGTAGAGCGCATACACTCGCCAGGATGAACAGTTTACATTTTGTATCCCAGTGATAGGCCGGATCTGCATTCAGAACTTAACCAAAATCTTATTGGCTTGTTGTTGTCACCGACCCAACTCATCCACCCAGTTTTGTCATAATCTTTCTTTTGAAACTTTTTTTTGAAACATCATTGTACGTCTTTGGCCCCATCTCTCAATGGTGAAGAATCACATTAAAAATTAAAAATTTCTCGTATCCGGATCCAGATCCAGATCTTCACCAAAATCAAAGAAATTCGTACTCATTACATACCTAACCTGTCCACAATGTTTTTCTCCAAAATCCATCCATAACTTTTTGAGATATTGTGCTGTATATTGTTTTTGCCCCGATCACTCAATGGTGAAGAATCACTGAAAAAATTCTCAGATCCTGATCTGGAACTGGATTTTCACCAAGATCTAATCAATTTGCCCTTGTCACACACCCAACTTGTCCACTGTCCATAACTTTTTTAGATATCCTGCTCTCAGACAGACAAACAGCGATGAAAACAACCTCTGTCCACTTTTGGTCGTGGAGGTAACAGATACACAAGCAAACTGTTTTAATGGATTAGTTGATTTTCAAAATGATTAATATGAATGCAAAGATTATATTTTAATATCAGCATTCATATAAATGGCGTCCTGAATGGTCTCAGCTGCTTTTTTCACCACTTTAGCAAAATCTGATTGAACAAGAAAAAGAGCAATCAGAGATTGCAGACCCTCGCCATGACTTCTTTTGAGTGGTGTATTTTTATAGCTTTTAGGGTAAATCCAATATGGCTGCCACACCACGTGATCTATGACATCATAATTATCATTAAAGCATTCTACATGAGTAGTTGCACCAACGGTGAAAATTTCGTCTCAAACTGGCAAGCGGTTGCAGAGAAAAACATGAAAATTCTGTGCGGATAAACAGACAGACAAGCCGGTAGGGTGGCGTGGGTCGCCGAGCATGGAAACTATAAGATGTAGAGCAAAATGGATGTCATATAGCGGATAGGGAATCACCTTAAGATTATGCATATCAAATCTCATCCAGTTCCATCTACTGATAACTACGTGGTATCCATTTGAATGAAAAGTACCGAAAATGCGGTTTGAAATCGGAAATCCCAGAGTTTGAGGGGGTCTGTGGGTGAACAAAGATCTAAATCGAAAATCCGGCTTGATGGTTTGTGCACAATGTATTCCAGACGATTAGTGTGAATTTTCATGACCATCCGACCACAACCCTAGGAGGAGTAGCATTTGGCGCGAAGGCACCTCCAGCTCTCGCATATATCGATTTTTGCACTAATTGACCTTTGACCCCTGACCTAAGCGAAATCGGTCAATATGTCCTGAGGCAAAGTTGTAGTACTCATTGAGTACCATGAACCTGCAAAGTTTCATTCGTATCGATGCACTACCTGGTCGCTAGGGGCCTTCAATTTTCGCCAATTTTCGCGCATACCCTAATTGTAGGGGCGGCTGCGGGTAAAGTATTCCATATATCACAAAAACCGGAATATATTTGATAGAGCATCACCTGTAGATCATTCGTGCCAAATTTCATAACCTACGTGGGATAATGGCTTTCGGAATTGATTTCGCGTGAACGGTACTGATTTTGAAGGTTTTTCGGTTGTTGCTAGGGAACCAAAGCGTCCCAATAACCATCACATTTCCAAAGCACTAGGTCATAAGATGTACCTACCACCCGAGTTTGGTCAAAATCCGCCCACGTTTACTACCAATTATGCTGATGACAAACGAAC
The DNA here is from genome assembly GCA_035128595.1 of Eptatretus atami. NCBI lineage: Eukaryota > Metazoa > Chordata > Myxini > Myxiniformes > Myxinidae > Eptatretus > Eptatretus atami. Next base: position 110,000,419 of record CM068958.1, on the reverse strand, counting down.
AAGCATCAAAACAAACATCCAACAAAACAGACAGAATTACTTACAATAAGGATCACCTATTTCGGCGACCCAAAACAACAACCAACAAACGGACCCAAATGCAATACCCTCTCCTCTGGCAAGGGTAATTAAACTAGGAATAGGCGTCCACAACTATCCTTAACCAGGTTGTGAAACGTCAGCCGAGGCTCTCACTTTTCTTTTTCTTCCGCCCTCACATTTTCACCATTATTCACTTTAAAATTTGTTTTCCCCACAACTGCTTTAGTGATTGACATGAAACTTTCAACAAAGGAGCATCTACCCAAACCCATGTATATATATATATTTTTTATTTTAACAAAGTTGCATAATGATTGGATGGAAAATGCGGCTAGCATTCAAAATAGTCTGTTTTCTGTAGGCATGGATTGCAGGGTGTTTCATGCACAAGAATAAATTGCCTCAACCTTGCTTCGCTCAGCCTTGGCCGAATTAAATTTTTTAAAAACCTCTATCATACTACTTTGTATCAACCAATTATGAGGAAAAATAAAGGAAGTCCATCAGTTGATGGAAGTCTGGTCTATCCAACCATTAGTACAGACATATCAATAAGGATCGAAGTAAAATTCAACAAGGAGCTGATACTCTCAGTCCCCTGCCTTTTAGGTGGTATGTGCAGTAGATATGTGAAATATGAAAGCTAAATCTTGAACGGTTTTTGAAATATCACGTACACAAGATGGATACCATGGCAACAGAATTCAGCCATTCACAGCCCTGATCTAATCAAGTTGAGATGGTGTCATAAGGAAGAGATATCTGCAATATGTAAGCTAAATTTTGAACAGTTTTTGAAATATCACGTACGCAAAAGTACATGGACGGGATGATTGGTTGGTCGGACGGAGCTCATTTTAATGTCCCCTGTCTCCAACCTTATGTTGGAGGGGTGGGGGACAAAAAGCAATGAAATATATTTCTACCTGCAAACAGAATTTTATTTACTTAAACTGATAATTTGTGTGACACTACCCATTAAAGCTCTAGTTACTAATGCCATGTCATCAGCACGGGATAAAAGAACAACTCTACAACTCTCAATTTTGAGGAAGAAAGTGGAAATCAGCTCAATGGGAGAACTCTGGCATGTCTATTAACAAAGCATACATTATCATGAAAAGTTAAACTTGCTATCTGGCCTACATACCATGCGGAGAAATGCTTTTGGTGAGGTACCCAGGCTGATTTCCGAACTGCTTACTCCAACCTCGTATTATGGCCCAGAAAAGGTTTGAACTGATACATGGACTTTTAAAACCAAAACGATACCCACATCTATAGCTCAACAATATGATACTTGAATAAAACAACATAACATTACTATACTTAACATGTCATGTCATTTTTTATGAAAACTCTGCCATTACAACCCTTCATGCAATTTTGGACTTATTCATCCGATGATACATATATCTCACACCCTTATGAAACGCCATTCTTCATCCACTCTTGCATTTATTATACCAACTATATCCTTTCACAACATATATACTAGACTACCCAAGAACGAAAAAAGGCAGGGCGATATGCAGGAAAGCCGAAGAAGGCCTGCGAATCGTCCCTTCCCATCTGTTTCCCCTTTTGACACAATTAGAATTCCAGGTCTGAGCTCCAGCATTTACATTAATATCTCCAGCGCCTGCTGCCCACCCCTCCATCCTCCCCCCAACTGTGATAACTGCCAAAGCAGAGCCTGCCATGTAGGTCTCATGACCCACATCAAGATGGATAACAGAGGCCTTTTGCACCCATCCCCCTATGCTTTATCTCGATATATATATATACATATATATGTATATATAATATATATGTATGTATACATAAATATATATGTATGTATACATATATTTATATACATATATATATATTTATATATACATAGAAGTAAACGTATATGTATATATATATATATAAATATATATTTTTTGCTGTTTTTTTAATATGTACATATATATAATTTAATTTTTTTTTTTTTTAAAAACTATATATATATATATATATATATATATATGAGGGCGCCGCGAGGAGGAGTGATGTAAGGGACACATCGGCCATTTTGGAATTAATGCCATATAGCACTATTTTAACCCCTTACCCTATCATCCGAGCCTATCATCATCATATCATTAAAAAAATGTGTTCTTACATCACTCCTCGCAGGCCTCATATGTATATATATATATATATATAATATATATAATATAATATATATATATATATATATACATATATATTTAAATGTACATAAATACATAAACAAATGTACAGATGTACAGGTACATATATTTTATATAATAGAGTTACATATACAATTATATATATATATATACATATATTTATTTAAATGTACATAAATAAATGTACCGATGTAGGTACATATATTTAATAATAGATTACATATATATTATATATATATATGCTGTATATATATATACAAATATTATATATATATATATTTACATATATTGATGTACAGATATATATATTATATATATACATAATATATTATACATGTGGACATATATATATATATATATATAGATGTAATATAAACATTTATACATATATACATATTTATTTATTTATATATTTATATGTAGATATATATATATATATATATATAATATATATATATATATATATGGATGTCCATCTACATGAGGCCCCGCGAGGAGGAGTGATGTAAGCGACATTTTTTACTGATATTATGATGATAGGCTCGGATGATAGGGTAAGGGTTAAAATAGTGCTATATGGCATTAACTCCAAAATGGCCGATGTGTCCCTTACATCACTCCTCCTCGTGGTGCCTCATATATTTATATAAATAGATATATCTGTAGTGATAGATATATCACTACCTCACCAACACCAACCTGGTGTTGGCTTAATGGTTAGGGTGGTGAGCTTGGGATCCTTTGGTCCTGAGTTCAAATCACACTTAGCTGTTGAATTAATACCAGGTGGGGTTAATCGACCTGTCATCCTTCCTGAGGTCGGCAAAATGAGTGCCAGCATGCTGGTATACTGTGTCGGAGTGGCGACCCGTCAGGATTGTGTCTAATAGCCAAGGAGACTGCTTAGGCAGCACCAACGCTCTGCACAGAGTCTGGTCTCAATGGAATAGATCGATGGATATATATGTATATCTATATATATATATATATATGGACACACATATATATGTACATCTGTTTATTCATATATTTTTATATATATATATATATATATATATATATATATATATATATATATAATATGTATGTACATATACAGTGTGGGACATTTATATCTGACACATTTGCAATCTTTTTGCCGGAAGCAGCCTTGGCAAAACTAATGATTGTTTTCTTTGCTTTACAGATTATACTCGAAGGTTTTTTAATGTTGGAGCACTTTAAATGCAATGAGCATGCCAATTTCACAAACAAGGTCATCATGACAGATGAGGCACACTTTGATTTGGAGATTTAACTCCACCAGATTTCTTCCTATGGGGATTTCTGAAGGGCAATGTTTATAAGGAACATCAAACATCGATCGATGAATCAGAGGAAAACATCACTGCAACCATCCACCCTATTTATCAAGAGACGTTGCTTGCGGTAATGAAAGATATGATGATCCGCTGTCGTGAATGCACGAATTCGAAAGGGGCCCATTTGTCTATGTAATTTTTAGAAATAAAGAATCAAAATTGATTTGAAAAACTTGAAGTATGTGCCTATGTTGTTAGAAATTTTATTTTATTTGGTTTAGAAACAAAAAAGTTTTAAGGATAACAAGTCTGGAGACGGCGATGGTTCACGAGCAATGTACACGGTTCGCCTTTTTATTTTTTGACCTTCGAGGGGACGCCACGGGCAAACTGGCGGAATCGGAAAAACGTAGATAATGAAAGTTGTAGTACTCGAAGAGCACTACTTGCATACAACTTTCATTCGAAACAGTTGAAAACCCTAGGAGCTCGTGCCCAATTATTGATTTTTTTGACATTTTCTAAGTTCGTGACCTTGTGACCTTGACCTTGGACGAAAATGAAAAATCGAGCTCCGTGGGGCTATGCAGGTGCCATTGGGCTAACCAAATACCGAAACCCTGCGATTCGACAAACCCCCTCGGAGAAGATGTCACTTGAAACCGGCTACCCCCTAAAAACACGTTTTTTGGCGTGGCTCCACCCATAATGGGCGCAGCAGCCCATTCTCCGGAAAACACAACTAGATCATGATACAAACCTCGCACCTAATTTTATCAAGATCGGATCAAAACCCACGGAGCTATGCTCGGGACAGACAGACAGACACACACCCATAACGAATATAGTGGTCACTGTGTCGGACGTTGGATCCTAAGAAAATGAATCTGGAGAACCCTAAGGCAGTTCTCCTCCTCGTGTATATATATATATATATATTATATAATTTATATATTATTATATATATATATATATATATATATATATATTAGGATGCTTGTGTATGCTTAGGAACCACTCTCAGTGAATCTCAGTCGGTGAAAGAACTATCTGCTCCATGTCAAAGTAGTATAATGACTGGCCAATTTCAGATTTAAACCAATATGGTGTAGATTAAACAGTATGAAAATTAAAACAAGCACTTCAAACCAAAATTAAATCCAAAATAATGTTGATGTTAAACACAAACCCAAACAAGAACGGCACTCATTAAAGTGCAAATGTCCGTCAGGCTGAACAGTGTACGTTTTGTATTGCATTGATAGGCTGGATCTGCATCCAGCTCTTCACCGAAATCTAATGAATTAGTCCTTGTCAAACACCCCAACCTTTCCACCAAAGTTCATCTGAATTCGTCCATAACTTTTTGAGATATTGTGCTACGTACTGTATATATCGTTTTTGACCTTTTCTCTCAAAGGTGAATAATCACTGAAAAAAATATTGCATCTCGATCCGGATTCGGATCTTCACCAAAATCAAACTAATTTGTCCTTGGCACACACCCAACCTGCCCACCAAGGTTCGTCTGAATCTGTCCATAACCTTTTGAGTTTGAGATATCGTGCCATACAGTCTATCGTTTTTGACCCTATCTCCCAATGGTGAAGAATCACTTGGTATAAAAATTCTCGTATCTGGATCCGGATCTTCACCACAATGTTAATCAATTTGTCCTTGTCACATACCCAACCTGTCAACCAAATTTCATCTGAATCCATGCATAACTTTTTGAGATGTACTGCCCACAGACATACAGACAGACAGACAAACAAACAGGCAGAGGTGAAAACATAACCTCCGTCTACCTTCAATG
>CM068958.1:109975479-109992546 GCA_035128595.1 Eptatretus atami | reverse complement strand
AAAGAGAGAGATGTACTTCTTAAAATAATAATACTCTAAAAATAGATTGACGATTGAAAGAGAAAAAAAAGCATCAATAATCGCATTCTTACCGATGAAAGGTGCATGTGGAGCTCTTCCCACACTTATTATTGCATCCGAACGCCACGCACTGTGGCATTTTTACGTTTACCGGTTCAAAAACTGGCAAAATAGTTAAAACTCTTAATGCATCTACAGGTTTTTTGAATTGCGCGCGACTAGCGAGTGGCAACGCAACATGGCCGCTGAGCCATTTCCGGTGACTTCAGTTCTCACTGCTGCGAGTAGATGGCATTGCTGGTCCAGGTTATTATAAGAAGTCCGTGAACCCAGGCCGAGCTCGAGCCTGTGTGGACCTTTGGATTGGTGATTGTACCAGTTTACATACAATACACCGCCACGAAGGTCATTTACTCATCTTATTTTACCTTAAACATGGGGAATTTCAGTTGAAAGTGTCTTGAAAGTGGGTTTCCTTGGGGTCCAGGAACAGATTAATTCACTCCATTATTTCTTATTGGGAAAATAGTTTGGGAATCGAACTTTTTACAATCCGAACAGCTTCCTGGAACGAATTCAATTCGGATTCTGGGGCACCACGTACTGGTATGTTCCGAACTGGTATATTTTTATTTCAGTAAAAAAGAACTGGTATATATATACCCACTCGTTACCGTCCGTCTGGCCGCACGTTCGCCTTAGGGCCCCCCTGCGGTCGCCTTGCGGGCACCTTGAGGCTACCTTGCGTCTGCCTTGAAAATTATATGGCCGCCGCAGGGCCCCCTTAAGGTCACCGTGCGACATCAAATCAAAGACTGTAGGCACCCCCACGTTTTCGGTCTCCACAATCTCTAAATACGCCGTGCGGCTCCCCGAAAAATAAAAACATATGTGACTGCTACATTGTGTGACCGTGGAAATACTGCGGCCGCCGTATAATTGCTAGTGGCTGTAGATTTTGGAGACCCCACGGCCGCCGTGGCAAATGTGACTTAGGCCTCACCAATGGGGGAAAACTTTTCCAGCAACGTCGTGATGTTTCAATATAACGTCATCGGTTCCCATCAGTGCCCTGCATTCTTCGACTTTCCTCCCTCCTACACGGAGTTAGAACTACTATTAGGAACTCCAAGGCAGTTGGTCCAGTATATCTAATGTACACGTAAGGATGGAAAGCGGCGAGAGGCAGAAGAACGCATCCCTTACCCATGCCATGTTCGTCTTTGTTCAGCGTCCACCCGGTGAACTGACGCTCTTTTTTATGTCGTGAATTTCCACTAAAGTCACCAATGAGTGATAAATGTCCTGCTTATACTGAGGAGAATGAGCCTGCTGCCAAGAGGCAAAGGAAATAAGTGTGGTTGGAGACCAGTATGGACATTGTAGACGTACGAGGGTGGAGAGAGGGCGTAGTCATTGCCAGATCTCTCTGCCTGCCTCAAACGACCGTAAGGACCATCTTTAAGGGCACTGACAAGACTAACAAAGCATCAAGAATGTGACGCAGTTAATGGCTAAAAAGGTTAGCCATCTTCATGTTAGCATGATGGAGAAGATGGATTGGATGCTGCTTATGTGGATGGAGGATTAGAAGGATTAGAAGAAGCAAAATCAACTTCTTAGCCTCCTGGTGACAAGAGTAAAGAAGAATCACACAGTGATGGCAAAGTAGAGCCATTGGGGGAGGTGGATTCTGCTCCATCCTCCTCCTCCTCCTCCTCCTCCTCCTCACAACAGCCCACTCCTCCACCATTTTCTCTCACACTCCACAAGATCCATCCACGACCACTGTTGATGAGCACAGTACTTGATTTCATTGACTTATGACTTACTTACTTATCCTCTTTGTCCCAATGGGGCAGAAGGCTGCTACAAGCTTTCACCATTTATCTCTATCTTCAGCTACATTCTATGCCTCACACCATGATAGACCCATCTCCTCCAGATCAGCTAGCATTGTCCTCCACCAAGTTGTTTTTTGCCTGCCTGGTTTCTTCCTTCCTCACAGTATATCCATCCCAAAGCAATCTTGATGATTCAGTCAAGGGACGTTCTAAGCACGTGGCCAAGCCATCGGAGGTGGTGACAATTTCAAGGATGCTGTGGCAACCAGTTTCTTTCACTCAGGTCTTTGTTGGATATATTATTGGCCCAGAAGATGTGGCAGATTTTCCTCAGCATCCAGTGTGGTAAGAATACTACCTTGATTATATCTGACTTAATTAGAATGTAAGACCCATTGCCTCACTGACGGAAATGCCAAATTTGCTTAATTGCTGGAAAAAAAATGGTTGTTGTGAATGGGAAAAATTAAATGAGGCGGTGAATAGATACCAGCTAAGCTATACACTCAGGGAGCGAGGAGGGGGAGAGTGTCAATGGGATATTCATCAGCCTTTTTAGATGCAGAATTCAAAATAATATATAACACACTAAGAGGAAGATCAAAAATAAAAAAATAGGGCCGCTTGACCTGTAGCTTATATGGGCCCTGGCCGAATGTTGTAACCCAAATTTAGTAGCATTCCGACTGGTGGGTGGGTCTGCAGAAGAAGATTTTTGAAGAAATTTATGCAATTTCCCCCAAACTTGATGATGTTGGCCATTTTCATACACTTTCGGTCACGTGATCGGCATGACCTCTGCAATCTCACATCCCTACCCTGGCCTAATGTTACCCAACTTTTGTCGCATTCTGACTGCTGGGTCTAGAGAAGAAGATTTTGGAAGGAATTTGCATAACTGCCATTTTGACACACTTCCAGTCATGTGATCAGCATGACCTCTGCAATTTAACATCAGCACCTTATCCTAATGTAACCAAAATTTGTAGCATTCTGACTGGTGGGTCTAGAGAAGAAGATTTTTGAAGAAATTTATGAAGTCGGACATTTTGACCTACTTCAAGTCATTGTGACCAGAACGAGTTTTGCAATTCCTGTTACCAGTCAGGGGAAGAACATTGCTGCCAAATTTTAGCCAGATCGGCCAGAGGTTTGGCCGGAGGAGTTGAAAAAGGAGACGGACGGACGGCGGTACGCGATGACAAAACTTTATCTGGAATGTAAATACAGATAAGCTAAAATTTTCTTGCCCTCCCCCTCTTCTACATTCTTTTGATCAAACTGTCTGTGGTACGTATTAGCATTGGCCATGCCAGGAAACAAACTCTCCTCATGCGTGTATGTGCAGTTATGTACTGTGTGTACAGATAAGTGTGTATGCGTGTATTGCTATGCTGCACACGTGTTGCAGTAGTGGTATCCACTGAAGGAAAATTGTTTACAAATGGAAGGACGCAGGCACGCATGCCGGGTCTGAGCTCCTTTTATGTTATGGATTACTTGCTAGCACTCAGAGCTAGAAAGAAATACAGACTTGACTTTGCTGTTATAAAGTCTTATCTTTGCCTTCAGGCTGTACTGCTTCGACTTCCAGATCGGATGGAGTTGAGTGCATGCATTATAAGCTTTGCGGAGTCTTTGTCTTGACGTCTTTCTTGGCTCCATTGTCTTAGCTGATGAGACTGCCTCGGTTTGTAAACTCTTCTATAGTCTCCAGGGCTTCTCCATTTACAGTAGTGGATACAGAAGGTGCAGTATTGAAATTCATCACCTTGGTCTTGGTGGTATTAATATTGAGACCTGCCCTTCTGGCAAAGCTACCTAGCCTGTCAGTTTTTTTTTCTTGCAAATGGGTATTCCTTTATGACAAAACAGCTAAATCATCAGCAAAGTCCAGATCTTCAAGTTGGGTGGAAAGGGTCCATGGATGCCTCTAGGTCTATCTGATATGGTTTCCTTGTGATGCAGTCAATAGTAATCAGAAAGAGGATAGGTGATATGATACAACCTTGGCGAACTCCAGACTCCACCGGCAGTCACTCTGATATTAAGGAGTCGTAAATTATGACACTGCATTCAAAGTGTTCATCAAATTTGCATATTCGAGTAACCATCTTCTGTGGAATTCCATAAGATCTCAGTATTTTCCACAGACTCGCTCTTTGTACACTATCGGATGCTTCTTGAAGTCATTGAAGTTGATATGAGGAGGTGTGTTCTATTCTAAGCATTGTTACCCTCGACAGAGGAGAGGGTCTTGCATTTGGGTCCATTTGTTTGTCTGTCTGTCTGTTTGTCTGTTTGTCCGCACAGAACTTTATTGATTTTCTGCACAACCACTTGTCAGATTGAGACAGAATGTTCACCATAGGAGCGACGACTCATGTAGAATGTTTTAATGATAATTGTGACATCATAGGTCATGTGATATTGCAGCCATGTTGGAAAAAGGCAAAAAATTTGGACCTCTATCTCTGAAAATGCACCAAGGAAAAAATTGAAACTTAGCACATAGCAAATACTCCTCATGGGGAATGTGTGATTTTTTTTACGACATCATAGGTGCCTTCGTTATGATGTCATAATTGTACATGTAGAATGCTACATCCGATCAGTATGAAAATATTTGAGGGTCATCTATGGAAAATTGGTCTCCAGAAAAAACTTTCATGATGTCATCGGTCACATGATTCGCAGTCATGTTGTTTTTGAAAAAAAAGACTTCAAGAAATTCTTCGGCGAAATGTCACATGTATAACCACCTATCTACGAAGAACAAAATGTTCACACATATGACATCATAGGTCACATGGTTTGGCAGCCAGATTGGTTTACCCTAAAATCTATTTTAAAAAAAACTTCTTCTCCAGATCGACTGGACAGATCGAGGTTAAACTTTACACAAATGTTCCCCAAGCCTTCAGGATCCTTGGGTATTTACAAATAATTGATGTCACATGGTCTTGCAGCCATATTGGATTGAGAAAAAAAATATTTTAAAATTATTTCTCTTGAACCACTTCATCAATTGATGGGAAACGTCACAGTTATGATCGAGTAGCCATGTGGAATATAGGTTGTAAATTTCAACTTGATCGGACGCACGGTCTGGTAGCCATAATTATTTAATATTTGTAATCTGAGTTCAGGGATTTAAATCAAACTTGGTACAAGTATTATAATGATGTAATAATGTGTGCGGAGGCATATCTGGCAACGTCACGATGTCAAAGAGTGTCATTCTAGTTTGTTATCTTATATATATTATTTCCGAGTTTGTGGTTTCGTGTCGCGCTATCTTCGACTTTGTTCTGCGCTCGAGTAACGTGATATTCGGCTTACATTATCTCAAAGACCATATGAGGTGCATGGTACAAAAAAAGTAAATAAAATGGTTCTGAAACAGTGAAATCGTATTCCACTTACTGCATTAAAGTAAAATTACTACTGATACTCTGCATCAGTTCCTTTCTCAAACACACCCACCCCAACATGTCGTGCAGAGCGCGGGTTATGCTTTTATTCTATGTTTTTAGGTTTTTTTAATGATTATGATGTTATTAAATGTAAATGTACAAAAATATGCTTTTGTGGAATCATTAAAGGTGTTTTGTGCAAACTATAATTTTCAACTTGAGACACATTAAATGTTATTTACATCAATTTAAATGGGAAAATTTGTTTCCAATAACATCACACTTTTAGGGACACATTCATGACATTCTAGGAGAACTTACTGTGCAGTGTTTTTCGACACCTTAAGGCTGAGGACTTTATTCGCCATATGAACTGTATTAGGATAATATTTATGGTTTTAATTTTCATTTCTACACATTCCAATGATGTTCAGACCATCTACTTTACTTATATTATACATAATCCACTGTATTTTGTAACATTACATCTCAAAGGAAACTACTTGAAATGCTATTTCATGAGAAGGCTATTCATTTGAAACATAAGAAGATAAGTCACTGGTCAGAGCAAGATCGTTTTTCCTTCAACTACTTCTGAAAACTTTTAAAAGCTTTTTTGAAATCGTTTTTAAAGAGCTCTACAGAGAACCAAACCTGAACATTAAAATTAGTACAGAGGGATGGTGTTCAGTTTATTGAAGGTTCCAATGGCAACAATTAAATATTAATTAATTTTTACCCTTAAATTATTTTTGTTCAACAATGATTCCCATAAGGCCCTTTATGTTCATGTTAATAGGTTTATTTTTGCTCCAGGTGAATGATCATGCTCACACTCATCCTCTTGATTGCTAATTGTCACAATACATGAAATGTATGTGAAAATAAGTGTACAATAGATAAATAGGTCAATGTATTCATTTTATTCTGCTCACTATATTTTTGTAGCAAAAGGCTCACGGGGTAAATGAATCTATGGGAAACCCTATACACTTGTACAGTCTCTAAGATAGAGGTGTTGAAAGAAAAATTAAATATAGAACGAGGATGTGAATAGACATAAGTAAACTTCCACATGGATAAAAAGGAGATGCAAATATAACAGTCAAATCAATGTACTACCTGTGATTTTAACATCCCTTATCATGAGTTAAGTGCTTAGATAGAAACACCAACTAGGCCAACCTCATGTGATACAGGCAATATCAGTGTTTCCTGGTGATCCATCCCTTCACTTTACAAAATGTCAATGCTGTACTGCTCATCTCAGGACAATGTAACTGCATTTTTATGCAAGATCTGAGGCTCCCAATGGAGCTACCACTCACACATCTCACAGACACGTGTGCATACAGATGAGACACAACAGAGGACTGTCAGATGAGATATACACAGTACTGAATTTGGGGAAGTGCCGTCACTTCCCGGGATACTCTGGGTATCAGTGACGTCACAATAATGGCGCCGCTTTTCTCACCGCACTCAGTGGGCATTTCCTCAGGAAGAATTTCCTCCTCCCCATGGATGCCAACCGATGGGTTGATTGTCCATACTCTTATCCTTTTAAATGCTTAACGTCAAGCAAGGAAGCAGCAAGTGCCATTTTTAAGTCTTTGGTATGACTCGGCCAGTGTTTGTACCACCGACCTCCCAGACTTGGAGCGCGACGCTCTAACCATAACACCACCGAGTCTAGTATGCAAACTGAGCAAAGTGAACACAAAACATTTAAAACAAAACATTTTGTCAATGAAAGTGGAGCTGCTTGGAGGATGTGGGTAAATACTTGTCATACTGTTCTACTGGTGTAGGTTCAATCCATGGATTTATTGTTATGAATATTTAGCACAAAATTTCTGCACCATGCAACAGAGTATCATGACCAATCCATAATTGCTCTTTAACAATGTTTAAGTTGCCCTCAAGTCTGAGTATTTTACTCTTCTTCTTTTTTTAGATCACCCATTCAAAGAAAGGTAAATTAAGCAATTCAAATCCATGAATAATGTCAGAGCATGGATAATCACACGAAATGAATGAACACAGTTATGGAGTTCAGTTTGGTTCAAGTCTATTACACATGGAATCGTTCACAACCTGTCACGAGTGCTCTGATGCATTGTGTGAAGAGTCTGGGTTTCCACCATGACCTCAACTGTAAAAGCACACTTCGTTCCATCTCCCGTCATTGTACTCACTGCACGTGTGTGTGTGTGTGTGTGTGTGTGTGTGTGGTGTGTGTGTGTGTGCGTGCGTGCGTGCGTGCTGCGTGCGTGCGTGCAGTGGTGTGTGTATGTGTGTTTAGACGTGCAGTACAAGTTGCTCCATGAGCCCTACACATATATGCTTATGACAATAATTGGTTGTTTCAATGTTTCACAATTTGTTTAACATTTAATGACCTGAACAGATATTTGAATGCATGAATGTCATTGTCCACACTAATTGATATATCCAATTGTAGATCAAATGGTTCTACCAGTTTAAATACTATTTAAATGATAGGGATAGAACAGTGTCCATTTGAACATTATCTTTAAATGCAGCCTCAAACTTTGCTCTCTCTACTCTGAACTAGAATGCTCTGTTTATATTTAATTGTCCCCCTGAAGGCAGTTGGACGACTTATGTTTCCTGCTTTGCTGTGTTGTTCAACAAAATATTGGTTGTTGCAGATTTATTTCATCTTTATAATGATTATTATGTATGGATAATTGGAGAAGTTTTTAGAAGTCTAAATACATTTAGAAGTATAAATATATTTTGGAATTATTACACAATGTTAGTAATATATCAAGGAATGTTTTAAGTGCTGTGTGGCAAATATTTTGAATATTTTTTTAGAACATTCCTCGTGTATGTGTGCAAGTAAAGTATGCACTTATTGGGACATTATAATTAGCATGGTCCATGGGCTAGAACATATATGTTCATATATATACAGCATATATCTATATTATATACACATCTATATATATATATATATATATATATATATATATGTATAGTTTTGAATATGTGAGGAAATTAAACACTCAGACCAGAAATCAAACTCAGGATATCTGGATAATTAGTGATCTGCCAACTGAGCTATCTAAGCAACACCCAATGAAAATTAAATTCTCTCACGTATTACCATTCTCTTCCACCACTGTAGGGGAACACATCCATGCCCTCTGCGTAGATGGATGTGACGACCTGCCAGGAGAGGGTATACCCCTTTGGGGGGGACAAATCCATGTCAACCAAACACCACGGGGCATTTGAAATATAATAGGGTGGACATAATTGAAAATCATCAAGTTATCAAGTTTTGGATATGTGAGAAAATTAAGCGCGAAGACCGGTTTAAGCATCTATATAATATAAAGCGGCGCGGTCTCGGCGTACCAGCGTCCGTCCCTGCGTCCATCCCTGCCTACGTGCGTCCGGTGGCAGCATTTTTCATTTAGGGGTACCACTAATCAATGTGCTGCACATATTTGCACGCAGTGGTACGCTACACGGTTCATTTACATTAAAACAAAATCTCTTCCTCCATCTTCTTTTTCACTTATAATCATGTTCAGTCTCATTCAATCTCTCATTTCTCAAATCGATTAGATTCAGAAAATGCTTGCTATATTCAATACTTTTTTTTTTCAACATTTCCATTTTATTCATACAACACTAATATATCACCCTATCAAACAGTATTTCTGATTGATTATGCACCGCCTTTTGCTGAACTTGCAACACAGGTGAGAAAAGGACGCGAAAAAAGCAGCTGATGTTTCAGTAATTTATTCGCATGATTTCTAAAGCGTGAAAGTCAATTTTTCGCCGGCCTTCTGGTGTATTTATGAAAAAAAGGAAGGTGCATCCAACCAAAAAAATAATCATCTACTATGCTAATCCTTTACTATAATTCACCGTCTCACTGGTGTCTGTTTGTGGGTTTGTCGGGCTACTCCTCCTACAGTTCTGGCTCAATTGCATCCAGACTTGCTACATCGGATCAGCATAACCCCAATTCATGTATTGGGGTGTTGTTATCTTCGCTGGTGGTCTTGGGGATGGGGGAGTGAGGGGAGGGGGGGGGGACACAAATTCTCGATGTAAATGTGTATCGTGTAGCGCCCCTCCAGGTGGGAGAGGGTATTACAAGTCGCCACCATTTTCAGTGCAGTATTCCTGTCCCCAAGTTTTCCAGTACAGAGAGGTGTTTTGAATTATCAGCAGTATGTAAGTTTTTGCTTCATGCACGTAACCCGGGTTATTTATTTTTCCTCTACAGAGCTGTCAGTTGCCTATACACCGCCCAAATAAAGGTATGCATCAGAAGAACGTTTTGTATGCTTGGTACAAGATCGCCTGTCGGGTGGGTACTCTGCTCGTTTAAGCAATACGCGAGAGCAGACACGGTCTCAGGCGACGTTTCACCGCCTCCCAGAGAGCTTCCTCGCATCAATCGTATTGGTTGGCCCAAATTTCTCCGAGAAGACACTGTTCGGCCTTCTCTTTCAACCACTGCAGTTCCTGTGGGCATACTTTCACTTTGCTGGCACATAACGGTACAGTTCAGGATTTTGATACCGCTATGAGAAAGGAACGGTGATTTATATCCAAGTCAGGATGTTGTGTGACTTGAAATTAACGTGAAGATGTTGGGGGCTCAAGGCTATTGTTGTTCTTGATGAACAGCTTTGAGACTAGAAGGTGCAAATGGTGTCTGCAGTGCATTCTGCAGATATGCTCATTGTCCACAGAATAGTGGTATGACAGGGACAGACGGCAATTTTAATTGGTGGTGAGCCGATGAAGTGAGCAGCTCTGTCTTGGATGGAGTCAAGCTTCCTGAGTGTTGTTTAGGATACTGCCATGTGAGTGAGCATTCCATCACATTCCTGCCTTGAGACTTTTAGATTGTGGGAGGTTTTCAGGGTCAGGATGTGAGCCACTCATGGAGTGCCGAGATTAGAGTCCTGCTGTTGTGGGCTCACTGTTAATATATGTGGCCGTCCCAGTTGAGTTTCTTGTCAGTGGTCATCCCCACCACATTCCATTATAAGCCTGGATGTCTTCAAGGTCCTGCTAAATGCAGGCATAAGTGCTTCATTATCCAAGGTGTTATATGAATAAATGGTCCTGAATATTTGATCTTATAATGAAAATAAGGTCACTGATAAAACAATTAAAGATGGTTGGGGCCAAAGACACTCCATTGAGAAACTGCTAATACATCATGGGGCTGTGATCTGTGATGATTGTTTCCTGATGACCAGAAACATTGGACATAATTGGGCGTTTTCAACCATGTTGTGCAGATGCCAGTGTTTTAGCTGCAATGGTCTAGTTTGGTAAGGGTGATCTCATTTCTGGAGTAAAGGTCTTAAGCACTATCACTGGAATGTTGTCAGGACCTGTAGTCTTTGTTGTAGTGAGTGCAAAATTCCACTGTTTCTGGTCATGTGGGGTGAAGGTGGAATTTTAATTGCAGGGAGCTCAGAAGCGAGTTGAGTTGGATTAATGACCGATTATGTTTTGCTGAAGGTCCTTGAGTCCTATTCACCTGGGCTGTACCATGGCTTATTATAGGAATGTTCGTTGAGCCTCCTGGCCTCACTGATATGAATGAGGGAGGTGTGTGCTTTGCCATGAGGTTGCAGATTGTAATCATATACTATAGATGTGCATGGTGGTAATGACATACTATAAACGATAGAGACTGCCTTCAGTGAGATTTGAAGCCATACTCTCTGGGATACCAGTCTATTAATGTTACCTTTGAACCTCCGGACCCCTCTGCTGTATCCTTTCATGTGTTACCGATGCAAAAAGATTGAATTTTGACTTTGTTCCCCATATTTACCTCTGCCACCGAAGGTAAAGGAGGTTATGTTTTAACCCCTTTCTGTCTGTTTGTTATTTGCAAAATCGAAGATTTTTCAATTATGTTGGTTAGTCATTGTTCTGGTGTCTGCGGTCGCCAAAATAGGTGACCCTTATTGTCAGTAATTCTGTCTGTTTGTTTTGGATGTTTGTGTTTGTCATCAGCATAATTGGTAGTAAACGTGGGCGATTTTGACCAAACTCGGGTGGTAGGTACATCTTATGACTAGGCTTTGGAAATTGTGATGGTTGCTAGGGATGCTTTGGTTCCCTAGCAACAACCGAAAAACCTTCAAAATCGGTACCGTTCACGCGAAATCAATTCCGAAAGCCATTATCCACGTAGGGTTATGAATTTGGCAGGAATGATCTACTGGTGATGCTCTATCAAATATATTCCGGTTTTTGTGATATATGGAATACTTTACCCACAGCCCCCTACAATTAGGGTATGCGCGAAAATTGGGAAAATTTAAGGCCCCCTAGCGACCAGGTGAGTGCATCGATACGAATGACATTTGCAGGTTCATGGTACTCAATGAGTACTACAACTTTGCCTCAGGACATATTGACCGATTTCGCTTAGGTCAGGGGTCAAAGGTAATTAGTGCAAAAATCGATAATATGCGAGAGCTGGAGGTGCCTTCGCGCCAAATGCTACTCCTCCGAGGGTTATGGTCGGATGGTCATGAAAATTCAATACTAATGTCTGGAATACATTGTGCACAAACGATCGAGCCGGATTTTCGATTTAATCTTTGTTCACCCACAGCACCCCTCAACTTTGGGGATTTCCGATTTCAAACCGCATTTTCGGTACTTTTCATTCAAATGGATACCGAGTAGTTATCAGTGATGGAACTGGATGAGATTTGATATGCATAATCTTAAGGTGATTCCTCTCCGCTATATGACATCCATTTTCTCTATATCTTATAGTTTCCATGCTCGGCGACCCATCGCCGCCTACCGTTGTCTGTCTTCTGTCTGTCTGTTTGTCGCCTACAGGTCACAATTTTAAACCGATCTTCAAAAAACTTCACCACATGGTAGAGTTTGTCAAAAGGAAGAAGCCTATCGTTTTTAGGTCAAAAGGTCAAAAGGTCAACATAGGCCAAAGGTCAACAACTTAGGTGAGGTTCTAAAACCTCAATTTTCAGCCGATTGACTTGAAATTTGAAGAGGATTTATATTTCAGGTCATTGAATTCAACCAGCTAATTATTTTTGAGGTCAACATTGATCAAAAATTCAACACAGGCCAAAGGTCAACAACTAAGGTGGTATTTCTAAAATCCTCAATTTTCATCCGATTGACTTGAAATTTGAAGAGGATTTATATTTCCGGTCACTGAATTCAACCACCAATTATTTTTGAGGTCCACTTTGGCCAAAAGGTCCACATAGGCCGTGTTTCTAAAATTGTCAGTTTTCATCCGATTGACTTGGAATTTGAAAGGATTTATATTTCAGGTCACTAAATTCAAACAGTCAATTACTTTTGAGTCAACATAGACAAAAATGTCAACATAAGCCAAAGGTCAACACTTCGGTGGGATTTATAAACTCCTCAATTTTCATCCGATTGACTTGAAATTTGAAGAGAATTTATATTTCAGGTCACTAAATTCAAATAGCCAATTATTTTTGAGGTCAACATCGACAAAAAGGTCAACATAGGCCAAAGGTCAACAACTTCGGTGGGATTTATAAATTCCTCAATTTTCATCCGATTGACTTGAAATTTGAAGAGGATTTATGCTTCAGGTCACTGAATTAAACCAGCCAATTATTTTTGAGGTCAACATTGACCAAAAGGATAACAACTAAGGTGATATTTTCTAAAATCCTCAATTGTCATATGATTGACTTGAAATTTGAAGAGGATATATATTTCGGTTACTGACTCACCTAAGTTGTTGACCTTTGGCCTATGTTGACCTTTTGACCTTTTGACCTAAAAACGATAGGCTTCTTCCTTTTGACAAACTCTACCATGTGGTGAAGTTTTTTGAAGATCGGTTTAAAATTGTGACCTGTAGGCGACAAACAGACAGACAGAAAGCCGGTAGGTGGCGATGGGTCGCCGAGCATGGAAACTATAAGATATAGAGAAAATGGATGTCATATAGCGGATACGGAATCACCTTAAGATTATGCATATCAAATCTCATCCAGTTCCATCTACTAATAACTACTCGGTATCCATTTGAATGAAAAGTACCGAAAATGCGGTTTGAAATCGGAAATCTCCAAAGTTCGAGGGGGTGCTGTGGGTGAACAAAGATATAATCGAAAATCCGGCTCGATGTTTGTGCACAATGTATTCCAGACATTAGTGTGAATTTTCATGACCATCCGACCATAACCCTCGAGGAGTAGCATTTGGGCGCAAGGCACCTCCAGCTCTCGCATATTACGATTTTTGCACTAATTCACCTTTGACCCCTGACCTAAGCGAAATCGGTCAATATGTCCTGAGGCAAAGTTGTAGTACTCATTGAGTACCATGAACCTGCAAAGTTTCATTCGTATCGATGCACTCACCTGGTCGCTAGGGGGCCTTAAATTTTCGCCAATTTTCGCACATACCCTAATTTGTAGGGGGCGCTGCGGGTAAAGTATTCCATATATCACAAAAACCGGATTATTTTTGCTAGAGCATCACCTGTATATCATTCGTGCCAAATTTCATAACCCTACGTGGATAATGGCTTTCGAAATTGATTTCGCGTGAACGGTACCGATTTTGAAGGTTTTTCGGCTGTTGCTAGGGAACCAAAGCGTCCCTAGCAACCATCGCAATTTCCAAAGCGCTAGGTCATAAGATGTACCTACCACCCGAGTTTGGTCCAATTCTGCCCACGTTTACTACCAATTATGCTGATGACAAACAAACAAACATCCAAACAAACATCCAAACAAACAGACAAATTACTGACAATAAGGGTCACCTATTTTGGCGACCCAGCAGAACTAACCAACATAATTGAAAAATCTTCGATTTTGCAAATAACAAACAGACAGAAAGGGGTTAAAACATAACCTCCTTTACCTTCGGTGGCAGAGGTAAATATGGGGGAACAAAGTCAAAATTCCAATCTTTTTGCATCGGTAACACATGAAAGGATACAGCAGAGGGGTCCGGAGGTTCAAAGGTAACATTAATAGACTGGTATCCCAGAGAGTATGGCTTCAAATCTCACTGAAGGCAGTCTCTATCGTTTATAGTATGTCATTACCACCATGCACATCTATAGTATATGATTACAATCTGCAACCTCATGGCAAAGCACACACCTCCCTCATTCATATCAGTGAGGCCAGGAGGCTCAACGAACATTCCTATAATAAGCCATGGTACAGCCCAGGTGAATAGGACTCAAGGACCTTCAGCAAAACATAATCGGTCATTAATCCAACTCAACTCGCTTCTGAGCTCCCTGCAATTACAAATTCCACCTTCACCCCACATGACCAGAAACAGTGGAATTTTGCACTCACTACAACAAAGACTACAGGTCCTGACAACATTCCAGTGATAGTGCTTAAGACCTTTACTCCAGAAATGAGATCACCCTTACCAAACTAGACCATTGCAGCTAAAACACTGGCATCTGCACAACATGGTTGAAAACTGCCCAATTATGTCCAATGTTTCTGGTCATCAGGAAACAATCATCACAGATCACAGCCCCATGATGTATTAGCAGTTTCTCAATGGAGTGTCTTTGGCCCCAACCATCTTTAATTGTTTTATCAGTGACCTTATTTTCATTATAAGATCAAATATTCAGGACCATTTATTCATATAACACCTTGGATAATGAAGCAACTTATGCCTGCATTTAGCAGGACCTTGAAGACATCCAGGCTTATAATGGAATGTGGTGGGGATGACCACTGACAAGAAACTCAACTGGGACGGCCACATATATTAACAGTGAGCCCACAACAGCAGGACTCTAATCTCGGCACTCCATGAGTGGCTCACATCCTGACCCTGAAAACCTCCCCACAATCTAAAAGTCTCAAGGCAGGAATGTGATGGAATGCTCACTCACATGGCAGTATCCTAAACAACACTCAGGAAGCTTGACTCCATCCAAGACAGAGCTGCTCACTTCATCGGCTCACCACCAATTAAAATTGCCGTCTGTCCCTGTCATACCACTATTCTGTGGACAAATGAGCGATATCTGCAGAATGCACTGCAGACACCATTTGCACCTTCTAGTCTCACAAGCTGTTCCATCAAGAACAACAATAGCCTTGAGCCCCCAACATCTTCACGTTAATTTCAAGTCACACAACATCCTGACTTGGATATAAATCACCGTTCCTTTCTCATAGCGGTATCAAAATCCTGAACTGTACCGTTATGTGCCAGCAAAGTGAAAGTATGCCCACAGGAACTGCAGTGGTTGAAAGAGAAGGCCGAACAGTGTCTTCTCGGAGAAATTTGGGCCAACCAATACGATTGATGCGAGGAAGCTCTCTGGGAGGCGGATGAAACGTCGCCTGAGACCGTGTCTGCTCTCGCGTATTGCTTAAACGAGCAGAGTACCCACCCGACAGGCGATCTTGTACCAAGCATACAAAACGTTCTTCTGATGCATACCTTTATTTGGGCGGTGTATAGGCAACTGACAGCTCTGTAGAGGAAAAATAAATAACCCGGGTTACGTGCATGAAGCAAAAACTTACATACTGCTGATAATTCAAAACACCTCTCTGTACTGGAAAACTTGGGGACAGGAATACTGCACTGAAAATGGTGGCGACTTGTAATACCCTCTCCCACCTGGAGGCGGCGCTACACGATACACATTTACATCGAGAATTTGTGTCCCCCCTCCCCCTCCCCTCACTCCCCCATCCCCAAGACCACCAGCGAAGATAACAACACCCCAATACATGAATTGGGGTTATGCTGATCCGATGTAGCAAGTCTGGATGCAATTGAGCCAGAACTGTAGGAGGAGTAGCCCGACAAACCCACAAACAGACACCAGTGAGACGGTGAATTATAGTAAAGGATTAGCATAGTAGATGATTATTTTTTTGGTTGGATGCACCTTCCTTTTTTTCATAAATACACCAGAAGGCCGGCGAAAAATTGACTTTCACCCTTTAGAAATCATGCGAATAAATTACTGAAACATCAGCTGCTTTTTTCGCGTCCTTTTCTCACCTGTGTTGCAAGTTCAGCAAAAGGCGGTGCATAATCAATCAGAAATACTGTTTGATAGGGTGATATATTAGTGTTGTATGAATAAAATGGAAATGTTGAAAAAAAAAAGTATTGAATATAGCAAGCATTTTCTGAATCTAATCGATTTGAGAAATGAGAGATTGAATGAGACTGAACATGATTATAAGTGAAAAAGAAGATGGAGGAAGAGATTTTGTTTTAATGTAAATGAACCGTGTAGCGTACCACTGCGTGCAAATATGTGCAGCACATTGATTAGTGGTATCCCCTAAATGAAAAATGCTGCCAGCCGGACGCACGTAGGCAGGGATGGACGCAGGGACGGACGCTGGTACGCCGAGACCGCGCCGCTTTTATATTATATAGATGCTTAAACCGGTCTTCGCGCTTAATTTTCTCACATATCCAAAACTTGATAACTTGATGATTTTCAATTATGTCCACCCTATTATATTTCAAATGCCCCGTGGTGTTTGGTTGACATGGATTTGTCCCCCCCAAAGGGGTATACCCTCTCCTGGCAGGTCGTCACATCCATCTACGCAGAGGGCATGGATGTGTTCCCCTACAGTGGTGGAAAGAGAATGGTAATACGTGAGAGAATTTAATTTTCATTGGGTGTTGCTTAGATAGCTCAGTTGGCAGATCACTAATTATCCAGATATCCTGAGTTTGATTTCTGGTCTGAGTGTTTAATTTCC
>CM068958.1:109960988-109971812 GCA_035128595.1 Eptatretus atami | reverse complement strand
TTCTTGAAGTCTTTTTTTTCAAAAACAACATGACTGCCGAATCATGTGACCGATGACATCATGAAAGTTTTTTCTGGAGACCAATTTTTCCATAGATGACCCTCAAATATTTTCATACTGATCGGATGTAGCATTCTACATGTACAATTATGACATCATAACGAAGGCACCTATGATGTCGTAAAAAAAATCACACATTCCCCATGAGGAGTATTTGCTATGTGCTAAGTTTCAATTTTTTCCTTGGTGCATTTTCAGAGATAGAGGTCCAAATTTTTTGCCTTTTTCCAACATGGCTGCAATATCACATGACCTATGATGTCACAATTATCATTAAAACATTCTACATGAGTCGTCGCTCCTATGGTGAACATTCTGTCTCAATCTGACAAGTGGTTGTGCAGAAAATCAATAAAGTTCTGTGCGGACAAACAGACAAACAGACAGACAGACAAACAAATGGACCCAAATGCAAGACCCTCTCCTCTGTCGAGGGTAACAATGCTTAGAATAGAACACACCTCCTCATATCAACTTCAATGACTTCAAGAAGCATCCGATAGTGTACAAAGAGCGAGTCTGTGGAAAATACTGAGATCTTATGGAATTCCACAGAAGATGGTTACTCGAATATGCAAATTTGATGAACACTTTGAATGCAGTGTCATAATTTACGACTCCTTAATATCAGAGTGACTGCCGGTGGAGTCTGGAGTTCGCCAAGGTTGTATCATATCACCTATCCTCTTTCTGATTACTATTGACTGCATCACAAGGAAAACCATATCAGATAGACCTAGAGGCATCCAGTGGACCCTTTCCACCCAACTTGAAGATCTGGACTTTGCTGATGATTTAGCTGTTTTGTCATAAAGGAATACCCATTTGCAAGAAAAAAAAACTGACAGGCTAGGTAGCTTTGCCAGAAGGGCAGGTCTCAATATTAATACCACCAAGACCAAGGTGATGAATTTCAATACTGCACCTTCTGTATCCACTACTGTAAATGGAGAAGCCCTGGAGACTATAGAAGAGTTTACAAACCGAGGCAGTCTCATCAGCTAAGACAATGGAGCCAAGAAAGACGTCAAGACAAGACTCCGCAAAGCTTATAATGCATGCACTCAACTCCATCCGATCTGGAAGTCGAAGCAGTACAGCCTGAAGGCAAAGATAAGACTTTATAACAGCAAAGTCAAGTCTGTATTTCTTTCTAGCTCTGAGTGCTAGCAAGTAATCCATAACATAAAAGGAGCTCAGACCCGGCATGCGTGCCTGCGTCCTTCCATTTGTAAACAATTTTCCTTCAGTGGATACCACTACTGCAACACGTGTGCAGCATAGCAATACACGCATACACACTTATCTGTACACACAGTACATAACTGCACATACACGCATGAGGAGAGTTTGTTTCCTGGCATGGCCAATGCCTAATACGTACCACAGACAGTTTGATCAAAAGAATGTAGAAGAGGGGGAGGGCAAGAAATTTTAGCTTATCTGTAATTTACATTCCAGATAAAGTTTTGTCATCGCGTACCGTCCGTCCGTCCGTCTCCTTTTTCAACTCCTCCGGCCAAACCTCTGGGCCGATCTGGCTAAAATTTGGCAGCAATGTTCTTCCCCTGACTGGTAACAGGAATTGCAAAACTCGTTCTGGTCACATGACTTGAAGTAGGTCAAAATGTCCGACTTCATAAATTTCTTCAAAAATCTTCTTCTCTAGACCCACCAGTCAGAATGCTACCAAATTTTGGTTACATTAGGATAAGGTGCTGATGTTAAATTGCAGAGGTCATGCTGATCACATGACTGGAAGTGTGTCAAAATGGCAGTTATGCAAATTCCTTCCAAAATCTTCTTCTCTAGACCCAGCAGTCAGAATGCGACAAAAGTTGGGTAACATTAGGCCAGGGTAGGGATGTGAGATTGCAGAGGTCATGCCGATCACGTGACCGAAAGTGTATGAAAATGGCCAACATCATCAAGTTTGGGGGAAATTGCATAAATTTCTTCAAAAATCTTCTTCTGCAGACCCACCCACCAGTCGGAATGCTACTAAATTTGGGTTACAACATTCGGCCAGGGCCCATATAAGCTACAGGTCAAGCGGCCCTATTTTTTTATTTTGATCTTCCTCTTAGTGTGTTATATATTATTTGGAATTCTGCATCTAAAAAGGCTGTGATGAATATCCCATTGACACTCTCCCCCTCCTCGCTCCCTGAGTGTATAGCTTAGCTGGTATCTATTCACCGCCTCATTTAATTTTTCCCATTCACAACAACCATTTTTTTTCCAGCAATTAAGCAAATTTGGCATTTCCGTCAGTGAGGCAATGGGTCTTACATTCTAATTAAGTCAGATATAATCAAGGTAGTATTCTTACCACACTGGATGCCTGAGGAAAATCTGCCACATCTTCTGGGCCAATAATATATCCAACAAAGACCTGAGTGAAAGAAACTGGTTGCCACAGCATCCTTGAAATTGTCACCACCTCCGATGGCTTGGCCACGTGCTTAGAACGTCCCTTGACTGAATCATCAAGATTGCTTTGGGATGGATATACTGTGAGGAAGGAAGAAACCAGGCAGGCAAAAAACAACTTGGTGGAGGACAATGCTAGCTGATCTGGAGGAGATGGGTCTATCATGGTGTGAGGCATAGAATGTAGCTGAAGATAGAGATAAATGGTGAAAGCTTGTAGCAGCCTTCTGCCCCATTGGGACAAAGAGGATAAGTAAGTAAGTCATAAGTCAATGAAATCAAGTACTGTGCTCATCAACAGTGGTCGTGGATGGATCTTGTGGAGTGTGAGAGAAAATGGTGGAGGAGTGGGCTGTTGTGAGGAGGAGGAGGAGGAGGAGGAGGAGGATGGAGCAGAATCCACCTCCCCCCAATGGCTCTACTTTGCCATCACTGTGTGATTCTTCTTTACTCTTGATCACCAGGAGGCTAAGAAGTTGATTTTGCTTCTTCTAATCCTTCTAATCCTCCATCCACATAAGCAGCATCCAATCCATCTTCTCCATCATGCTAACATGAAGATGGCTAACCTTTTTAGCCATTAACTGCGTCACATTCTTGATGCTTTGTTAGTCTTGTCAGTGCCCTTAAAGATGGTCCTTACGGTCGTTTGAGGCAGGCAGAGAGATCTGGCAATGACTACCGCCCTCTCTCCACCCTCGTACGTCTCACAATGTCCATACTGGTCTCCAACCACACTTATTTCCTTTGCCTCTTGGCAGCAGGCTCATTCTCCTCAGTATAAGCAGGACATTTATCACTCATTGGTGACTTTAGTGGAAATTCACGACATAAAAAAAGAGCGTCAGTTCACCGGGTGGACGCTGAACAAAGACGAACATGGCATGGGTAAGGGATGCGTTCTTCTGCCTCTCGCCGCTTTCCATCCTTACGTGTACATTAGATATACTGGACCAACTGCCTTGGAGTTCCTAATAGTAGTTCTAACTCCGTGTAGGAGGGAGGAAAGTCGAAGAATGCAGGGCACTGATGGGAACCGATGACGTTATATTGAAACATCACGACGTTGCTGGAAAAGTTTTCCCCCATTGGTGAGGCCTAAGTCACATTTGCCACGGCGGCCGTGGGGTCTCCAAAATCTACAGCCACTAGCAATTATACGGCGGCCGCAGTATTTCCACGGTCACACAATGTAGCAGTCACATATGTTTTTATTTTTCGGGGAGCCGCACGGCGTATTTAGAGATTGTGGAGACCGAAAACGTGGGGGTGCCTACAGTCTTTGATTTGATGTCGCACGGTGACCTTAAGGGGCCCTGCGGCGGCCATATAATTTTCAAGGCAGACGCAAGGTAGCCTCAAGGGGCCCGCAAGGTGACCGCAGGGGGGCCTAAGGCGAACGTGCCGGCCAGACGGACGGTAACGAGTGGGTATATATATACCAGTTCTTTTTTACTGAAATAAAAATATACCAGTTCGGAACATACCAGTACGTGGTGCCCCCAGAATCCGAATTGAATTCGTTCCAGGAAGCTGTTCGGATTGTAAAAAGTTCGATTCCCAAACTATTTTCCCAATAAGAAATAATGGAGTGACATTAAATCTGTTCCTGGACCCCAAGGAAACCCACTTTCAAGACACTTTCAACTGAAATTCCCCATGTTTAAGGTAAAATAAGATGAGTAAATGACCTTCGTGGCGGTGTATTGTATGTAAACTGGTACAATCACCAATCCAAAGGTCCACACAGGCTCGAGCTCCGGCCTGGGTTCACGGACTTCTTATAATAACCTGGACCAGCAATGCCATCTACTCGCAGCAGTGAGAACTGAAGTCACCGGAAATGGCTCAGCGGCCATGTTGCGTTGCCACTCGCTAGTCGCGCGCAATTCAAAAAACCTGTAGATGCATTAAGAGTTTTAACTATTTTGCCAGTATTTTGAACCGGTAAACGTAAAAATGCCACAGTGCGTGGCGTTCGGATGCAATAATAAGTGTGGAAGAGCTCCACATGCACCTTTCATCGGTAAGAATGCGATTATTGATGCTTTTTTTTCTCTTTCAATCGTCAATCTATTTTTAGAGTATTATATTTTAAGAAGTTACAATTTCAACGCTAAACGCCAGTAAACAATCTAAATGATGGCAAAGTACAGTCGATAATTGGAAAGAAAATGTAAAAAAACGATATTATCCAGGAATACGCCGGAAATGAGTTTTCCAGGCGTCTAGAATTCAATTTTTTCTCTCATACAGCACATCTGTGAGTGCTATACAAAGATTTGTCTCCACCATGTTGTTCGAACCATGAACACTGGATTGAAAGATAAACCCATCAAGAAAAAATTCAGCAAACTGATCCTATTTGCACATCAATAGTTTACTAACCATTTGCATTGAAGTGTTTCTCCTAGGTTTCGACATATCTTATGTTTCAACCTACTGCGATTATAATAGTTGATCGTCATCTTCTATAGGTCAATGGATATTAAACTAGAACGGGCACTCAGTAGAGCGCATACCTTCGCCAACGCTACATTTTGCCCCCCCCCAGAAACCGTTGATTGTGAGGGTATTTAATCCCATACCACATCTGCCATCTCATATGTGTATGATGGCTTAAAAACATTAAATTTCCTGCTGTTTGAACACTGATTCACGTACATTGTACAATTTCTGTATGAACTCCCTGACCTTTTGGGTTCGGTGTCAAGTCAATCTGATGACAACTGGTCACATTATAAGAAATTATTTCTGGCATTTTAGGG
The DNA here is from genome assembly GCA_035128595.1 of Eptatretus atami. Taxonomy (NCBI): domain Eukaryota; kingdom Metazoa; phylum Chordata; class Myxini; order Myxiniformes; family Myxinidae; genus Eptatretus; species Eptatretus atami. Next base: position 109,966,551 of record CM068958.1, on the reverse strand, counting down.
CATTTAGCACACACGAGTTTCTGTTTTTCTAAATAAGTTATTTATTGTGAACAAACAAACATTCATTGTACAATTAAAACAGTTAATTGTTTTGTATTATTTGAGAACAACTGAGAAACTAACAATGCACGGATTTTTTAATATCTTCAAATTGCACCAGCAGCCGAAAGCATCATGGCACATAAGAATGACACATTTGAAGCACACATCAGGTGATCGTGCTTTTTTTAGAATGGTTGACATCAGCTGGTTGTGGTTGCGCAATCCAAAAGTAATACGTCAGCTGGCTCCTAATTTATAAAAAGGAACATTTTTGTTTAGTGTGCGTACGTGCCACTAAGGTATGCACATTTTGTAAGTTCAGTGACACCCCCCCCAATGCTTTAAACTCACCAATAAAGTCACTGTCAAATATTACACATCACAGGATAGGGAATTGAATTCTAAACATTTTGAATCTACTTACATGCAAATTGTATAAGAATTGACCGCGTTATGATAATAAAGGTCGTTGACCCCCTGACCTTTGACCCAAACCACTAACAAAGGTAATGACGTCATTGTGTCATATCGTATATCACAAGATTGGGCATTGAATTCACAACATTTTGGCATTGGTTGCATGCAAATTGGATAAAAATCGACCGCACTATGGCAAAATGACGATTTTGACCTTTTCATGACCTCGACCTTGACCTTTGTACTCTTAATTTTGTAATTGGTATTAGAGTGTGGGAACAGAAGTCAACATTTTGGTGTTGGTTCATGCAAATCGGATAAGAATTGACCGTGTTATGACTAAAACCGCACATTTTGCAATGTCGTGACCCCCCCTGACCTTTGACTCCCAACCGCTAATAAGGGTTATTACCTTCGCAAACTTTGTTGCGAAGGTTATGTTTTGATCGCTGTGTATTTATTTATTTATTTGTGAATATGTGTGTTTGTTTGTTTGTTTGCTATTCGCATAACTCCAAAAGTATTGAACTGAATCGCAGCAAATTGGTGGATGATTGGTTATTATCCGAGGACCATTTGATTAGATTTGGGAGCGATCGGGTCAAAGGTCAAGGTCATGAAAAGGTCAAAATCGTCTTTTTACCATAGCGCGGTCAATTTGTATCCAATTTGCATGCAACTAATGCCAAAATTTCAGAATTCAATGCCCCATGTTGTGATATGTGACATGACACAATGACGTAATAACCCTTATTAGCGGTTGGGAGTCAAAGGTCAGGGGGTCACGACATTGCAAAATGTGCGGTTTTAGTCATAACACGGTCAATTCTTATCCGATTTGCATGAAACCAACACCAAAATGTTGACTGTTCTGTTCCCCACACTCTAATACCAATTACAAAATTAAGAGTACAGAGGTCAAGGTCGAGGTCATGAAAAGGTCAAAATCGTCATTTTCCATAGTGCGGCGATTTTTATCCAATTTGCATGCAACCAATGCCAAAATGTTGTGAATTCAATGCCCAATCTTGTGATATACGATATGACACAGGAAATTAATGTTTTTAAGCCATCATAACACATATGAGATGGCAGATGTGGTATGGGATTAAATACCCTCACAATCATAGGTTTCTGGGGGGGGGGGCAAAATGTAGCGTTGCGAAGGTATGCGCTCTACTGAGCGTTCTAGTTACGTCATTGTGTCATGTCACATATCACAAGATGGGCATTGAATTCTGACATTTTGGCATTAGTTGCATGCAAATTGGATACAAATTGACCGCGCTATGGTAAAAAGACGATTTTGACCTTTCATGACCTTGACCTTTGACCCGATGCTCCCAAAATCTAATCAATGGTCCTCGGATAATAACCAATCATCCCACCAAATTTGCTGCGATTCAGTTCAATACTTTTGAGTTATGCGAATAACAAACAAACAAACACACATATTCAGAAATAAATAAATAAATAAATACACAGCGATCAAAACATAACCTTCGCAACAAAGTTTGCGAAGGTAACCAGTCTCATTATGTGTGTAGATTATAGATCATGTTTATTAAGGTTGTCCAATGTCTGTTCAATGTTTTCATGATTGATCAATATATTATAGGCCATACAGGGTAGCTTTAAGCTACCCACTATGGCCTATAATATATTGATCAATCATGAAAACATTAATGAGACTGGTACTGGTTCAATATGCTTCGACCTACTACAGAAAGCTACCCTCTATAATATACACATATTAATAGGAGGCCATAGGTTAGTCTGTAGATTATAGATCATATTTATTAAGGTTTCCGATGTCTGTTCAATGTTTTGATGATTGGTCAATATATTATTAATTATAGGCCATAATGCCTATTATTATAGGGGTAGCTGAAAGCTACCGCCTTATGGCTATAATAATACAAATATTATAGGCCATAGGGGTTAGCTATACACATTACACATTACATTGATTATCATCAACACTTACACTGATTATCATCAGATCATATGACATATGATATGATAATCATTCATGAGAATTGTGACACCTCGTACTCACTCACCTTATTGATTCGTGCTGCAGAGCTTATATTAGCTTGGTAGTGATAATGGGCGGCGGAGACTGTTGTTAGTGAAATGAAAATCCTGTTCTTCTTATTAAGCTGTACAAAAATGTTGTTTCCAGCGAGAAATTCGGCACAGATTAATATATTCAATCTGTGAATTCGGATTTGGCAACGCAACATGGCGACTTCAGTCGACAGAGGCCGTTGCTGGTCCAGGTTATTATAAGAAGTCCGTCCTGGGTTCCGATCGCTCGTGCTCTCTGCGAGCGCTGCCCCCAGGGCAGCTCATCAAACATGATGCCCCCAGAACCACAATCACTTTCATCAAACGCATCGGGCTGAGGTAATCATGGATATTCCAAATTACAACCGGTTTTTCTGTGAAATTAATCCTTGCCCGACAGTCCGTCACACCACGTGATCGGATTGCTTTTTTGTATTATTAAAACACAAGATGAGTAAAAAAAAAAAAAAAACAGCACAGATCAAGGTGAAAACACGAGGTAAAGTAGCGATCGACACACGAGAGATGCTTTCACGAGGACTTCCACCGACGAACTGGATGAACAAAGCGCGAAGATGCGGCTCGAACAGGTGGGGGAGACACGTGAACAACCATGAACGCACGTTGTGTTCGTTTTTTTAAATGTATTCGGTTTTTAGGGCAAAATTCATTTTTCATTGATAAGAGACTACGGCAGCCGCACGAATAACGCAAGTCCACCGTACGCCCTACGTACGGTCGACGTGGAACACAACTACGTCACAACTACGGCATGTCGAATTGCTACGGCCAACGTAGAAATGAAAAAAGTTATAACTCCGCGTTATAATTCACAGCGACCCTACGGCCTGTAAAAGATAGCCAAACGGCGTAGGGCCACCCTGAGGCCGCCGCACGTTTCTTCAATTCAGAGGGCGTACGGCCGCCGTATCCTCGCCGTAGAGCAAATGTGACTTAGGCCTTAGCGACGTGACAGCGAAACCACGTTGTAGGAGAACTTAATATGTTAATTAAACATAGGAAGAGCCTTTCTTATCAATAGGCAATGAAACGGATAAGTGTCGGCGGTGAAAGAAGAATTCTTGATTAATTTACTCAGCTTCAATTTTCCTCATACAAGTCCTTACACAAGGTGATAATAAAAGTACTCGCCTTACAAATCATAATCTTCATGGAAATACACTGGTAATGATGAAAAACTGAATGGAGCCTTCATTCTCTGATTCTCAAGTACATTATACTCTGTTACAGAACATCGGTGCTCTCCGAAGCAGTTTCTTGGCAATGGTTATACTGGCTGTTTCACCATTGCCTTCCCAGCAATCGTTTGTGCAGGAGTTTGGAATTTGGTCATGGTGCCGGCGATAGCTCGCCTACTCTTCGTGAAGGACATCATGGGGTGTTTAATGTCCACCAACTAATGCCGGCAGATGGGATTCCCAGGTTAGCGTCCATCTGAAGGATGGCATGACTGTGAAGTTTATAGCTAGGTCGGGATTCAAATCCAGGCTAGACAGTTTAGAGGTGAGTCAGCGTACCTGTATGCCATCCTGCCAGCCCAGTGCCTTCATCGAGACTCACATGAACAAATTTCATGTGGCTATAGAGTATAAATAGTGTCCGGTAATTTTTGGGAAGATTGTCAGGAAGTATTGATCCCTCAGAGGAATTCCACAATTACTTTTCTTAATCGAAGAAAGAAAAACAAAACTAACAGTTTAAACCAGAACTTAAAATTTCCTGTCATTACAAATTCACTAACTATTACCTTTGTTTCTTTTTCTCCTCAAGTCCTACAGTCATATACCGTGTACATGCCACTCAATGTCACCATATATTTTTTAAGTACTTACACAAGGTCTGCCCTCCTGGATATAAAAATGTAAACAAATATTCCACAAAGCAAAGCACCTTATTAATAGTAAATTCTTCCAAGCCCGAGGGGTGTTGTGGTATTGTATTTTCACTTTACTCACACTCCGACCACCACCAGACTCCATTTGCCGTGTCTCAGAATCGTCATGGTTCATGCAAACCGTGAACACCTTGTTGAACTATAATAATGAAACCCATACGAGCTTGGGTGAGCAAGGAAATTCTCTTTTCTGTGCAAAGACGGAGGTTTCTGGACTTTTATGTTAAAAAAAAAATACAGAACTCTTTAAGCGCAGCACTTCATCATGAAGAGAGTGAATGAGGTTGAATGGTGTTAGATTTAAAGGATAAAACAGAATGAAACTATAAGCGCCACTCGGTAGAGCACATACCTCCTCCAGGCTGATTAGTTTACATTTTGTGTCCCAATGATAGGCCATATCTGGATTCAGACCTGAACTAAAATATAATCCGCTTGTTCTTGTCACCTAACCAACTCATCCACAAAGTTTCATCCGAATCCGTCCATAACTTTTTCAGATATCATGCTATATATCATTTAGCCCTATCACTCAATGGTGAAGAATCACTTTTTAAAAATTCTCAGATCTTCATCAAAATCTAATCATTTCGTCTGTGTCACATACCTAACCTGTCCACGAAATTTCATCTGGATCCGCCCACAACTTTTTGAGATATCCTGCACACAAACATTGAATTCCATTTTGCGTCCTTTCTGGGCCTCTTCCCCAGACTTCCAAAGGGGTGGGTGCAAGCACACGTTGCCCAGCTGAGTGTCTCCATCCCTCTATCTCAGCGATGTTCTTGGGCAGTGCATTTCACCACCAGAGCAACGCAAAAACACGGAACTTGAAAGGTACTCGGTCGAGCGGTTACCTCCGCCACGTAATGCCTGATCCACGAGAACATATCGGGCCCAATAATGGTGAAGAATCACATTCAAAATTAAATAAATCTCGTATCCAGATCCGGATTCGGATCTTCACTAAAATCGAATCAATTCGTCGTTGTGACACACCCAACTTGTCCACCAAGTTTCATCCTAATCCGTCCACAACTTTTTGAGATATCATGCTATGTATCGGTTTCGCTCTATCTCTCAATGGTGAAGAATCACTTAAAAAATTATCAGATCCGG
>CM068958.1:109947828-109960978 GCA_035128595.1 Eptatretus atami | reverse complement strand
AAATGCAACCAGTTCGTCCTTGTCACACACCCAACGTGTCCACAAATTTTCATCCAGATCCGTCCACAACTTTGTGAGATATCCTGCACATAATAAAACAGACAAACACACAGAAAGGGGTAAAAACATAACCTCCTTCACCTTCGGTGGTAGAGGTAATAAGAAAATGATTGTTTCTTTTGATGTTTTTGTTGATTAATTTTGGCAACCTCATCTGTATTTTGATGATTTTTCAAACGTAGAGTCTTCTCTTTGCATTCAACTTGCTCAGACAAAACAATCATTATAATCTGTGTTTTTTTCAGCAATGTGGATCGTAAATACGGAGTAAATATGCATTGATTAAAATACGTTCTGAAAGTTTGTTATAACTAGGGTGCTATGTACAAAGATTTGACTGTCATACGGCCATAAATTTCTTGAATCAGACCATCATAAACCGATAAAAAAAGTCACGAACGATAGTGCCCGTGCAAGATCACGTGATGTGCCATTGTCTTTGGTCAGGTGACCCTCTGTGAGGTGGAGAGAGGCCACACTGGCCGACTTTTCTTTCTGGATATTTCTATCAATGTTAACTTTACAGACTGTTTTTTGATTGTCTCTTGAATCTTTTGGCTTATAGTTATACCCATCTTTGGTTTTTCATCTCAATGTTGACTGATTTATGACATTTGCACATGGTACACACATGCTTGGGAGTCTCGATGGTATGCATTTCTGTCTGCGCTGTTGCTGATGATTCGCCAACAAGCGATGATACCAGTCCGGCAGCTGAGTGGGTGTGTAGCATTAGAATGCTCGTGTGTGTACTATGTGTGAACGTCTTTATAGCTCTGGCAGAAGAGAAAGAGGGGGTGGAGCAGGAGGAAGGGAGAGGCGGGAGGAGGAAGAAATGGGGGGAGATAGATCGAAGCAATGGGAAAGGAAATGGAGGAGGACGATAATGGGAGAGAGAGGAAAGTAGGCGAAGGGAAAGTGGAGGAAGGAGAGAGTGTAGATAGAGCCAGACTAGAGTAACAGGACGCGAAATGGAAAAGAGAGAAAGAAAGTGAGAAAACGAGGAAGGCGAGGAGAGGCGTTAGAAGAAAGAAGGGAGGATCGTGGGAGAAGAAAGAGAAGAGGAGGGAGGAGCAGAGAAGAGCGGAGGAGAGAGTAGGATGGGAAGAGAAGAATGACCGATATGGAGAGATCTAGGGATCCGGAGAGAGGACGGAGAATAGGAGATAAGAGGAGAAGAGGCATGTGGAGGAATGGGGAATCAAGGGACGGAGATCTAGGAAGGAGACGAGAATATGACGATTGAGATGAGTGGATGGTGAAGATGGGAAGGAGTGAGAGAGAGAGTGAAGGAGAGGAGTGCTATGAGGAACAGGTTTGGGGGTGAAGACGTGGAAGACATTGGAGTGGAGATGAAGAGAGGAGGAAGGGAGGGCAATTACGGAGGGAGAGGTAAGGATGTGGAAGGAGGGAAGGAGATGATAGTGGATAGGAGAGGCTGGAGAGGAGGATGGAGGGGAGGTGATGCGGAAGAGCAGAAGGAGAGGCTCCAGAGGGGGATCTGAGGGAGGATATTAGGTCCAGGAGTGAATAAGAGAAGGAGAGAAATGGGACGGCTAGGAGGGGATGGGAAGGAACTAGGGAGTTGAGATGAGAGGACGGAGAGAGAAGCAAGGGGTTGAGCGGAACTCTGGGAGGGTGAGGAGTTGGAGTAAGGGTGAGGTGAGGTGAGGAAATGAGATAGAGGAGAGAGAAGGAGAGGGGGATGCTGGAGGCAGGGTGAGGTGGGGAGAAAAGGGGATGAGGATGCGGGAAGCGAGGCTACAGGGGCAGGATGCGGTAGGATTACTCAGAAAGAGTTGTACAGGGAGAGCTGGAGCCGGAGGAGGAGGAAGATGGAAGTGGAGAAGGAGGAACGGGGGAGGCAGAGGACGGAGGTAAGTAGGGGAGCGGGAGAGGATGGGTAAGGAGGAAAAGGTGAGATGGGAGGTGGAAAAATAGAGGAGGACAGTAAGAGGAGGCGCAGTCGAGTGGGAGGAGCAGGAGGTGGAGAGAGAGAAGATGAGAACAACTGGGGTGACGGAACGGTAAAAGGAAGGGACATGATGAGAGGACAGAGAGAGACAGGAAGAGGATAGGAAACATAGGCTAGGCCCCAGAGGAAGAGGAGTGGAGTGAGGAGAAAGCAATGCGGAACTAGGATAGGATCAGGCAGAGAGAGGGCGGGGGATCGGGGGGCCGAATAGGTGGCGGGGAAGGGAAGAGGAGGAGAGCAGACAAGGAGGAAACGGTGGGGAAGAGAGGGGCAAGGGCAAGAAGGGTAAGAATCGGAGAGAGAAAGAGGGAGGAGGAGGTGGGGAGATGGAGGTGAGAAAGGATAGACGGCTGGGGAGGGATAAGGAAAGGAGAGGGTCGACGAGCGAACGGCCGGATTTGGGGGAGGATAGGAGTGGGCAGATGTGAAGCGCTGAGGAGAGATCGGGGGGAGAGCAGAAGGAAAATGGGACTAGGAGGGGGGAGCTTTGCGGAATGGAAATGGAGGAGAAGAGGGGGTGGAGATCGAATGAGAAGGAGGGGGAGGGATGGGGGAATGAAGGAGGGGAGGAAGTTGAGATGAGTCGGGGAGAGAGATAGAGGTGAAGATGGCCCGAGAGTCGATGTAACAGGGTATAAGAAAGGGGAGAGCGAGAGAGTAAGGAACGGAAGCGGTGATTATGGGGGTGGAGGGGGATGAGGAGGAATGGAATGAGAGGCGGGGTGAAGAAGAGCGGGCAGGATGAAGAGAGGAAAGAGGAGAGAGGCAGAGGAATAGAGAGAAAAGGGGAGGCACGGAAAGGTGAGAAGAAGGAGGGAGTAAGAGGCGTTGAAGAGGGAGAGGACGAGAAGAGGGAGATGGAGCACGGGGATGAAGAGAGAAAGAGGGCGGTAGGGGAAGGAGGAGGAATAGGCAAAGGCAGGGGAGGAAAGAGGAGGATAGAAGAGAAGAGAGTAGGTAGAGCGAGATGAGGAGATGAGTGGAGAGTGGGGTAAGGAATGTCAATGGCACGGGGAGGAGGAAAGGAGAGGATGGAGGAGGAAGAGAGAGGAGGGCGGGTGTGAAGGGAGAGGGGAGGGGGGGAAGGGTGGTTGACTTGGACGGTGAGATGAGAGGGACCGGTGACGATGAGTAGCGGGTTAGGAGGCGCAGGAGGTAGGGAAGAGAGGGGGAGATGGGAAGGGAGGGAGACTGAGAGGATTGGGAGTGGCGATGATGAAGGTAGAAAAATCAGCGAAGGAAGAAGGCGGGGAAGACGAGGGACAACGACACAGGGAGAGATTTAAAGGGAGGGAGAAATTAGAGGAAGAAAGGAGAGAGAATGGATAGGAAGGGAGAATGCAAGTCGGAGAAAGAGGGCGGATTAAGGGTGGAAGGTACGGGGAGAGGTAGAGCGACGAGGGAAGGTGGAGAGACGACGGTAGGGGGAAAGGGAGGGAGAAGGGGATGGGTGGAGAGGGGTGATATGGGAGGAGAGAGAGGGAGCGGGAACCGGGAGGTTTTGAAATGGCAAAGGGCCTACCTTGGGTAGCCTTTCATGGCTGCTTTATGCAACTTTTTGGCTAGAAGAGCATGGAGGAGTCGTATACTGCATATATATATATATTATATATATAATATAATATATATATATATTATATATAACATACATACATACACCACACACACACTGCTATGACTCCAATTACTTCTTTAACAGCTCCAAGTATTCCGACATTCTTGTAGTGTCGGCCATGGAAAGTTTTCAGCCAAACATTTTCACAAACTGGTGGCCAGGCCTGATTACACATGACGGGTGGCAGTCATTTGGAATTTGGTCAGGGTGCCAGTTATAACTCGCCTACTTTTTGTGTCAGACATTGGGGGATCTTTAACTTTCACCAACACACTAAGTGCTGGCAGATGGTTTAACATCTCTCTCATGGATCACACACACACACATTGATGCATCACACTGCATATGAACCACCAAGATGACAGTTTATAGCTGGAGACAAATCAAAGTGTGCTACTCTGACTATAAAATAATAATTTATATGACTGCTCTTCTGGTTTGTGCTTCTTTAAATTGAAGAAAGTGAAGAAAATCAGTCGATGAATGAAGTAAATAAAAGGAATGAATGGAGGGTTAAAAAAAAAAAACACTTTTATCAGCAGTGTAAATTATTTATATTATTCAGCCTTTGATAGTGCTGTCTTCACACCTTGATGAAACAAAAACAGCAGAGCAGCCAATCAAACATACGGTCAAATAATTCCAGCTATTTAATCAAATAACAATTCCTGACTTGGAGGTAGACTACTAACCTTGCCAAAAAAAAAATAGAAGGGAAACCATAATGATAATTCCAAAAGCCAGATCTCTCATCAGTTGGTAGCATATCAGTTAACCAGGCGGCTGAGAGTCCATGGAGACCGGAGAGGGTTTCGTCAGTCTTTGACCACAGGAATTCAAAATTGTGATCCAGCAGCCCAGAGCTACAGGCCCTGGTGTGGCCAGTCTTGGTCCCGTCACGTTGGATGGGGATTAAGTTGTAAGGCAAAGCTGTTCACTTTTGCTTGGAAATTCCTGCCAGGCTGGCGCAAGGCGGGCAAAATAAACATTGGCTCCTCGGTCAACATTTCAGCTGCGGGCGCCGTTTATTTTTCCTTGGAGCAACGGTGCAGAATGAAAGCGCATCATCCGGTGGTTCTGCTGCGAGAGAAAGAATTGCAGGATTGAGGCATCCAAGGCCTGTACCTTGTCTCAGTAGGTGTGTACGTATGGTTAGCCTCTGTCAATTTAGCCTCTGCTATATCATGCTCAAGTTTGCCACATTAGCTTGAGAAAGACAAGATGTCGAATTGGCTTGGTAAGAATTAAAGGTGTCCAGCCTGACAACCAATGAATTAACAAACAGAAAGAATACCTGAATTGTACAACAAATAAGAAAGAAAAAGATTAGAATTGGAACATCAAGAAGGCAAGAGCAAATAATAATGAATGGAAGGGGAAATGGAGATGGAACAATAACTAAGCAAGATGGGCATGATGGGTAATGATTGGGAGGAAGAGAGACTAATGAAAGGAGCTGATGATGGCTAATTACAGTTACCTCAAAGCTTCGAGCAAGCCCACAGCGACTGAGCCACCCCTCTGTTTATATGACCATACTAATCGGGCGGCCGACCCACCATAAACACCACCTTCCTGAGCCCTCCCTGGTGTTGGGCTCCCAGCCTTCGCTGGGAGTGTGGTTTTTGTCCCGTCGCTCTGTTCCAACATGACAAAGTTTTCACCTTCAATCTCTCTGTGTCCCACTATCTCAAACAACGAAATGAACAAAGCTACGTCAGTTGATCTATGTTGTTTGGTCACGGTAAGACCAAATTTTTAATGCGGAGTGTTGGGTTAACGAGCCAAAAATTAAACTTGCCAAGAGAACTCATTGCTGCGAGTTAGCAGGCGAGAAGCTGTTTGCTGATACAATCCAGCACCTTTTTATCCTCGCTCCTGCTCACATGAAGATAACCATCTTGCAAAAGACAGAGGATGTGTGGAGTCTGCCTTCCATCCACTGATACTCGCAGGCCTCTCGCACTTGATGTCACTATCATCGTTCTCCTCCAGCTGCCCAAAAGCACCGATAGGAACGATATGGACTGTACGTGCTTACGTTGTTCACAAACCATGCGTTTATATCGAATACCACATGTGTTGAAGCTTGTCAATACAGTCACGTTTTCCATAATCAATTCCTGCACGTTCCATTTCAGCTCAGGTCCACCGCATTTTGCAGGTTCCAGAATTTTGATACAACGGAAGGAGCATAACGAAGCCTCTGATTTGATCTGTACAATATTTTAATGATGTAAATTTATTGCACACACTTCATTAGCAGTTTCAGATAAATATATATATATATATATATATATATAATTTATTTATTTAATTACTGGGGCACACTAGTCACCCGAACAGAGGCCGAAGGCAGGGTAGGAATTTGGCCATGGTAGAAACACACAAAGGCCTCCTCTATTTAGAAAGCATTGTGGGTTATTGAATGTCCACCAGCAAATGCTTTCAGATGGTAAAGCTAGATTAACATCCTCTCTGAAGGACATCATACTCATTGATGCAACTCCGTGCTTGTGAAGCACCAATCCAACAGTTTAGAGTTGGTTTGGAAATCGACTGATTCAAACCCAGACAAGATATCTCAAAGGCACGTGTCCCACTTATCATATCTTGAGAGTCTCGGGTAATTATATTTTTTTAAAACAGATAAAAAAAGGAATACATAATGAAAGTTATAAAGATAACAAGGCCTACCGATGTGTCAGAACGTTGGGGAAAATACCAACAATGAAGTGGAATGAATGTTTTGTTACATCCAAACGTAATTAGATCATCGTCATCAAAAAGGAGCTCAAAGGAAGGGATTTCAATATCTAAATCACAATCGGATAGGCATTACCCACATTTATAGCATGGTAATAAAACACTGTGCAAGTAACTACTTTCGCCATGAAACGCTACTCACACCTAAAAGTAGCTAATGGCCTGTAACTCATAGCTTCACATTGTGGATACACCAGCGCAGTGCTAATGACAATGAAACGGAATCCAAGTGATGATGTGTTCAAGACTGATGGAACATGCGGGTATTCAGGATGTGGATTCTAAATGTCTGGAGATGTTCAGGCCGTCTCTGTAAAATAGCCTTTTTGCAATTATAAAAAAAAATCCAGGGGGCTTGTTAATAGGTTTTATCAACTAAAAGCCGATAAGAGTATGTTTACTGCCGTGGGAAATGAGGTGCCGGTTGAGTTTCAGCGTTTGGCCTTCATCAGGTCAAAAATCCACCGTTTATCCTGTCCGTCGACACAGACAGACAGGCACTCACCTTCACAGTGACTTGTTTTCTGTTGGCTCAGTGATTAGCCCCCCTTCAGAGAGGGGCTAATCTTCCTGCCTTGCCTGGACTGGTCTACATGTGGTGCAGTCTATACTTTGTGGTTGACTTAAATGCCCTGCTGGCAACTTTGGGTGGGCATGAAAATGTTGCCCACAAAAGGTTGTGCTGCTGACATCCACATAACAGTAAAAACAAATAGGTGGTGGAAAAACAAAGGTGAAGACCGATTACACAATGTATTCATAATCTTTGAGATCCTGCAAATATTGATTTAAAAAAATCCGCCATCATTGTTTGTGAGCATCATGGCGATGGATCAATGCCTGGCCGGTACAAAGAGTCTCTTTAAGATCCACACCGGCACGACAAAATATATTACCAGGTTTTTCATGGCTGGGAACAGTCATTGAAGGACGCTGCACGCCTATGATGAATTTCAGGAAATGTAAAGCCCGTCCTTGTCAGGAAACTGTGAAATATTTTGCGATCCGTCAAAAGCAGTGATAGAATTCATTAAAAAAAAAATTGGTTCTCACACACATCGCTACGACTACAGGCATTTCATCATGATTGTCATCTCGGAGACAAGCGGCGTCATCTGTTTATCAGGTTTGGAGAAGATGTTACATAAACCCACATTCATTCATCTTCATGAGGGGGCTGACTCACTTGTAAAGTTATAAAAGCATGTGCTAACTTCGGCTGTTTAACACACCTCGGTGTATACCTTTTAAAGTGAGTGTTTTCTAAAAAGTGATCTTACGTTTACAGTTAGTAGCTTGCACATGAATCGCATTCAGGACAAGGAAAGGAGTAAACAATTAGTTAAAACCTGTCAAATTTAAAACCCCAGAAATATAGCCACGTCACTCCCTATCCAAGACATCACCAATGACGTACGGATGGATCATCCATGTACAATGTACATCAAGTGGTTATTGCATGATTGGTTGACAAACATTTTGATTGTGTGTGTATATATATATATAGACGTATACCGTAAGACAACAGGGATATGGCCGGAACAACAACGACAGCAAGACGTTTGCTTTGGAGCAGCACGATGGCGGCGTTCGCCAATTGAAATAGATTTTGCCCTAAAAATCCACCAACGTCAAGTCAGACAAAGTTCAAAAGCATCGATGGCAAAAGTGAAAGTCATCATAAAGCTCATAAGACAACATAAGGAAGTGTAGACAGCAGTGAACCAAATGAAATGGGTGTATCAAGTCGACCCCAGAGCATATTAAAGTAACGAGAAGCACCTGCTCCCTGCGGGAGCAACCAGGGAGGTTATGTTATTGTCCTTATTCAAATGTGTAATTCAAAATACCTTTCCAAAATACCTCTTGCTGCGTAATTCAAAACACCTCACTGCACTGGAAAACGTGAGGACAGGAATACTGCACTGCAAATGGTGGAGACTTGTAATACCCTCTACCACCTGGAGGTGGCGATACACGATACATATCTACATAGAGAATCTGCATCCCCCCCCCCCCACCCCTTCTAAAGCCACGGGCAAGGTAAAGACACACCTATGCACTAATTTGGGTCATGCTGATCCTATGCAGCAAGTTTGGATGTGATCGGACGAGAACTGCAGGAGTAGCGTGACACACACACACACACACACACACACACACACACACACACACACTGGTCGGTGAATTATAGTTAGGATGATAGACAAATTAAAACAATAGAAGTGCGATTTGAAGCTGGATTGCAGCTTCAAGAGCCATGGCTTCAGCCGGGAATGCAAAAACAGACCGACAAAAACACGTTCAATGTTCATAAATAAATTTGTACATTGGGATATATTGTATTATGAATTGTTTAGATTCGTTCACATTCAAAGTACAGACACATCACACAATGTACTAATATTACGATTATTAATGACAGCAATAAAATTGGTTATAGCTGTTCCTCATAATGGCTTGCATTAGGTGTGTGTGGGAACAAGGAGACTATTCTAAGCACAAACATGTGGTTTGCATGCAAGACTGATCATCTGTTGGCAAAAAGCTGCACAGACTCTTTTTCCAATTTTGTTCCTTGTGTTTTCTCTTCTCTCTCTCTCTCTCTCTCTCTCTCTCTCTCTCTCTCTCTCTCTCTCTCTCTCTCTCTCTCTCTGTCTGTGTCTCTGTCGCTCTCCCTCTCTCTCCTCCTCCTCCCTCTCTCCTCTCTCTCCTCCTATCTCCCTCCTCTCTCTCTTCTCTCTCTCTCTCTCTCTCTCTCTCTCTCTCTCTCTCTCTCTCTCTCTCTCTCTCCCCTCCCTCTCTCCTCCCCATCCCTCTCTCTCCTCCCCCTCCCTCCCTCTCCCTCTCTGTCTATCTTCATTTCTCTCTTCCTCCTTCTCCATTCCTTTCTCCCCCATCTAATCTTTATTTTGAAAAGAAAAGTGCTGTGGATGTTACTGTGCACTGCTTGGTTTAAAATAGAAATACAATAAATGATAATGCAGAGCAATGTGTGACAAAAATTTGCAGAGCTGAAAACAGATTTGCTGGATGAGCCAGGAGGCTGTAAGTGGTGGATGTCATGAAAATGAGGGGAAGTACAGACAGGGGTTTCCTTAGAAGCCGGTTACCGGCGACCCGCAGCCGTCTACTCAGAGAAAAAATGTCAAAGGTCGCCGCCTACTTACTTCAGCGCCAATTTTTCGATTTTTTTTATTTTTTTTTGTCACCACGAATCTCTACATCCCCTGTTTTGAAATCCGAGAAATGGAATATGGTTTCCTAATGAATGCTAGTTCATCTACACTATTATTATGTCACACTTACTTCAGATTGCTCACTGAACTCCACCATGTGCAGCATCATCTCCCTATTAAGAACTAAGCGTATCCCAAATGTTGCTAAAATGACTCTTTTAAAGTGCTTAGCTACTCCATCTTCCAGACACCTTGGTGTGCCCTGAACCATGGCCTTAAATTAATGAACCTTGTTTAAAAGCTGCTTGAACCAACTATACAGTAAGCTGAATTTCAGTCAACCAGTCAGTCAGTCATTATGTTAATGCAACTACATCCAGTACAGGCCTAACCACTTTTTTTTGGTGGAGTTTTCCACCCCAACAGCATGATAATATGAGAACTATTTCATGTCAGAAATCGTGCTAGAATGCATCTCCAGCCATCTAGGATCTTCCGGCTTCCAGGGCCTGCTTAGGGCCCTGGACCCCGGCCATACAGCTGCGCTCCGCTTTGCTCGCGGTGATGGTAACCTGCTACTTTTTAATGGTAGCCTCCTACTCCAAGAAATAAGGAAACCCCTGACAGAGCATATAAATAGAATCAATGACAAAGGGAAAATATAGCAACAAAATAGAGAGACAAGATAGATATGGAGGAAAAAAAAGAGATGACATGAGGATCCAGATACAAAGATGTTGAAGAGGAGATCAAAGAGAGAGAAAAACAGATACAGAGCGAGGGAGATCAAGAGAGAGTGGCAGAAGCAAAAAGGGACAAAGAAAGATGAAGAAGGAAGAAGATAAGAGGAGCACGCTGCGCCTGATGGCTCAGCTCTCAGATGGTGAGGTCACACATGCCTAATTTGTGCAAATCCAGGCCAGGTCCACAGCCTCACCAGGGGACTTGCCCACAGAATTAGGCTGTTGAGCTTGCCAGTCAAACACACTGGTGTTCTTCCAAGCAGAAGCTCAGCCCACCCAACCCTGTGTGGTCAATATTAATTCGATGTTAGTGTAATGGCCTATCATTTCAATTTCCTCTCATCCCTTCCTCTCACTTACAACTCAAATAATGTTTCTCTCTCTCTCTCTCTCTCTCTCTCTCTCTCTCTCTCTCTCTCTCTCTCTCTCTCTCCTCTCTCTCTCACACACTCTATACAAAAGTTTACCATTGCAATAATCTTTCCTTGTCGGTGGTAGTTGATAACTTGAGAAAATATTTCTTCAACTCCACTCGAAACAAATTTATAATGTACTAGTGGGTGTGCTTACACATTGTAGCAATAAGGAACGTGTTTCCCCATTGACTTGGGTCTCTCACCTGCATTTGATTTTTCATTTATTTAATTTTATTTATTTTCACATTATTATAGCGAACGCAGTGAGCTTCATACTTAACGCGTGCACATGAGAGAATAGGAAACAACAACAACAACAACAACACAATACCCCTGGCTATTTGGAATCGTGTCGTGAGCTATGACCTTTTGCTTCCGGTTGTTTTTAAACGCTGTGCGGTGTATAAACACGATTGGGTTTTATTTCTATCTTGTGAATATTACTTAACGCGTGCACATGAGAGAATAGGAAACAACAAAACAACACAATACCCTGGCAATTGTGAATCCGTGTCGTTGGCTATGACCCTTTTGCTTCCGTTTTTTTTTTTGTTCTGATTTTTTTTTGTTTCCGGTTTTTTGTCATGGGGAATGATGCATGCGGGAGAATAAAGGCATCGTCGAGAACATGAAAGACCCAAGTAATATCAGACATGGTGTATTTATCCTCCACTGATTTTAATAAAGATATCTCCCGCATCATCAAAAAATAATTTTTAATCGTGATTTACGTTATTTGATCGCTGATCCGAATCCAGGCCGAAGTACCGAAATTGCGTATACAGTTGTGAACAAGTTGTAGGTAAAGTCAGAAGCGAATGTAAGAAGAATACTACGTTCAATCTGGTATTTATTTTTTAGATGAGATCCTGTTCTATGCGGTGATGTTGTTGTGAAGGTAATGTTGAGGAATTTTTTTTTTCCAGATGAGATCCTGTTCTAGGTGGTGTAGTTGTTATGAAGGTAATGTTGAGGAATTTTTTTTCCAGATGAGATCCTTGTTCTAGGCGGTGTAGTTGTTGTGAAGCTAATGTTGAGGAATTTTTTTTTCCAGATGAGATCCTGTTCTAGGCGGTGTAGTTGTCGTTATGAAGGTATTGTTGAGGTAATATTATTTTTTGCAGATGAGATCCTGTTCTAGGCGGTGTAGTTGTCGTTGTGAAGGTAATTGTTGAGGAAATATATTATTTTTGCAGATGAGATCCTGTTCTAGGCGGTGTAGTTGTTGTTGTGAAGGTAATGTTGAGGTAATATTAATTTTTTTTAGATGAGATCCTGTTCTAGGCGTGTAGTTGTTGTTGTGAAGGTAATGTTGAGTAATATTAATTTTTAGATAGATTCCTGTTCTAGGCGGTGTTAGTTGTTGTTGTGAAGGTAATGTTGAGGTAATATTATTTTTGCAGATGAGATCCTGTTCTCGGCGGTGATAGTTGTTGTTGTAGAAGGTGTATGTTTGTAAGGTAAGTAATATTATTTTTGCAGATGAGATCGATCTGTTCCTCGGCGGTGTAGGAGTTGTCTTGTTGTTGAAGGTAATGGACGAGTTAAAGAGGGTAACTAATTTATTTTGGTTGCAAGAATTGAGAGATACGCCACTGTTCTGATCAGGCGGTGGTAGTTTGGTATGTTGTGAAGGTAATGTTGACGGTAATATCTATTGATTTCATTGCACGAAATGAGATCCGTCTGTTCTAGTGGGTGAATCGTTGTTATGAAGGTGATGTTGAGTCCCGAATTTTTTTTTCCAGATGAGATCCTGGTTGCTAGGACGGTGTACATTTGGCCGTTGTGAAAGGTAATGCACGTTGACGACGTAATATTTATTTTTAATGCAGATGAGTCATCCAGCTGTTAAGCCGGATGTAAGGTTGTGTGCTCTGTGAAGGTAATATGATAGAGTATAAATTGTTTTAGAGTGGAGATCTACATCGATTGACTGAGTGACGGCTTGCCAGTGGTGTTGTGGAGGTATGTTGTAATATTAACAGATGAGTCCTGTTCTATCGTAGTTGTTGTAGCAAGGTAAATTTAGGACTATATTATTTTGCAGATGAAGATCCCTGTTCGGTACGGACCGAGTGTACGTTGTCGTGTTGTTTGCAAGGTAATTATGAGCGAGTAGGTATATTTATTTTTGCAGATGAGATCTCTCGTTGCTGGCGTGTAGTTGTGTTGAAGGTATGTTGAGGTAATATTATTATTTTTGAGAATGAGATCTCTGTTCTAGGCCGTGTGAGTGTTTGTTGGTGAATGGTAATGTTGCGTGTAATATTTAAATTTGTTTAGTGAGGATATCCTCGGGTTCTATGAAATGGCGGTGTAAGTTGTTGTTGTGAAGGTAATGTTATGAGGTAATAATTAATTTTTTCACAGAATGTAGATCACTTGTTCATAAG
>CM068958.1:109918200-109947803 GCA_035128595.1 Eptatretus atami | reverse complement strand
CACACACACACACACACACACACACACACACACACACACTGGTCGGTGAATTATAGTTAGGATGATAGACAAATTAAAACAATAGAAGTGCGATTTGAAGCTGGGATTGCAGCTTCAAGAGCCATGGCTTCAGCCGGGAATGCAAAAACAGACCGACAAAAACACGTTCAATGTTCATAAATAAATTTGTACATTGGGATATATTGTATTATGAATTGTTTAGATTCGTTCACATTCAAAGTACAGACACATCACACAATGTACTAATATTACGATTATTAATGACAGCAATAAAATTGGTTATAGCTGTTCCTCATAATGGCTTGCATTAGGTGTGTGTGGGAACAAGGAGACTATTCTAAAGCACAAACATGTGGTTTGCATGCAAGACTGATCATCTGTTGTGCAAAAAGCTGCACAGACTCTTTTTCCAATTTTGTTCCTTGTGTTCTCTCTCTCTCTCTCTCTCTCTCTCTCTCTCTCTCTCTGCTGTCTGTTGTTCTGTCGCTCATCCCTCTCTCTCCTCCTCCTCTCTCTCCTCTCTCTCTCTCCTTCCTAATCTCCCTCTCTCTGCCTCTCTCTCTCTCTTCCTCTCTCTCTCTCCTTCTCTTCTCTCTCTCTCTCTCTCTCTCCTCATCTCTCTCTCCCCTCTCCTGCCTCTCCCTGCCGCCATGAACCCTCTCTCTCTCCTCCCCCCTCCCTCCCTCTCCCTCTCTGTCTATCTTCATTTCTCTCTTCCTCCTTCTCCATTCCTTTCTCCCCCATCTAATCTTTATTTTGAAAAGAAAAGTGCTGTGGATGTTACTGTGCACTGCTTGGTTTAAAATAGAAATACAATAAATGATAATGCAGAGCAATGTGTGACAAAAATTTGCAGAGCTGAAAAAACAGATTTGCTGGATGAGCCAGGAGGCTGTAAGTGGTGGATGTCATGAAAATGAGGGGAAGTACAGAGCATATAAATAGAATCAATGACAAAGGGAAAATATAGCACACAATAGAGAGACAAGGATAGATATGGAGGAAAAAAAAGAGATGACATGAGGATCCAGATACAAAGATGTTGAAGAGGAGATCAAGAGGAAGAAAAACAGATACAGAGCGAGGGAGATCAAGAGAGAGTGGCAGAAGCAAAAAGGGACAAAGAAAGATGAAGAAGGAAGAAGATAAGAGGAGCACGCTGCGCCTGATGGCTCAGCTCTCAGATGGTGAGGTCACACATGCCTAATTTGTGCAAATCCCAGGCCAGGTCCAGCAGCCTCACCAGGGGACTTGCCACAGAATTAGGCTGTTGAGCTTGCCAGTCAAACACACTGGTGGTCTTCCAAGCAGAAGCTCAGCCCACCCAACCCTGTGTGGTCAATATTATTCGATGTTAGTGTAATGGCCTATCATTTCAATTTCCTCTCATCCCTTCCTCTCACTTACAACTCAAATAATGCTCTCTCTCTCTCTCTCTCTCTCTCTCTCTCTCTCTCTCTCTCTCTCTCTCTCTCTCTCTCTCTCTCACACTCTATACAAAAGTTTACCATTGCAATAAATCTTTCCTTGTCGGTGGTAGTTGATAACTTGAGAAAATATTTCTTCAACTCCACTCGAAACAAATTTATAATGTACTAGTGGGTGTGCTTACACATTGTAAGCAATAAGGAACCGTGTTTCCCCATTGACTTGGGTCTCTCACCTGCATTTGATTTTTCATTTATTTAATTTTATTTATTTTCACATTATTTATAGCGAACGCAGTGAGCTTCATACTTAACGCGTGCACATGAGAGAATAGGAAACAACAACAACACAATACCCTGGCTATTTGGAATCCGTGTCGTGAGCTATGACCTTTTGCTTCGGTTGTTTTAAACGCTGTGCGGTGTATAAACACGATTGGGTTTTATTTCTATCTTGTGAATATTACTTAACGCGTGCACATGAGAGAATAGGAAACAACAAAACAAACACAATACCCTGGCAATTGTGAATCCGTGTCGTTGGCTATGACCCTTTTGCTTCCGTTTTTTTTTTGCTTCTGATTTTTTTTTGTTTCCGTTTTTGTCATGGGGAATGATGCATGCCGGGAGAATAAAGCATCGTCGGAGACTGAAAGAACCCAAGTAATATCAGACATGGTGTTATATCCTCCACTGATTTTAATAAAGATATCTCCCGCATCATCAAAAAAATAATTTTTAATCGTGATTTACGTTATTTGATCGCTGATACCCGAATCCAGGCCGAAGTACGGAAATGCTGGTATACAGTTGTGAACAAGTTGTAGGTAAAGTCAGAAGCGAATGTAAGAAGAATACTACGTTCAATCTGGTATTTATTTTTTTAGATGAGATCCTGTTCTATGCGGTGTAGTTGTTGTGAAGGTAATGTTGAGGAATTTTTTTTTCCGATGAGCATCCCTGTCTAGGTGGTGTAGTTGTTAGAAGGTAATGTTGAGGAATTTTTTTTCCAGATGAGATCCTGTTCTAGGCGGTGTAGTTGTTTGGAAGGTAATGTTGAGGAATTTTTTCCAGATGAGATCCTGTTCTAGGCGGTGTAGTTGTCGTTATGAAGTATTGTTGAGGTAATATTATTTTTGCAGATGAGATCCTGTTCTAGGCGGTGTAGTTGTCGTTGTGAAGTAATGTTGAGGTAATATTATTTTTGCAGATGAGATCCTGTTCTAGGCGGTGTAGTTGTTGTTGTGAAGGTAAGTTGAGGTAAATTTAATTTTTTTTAGATGAGATCCTGTTCTAGGCGTGTAGTTGTTGTTGTGAAGGTAATGTTGAGGTAATATTATATTTTTTTAATGAGATCCTGTTCTAGGCGGTGTAGTTGTTGTTGTGAAGGTAATGTTGAGGTAATATTATTTTTGCAGATGAGATCCTGTTCTCGGCGGTGTAGTTGTTGTTGTGAAGGTAATGTTGTAATATTTATTTTTGCAGATGAGATCCTGTCTCGGCGGTGTAGTTGTTGTTGTGAAGGTAATGTTAAGGTAATATTTATTTTTGCAAGATGAGATCCTGTTCTAGCGGTGTATGTTGTTGTTGTGAAGGTAATGTTGAGGTAATATTTATTTTTGCAGATGAGATCCTGTTCTAGGTGGTGTAGTTGTTATGAAGGTGATGTTGAGAGGAATTTTTTTTCAGATGAGATCCTGTTCTAGGCGGTGTAGTTGTCGTTGTGAAGGTAATTGTAGGTAATATTTATTTTTGCAGATGAGATCCTGTTCTAGGCGGTGTAGTTTGTGTTGTGAAGGTAATTGTGAGGAATATTAATTTTTTTAGATGAGATCCTGTTCTAGGCGGTGTAGTTGTTGTTGTGAAGGTAATGTTGAGGTAATATTAATTTTTCAGATGAGATCCTGTTCTAGGCGGTGTAGTTGTTGTTATGAAGGTAATGTTGAGGTAATATTATTTTTGCAGATGAGATCCTGTTCTCGGCGGTGTAGTTGTCGTTGTGAAGGTAATGTTGAGGTAATATTTATTTTTGCAGATGAGATCCTGTTCTAGGCGTGTAGTTGTTGTGAAGGTAATGTTGAGGTAATATTAATTTTTTAGATGAGATCCTGTTCTAGGCGGTGTAGTTGTTGTTGTGAAGGTAATGTTGAGTAATATTAATTTTTTCAAAGAGTGCAGAAGATCGCTCGGTCATAGGCAGGGGCAGTTCGGGTTTGTCTGTGAAGAGTATGGTTGATGCTGAATATGATTTTTTAGCGAGATCCGTGCTAGGCGGTGATATGAATGCTCGTAGATGAGAGGTACCGCATGACTTAAAGATTTTTTAGACGGCTTGAGGTCAAGGCTATCTTTCTACTACTGCGATGGCGGCACGTGTGAGGTCTATATAGCTCTGAGTTTGATAGAGTTCTGCAGTCAACGTAAATCGTGGAGGATTGGCAGATCACAGCGAGAGAGATCTACTATTGATAATACTAGTTTTTGCAGATTACGAGAGAATCACTGTTCTCGGACGGATGTAAGGTGTTGCTGTATTAGTGGATAGGGGTAAAGCGGTTAAAGGTAATATCTGTATCTATTCCGTTTGCCGAGATGATATAGATCCCCATCTACGTACCGTTATCACGATGTACTGAAGGGCGGGTGTATGTTGTCTGTTTGTGAGGGTAATGTTAAGGCAGGTGGATAAATAGTTTCGGTCTATTTTTCTGCAGATGGAGATACCCTGTTCCTCCAGGCGGTGTAGTCTTCGTTGTGGAAGCGGAATAGTTAAGGTAATATTTATTTTTTCATAGCAAAAAGACGGATTTAATTTTAAATAGTATTTAAGAAGCGAAATGTAAGATAAATTCTAACGTTCGCTTCTCGGCTTTGCCTATTCCATATTATTTTCATTTACGGATGCTTTCCGATGGTTCTGTGATTTTTTTTCCTGGGGTATCAGCTTCGATGTCCATTGGCACGCAAAATTTCAGTTTTCTATGTCACCCGGAAGGTACCGATCTTTAATATCAGTGAGTGAGTGAGTCAGTGAATCAGTGGTTACAAAGAGCTTTCCATATAATATATACTAGACGACCCGTGAACTCGTTGGGTTCTCGTTGTGACAGCGGTTGATAAAAAAATTTCAACAACAAAAAAGATAGCTCCAGCGAACTATACCGCTGAGGTTGTTTGCATTGATCAAATTCTCCTGAAGAGTACTTGACTGAATCGGGAATTGATTTTTTAATAATTTTTTTCGTTGCCCAATTTGAACGAAACTTGATACTGCACACCACAGGAGAATGGTGAGTAACGTAGGTCAAAAGTTTTTGTGCTATCGTGTACCGTTTTGGCTGTATTTCGGGAACATACATACATACATACAAGATGAGAGTTTTAGTAATACATATATAAG
Source organism: Eptatretus atami (assembly GCA_035128595.1). NCBI lineage: Eukaryota > Metazoa > Chordata > Myxini > Myxiniformes > Myxinidae > Eptatretus > Eptatretus atami. The sequence goes on along the minus strand of CM068958.1, from coordinate 109,942,955 downwards.
ATATAAAGCTCTTTCTAGCCACTGATTCACTGACTCACTCACTCACTGATATTAAAGATCGGTACCTTCCGGGTGACATAGAAAACTGAAATTTTGTGTGCCGATGGACATCGAAGCTGATACCCCAGGAAAAAAAAAAATCACAGAACCGTCGGAAAGCATCCGTAAATGAAAATATAAATAAATGAAAAATCAAATGCAGGTGAGCGACCCGAGACAATGGGGGAGCATGGTTCGTATGCTTACACAATGTGAAAGCACACCCTGCTATTATTTGATATGGCTGTTTGTTCATTTGTGGACCAGGATTCAATTATAAATTTATTCCATTGGTTGCATCATTACTGAGACTTGGCTGTGCTGCCACTGCCATACCCCTGTACATTGGGGCAGGAATTTGGAACATGGCCAGGGTGCCAGCGACAGTTGCCTACTGTTTGCTAAAGACACCATGGGATATTTAACGGGTCCCAAGGTTAATGTCAATGCAAGCGATGGCACACTTTGTGATGAAACACCCTGCCTGTGAGAAGCACCAATCAGACAGTATATCGATGGTCGAGAGTTGAACCGAGACAAAATAGCTCAACGGCAAGTGCACTTCCTCTGCACCACTGCATCAAACATAAAATATCTGTAAAACAGCATGTAAGGTAATTGTTTGTTAACTGCAGAACATAAAATAGTTTGTCTTCAAGTAGTTTTGGCATATAATTAGTGCCAATAAGAAAGAGTTTAAGTCAGTAGTCACTCGCATAACGGATAAGCAGCAGACATGTACTAGTTTATGGAGATAATGACATAATTGGCGAGCATGTGCCCCGGTGTTCTCACACCTCTAATGTGACAGACACAATACGGGTGGATGGTTGTAGCTTTTGCGGAGCAATAATAAAGGCTTTCATTAATTTGCAAACCTGGCACAATAGTTGTATACCTGAAAAGTGGCAAGCATGGCCAACTCTCTCACCGTACTCCACATATTCTTCCTCGCCATAATCTTCACCTTTCAAAAACTTTATCCCATTCCATCGCACAGCTTTTGGAACCTGGCCATGGTTTTCTCTGAACTCCAGGTTGGATAAATTTGTTGAGCTCACCTGTTAAAAATAGTGCTAACTTAATCTGCACTCACTCACAACAGATGTTACACATTGTTGTGGAAAGCGAGGCCGACACTGTGGGGAGTGGTGAGAAAAATTAATGATGTATGACTGCGGGGAGCCGTCTCTGTCCCGAGCAGCTTGCTTCGTCCCTAACTGCTTGCTTCGTCCCTAACAGCTTGCTTCGTTGCATTTCAGGTTTGTGCTTTCTACTAATGTTGCAGGCCATGCAGTATTGAAGTTGCAATCCTCATTAATTTGCCTCAACATAATCCATCACAACGTGCTACTTGGTTATTTAGAACAGCAATAATTGCTCTAACTTCCATAACATAAGTTCCATAACACCTTATTATGATGGAGAATAGCTGGACGCCTTGCCACACGACCCGTTAACTGGCCACGTAACTGGATGAATTTTAACCAGATGGTTTGTTACAGAGTTGATTGATCGTCTATATAGCTGTGAGGCTGACCATGAAGAACAATCAGAAAACTGCTTTGCCATTGCTGAAGTGTTCAAAGGGATGTAAGGCAGCATGCGCTTGCATGTGGGGGAGGTATGCCTGCGCCAAGTGGGGAGTTGGGATAGCAGGATAGGGGAGGCTCGAAGCAGCATGGAGCACACACTTTTTATACAAACAAACAGCTTAATTCCCAAAAATTCCCTCCCATTCAGGAGATTGCATGCAGCAGGGTAATCTTTTTAATTATCTCCAGAGCAGGAGCTTAGTTTGGGAGTGGGGGAGGTGGACAGGGCAGATCAGATATGGGAGATATTATGCAGGCACACTCTGAAGTGGCTAACTCCAGCAAGCGTCGTACCTGTGGGAGATGTTGCTACTGTCCATTTCTCTCTCTCTCTCTCTCTCTCTCTCTCTCTCTCTCTCTCTCTCTCTCTCTCTCTCTCTCTCTCTCTCTCTCTCATTGCAACCTCGCCAAGTCTTACGGGTACACTGTCCATTCCTCTACCTCTCCCCGCACTTTGACCTTCTTCCCTCCCAATCATTCCCTATGTGAGTCTCCCATGCAGACAGACCCCTTTTCCCCTCCTAATTATTCAAAATCTTCACCATCTGTAACTCAGCTCCCGATGTATTCCCTTTTGTTTTGCCTGAAAACCTTAGGCATAGCATACCATGAATCCACTGATATCAATGTCCATATTGACCACCTGCCTACAAGTTCACATACTAAAAAGATTGTACCCATGTATTATTTCAAACAATACTTTTGAATTTATTACTCTCTTGAAGTGAATACACACATGTAATCCACAACTAATACGTTCAAAAATCATTTTAAATCATTTTATGGGATGAATTCACATGACAAAACGTCTCCTCACCAAGCTTCTGCATAAATAGGAGTCTCGCATAAATTCAGACACCTTGAGGATGCCAAAGATAACCAAGATATGATCTGTATATCACAAGAAGAAAATCCGCAAAGGGAATTGAGCTTGAGTTGAATTCTGGCATTGCATTCCTTAACCGACGCATCAGTCCAGAGGAAGAAAAATTTCCTTCACTGCAGCTCTGATGCCTGAAGTCCAAATCATTTAGTTTCCAAGGCCTTTCGCGGTCCCAAACATCTCATCCGTCAAACCTTCTTTTATTGAGCCGATGCCATTTAATGGTCTTGCAAGATGGACAAGCATGGTTTTACTGTAAGCCACATCAGCTATGGATATGATACGATGAGACTATAGTCTCATCAAATGGAGCAAAACAATTAAACCTTCCTCACGAGCCACGGAGACCGTCCGTAGAACCATCCGTCGATACACTTTCAACCATAACTCTGCTGCGGGTTTTCAGCAGCTTCCTTGTCTGTAATTAATATTTTTTCAGATCACAAACATTGCTTTCCTCTCGTTTCATGCAAGCTTCATTGAATATTTTTGGAGAATCTACAAATCATACAAGAAGATCCCGCCATGTAAAGAGTAAAAACACCAGCAGTGATCCTATCTTTCTGAAAGGAGTGTAATGGAGTGTGGGATAATTGTGATCAGGGAGATAATCTTTATGGACTACATCATTGAATGAATAGTCCCAAGCGGGACAGACGCTCGTCTCCTGATTGAGGGCGGTCGTAGTGGGACGTATTCGATGATAAGGTTGATTTTCAGTTTAATTCGATGGAAAATTATATTATCATCATTGTACTTGGTTTTCACGTAATTACATTTTAAGTTAATGATCTCACCACCTGGATGGAAAGTTTTTTAAATGGTTAGAATTACTTTTTGCGCATTGACATCATGAAACATAATGCCGAGTTTCAAAATGACAAAACGATCCGTTGAGCCGCCTCGGAGGAGTAAGGAAAAAAACAAAAAAAGAAATGTTAATGGACCCACTGACTGCCTGGCCGACTGAAGGACATTGCTATGGGTTTAAGAGTTTGTCGACTCCGTCATCGATGAGATAAAAAAAAAACAAGCAAGAAATGTAGCAACTAGCAACCAAAGTAAGAAGCTTAGATCACGGTAGTTTTAAAACAGGGATAAAAACAGTGCAGACTGTTTTTGGAAGAGGCATCTGTTTGTTGCTTTGCCATTTCAACCACTTTGTTCTTCCATTCCATTTATGCCATTTTGACCAGATTCAAAGTGTGTAAGTGCAGCCAGGATAACTCAGAGGCATTGTACTGGCCTTTGAGCCGTCTAGTTTAGGTTCGATTCCTGATATTAAAAGCTGCATTCCTGGTGCTTTACAAGCGCGGCATTGCATCAAAGAGTATGCTGTCCTCGAGAGGGACGTTAATCGAGATGTCGTGTCTGCTAGCATTTTCTAATGAACCACAAATATCCCACAGTGGGTGTTTTAAAAACATTAGACCATTGGGTGCCAGCACCCTGATCAAATTCCAAATTCTGGCCTGAATGTGCAGAGGCACTACTTTAGGTACATCGTCACACCTTCATAATGATACAGGCAAATTCTTCTTCTTCTTCTTCTTCTTCTTCTTCTTTGTAATGCAACACACGGCTGTAAGTAGCATCACTGATTAAGGGTGCGGATATGCCGTTGATGCAACACCCTCTGGAGTTAGAGCAGGAATTTGTAAGTTGTTCAGGGTGCCGGCGATAGCTCGTCTACTCTTCACAAAGCACACAGTGGGACCTTTAACGTCCACCAACTAATGCCAGCACACAGGACTTCCATTTTATCATCCAAACGATGGACCGCTCACTTTTGATTGCCTTGTACTGCCTGCGAGACACCAAGATGACAGTTTGTAGCTGGGCCGAGATTTGAACCAAAGCAAGATGGCTCAGAGATGAGTGTGGGTACCTTCGGGCCATCCCACCAGCCCTTGAGAAGATATGAGGCCTTTTATGAGAATGCTAAATGAGGTGTTTTGCGCATGTGCGTGCGTGCGTGCATGCGTGTTTCCACTGATTTGCTTCTGCTCACCAGGCACTTTTAACCTGCCGCTACTCTTGCAAAATACGTAATCGTCTTTTAAACATAATTTTCATCATTTAGACAATAGAGTAGCAATTTCAAATGGTTAACCATAATTGTTCTGTTCGTGAATGCAAATCGGACTCATGAGAATACAGGATATACGAGAAATATCCGTGGATGATAGGAGTTGGGTTCGTACAATTTCCTGTTTATACATTTAGCTGGTGTTGGCACACACACACACACACAGCACACACACACACCCACACACACACACACACACACACACACCACACACACACACTTCTCATTTCACCATTAGAGGAAAAATGTGCTATAATTTCTCTTGTGGCCCCAGAACCAAACAAAAAAGATGTATCTGTAATGACACTTTCAGCCCATAAATCTCCCACTACCACCCCGCTCCTCCTCTGAAACATGATTATCAGTAAATATCATTTTAAACTTACCCTGTGCATCGACAAGCCTCAGATATGACCTTTCCATCAGTGTGAAGAAGCACCCAGGTTTAGTTGGAACACACACACACACACACACACAGATCTACAAAGCTTCGGCCTTTCATGGGCCCACATCACACCCAGGTTTAGTTGGAACACACACACAGATCTAAAAACCTTCGGCCTTTCATGGGCCCACATCGTTGGGAGTTTTTTTGCAATCCAGACTGTAACATCATTTTGGACGAGTTCATCAGGAAGCTCTCCAACAGTGTCGTTGTGCAGAGGCACACCCCTTTCTCGCAGATACCCTGACAAAGTACTTTCGGCTTTTTTTAGTCGTTTAATGCTGCAATCCTTATCGGGGAGGCCGTCCAGATTTACTTCATTACTCGAGGTTTCTGCGCATGCAAAACCGAGCAATCTGGGGTGGAAATACTTCATTTCAAAAATGAGGTGTTGAATTCTGGTCCAGTACGCTTTTGCAAGAAGAAGAATGTGTGCAACACACATTGATATTTGGAACAAATGCAAAACTTTGATCACAAAATGCCACATTTGAATAAATACAGTGCAGAGAAGTTTCTGGCATGATGGAATAATTGAGTAATTTGGAAGAGCTGAATTTTAGGTTCTAAATCCTCCTTTCGGTGGCTTCACTGCCTCAGCCGGGATCACCTCTTGTCAACTGACCATCTGGCTTGTTGGGAAGTAATTCAAGCAATGTCTGCTTGGGTTGATGCCATATACTACATGCAATCATTAACCACTGTTATGAATTAATGAGTGCGGTGTCATGGAGTGCAGACTGTTTGCCAAGTTTACATTTCGTATTGTTTTATTTACATGAGAATTAATAGCTTTGTTAGAGTGCTGTTTAAGGGTTGAAGTATCGTGGAACTGTAGTCTTTGTCTCACTGTCCGTCAACCAGTTGAGAGCGGAATTGTGGCATATACGTTGGTAATAATATTTGAAAAAAAAATAAAGCATCACTTGTTGCCTGGCATGATTCTTAAATTATTTGAGTGAGGCTGGGAAAATATAGATGTGTAACAAATCTTCCAGGCTCCGGTAAGAGGCATATTTGGGTGGCCTGAGGTGTTAAAGAGATGGTGATCCTGAAAGCTTCTTATCCACTGCCGAGATAATTGGTCTAAACAGAGGAAAGGAAATGAGTGAGGATGCTGGACAAGTATACGAAAGCGGGGGTGAGGTGCAGAGTGGGGAGAACGCTTCAAATCGACAGATAGTGATGTACATGGTGTTTGTAGTGAGTTGGCACTGCGAGAGAGTGATTCCTGACCCCCTGTTCTACATCAGGCCTGTGCCACTAGTTTGAGTTGGCTGAGTCAGTGGTGTGCATTGCTGGCAAGTTTGTCCTTCTTCCTGGCCATCAGCTGGGTGTTGCACCCTTGAACACCCGTGAACAGTAATCATACGTGCACGTGTTTTATCTCAGGCACCGCCACTGCTCCCAAAATCCAGGATCACTGCTCACCTTCACTCACTATTCCTCTTTACTCCCACCTGTGGAACCAACTTCCACATTCTCTTCAATCTTATTCTTCCCTCCAAGTCTTCACGACGGCTGTTCATCACCATCTCAGATCGTCCCCAATCCTCAACCATGATCTTTTCTACCCTCGTGAAACCTCACTCCCCCAAAAAATTTTTTGATTCTGTATCCATAATATCCACCTCCTGCATTCTCCCCAACCCCTCAACCTTACTGGAGCATCACTTGTTGTCCGTCTTAGTTTATTTTCTCCCTCGGCCCTGCTGATAGTATTTCCCCCTTCTCTTTCTGCTGTTTCTTTTGTTCTGCTGCGTCCTGATCCATTCTGCGTTCGAACTAGTAGGTATTCCACGAGCTTTGACTATGTATACAAAAAAGGCCTGGTTGATTGTCAGTTCCCAAGGGACTCAACAACTCATTGTCGACACTGACTCACAGCACACTTGTCTGGACCTTGAGACAAAAAAATTAAAAATCCTTCCTCACACCCAGGAGTTTCACACCAAGAAGTCGTTTGCATCAGTTGACATTTCAATTCTGAGTGGTGAAGTGAAAGAAACTCAATGAAAAAAACTCTCTGATTTGAGATATATGCTGCTTGTTTTATTCGGATGGACATTCTCATTTGATTCTGTTCGCATATTTGGGAAACCCGAATTTGAAGGCCTTATTGAGGGGCATTGCATTCTTCTTAACTCGCCGAGAATGTCAAGCTGTATTTTGTAGACATATTGAGTTCGTAAAACACCAACCTCAGGCTCTCTATCATTTGTGTAACCGGCTTGACTCTTGTTCATTTGACTCATGCATGTCCGGCAAGCATCATCGGATTGTTCTGGTGATCGAGGTCCTTGAGGACGCCTGATCACTCAGCAAGCCCTTACGACTCATCTGCAATAAGCCCTTGTCCATCGGACCTTATGGGAGTGGCGTAAAGCCCATGGCTTAGTGACTCTTCCACATTATCCAAACCACATCTACAACCAAAGTCAAACTGACCTTGGTGATCAAACTGACCCCTCCAGAAAAGTTTAAGTAAATATGGGAATCCGCCAACCAAAAAGGTCTCGTCTTGAAAAGAACATGATGGGTCACAAAGAACCATAATTTCACGCAAGCAGAGGAGACAATTCAGGCTTAATGAGCATGCTTCCTGATTGGCACTGCATAAAATGGTCGATAAAATCAATTCCAATTCCATCGGGAATCAAACCCAAACACACACAGCTCAAAGATGAGCTAGCTAGTCGGCATGTTTCCACCTGGTTTAAAATCCACGTATTTACCTCCGCCACCGAAGGTGATCGGAAGTTATGTTTTCACCCCTGTCTGCCTGTTTGCCTGTTTCTTCGTTACTTGGCGAAATAATTTTGCCAAGTATGTCGCTCTGTAGCATCTCTGTAGATGACTGACTGATCTGCTGTCCATATGTGTTGCATTCGTGTGAAGGGACATGACCTGTTCACAAATTCATGTGAAAGATGGAAGGTTAATCAGGACCCGAGGCCTATCGCCAATGCAGCACTTGCAACCAACAAACAAAGGGAATCTCATCCGGCTTGTAACCAACCAAGCATCGAACTCAAACCCACAGCTTTGTTGACTTGAAGATTATAACGTTTTCCTAATGAAGAAAGGGCTTCCTCCACCCACTCACAACCCAAACTACCCCCTGAGGAGTTGTAATTACTGTTCAAACACGTGCAAACGAACACACAGTGCAAGAGACTTTGTTATACAAGCAGCCATGGTAACGTGAGGCACTCCATACTTTTTGGAATAATCTGGCTTTGTATTGCAGCCCATTTACAGGTGAGAGAGAATAAGGAGAGAAATGAGAGAGTGTCGTAAAAACAGAAGCCTACCAACCACTCTCCCCTTTGGCCAAAAACAATGTTTCCGCTCAAGGTTTAAGATGAGGCTCATCAGAAGAGTATTACTTGGTGTGGCGTGACTTCAAGCTTTGAGTACTGAGATTGGGTTTAGGGAACCTGACACCATGCTTCCCATTCCGTTACGTGCCTCGCCAAGCAGGTAGTCAGAGGCAAGCCAGGGCCCCAAGGGAAGAAGGCAAAATGAGAGAAACCGCGACTGACAGAAGAACATGTTGCTGTTATTCAAACATACTTTGCTAAACCCACTCCCTTTAGTTATCTGTTTTTTTTTTCTTATTTATAACTGTTTCATAGTGTGGCTCCTATTTTATTATCTTAGTTCTTGTCAACAGTATGTCAGCTCCAAGTTTATTAAAATTATCATTGTATTACTGTATGGGAGTGCTTGGAAACATGAAGCACGCAAATGTTTGAGAAATATATTACGCTAAGTGTGTAATGTTCTTAAATTTGCTTGTGAATTATAAAAAATTTAAAAAAAATCAGGCAATTTACTTTACAAGAGTGGGGCATTGTGCATGTATACCCTGTTCAAATTTCACATTCCTGCTTCCTAGTGTGCAGTGTTCCTTGTACCAGGTTCCTGAAGTCCATCTCTGCCATTGGGAGATGGAAAGTGATGCTGAATGAGTTTAGTGACTGCAACTGCAGAGTCAATTAAATTCCTTCAACCGAGCCCTGCTACCCTTTCTTAAGGAGATAAACTCAGCTTTCCTAAAACAAAAGTGCATGTATCAATACTCTTTAAAAAGCTGTGATTTCAAAAAAAGGGGGGATAAAGAATTATCATTGTAGTGCGACAACAACCTCGAATACGAGGATGTGTTTGTGTGTGTGTGTGTCTGTGTCTGTGTCTGTGTCTGTGTGTGTGTGTGTGTGGTGTCGTGTGTCTGTGTGTGTGTGTGTGTGTGTCTGTGTGTCGTGTGTGTGTCTGTGTGTGTGTTGTGTGTTCTGTGTGTGTGTGTGTGTGTCTGTGTGTGTGTCTGTGTGTGTGTGTGTGTGTGTGTGTGTGGTGTGTCTGTGTGTGTCTGTTTGTGTGTGTTTGTGTGTGTCTGTGTGTGTCTGTGTGTCTGTGTGTGTGTGTGTCTGTGTGTGTGTCTGTGTGTGTCTGTGTGTGTCTGTGTGTGTGTGTGTGTGTGTGTGTGTATGTGTATATCAGAGTCACTTCAGATCTCATCGTCTCACGCAGTGACATTCATAAATCTCATCAAGCTTTCATTGATTGTGATGGGGATCACCATCATCTTCTTCTTTGAAGGACTTCCGAGAGAGAGAGAGAGTAGATCGAGGAAGGATGACAGGCTGAGTCAACCTCCTGGTGTATTTAATTCAGCGGCCACGAGGCTTAAACTCAGGACCCTAGGATCCCAAGCCGCCACCCTAACCACTAAGCCAACACCAGGCTTATGGACAGGGATGAAAACGTAAGCTCTGTCCACAATCGGTGGCAGAGGTAAAAATGCAGAGCACACTGTCCCATTTGAGTGGTGGTTTGTGGGCCTGCCGGGTTGAAACCTCCACTTGGTTAAGATCTACATTCACAATGACAATTCACTTTACTTGAGGCTCCCCATCGAATTGATCTTTTCAAACGAGTGGGTAATCCGCTCAGTCAGTGAGAACCATAGACATAATACATATGCAAAATTGTGGAATTAACGACCCCACCCTCACCCCCCACAAACTTACCTCTCCTCCAAATTCCCCTTCTCTTTTGTCCCTCTCTTCCACATTCTCCTCCCTTCTCTTTCGTTTGCTTTTATAATATGTTGATGATGCTCAATTTCCTGAGTGCTTGGGAAATTCATCAGTTTTAGCTGTAATTTATTTATTCATTTATTTACTACTCGTATAAAAATCCGTAAAAAAATGACACGTTGGAGTTATGTTATTCAAAATATTCAAGGAGACCGGAAGATAGGATGTTTCGTAGCAAGAAGTGTTATTTTGAAATACTACATGTACAAATTTACCCTGTTTCTTTATCTTTTGGGACGTTTTATTTTGATGGTACAGCTCACGAGCGTGCCAAAGTTTGAAGCCTCGGACTAGTGTCAGGTGTGCTTTTATTCTTTTATTTATGAGACATCCTACGGATGTAAATGGACACTTGTTTTACTCTGCGTGCATTGCACATGATGTGAAGCGAATTTCACCTCCCTGTGCTTTTTTATTTATTTATTTGTTTGTAAACGATTCTGTACACCGCCCTTGAGGCCCAGTTGCAAGTCGCCATCTACATTTGCAATCGAAGAGACATATTATTAGTCTTTTATGAAAAATGTTTTTTCGAGAATTTTATCCTGCAAATAGACTGTAGTGAACACACAGTTTTGTTCAAAGATTGGACTTTAAAACCCTTCTCAAATCATCCTTGTGATGGGGACAGAACAAACGCACAAATACACAAATACACACTGTGTTTTGTATCGGTAGATTGTGTGTTTACATTTTTTTCAATCTTGCCGACATTCTAGTAGTTTCTCTATTTAAAGCTCTTTTTTCCATCAGCATTTATCTCCACTTTTTGTCTTATAATAGGACCTGAGCCTTGTCAGTGGACAAAGTTTGCTTGGTTGGTGGTGCTCATGGCCAGGCCACATAGTCTGATCATGATTTCTTCACTCGGACTCTCCTTGTCAGTAAAAGTGTTTGTGTTTCACCGACCTTCATGATAACATGCTTCCGAGCTTCAAGCTGGCTTTTCCGAGTCGTTTGAGTTTTACGAGCATTGGACGAATCGTTTTGTGGTACTGATGAGTGGTTATTTAAGACTTGAGAAATCGCCTCTTTCGGTACCATGTACAGGGCGTGCCGACATAAAAAAAAAGACATCGCATGCAACTGTTTTATTCGACAATGGCCTTGAATGGCTGCATGTTGGCCTCATTGCCAAATAAATACTTGAGTGGTGAAAGTAATGAGTTCTGAAACGATCACTTAAAGATGTTGTTGATGTAAACTTAAAAAAACAAAAAAAAACATTGTGAATGAAAAGATTCCAGTTTATGATGACTTATAATATTCTGATGGAGATACATACTTTTAACACTCAAACAAATGTGGTTCCATCTCGGTAAGTTGCATCCTCATTACTATCATAGTTGCAGGCAGTTATAATAACCATTGTCCCATTACAGAGAAGCAAAAGTGTATTTCAGACTGAAGGTTGCAAGATCCACAAAAGCCTTTTTCACAGATCACTTTGAAAACACAGAACACCACAATGGTTCCAAATTACTGTTGAACTCTTCACCTTTGGCCACCGAATGATTAAGCAATCTGATTCATTCAAGCAGCAGGTCTGAGAATAAATTGCTTACTGTTAAGATTTTAGGTTTTTAAGTTGCTTTTCTGCTCACCATTTTCCATACTTCATTTTCCAATAGAGATCAAGGCTCATGAAAGAGCTGAATGACAGAGGGCAATAGTTTCACGAACTAACAGAGGGAACAGAAGAGGCAACAAGGTAAAAACACAAACAACATCAAATAAGAGTCGAGGAGCTACGGATCAACAAAGGGGATTAGGTCAGTACAGAGGGTTTAAAAGTCCATGGGAGATATGGAGGTCAAAATTAAGTCGTGATAGATCGCTACTTGAAGGACCGAAGAGAATACCGAGCTGGCAGGATAGCCCAAAGGTATGCCCACTCGACTTTGAGCTTGGTTTCAAATCCCGACCAAGCTATAAACTGTCATCCGGTGTTTCACAGGCAGGGCGAGGCAACAATGGGTGTGCCGTCCTCGGATGGACGTGAAACGGGCGTCCCATCTGCCGGCATTACTTCGTTGATGTTAAGATCCCTTGGTGTCTTTTGTGAAGAGTGGGCGAGCTATCACCGGCACCCTGAACAAATTCCAAACTCCTACTCGAACCTACAGGGAGGAACTGCTTCAGCAGCTCACCACATCCCAGAAATGATGCCACCCACAGCCATGTGCTGCTTAGGAAAGAAAAAGAATATCAGAAAATAAGCAATTCAACAATGGAAAGAGGACGAGGATAAAGGAGTGGAGGTGAGCATTGTGGGTACACTTAATTTGGAAGGGAAGAAGGAACGGGTTGCTAGATATTCTTGAACAATCTGGTACTGGTTTCCCCTCTCTTCTTTTACTGAAACATTTATTTATTTCCCCCTTCTCAACATGAATTAATTATTCTTCTTTTACTAACTTATTTTCTTCTCATCTTACTATATTCATCTAAATTCTTCCCTATTCATTTAATCCGATTTAACTGCAATTTCTGTTTACCTATACTTCCCGATTTTATTTTACCTTTTTATCAATGTGTCAGATTAATGAAGGAGGTGTCACATATACCACTATATGTAGATTATGAATGAGTATCTTTCGAGATATATTGTTACGAATCTGGAAGCCATTTGCACACAGACAGACAGCTTAGTTATTTTGATAAGTATGTGTTTATAGTTGGAATCCTCCCCATGTCTAATGGGAATTTCGTGCGTGCGCTGTGAGTTATTTTATAGTCAGGTTTTATACAACTACTACAACAACAACAACAACAACGGCACCGTCCCTCACTCAACCCGGTCGCCATTGCCCACGTGTTTTTGGCTGAAGGCGTGGGCGGATCCTCCATCGCCTCAGATCGAGGCTCCGCCCCGAGGAAGGGCATGGAACGTTTCCTCCAGCCAATGAGCGAAGGGCGAGCATCGCACACGCGCCCAGCCAATGGGAGGCCAGCGTGGCCGAAAGCTACTACGGAGCCTCTTCGGGGGGGGGGGGGGTGGGCCTCCGAGACGCCTGACACACCCCCTGAGACGCTTCGTCCAATCAGGAGGCTGACCACTTAGGGGCGGCCCCGCCCAGCCAGATGGGATGTTCGCCCCTCGTCCAATCCGGAGGCGTGTCCCTCAGAGCGGTTCCTCGACCCGCGGGGGAGGGGAAGGATAAGAGTAGGTGGCGAGCCGTCGTAAGCCAAGAAGAAAGAAAGAGAAGAAGCCTCGTCTTGCCTGCTGGCGTTCTCGTCGACCCGCGGGTGCTCGTCTCATCTGGTCCGTTCCCGTGCTGTGGCTGGCATCCGTTGCGTCGTCCTGGTCCCTGGTGCTTGGTGCTGCGTTGTTGGCGGTGGGTTCGAGTCCCACACCGGACAAGCTCGACCAGACCGCACGAGGCAGACAGGTGCAAGATAGGTCCCTGCCCTCAGTTCGCCTTTCCCTCCCAAGCTGAAGGCGCCAGTAAAGGCCGCGGCCACCATTTCTTTGGGTGTGCGTGTGTGTGTGTGTGTGTGTGTGTGTGTGTGTGTGTGTGTGTGTGTGTGTGTGTGTGTGTGTGGGCGCAGTCTGTTAAGTAGAACTGTTAAGTGCTTTTCGCTCACTGTACATTGCCTGCATTTCTTTTATTCGGATAACTCTGCTCTTTGTGTACTGCCCTCCCCGATTATTGTTTATAAATAAACCCCATGTTAAATGCTCCAGTTCGTTGTCCGTGTTTTCTTTCACTGCCCCAGCACAGGTGCGTATTGAGAATTAGTGAGGCCGTCGGTGCCGTAAGTTGTCATTGGACCGGCGCGGCTCTGGTAACTCTGCTCGGTTACGCCAATCCGAGTCTGTACCTGCGACTCGGTTCGGACAGAGTCGGCTGAGGTGTGATTTCCCCGGTAATTTGACGACTTGGGTACTTAGTATATTGAAATTTGGCTATTGACCCTACCCCACGCCGTCAGAGAATTGGCGATCATGTCCTTTAAAGTGGCCCGTCGACTCCGGAGTTATCCGGGGTGACGACCTTTTAATTCCGGGTGTTCGGTGGAGACGGCTCTACTGCTCCACCTAGTGGTCGTTTATCGCCACCGAGCCCCGGCCCACAACAATATGTGTACTGTTACGGATCTGGAACAATATGCATTCAACATACAGATGTCCCAAAAGTCAGTTATGTCGTTAAGTATGTGTGTAGTCAGATCCCCTTCCTTTTGTCTTGTGGGAAATCAAAGGCGTGCGTTGCGATTTCTTTTTGTTAGGTCATTACATCTAACAAGCCATCTACAACCATCCCATCCCCAGTCACGATCCACCGCCAACCGGCTGCCTTCTCCCACCCTGACATGCCGAGGCGGGATCTCGCGGTTCCAGTTTCTTGGCTTCCACAAACGTTGTAACTCTTTACGACGACCTTTGCAACATTGATACTGTTGCTTGACAAGTATGAACCCCGCGTGGAGGAGTGGGTGGGGTTTCCCGCAGGGCCGAAATCCCCCCAGAAAGGGCGAACCCATAGGAGCCTGTCCAATCAGGGCGGGGAGTGACGTCTGTTCGAGCGAACCCCGCCCCGTTGAGGGAGGTCCATAAATTCCCGAGGACTCTCTGAGGCAGGGTTGTTACGAAGGTTGTTCTGGGTTTTTGACAGGGTTGCGGTGGTTGAGAGTCGAGTGAAGAAGAAGGGTCTTGGAGGAAGTTTCCACGGGTTTCTGACAAGGTTTAGGATAGGGCTCTGAGGGTTGTTGTTGAGGTGGCAGTTCTTTTGAAGCGGAGGGTTGGCAGAAGGTCGTGAAGGCGGTGAACGTGTCCCTGCTGGCCCTCTACAAGGATAGGAAAGAGCAACCCTGACCCCCCTCGTGGACCCTACTATTCACCACCTGAGCTCCGCCATAAACCACGAGTCCACACGTGCGACTGGGGACCAAACCAACAACCTTTGTCAGGTGCCGCATCGCGGAGCACCCCTTCCTCCGACGGTCAGGTACCCAGCTGGATCTGACCCCAGCTCGTCTCTCTCCTCGGCTGCAAGGGTCCAATAAAGAACTCTGGATTTATTTTCATTTGTGTGTGTGTCTGCTTGTGGTCCATCTTTTAAGTAGAACTGAATAAGTGTTTTTTGGAACATTGTAAATACTTCTTGCATATTCGCGTTAAGTCTTGCTTTGTGTCTTCATTTACTGTGAATAAATCATCACAGAAATGTTCCCAGTCCGTTTCCGTCCCTTCTTGAATTGGTCTAGCATGGTTCGGATCTGAGATTAGGCGGGGTTTATCCCCGGTAATCGGACAATTGTAGCCGGGACGTCCTGGGCAGGCCCGCTCGACTGTATCCGAGCCGGAAAGGTGGGTGGCAGAGTGGTAGACGGTAGGTGTAATTTTACCGCTGCGGTAGAGTGAATCCGGTTCAGCCAGGCGTTCCGAGGGCGTGGATCTCCGGTAGCCGAGACCGTGTGGTTACTTAGGTACATTGGATCGAGACAAAATATCCCTATGCCACGCGGTCAAGATATTGGCATTCCACGGTCGGTTAAACGACCCGCCGGTTCGCGGAGTTATCCGAGTGACGGCCTACAATTCCGGGGAGTCTGGTGGGAGACGACGAACCTCCCCCACCTAGTGGTCGTTCTCGTCACCGACCCCCGGCCCGCAACAGTACTTTTACATCCACCAAGGAAATGAGTAGACAACTGGGACAAAACAACAAGTCGATGGGTTTGAACCTAGTCACAGCATTTTGAGGCACTCATATTCAAACATCAAACTGACCAATCCAGTCTTATTTATTACCCTCCTCAGAGGAGAGGGTACTGCATTTGGGTTCGTTCGTTTGTTCATTTGTTTGTCCGTTTGTTTGTCTGTTTTGGTTGTCTGTTCTGTTTGTTTATCTGTTTGTCTGTGTGGTTGTTTGTCTGCACAGAACGTGAATGTGTGAATTAATTACATTAAACCCTTTAGAACCCTAAACCCTTTAAGACCCCGAAGACCCTTGAGAACCTTTACAACTCTGAGACCCATTAATACCATGAAGACCCTGAGGACCATGAAGACCTACAAAGACCCTAAGACCCTTTAGAACCCTTGCACCCTTTAACCCTTAGACCTGTAAGACCTTTAGATCCTCTTGGACCCTTTAGAACTCTGAAGACCCCTAGACTCTTTTCTATCCTTCAGAGTTTCACACCTTTCAAATATTTGAATACATGTAGACCCCTTTGACCTGAGTCCCTTTTTCGACGTTTTAAGACCCTTTACTTCCCTTCAGACAATTCCGACTCTTTAAACCTTAAACTATACCATTTAGACCCCTTCGACCTTTTAAGACCTTTTCAGAATTTTCGATCTTTCGACCATTTGATCTTGACAATTTTCAGACCTTTGACCTTTACACATTTACACTTGCACATTTAGACATTTCATTTGGATCAACGACCTTTCATTTAGTACATCCTTCCATTTATTAAGCACACTAATTGCACCACAAAAACAAGTCCTCGGCAAGAGTCTGCGATCTCTGATTGCTCTTTCTTGTTACCCTCGCTGAAGGAGAGGGTATTGCATTTGGGGCCGTTTGTCTGTCTGACTGCCTGTTTGTTTGTCCGCACAGAACTTTTGTGTTTTTCAACACAACTGCTTGTCAGATTGAAACAAATTTTCACCAAAGGTGCGACTACTCATGTGAATGTTTTAATTATAACTAGAAGGGCACTAGATAGAGTGCATACCTCCGCTACGTAATGCATGATCCATAAGAACATATCTGGCACAATGCATTTTTGATATCATGCTTCTTATCGTTTTTGGCCCAATCTCTCAATGGTGACGAATCACTTAAAAATTCAAGTAGTTGAATCTGGATCCAGATCTTCACAAAAATCTAATCAGTGTGTCCTTGTCACACACCGAACCTGCCCACCAAATTTCATCTGGATCCGTCCACAACTTTTTGAGATATCCTGCACACAGGCAGACAGACAGACAGACAGACAAACAGACAAACAAGAAGAAGATGTTGTGCAAAGCACGATACTTGCAAAATCCATAAAATAAATTTGACCTCAAAAATAATTGGTGATGAATTCAATGACCAAATGTGCAACTCTCTTCAAATTTCAAGCGAATTGGATGAAAATTGACAATGTTAGAAATTCGGCCTATTTGACCTTTTGGCGAAGTGGACCTCCACAATAATTGGTGGTTGAATTCAGTGACCTGATCTGAAAATCCTCTTCAAATTCAAGTCAATCGGATGATAATTGAGGATTTTAGAAATACCACCTTAGTTGTTGACCTTGGGACTATGTTGACCTTCGGTTAATGTTGACTTCAAAATAATTGGCTGATTTATTTCAGTGACCTGAAATATAAATCCTCTTCAAATTTCAAGTGAATCCGATGAAAATCGAGGATTTTAGAAACAATTAAAAAATTTGGCTTGTGTTGGGTTGACCTTATGGCCTATGTTGACCTTTTGACCAATGATACCTCAATAGTAATAGGCGGTTGAATTTAGTGACCTGATATGCAAATCCTGTTAAAATTTCAAGTCAATCGGATGAAATTTGAGAATTTTCGAAAATTTGGCTCAAATTGGCCTATTGGCCGATGTAGACCTAAGCGATCGACCAAATTTTTCGAAACTTCAATATGGGACCGTCGCAGGGTCGGTGACTTTAATCTCTGAAAAATTCAGAACGATCGGTTGAGCAGTTTAGGTTGGAGTGAGCGGACAGACAAACAAACACACAAATGAAAAGACCATTTCATATCATGTCAGTGAAGTCAACCACCTATTACTTTTGTGGTCATCGCAGGCGAAAAGGTCAACATAGGCAATTTCTAAAATCCTCAATTTTAATCCAAATAACTTGCAATTTCAAGAGCATTTGCCAATCAGGTCACTGAATTCAACCACCTATTAATTTTGGGTAAACATAGGCCAAAGGTCAATATGGGCCATTTTTCTAAAATCCTCAATTTTCATCCGATTGACTTGAAATTTTGAAGAGCATTTTCATGTCAGATCGCTGAATTCAACTCACAATTATTTTTAAGGTCAAAAGGTCAACACAGGCCTAATTTCTAAAAAGCCGCAATTTTAATCCAAATACTTGCAATTTCAAGAGCATTTGCCTATCAGGTCACTGAATTCAACACCTATTATTTTGAGGTAAACATAGGCCAAAAGTCAATATGGGCATTTTTTAAATCCTCAATTTTCATCGATTGACTTGAATTTTGAAGAGCATTTTCATGTCAGATCGCTGAATTCAACTCACAATTATTTTTAAGGTCAAAAGGTCAACACAGGCCTAATTTCTAAAATTGATAGATTGGGCCAAAATGTAGAATATTTTCGTGATAATTATGCCATCATAGGTCATGTGGTGTGGCAGCGGTGTTGTAGAAATGGAAAACTTTGGACCTCTGTATCTCTGAAACTGCATTAAGGAAAAAGTTGAAACTTGGCACATAGCAAGTACTCCTCAAGTGGAATAACAGTGATTTCTTATGATGTCATCGGTGCTTTTGTTATGACGTCATAATTGCAAATGTAGAACTCTACATCCGATCAGAAGGAAAAATTTTGAGGGTCTCTCGGGATAAAATGGACCACAATTTTTTTGGTGACATCATCAGTCACTGATTTGGCAGCCACATTGTTAAAAAAAAAACTTCAAAAATCTTCTTCTCCGAAATGCCTGAACAGATCGAGGACAAACTTTACAGATATGACCGCCTATCCATGAGGAAAAGGTTCAACAATGAAATCATAGGTCACGTGGTTTTGCGGCCATATTGGATTTACTCTAACATATAAAAATCTTCTTCTCCAGAACAGCTGGACAGATCGAGGGAAAACTTCACCAAATCACCCCCAAGGCATGCGTATACGAGGTTGTTAAGGAATAATTGATATCACATGGTTTGACAGCCATATTGATTAAGAAAATATTAATGTTTTCTCAGGAGCCGATTAATTAATCGACGTGAAATTCACAGTTATGAATCTAATAGTGATGGGAATACATGTTTTAAATTTCAATTTGATCGGACACATGGTCTGGCAGCCAGAATTGTTTAACTTTTTGATCTGGGTTATTTATTTATTTATTTATTTAGAATAAGGAGCACTTGGCTGTGCCTGGATTGGTTTGAGAGTAAAGGAGTAGCAACTGAAATGCGATTCCTATCCAGGTTCCTCCTGATGACTTCATCTTTTCTTTTTGCTTGTTTGGGTTTATTCTGATTACTCCAATTCAGGACTGTTCCTATTTGGTCTTCCATTTGATTTGAATTGATTTATTTTAATCCCACTGAATTCAATTGAATAATAATGAAAAACATCATGGGTCAGGGTCAGGTGTCCATTCAAAGTGGGGTTGCATCAAGCGGGACGTCTTGGTATCCGGTCATCCTGCCAGCAGTTATAAAGTGGTAGTTCTTATTATGTCTCATTAATTATGTACAACAGCAGTACACAAATGCCACACAAAATACACCACACAAAAGAAGTCTTGGTGAGGGTTTGCAATCTCTGATTGCTCTTTTTCTTGTTATCAATTATTTTACTTTTCTTCTCTCTTACTCTCAAACTTATCAGTGTGGTAAAAAGGCAAGACAGCATGACTTGAAGGTGCAGCCTGTTGTTGACATTGAAAGAAATCCAGCAATGATGAAGTTGCCTGATGGGAAGCTGAAAGTCCTTGATCTATTTATTCATTAAAAAGGAAGACTGGGACTTTCGAGAATGTCTGGGAGAGGTGAACTAGAGATGTTGCCTATGGCTTCCCAAAGTAGACATGTTGGTAATCTTGTGGATGAATTGTGCGCCGGCATTTTACTGAGGATAGTGAGTGATAAGAGGGTTGCGAAAAATGGATGGAAGCTTGGAGGTGTCACTTGTCTGGCATTTGTTCACTCGTCTCAGAGTTTCAATACAAGCTTCTGTCAGCAGGTTTTAAAATCAAGTCTGGGCCTGTCTTGAAGGCCAATTGTGCTGAACTATCATTCTCCCACATCAGCATCCCCACTGCACCACCATATTTGATTAAGGTGTACAATATCTGTTACTCCATCTCATGATATTTTACTTCTCTCAACTTTTCATTCATTAATTTTTGTCATACCATCTCCATTGTTCTTAATTTTTTTTGTTTTTGTTTTGATCTCTCGTAGTTTTATTTATCGTCCTATAAAATTTTTTCTTAAATTGTCATTGTACCTTAGTTGAAGATGTCATTGCTTCTCTTTTGTATCTCTGCAACACCAATGCTTAAAAACGGAATTCATTGAGGATTTGGTCAATCTGTTTTGCTTTCTATTGATTAGTCATTATAATCTGAAAGTTGATAAGAGTATGTTTACTGAAGGAAAACTAGGCACAGCTGATGTTTGGATTATTAACCTTAAAAAGCAAGGGCTAACACTTGAAATGTCAGCCGCACCTCGTATCCCAAGGCAGTAAACACACCCTTATCAACTTTTAGTTGATAAAATCCATTGTTTGTCAGTCTGCGACACATATGACACTAGCCTTTCAGGAGACTAGTATTCCATTATATCATATTTGAAGAGTCACTTAAATATTTCTCTGTCCATTGATTATTCAGTCATATCTGCCATCGCTGTAGACATGTTGGTTGATGAAAATGAAGTATTTGCTAAAACCTACCTCATGAAATGTGAAGTCAGTGTATCGGCCGAGCCATAGAATTGCATTGTAAAGAAGATTTTGTCTTGCTGATTAAGCCAGCATGCAGAAGCATCAGTCTGTTTTTATAACCATTAATTTGGGTTTAAGGTCAATGTAAATGTGGTTATTATTTTACTTTTGTTGATGATCTTGCATTGTATGATCTTGCATTTTGGATTTGGAGCCAAGGTAAATGTGCTTTGCTATGACAATATTTCCAGACTCGGTAGAATTTTTATTTTATTTTAGAGAATACACTTTTTTTAGAGCAAAATAAAAGCATAATGGTTAGAGCATCACTGAACTGAGTCTGGGAGGTCAGTAGTTCGACCTTGGTGTAGTCGTATCAAATAACCAGAGTTGGTGTCAAAGCCACCCAATGCTCGCTTGTTTATACATTTATCGTTTTTAAAAGACTCGTCTATAAATTAATTATATTTTTTATAAAGCATTGCAGTGAAGTCTGATCCAAATAATTTAAAGCAATATATGTATTTGTATATTGTAATCAGTAACAAGAGCGCAAGTGAGCACAATATCCGCCCGAACAAGAAGGTATATACAGAATTGTGCGACTACATGGAAACAGCATCCTGGTTGCCATGGCAACTACTTTAGATGACGAACGTATGTCACGACACACCGTCTCCACAGTCTGTACCTATGTACCAAATATGAAACGTGAAAGTTGAAAACTTTGGGAGTTAGAGTGCGGACAGGAACGGACGGACGGACGGACGGACAACAGGTATCACATTATACGCCCCGATATATATATATATATATATCGGGCATATAAAAAATAGTGTGGTAGATAAAAACATTAGAAAGGAAAAAATAACTTGCACCAAAAACTTTAACATTTTCACGCTACGCTCACGCTGACGCTCACGCGCGGGGGTATCGCTATAGCTCTCTGTTCTTCGAACAGGCGAGCTAAAAATGGAACGTTCTGATTTCCTGTTTGATGCTCAGCAGTTAAATAGGATAGAGTATGGACAATAACATGCAGTTGACAACCTTGATGGGCTGAATGACCTTGTGTATTGAAGTTCCTTGTAAGAGAACTCATATTATTACCTGTGCCACCGAAGGTGGACGGAGGTTATGTTTTCACCCCTGTCTATCTGTCTGTCTCTATGCAGGGTATCTCAAAAAGTTATGGACGGATTCGGACGAAATTTGATGGACTGTTTGGGTGTGTGACAAGAACGATTGATTAGATTTTGGTGAAGATTCAGATCTGGATACTAGAATTTTCTAAGTGATTCTTCACCATTGAGAGATGTGCCAAAAACGATATACATATAGCGTGATATTTCCAAAAGTTGTGGATAGATTCGGACAAAACATGGTGAATGAGTGGGACATGTGACAATGACAAGCCAATTAGATTTTGATTAAGTTCCAGATGCAGATCCAGTCTATCCATCCATCCATTGGGAACATACTCTGTGCAGAGCATTGGTGCTGCCTAAACAGTCTCTTTAACTATTGGCACAATCCTGGACAGATCACCACTCCAACACCGGATACCAGCAAGATGGCACTCATTTTGCCAACCTCAGAAGGATGACAGCCTGAATCAACCCCACCTGGCATTAATTCAACAGCTGAATGGGAATTAGAACTCAGGATCCTTGGATCCCAAGTCTACCACCTAACCATGAAGCCAACAACAGGCATGGCCTATCACTGTCATACGAAATATAAACTGTTCAGTCTGGTGGAGTTATGCGCTCTGACGAGTGTCGTTCAAATATTTTCATGGCTTTGTATAACTATATATTTTGGTCTTTGAGCTGAAGTACATGTGCTTGATTTTGTCAGAATGTTTTTTCTAAACTTTGTTTTTGTGTATAAAAAGGGTTTCTCAATACGGGACTTGCGAATTGACGTATGAATGCTCATGAGGCCTTTTGACAAGCTCTGTGTGTGCGTTTTCAGTGACTCACTTCTGCTGGCGCAGGAACTTGTTACCTGCCATTGCAGGAACTTTTAACCTGCCGTTGCTAGCGTGAAATCTGGAATTCATATCGTCTTTTTAAAGTCATTTTCAGCATTTAAACCAAAGAGTGGCAATTTAATGGTTAACCATAATTGTTGTGCTCATGCATACAATTGGACTCACGAAAAACGAGAAATATCTGTGGATGGGAGGAGTCGAGTTCCTACCATTTCCTGTTAATACAACTGAGCGAAGGCAGTAGATATAATTAACACACACACATACACACATCACACATACACACACAGATGCGGATGCTTCTCCTTTTAGCAATAGATTCAAAATCGAATACAATTTCTCTCGGGGTGCCAACACCAAAAAAAATCTATTTATAAGATCTTTCACAGCTGCCCCCCCCCCTCATGATAAAGAGTAAATATCATAATTTCGAAAGTTGATTTTAAACTTATCCTATGCATTCACAAGCCCAGCTATGACCTACCCATCGGTATTCAGAAGCACCCAAACCAAAGACAAAGTGAGAAAAAATATAAACGATTCAAGAAAACTTAACAACACCTCGGCGATACCACATGACTAAATACACAAGCATCATGCAAGAACTTAGGAGGAGATAATAAAGAGATACAAGAAAAGAACAAAACGATAGAATAAGACTGCAAAGTATACACATGTGAGACCGACTCACAAGAGTTACAATATGACTCACTCGGCTAACACCCTCACACACAGAAGGACAAGCGACAGAGACGGTCGTCACAGGCACGAAACCACCTACCAGCCTGGTGATTATATTACAGAGACAATATGCAAAAGATTTTTAACCGATACCATACAAAATAACCAGAATTCTAATTATTATAAGAGATCTTATTATACGTCACAGGAAAGTATTAAACATCGGGCGTAGTATCGCCGTAGACATGCCACAGTAGATAAGAAATAATATACCACACAAAATCATCTAGATGTTGGCAATCAGGAGTACAGTAACTGAAAGGAAGGGGTAACTAAGGCAGAGTCGAACCAAGTAGATCATAACATCAAGCAGGCCGCCCGAGGCAGACCTGATTTTAAACAGATACAAAGACAGATAACGTCACGATATGATGTTTAAGTATCAAATTATAACGTTTACAACCAAATCCCTCAGATGAACAGTGGATCTCAATTATTTTTAAAAGTAAACCAACGCGAACTGTAAACAACACCCACCATGCGTATGAACAGGTTGGAGGGCGACGAAGTAGACCGCATGAAAGAACACCGCGATGCGACAATGGTCAGAGGAGAGTAACAGCCACCCCAGGATCCGACACCGGCGCACCATCACGATGGACACCAGCAAAAGCCACCAAAGAAAAGTATGTTTGAAGTTAGTAGCCTTAGACAAGGCTCGCCACAATCTCATCACAACACCGTGAACGTGATAGAGAAGCGTACCCCCAACCGCAGGCCCAAGGTAAATACCCCACGAGAGATCAGAAGACAGGAGACACAAAGTGTCTCCCTCATCCCTTTCATTGTGCGGGCACACGCCCAGCTTTCTTCTCAGGTACTTCTCCAAGGTTTTTGCGTTATTTTGAAGGCTTTGTGAGCCATTTTGGGTAACATCCTTAATGTGCACGTACTCTAGCAGTTTACATGTCCCGAAGATCGCTATTTCTAGGGTTTCTGCGCATGCATCGCCGAGCTTCTGATGGATGGATTTACGGGTATATTTTGAAAAAGTCCCTTATTGAGAATATGTGTCAATTGACTTGAGCTTTAAATGTTAGCTTGAAACACTGCCCCAAAGGGTGTCATTAATTGTAACCTGTGGAAGGTCTTGTCTCTCTCCTCTTCTCCTCTTCTCTCTCTCTCTTCTCTCTCTTCTTCTCTCTCTCTCTCTTCTCTGTATCTGTCTCTGTCTCTGTCTCTCTCTCTGTCTCTCTCTCCCCTCTCTGTCCTTCTTGTCTCTCTCTCTCCG
>CM068958.1:109878904-109899516 GCA_035128595.1 Eptatretus atami | reverse complement strand
TTAACGACATAACTGACTTTTGGGACATCTGTATGTTGAATGCATATTGTTTCCAGATCCGTAACAGTACACATATTGTTGTGGGCCGGGGCTCGGTGGCGATAAACGACCACTAGGTGGAGCAGTAGAGCCGCCACCGAACACCCGGAATTAAAAGGTCGTCACCCCGGATAACTCCGGAGTCGACGGGCCACTTAAAGGACCATGATCGCCAATTCTCTGACGGCGTGGGGTAGGGTCAATAGCCAAATTTCAATATACCTAAGTACCCAAGTCGTCAAATTACCGGGGAAATCACACCCTCAGCCGACTCTGTCCGAACCGAGTCGCAGGTACAGACTCGGATCTGGCGTAACCGAGCAGAGTTACCAGAGCCGCGCCGGTCCCAATGACAACTTACGGCACCGACGGCCTCACTAATTCTCAATACGCACCGTGCTGGGGCAGTGAAAGAAAACACGGACAACGAACTGGAGGAGATGCTAAAGACACCATGGGATATTACGGTCCCAAGTTTAATGTCAATGCAGCGATGGCACACTTGTGATGAAACACCACGCCTGCCTGTGAGAACACCAATCAGACATGTTATATCGATGGTGCGAGAGTTGAACCGAGACAAAATAGCTCAACGGCAAGTGCACTTCCTCTGCAACCACTGCATCAAAACATAAAATATCTGTAAAACAGCATGTAAGGTAATTGTTTGTTAACTGCAGAAACATAAAATACGTTTGTCTTCAAGTAGTTTTGGCATATAATTAGTGACAATAAGATAGAGTTTAAGTCAGTAGGTCACTCGCATTAACGGATAATCAGGCAGACATGTGACTAGTTTATGGAGATAATGACAATAAATTGGCGACATGTGCCCGCGGTTGTCTCACAACCTCTAATGTGACAGACACAATACGGGTGATGGTTGTAGCTTTTGCGGAGCAATAATAAAAGCCTTTCATTATTTGCAAACCTGGCACAATAGTTTGTATACCTGAAAAAGTGGCAAGCATGGCCAAACTCCTGCACCGTACTCCACATATTCTTCCTCGCCTAATCTTCACCTTTCAAAAACTTTATCCATTCCATTTCGCACAGCTTTTGGAACCTGGCCATGGTATTCTCTGAACTCCAGGTTGGATAATTTTGTTGAGCTCACCGTTAAAAATAGTGCTAACTTAATCTGCACTCGACTCACAGCAGATGTTACACATTGTTGTGGAAAAAGCGAGGCCGCAACCCCTGGTGGGAGTGGGAGAAAAATTAAATGATGTAATGAACTGCGGGGAGCCGTCTCTGTCCCGAGCAGCTGCTTCGTCCCTAACTGCTTGCTTCGGTCCCTACAGCTTGCTTCGTTGGCATTTCAGGTTTGGGTGCTTTCAGCTAATGTTGCAGGCCATGCAGTATTGAAGTTGCAATCCTCATTAATTTGCCTGCAACAATAATCCATCACACGTGCTACTTGGTTATTTAGAACAGCAATAATTGGCTCTAACTTCCATAACATAAGTCCATAACACCTTATTATGATGGAGAAATAGCTGGAAGCCCTTGCCACACGACGCCGTTAACTGGCCACGTAACTGATAATTTTAAACACAGTGGTGTTGTTACAGAAGTTGATTGATCGTCTATATAGCTGGAGGCTGACATTGAAGAACAATCAGAAAACTGCTTTGCCATTGCTGAAGTGATCAAAGGGATGTAAGGCAGCATGCGTTGCATGTGGGGGAGGTATGCCTGCGCGCAAGTGGGGAGTTGGGATACGCAGGATAGGGGGGCTCGAAGCAGCATGGAGCACACACTTTTTATAAACAAACAGCTTAATTCCCCAAAAATTCCCTCCCATTCAGGAGATTGCATGCAAGCAGGGTAATCTTTTTAATTATCTCCAAGAGTCAAGGAGCTTAGTTTGGGAGTGGGGAGGTGGACCAAAAAAAAAGGGCAGATCAGAATATGGGAGATATTATGCAGGCACACTCTGAAGTGGCTAACTCCCAGCAAGCGTCGTACCTGTGGGAAGATGTTGGCTACTGTCCATATTCAAATCTCGTCTCTCTCCCTCTCTCGTCTCTCTCTCTCTTCATCTCTCTTCCTCTCTCTGCTCTGTCTACCTTCTCCTCTCTTCATTGACCAACCTTCGCCAAGTCTTACGGAGTACATCGTCCATTTCTCTACCAGCTCTCCCGCACCTTTGACCTTCTGTCGCCTGCCAATCATTCCTATGTGAGTTCCCCATGCAGACAGACCCTTTTCCCTCCAATAATTCATTCAAAAATCTTCACCATCGTAACTCAGCTCCTCGATGTATCCCTTTTGTTTTGCTGAAAACCTTAGGCATAGCATACCATGAATCCACTGAATATCAATGTCATATTGACCACCTGCCTACAAGTTCACATACTAAAAGATTGTACCCATGTATTATTTCAAACAATACTTTTGATTTATTTACTCTCTTGAAGTGAATAACACACATGTAATCCACAACTAATACGTTCAAAAATCATTTTAAATCATATTACTGGATGAATTCACAATGAAAAAAACTCCCTCACAAGCTCTGCATAAATAGGAGTCTCGCATATTCGACACTGACGAATGCCAAAAGATAACAAGATATGATCTGTATATCACAAGAGAAAATCCGCAAAGGGAAGTTAGAGCTTGAGTTGAATTTCTGGGCATTGCATTCCTTAACCGACGCATCAGTCCAGAGGAAAAAATTTCCCTTCACTGCAGCTCTGATGACCTGAAGTCCGAAATCATTTATTTCCAAGGCTTTCGCGGTCCCCAAACATCTCATCCGTCAAACCTTTGCTTTATTGAGACCGATGCCATTTAATGGTACTGCAAGATGGACAAGCATGGTTTTACTGTAAGAACACATCAAGCTATGGATATTGATACGATGAGACTATAGTCTCATCATAATGAGCAAGAACAATTAAAACCTTCCTCACGAGCCACAGGAGACCGTCCGTAGAACCAATCCGTCGATACACTTTCAACCAAACTCTGCTGCGGGTTTTTCAGCAGCTTCCTTGTTCGTAATTAACGATATTTTTCAGATCAGAACAAACATTGCTTTCCTCTCGTTTACATGCAAGCTTCATTTGAATATATTGTGGATCTACAATCATACAAAGAAGAATCCCGCATGTAGAGTAAAACACACCAGCAGTGATCCCTATCTTTCTGAAAGGAGTGTAATGGAGTGTGGGTATTGTGATCAGGGGATAATCTTTATGGACTACATCATTGAATGAATAGTCCCAAGCGGGACAGACGCCTCGTCTCCTGATTGAGGGACGGTCGTAGTTGGGACGTATTCGATGATAAGGTTGATTTTCAGTTTAATTCGATGGAAAATTATAATATTATCAATCATTGTACTTGTTTTTCACGTAATTACATTTTAAGTTAATGATCTCACCACCTGGATGGAAAAGTTTTTTAAATGGTTAGAATTACTTTTGCGCATTGACATCATGAAACATAATGCCGAGTTTCAAAATGACAAAACGACCGTTGAGCGCCTCGGAGGAGAAGGAAAAAACAAAAAAAGAAATGTTAATGGACCCACTGACTGCCTGGCCTGACTGAAGGACATTGCTATGGTTTAAGAGTTTGTCGACTCCGTCATCGATGAGATAAAAAAAAAACCAAGCAAGAAATGTAGCAACTAGCAACGCAAAGTAAGAAGCTTAGATCACGTAGTTTTAAAACAGGGATAAAAACAGTGCAGACTGTTTTTGGAAGAGGCATCTGTTTTGTTGCTTTGGCCATTTCAAACCACATTTTCTTCCATTCCATTTATGCCATTTTGAACCAGATTCAAAGTGTGTAAGTGCAGCCAGGATAACTCAGAGGCATTGTACTGGCCTTTGAGCCGTCTAGTTTAGGTTCGATTCCTGATATTAAAAGCTGCATTCCTGTGCTTTACAAGCGCGTGCATTGGCATCAAAGAGTATGCTGTCCTCGAGAGGGACGTTAATCGAGATGTCGTGTCTGCTAGCATTTTCTAATGAACCACAAATATCCCCAGTGGTGTTTTAAAAACATTAGACCATTGGGTGCGCAGCACCTGATCAAATTCCAAATTCTGGCCTGAATGTGCAGAGGCACTACTTTAGGTACATCGTCACACTTCATAATGATACAGGCAAATTCTTCTTCTTCTTCTTCTTCTTCTTCTTCTTTGTAATGCAACACACGGCTGTAAGTAGCATCACTGATTAAGGGTGCGGATATGCCGTTGATGCAACACCCTCTGGAGTTAGAGCAGGAATTTGTAAGTTGTTCAGGGTGCCGGCGATAGCTCGTCTACTCTTCACAAAGCACACAGTGGGACGCTTTAACGTCCACACAACTAAATGCCAGCACACAGGACTTCCATTTTTATCATCCAAACGATGGACCGCTCACTTTTGATTGCCTTGTACTGCCTGCGAGACACCAAGATGACAGTTTGTAGCTGGGCCGAGATTTGAACCAAAGCAAGATGGCTCAGAGATGAGTGTGGGTACCTTCGGGCCATCCCACCAGCCCTTGAGAAGATATGAGGCCTTTATGAGAATGCTAAATGAGGTGTTTTGCGCATGTGCGTGCGTGCGTGCATGCGTGTTTCACTGATTTGCTTTGCTTAAGCACAGGCACTTTTAACCTGCCGCTACTCTTGCAAAATACGTAATCGTCTTTTAAACATAATTTTCATCATTTAGACAATAGAGTAGCAATTTCAAATGGTTAACCATAATTGTTCTGTTCGTGAATGCAAAATCGGACTCATGAGAATACAGGATATACGAGAAAATATCCGTGGATGATAGGAGTTGGGTTCGTACAATTTCCTGTTTATACATTTAGCTGGTGTTGGCACACACACACACACACACACACACACACACACACACACACAAACACTGCACACACCCACAACACACACACACACACACACACTTCTCATTTCACCATTAGAGGAAAAATGTGCTATAATTTCTCTTGTGGCCCCAAACCAAACAAAAAAGATGTATCTGTAATGACACTTTCAGCCCATAAATCTCCCACTACCACCCGCCTCCTCCTCTGAAACATGATTATCAGTAAATATCATTTTTAAACTTACCCTGTGCATCGACAAGCCTCAGATTATGACCTTTCCATCAGTGTGAAGAAGCACCCAGGTTTAGTTGGAAACACACAACACACACACCACCACAGATCTACAAAGCTTCGGCCTTTCATGGGCCCACATCACACCCAGGTTTAGTTGGAACACACACACAGATCTAAAAACCTTCGGCCTTTCATGGGCCCACATCGTTGGGAGTTTTTTTTGCAATCCAGACTGTAACATCATTTTGGACGAGTTCATCAGGAAGCTCTCCAACAGTGTCGTTGTGCAGAGGCACACCCCTTTCTCGCAGATACCCTGACAAAGTACTTTCGGCTTTTTTTAGTCGTTTAATGCTGCAATCCTTATCGGGGAGGCCGTCCAGATTTACTTCATTACTCGAGGTTTCTGCGCATGCAAAACCGAGCAATCTGGGGTGGAAATACTTCATTTCAAAATGAGGTGTTGAATTCTGGTCCAGTACGCTTTTGCAAGAAGAGAATGTGTGCAACACACATTGATATTGGAACAAATGCAAAACTTTGATCACAAAATGCCACATTTGAATAAATACAGTGCAGAGAAGTTCTGGCATGATGGAATAATTGAGTAATTTGGAAGAGCTGAATTTTAGGTTCTAACCTCCTTTCGGTGCTTCACTGCCTCAGCCGGGATCACCTCTTGTCAACTGACCATCTGGCTTGTTGGGAAGTAATTCAAGCAATGTCTGCTTGGGTTGATGCCATATACTACATGCAATCATTAAACCACTGTTATGAATTAATGAGTGCGGTGTCATGGAGTGCAGACTGTTTGCCAAGTTTACATTTCGTATTGTTTTATTTACATGAGAATTAATAGCTTTGTTAGAGTGCTGTTTAAGGGTTGAAGTATCGTGGAACTGTAGTCTTTGTCTCACTGTCCGTCAACCAGTTGAGAGCGGAATTGTGCATATACGTTGGTAATAATATTTGAAAAAAAAATAAAGCATCACTTGTTGCCTGGCATGATTCTTAAATTATTTGAGTGAGGCTGGGAAAATATAGATGTGTAACAAATCTTCCAGGCTCCGGTAAGAGGCATATTTGGGTGGCCTGAGGTGTTAAAGAGATGGTGATCCTGAAAGCTTCTTATCCACTGCCGAGATAATTGGTCTAAACAGAGAAAGGAAATGAGTGAGGATGCTGGACAAGTATACGAAAGCGGGGTGAGGTGCAGAGTGGGGAGAACGCTTCAAATCGACAGATAGTGATGTACATGGTGTTTGTAGTGAGTGGCACTGCGAGAGAGTGATTCCTGACCCCCTGTTCTACATCAGGCCTGTGGCCACTAGTTTGAGTTGGCTGAGTCAGTGGTGTGCATTGCTGGCAAGTTTGTCCTTCTTCCTGGCCATCAGCTGGTGTTGCACCCTTGAACACCCGTGAACAGTATCATACGTGCACGTGTTTTATCTCAGGCACCGCCACTGCTCCCAAAATCCAGGATCACTGCTCACCTTCACTCACTATTCCTCTTTACTCCACCTGTTGGAAACCAACTTCCACATTCTCTTCAATCTTATCTTCCTCCAAGTCTTCACGACGGCTGTTCATCACCATCTCAGATCGTCCCAATCCTCAACCATGATCTTTTCTACCCCGTGAAACCTCACTCCCCAAAAAATTTTTGTTCTGTATCCATAATATCCACCTCCTGCATTCTCCCCAACCCCTCAACTTACTGGAGCATCACTTGTTGTCCCGTCTTAGTTTATTTTCTCCCTCGCCCTGCTGATAGTATTTCCCCCTTCTCTTTCTGCTTGTTCTTTTGTTTCTGCTGCGTCCTGATCCATTCTGCGTTCGAACTAGTAGGTATTCCACGAGCTTTGACTATGTATACAAAAAGGCCTGGTTGATTGTCAGTCCCAAGGGACTCAACAACTCATTGTCGACACTGACTCACAGCAGCACACTTGTCTGGACCTTGAGACAAAAAAAATTAAAATACCTTCCTCACACCCAGGAGTTTCACACCAAGAAGTCGTTTGCATCAGTTGACATTTCAATTCTGAGTGGTGAAGTGAAAAGAACTCAATGAAAAAAACTCTCTGATTTGAGATATATGCTGCTTGTTTTATTCGGATGGACATTCCTCATTTGATTCTGTTCGCATATTTGGAAACCCGAATTGAAGGCCTTATTGAGGGGCATTGCATTCTTCTTAACTCGCCGAGAATGTCAAGCTGTATTTTGTAGACATATTGAGTTTCGTAAAACACCAACCTCAGGCTCTCTATCATTTGTGTAACCGGCTTGACTCTTGTTCATTTGACTCATGCATGTCCGGCAAGCATCATCGGATTGTTCTGTGATCGAGGTCCTTGAGGACGCCTGATCACTCAGCAAGCCCTTACGACTCATCTGCAATAAGCCCTTGTCCATCGGACCTTATGGGAGTGGCGTAAAGCCATGGCTTAGTGACTCTTCCACATTATCCAAACACATCTACAACCAAAGTCAAACTGACCTTGGTGATCAAACTGACCCCTCCAGAAAAGTTTAAGTAAATATGGGAATCCGCCAACCAAAAAGGTCTCGTCTTGAAAAGAACATGATGGGTCACAAAGACCATAATTTCACGCAAGCAGAGGAGACAATTCAGGCTTAATGAGCATGCTTCCTGATTGGCACTGCATAAAATGGTCGATAAATCAATTCCAATTCCATCGGGAATCAAACCCAAACACACACAGCTCAAAGATGAGCTAGCTAGTCGGCATGTTTCCACCTGGTTTAAAATCCACGTATTTACCTCCGCCACCGAAGGGATCGGAAGTTATGTTTTCACCCCTGTCTGCCTGTTTGCCTGTTTCTTCGTTACTTGGCGAAATAATTTTGCCAAGTATGTCGCTCTGTAGCATCTCTGTAGATGACTGACTGATCTGCTGTCCATATGTGTTGCATTCGTGTGAAGGGACATGACCTGTTCACAAATTCATGTGAAAGATGGAAGGTTAATCAGGACCCGAGGCCTATCGCCAATGCAGCACTTGCAACCAACAAACAAAGGGAATCTCATCCGGCTTGTAACCAACCAAGCATCGAACTCAAACCCACAGCTTTGTTGACTTGAAGATTATAACGTTTTCCTAATGAAGAAAGGGCTTCCTCCACCCACTCACAACCCAAACTACCCCCTGAGGGTTGTAATTACTGTTCAAACACGTGCAAACGAACACACAGTGCAAGAGACTTTGTTATACAACAGCCATGGTAACGTGAGGCACTCCATATTTTTTGGAATAATCTGGCTTTGTATTGCAGCCCATTTACAGGTGAGAGAGAATAAGGAGAGAAATGAGAGAGTGTCGTAAAAACAGAAGCCTACCAACCACTCTCCCCTTTGGCCAAAAACAATGTTTCCGCTCAAGGTTTAAGATGAGGCTCATCAGAAGAGTATTACTTGGTGTGGCGTGACTTCAAGCTTTGAGTACTGAGATTGGGTTTAGGGAACCTGACACCATGCTTCCCATTCCGTTACGTGCCTCGCCAAGCAGGTAGTCAGAGGCAAGCCAGGGCCCAAGGGAAGAAGGCAAAATGAGAGAAACCGCGACTGACAGAAGAACATGTTGCTTTATCAAACATACTTTGCTAAACCCACTCCCTTTAGTTATCTGTTTTTTTTTTCTTATTTATAACTGTTTCATAGTGTGGCTCCTATTTATTATCTTAGTTCTTGTCAACAGTATGTCAGCTCCAAGTTTATTAAAATTATCATTGTATTACTGTATGGGAGTGCTTGGAAACATGAAGCACGCAAATGTTTAGAAATATATTACGCTAAGTGTGTAATGTTCTTAATTTGCTTGTGAATTATAAAAAATTTAAAAAAAATCAGGCAATTTACTTTACAAGAGTGGGGCATTGTGCATGTATACCCTGTTCAAATTTCACATTCCTGCTTCCTAGTGTGCAGTGTTCCTTGTACCAGGTTCCTGAAGTCCATCTCTGCCATTGGGAGATGGAAAGTGATGCTGAATGAGTTTAGTGACTGCAACTGCAGAGTCAATTAAAATTCCTCAACCGAGCCTGCTACCCTTTCTTAAGGAGATAAACTCAGCTTTCTAAAACAAAAGTGCATGTATCAATACTCTTTAAAAAGCTGTGATTTCAAAAAAAGGGGGATAAAAGAATTATCATTGTAGTGCGACAACAACTCGAATACGAGGATGTTTGTGTGTGTGTGTGTCTGTGTCTGTGTCTGTGTCTGTGTGTGTGTGTGTGTGTCTGTGTGTCTGTGTGTGTGTGTGTGTGTGTCTGTGTCTGTGTGTGTCTGTGTGTGTGTGTGTGGTGTGTCTGTTGTGTGTGTGTCTGTGTTGTGTGTCTGTGTGTGTGTGTGTGTGTGTGTGTGTGTGTGTGTGTGGTGTCTGTTGTGTGTGTTTGTGTGTGTCTGTGTGTGTCTGTGTGTCTGTGTGTGTGTGTCTGTGTGTGTCTGTGTGTGTCTGTGTGTGTCTGTGTGTGTGTGTGTGTGTATGTGTATATCAGAGTCCACTTCAGATCTCATCGTCTCACGCAGTGACATTCATAAATCTCATCAAGCTTTCATTGATTGTGATGGGATCACATCATCTTCTTCTTTGAAGACTTCCGAGAGAGAGAAAGACAGAGAGAGACAGAGAGAGAGAGACAGAGAGAGAGAGAGCAGAGACAGAGACAGAGAGAGAGAGAGAGAGAGAGAGAGAGAGAGAGAGAGAGAGAAGAGAGAGAGAGAGAGACAGAGACCTTCCACAGTTAACAATAATGACACCCTTTGGGGCAGTGTTCAAGCTAACATTTTAAAGCTTCAGTCATTGACACATATTTCTCAATAAGGGACTTTCAAAATGACGTAATCCATCCCAGAAAGCTCGGCATGCATGCGCAGAAACCCCTAGAAATAGCGATCTTCGGGACATGTAAACTGCTAGAGTACGTGCACATTAAGGATTGTTACCCAAAATGGCTCACAAAGCTTCTAAAATAAGCTAAAAATACTTGGAGAAGTACCTGAGAGAAAGCTGGGGTGTGCCTCTGCACAATGAAAGGGATGGAGGGAGACACTGTATCTGGTTTGGGTGCTTCTGAATACCGATGGGTAGGTCATAGCTGGGGCTTGTGATGCATAGGATAAGTTTAAAATCAACTTTCGAAATTATGATATTTACTCTTTATCATGAGGGGGGGGGGGGGGGCAGCTGTGAAAGATCTTATAAATAGATTTTTTTTTTGGTGTTGGCACCCCGAGAGAAATTGTATTCGATTTTTGAATCTATTGCTAAAAGGAGAAGCCTCCGCATCTGTGTGTGTATGTGTGTATGTGTGTATGTGTGTGTGTTAATTATATCTACTGCCTTCGCTCAGTTGTATTAACAGGAAATGGTAGGAACTCGACTCCTCCCATCCACAGATATTTCTCGTATTTCCGTGAGTCCAATTTGTATGCATGAGCACAACAATTATGGTTAACCATTTTGAAATTGCCACTCTTTGGTTTAAATGCTGAAAATGACTTTAAAAAGACGATATGAATCCAGATTTCACGCTAGCAACGGCAGGTTAAAAGTTCCTGCAATGGCAGGTAACAAGTTCCTGCGCCAGCAGAAGTGAGTCACTGAAAACGCACACACAGAGCTTGTGCAAAAGGCCTCATGAGCATTCATACGTCAATTCGCAAGTCCCGTATTGAGAAACCCTTTTTATACACAAAAACAAAGTTTAGAAAAAACATTCTGACAAAATCAAGCACATGTACTTCAGCTCAAAGACCAAAATATATAGTTATACAAAGCCATGAAAATATTTGAACGACACTCGTCAGAGCGCATAACTCCACAAGATGAACAGTTTATATTTCGTATGACAGTGATAGGCCATGCCTGTTGTTTGCTTCATGGTTAGGGTGGTAGACTTGGGATCCAAGGATCCTGAGTTCTAATTCCCATTCAGCTGTTGAATTAATGCCAGGTGGGGTTGATTCAGGCTGTCATCCTTCTGAGGTTGGCAAAATGAGTGCCATTGCTGGTATCCGGTGTTGGAGTGGTGATCTGTCCAGGATTGTGCCCAATAGTTAAAGAGACTGTTTAGGCAGCACCAATGCTCTGCACAGAGTATGTTCCCAAGGATGGATGGATAGACTGGATCTGCATCTGGAACTTAATCAAAATCTAATTGGCTTGTCATTGTCACATGTCCCACTCATTCACCATGTTTTGTCCGAATCTATCCACAACTTTTGGAAATATCACGCTATATGTATATCGTTTTTGGCCACATCTCTCAATGGTGAAGAATCACTTAGAAAATTCTAGTATCCAGATCTGAATCTTCACCAAAATCTAATCAATTCGTTCTTGTCACACACCCAAACAGTCCATCAAATTTCGTCCGAATCCGTCCATAACTTTTTGAGATACCTGCATAGAGACAGACAGATAGACAGGGGTGAAAACATAACCTCCGTCCACCTTCGGTGGCACAGGTAATAATATGAGTTTTCTTACAAGGAACTTCAATACACAAGGTCATTCAGCCCATCAGGTTGTCAACTGCAGTTATTTGTCCATACCTCATCCTATTTAACTGCTGAGCATCAAACAGGAAATCAGAACGTTCCATTTTTAGCTCGCCTGTTCGAAGAACAGAGAGCTAATAGCGATACCCCCGGCGTGAGCGTCAGCGTGAGCGTGAGCGTGAAAATGTTAAAGTTTTGGTGCAAGTTATTTTTTCCTTTCTAATGTTTTTATCTACCACACTATTTTTTATATGCCCGATATATATATATATATATATCGGGGCGTATAATGTGATACCTGTTGTCCGTCCGTCCGTCCGTCCGTTCTGTCCGCACTCTAACTCCCAAGTTTTCAACTTTCACGTTTCATATTTGGTACATAGGTACAGACTGTGGAGACGGTGTGTCGTGACATACGTTCGTCATCTAAAGTAGTTGCCATGGCAACCAGGATGCTGTTTTCCATGTAGTCGCACAATTCTGTATATACTTCTTGTTCGGGCGGATATTGTGCTCACTTGCGCTCTTGTTACTGATTACAATATACAAATACATATATTGCTTTAAATTATTTGGATCAGATTCACTGCAATGCTTTATAAAAAATATTAATTAATTATTAGACGAGTCTTTAAAAAACGATAAATGTATAAACAAGCGAGCATTGGGTGGCTTTGACACCAACTCTGGTTATTTGATACGACTACACCAAGGGTCGAACTACTGACCTCCCAGACTCAGTTCAGTGTATGCTCTAACCATTATGCTTTTATTTTGCTCTAAAAAAAGTGTATTCTCTAAAATAAAATAAAAATTCTACCGAGTCTGGAAATATTGTCATAGCAAAGCACATTTACCTTGGCTCCAAATCCAAAATGCAAGATCATACAATGCAAGATCATCATACAAAAGTAAAATAATAACCACATTTACATTGACCTTAAACCCAAATTAATGGTTATAAAAACAGACTGATGCTTCTGCATGCTGGCTTAATCAGCAAGACAAAATCTTCTTTACAATGCAATTCTATGGCTCGGCCGATACACTGACTTCACATTTCATGAGGTAGTTTTTAGCAAATACTTCATTTTCATCAACCAACAATGTCTACAGCGATGGCAGATATGACTGAATAATCAATGGACAGAGAAATATTTAAGTGACTCTTCAAATTATGATATAATGGAATACTAGTCTCCTGAAAGGCTAGTGTCGATATGTGTCGGCAGACTGGACAAACAATGGATTTTATCAACTAAAAGTTGATAAGGGTGTGTTTACTGCCTTGGGATACGAGGTGCGGCTGACATTTCAAGTGTTAGCCCTTGCTTTTTAAGGGTTAATAATCCAAACATCAGCTGTGCCTAGTTTTCCTTCAGTAAACATACTCTTATCAACTTTCAGATTATAATGACTAATCAATAGAAAGCAAAACAGATGGACCAAATCCTCAATGAATTCCGTTTTTAAGCATTGGTGTTGCAGAGATACAAAAGAGAAGCAATGACATCTTCAACTAAGGTACAATGACAATTTAAGAAATAAATTTTATAGAACGATAAAATAAAACTACGAGAGATCAAAACAAAAACAAAAAAAATTAAGAACAATGGAGATGGTATGACAAAAGATTAATGAATGAAAAGTTGAGAGAAGTAAAATATCATGAGATGGAGTAACAGATATTGTACACCTTAATCAAATATGGTGGTGCAGTGGGGATGCTGATGGTGGAGAATGATAGTTCAGCACAAATTGGCCTTCAAGACAGGCCCAGACTTGATTTTAAAACCTGCTGACAGAAGCTTGTATTGAAACTCTGAGACGAGTGAACAAATGCCAGACAAGTGACACCTCCAAGCTTCCATCCATTTTTCGCAACCCTCTTATCACTCACTATCCTCAGTAAAATGCCGGCGCACAATTCATCCACAAGATTACCAACATGTCTACTTTGGGAAGCCATAGGCAACATCTCTAGTTCACCTCTCCCAGACATTCTCGAAAGTCCCAGTCTTCCTTTTTAATGAATAAATAGATCAAGGACTTTCAGCTTCCCATCAGGCAACTTCATCATTGCTGGATTTCTTTCAATGTCAACAACAGGCTGCACTTCAAGTCATGCTGTCTTGCCTTTTTACCACACTGATAAGTTTGAGAGTAAGAGAGAGAAAGTAAAATAATTGATAACAAGAAAAGAGCAATCAAGAATTGCAAACCCTCACAAAGATCTTTTGTGTGTGTGTATTTTGTGTGGCATTTGTGTACTGCTGTGTTACATAATTAATGAGACATAATAAGAACTACCACTTTATAACTGCTGGCAGGGATGACCGGATACCAAGACGTCCCGCTTTGATGCAACCCCACTTTGAATGGACACCTGACCCTGACCCATGATGTTTTTCATTATTATTCAATTGAATTCAGTGGGATTAAAATAAATTCAATTCAAATCAAATGGAAGACCAAATAGAACAGTCCTGAATTGGAGTAATCAGAATAAACCCAAACAAGCAAAAAGAAAGATGAAGTCATCAGGAGGAACCTGGATAGGAATCGCATTTCAGTTGCTACTCCTTTACTCTCAAACCAATCCAGGCACAGCCAAGTGCTCCTTATTCTAAATAAATAAATAAATAAATAACCCAGATCAAAAAGTTAAACAATTCTGGCTGCCAGACCATGTGTCCGATCAAATTGAAATTTAAAACATGTATTCCCATCACTATTAGATCATAACTGTGAAGTTTCACGTCGATTAATTAATCGGCTCCTGAGAAAACATTAATATTTTCTTAAATCAATATGGCTGTCAACCATGTGATATCAATTATTCCTTAACAACCTCGTATACGCATGCCTTGGGGGTGATTTGCGTGAAGTTTTCCCTCGATCTGTCCAGCTGTTCTGGAGAAGAAGATTTTTATATGTTTAGAGTAAATCCAATATGGCCGCAAAACCACGTGACCTATGATGTCATGTGTGAACCTTAGTTCCTCATGGATAGGCGGTCATATCTGTAAAGTTTGTCCTCGATCTGTTCAGGCATTTCGGAGAAGAAGATTTTTGAAGTTTTTTTTTTTAACAATGTGGCTGCCAAATCACGTGACTGATGATGTCACCAAAAAAATTGTGGTCCATTTTATCCCGAGATGACCCTCAAAATTTTTCCTTCTGATCGGATGTAGAGTTCTACATTTGCAATTATGACGTCATAACAAAGGCACCGATGACATCATAAGAAATCACTGTTATTCCACTTGAGGAGTACTTGCTATGTGCCAAGTTTCAACTTTTTCCTTAATGCAGTTCAGAGATACAGAGGTCCAAAGTTTTTCCATTTCTACAACACCGCTGCCACACCACATGACCTATGATGGCATAATTATCACGAAAATATTCTACATTTTGGCCCAATCTATCAATTTTAGAAATTAGGCCTGTGTTGACCTTTTGACCTTAAAAATAATTGTGAGTTGAATTCAGCGATCTGACATGAAAATGCTCTTCAAATTTCAAGTCAATCGGATGAAAATTGAGGATTTAAAAAATTTGCCCATATTGACCTTTTGGCCTATGTTTACCTCAAAATTAATAGGGGTTGAATTCAGTGACCTGATAGGCATGCTCTTGAAATTGCAAGTTATTTGGATTAAAATTGCGGCTTTTAGAAATTAGGCCTGTGTTGACCTTTTGACCTTAAAAATAATTGTGAGTTGAATTCAGCGATCTGACATGAAAATGCTCTTCAAATTTCAAGTCAATCGGATGAAAATTGAGGATTTAGAAAATTTGGCCCATATTGACCTTTTGGCCTATGTTTACCTCAAAATTAATAGGTGGTTGAATTCAGTGACCTGATTGGCAAATGCTCTTGAAATTGCAAGTTATTTGGATTAAAATTGAGGATTTTAGAAATTTGGCCTATGTTGACCTTTTCGCCTGCGATGACCACAAAAGTAAT
Source organism: Eptatretus atami (assembly GCA_035128595.1). NCBI lineage: Eukaryota > Metazoa > Chordata > Myxini > Myxiniformes > Myxinidae > Eptatretus > Eptatretus atami. Next base: position 109,883,905 of record CM068958.1, on the reverse strand, counting down.
AGGTGGTTGACTTCACTGACATGATATGCAAATGGTCTTTTCATTTGTGTGTTTGTTTGTCTGTCCGCTCACCTCCAACCTAAACTGCTCAACCGATCGTTCTGAATTTTTCAGAGATTAAAGTCACCGACCCTGCGACGGTCCATATTGAAGTTTCGAAAAATTTGGTCGATCGCTTAGGTCTACATCGGCCAATAGGCCAATTTGAGCCAAATTTTCGAAAATTCTCAAATTTCATCCGATTGACTTGAAATTTTAACAGGATTTGCATATCAGGTCACTAAATTCAACCGCCTATTACTATTGAGGTTATCATTGGTCAAAAGGTCAACATAGGCCATAAGGTCAACCCAACACAAGCCAAATTTTTTAATTGTTTCTAAAATCCTCGATTTTCATCGGATTCACTTGAAATTTGAAGAGGATTTATATTTCAGGTCACTGAAATAAATCAGCCAATTATGTTTGAAGTCAACATTAACCGAAAGGTCAACATAGTCCCAAGGTCAACAACTAAGGTGGTATTTCTAAAATCCTCAATTATCATCCGATTGACTTGAAATTTGAAGAGGATTTTCAGATCAGGTCACTGAATTCAACCACCAATTATTGTGGAGGTCCACTTCGGCAAAAGGTCAACATAGGCCGAATTTCTAACATTGTCAATTTTCATCCAATTCGCTTGAAATTTGAAGAGGAGTTGCACATTTGGTCATTGAATTCATCCACCAATTATTTTTGAGGTCAAATTTATTTATGGATTTTGCAAGTATCGTGCTTTGCACAACATCTTCTTCTTGTTTGTCTGTTTGTCTGTCTGTCTGTCTGTCTGCCTGTGTGCAGGATATCTCAAAAAGTTGTGGACGGATCCAGATGAAATTTGGTGGGCAGGTTCGGTGTGTGACAAGGACACACTGATTAGATTTTTGTGAAGATCTGGATCCAGATTCAACTACTTGAATTTTTTAAGTGATTCGTCACCATTGAGAGATTGGGCCAAAAACGATAAGAAGCATGATATCTCAAAAATGCATTGTGCCAGATATGTTCTTATGGATCATGCATTACGTAGCGGAGGTATGCACTCTATCTAGTGCCCTTCTAGTTATAATTAAAACATTCACATGAGTAGTCGCACCTTTGGTGAAAATTTTGTTTCAATCTGACAAGCAGTTGTGTTGAAAAACACAAAGTTCTGTGCGGACAAACAAACAGGCAGTCAGACAGACAAACGGCCCCAAATGCAATACCCTCTCCTTCAGCGAGGGTAACAAGAAAGAGCAATCAGAGATCGCAGACTCTTGCCAGGACTTGTTTTGTTGGTGCAATTAGTGTGCTTAATAAATGGAAGGATGTACTAAATGAAAGGTCGTTGATTCCAAATGAAATGTCTAAATGGTCAAGTTGTAAATGTGTAAAGGTCAAAGGTCTGAAAAGTTGTCAAGATCAAATGGTCGAAAGATCGAAAATTCTGAAAAGGTCTTAAAAGGTCGAAGGGGTCTAAATGGTATAGTTTAAGGTTTAAAGAGTCGGAATTGTCTGAAGGGAAGTAAAGGGTCTTAAAACGTCGAAAAAGGGACTCAGGGCAAAGGGGTCTACATGGTATTCAAATATTTGAAAGGTGTGAAACTCTGAAGGATAGAAAAGAGTCTAGGGGTCTTCAGAGTTCTAAAGGGTCCAAGAGGATCTAAAGTCTTACAGGTCTAAGGGTTAAAGGGTGCAAGGGGTCTAAAGGGTCTTAGGGTCTTTGTAGGTCTTCATGGTCCTCAGGGTCTTCATGGTATTAATGGGTCTCAGAGTTGTAAAGGTTCTCAAGGGTCTTCGGGTCTTAAAGGGTTTAGGGTTCTAAAGGGTTTAATGTAATTAATTCACACATTCACGTTCTGTGCAGACAAACAACCACAACAGACAAACAGATAAACAAACAGAACAGACAACCAAAACAGACAAACAAACGGACAAACAAATGAACAAACGAACGAACCCAAATGCAGTACCCTCTCCTCTGAGGAGGGTAATAAATAAGACTGGATTGGTCAGTTTGATGTTTGAATATGAGTGCCTCAAAATGCTGTGACTAGGTTCAAACCCCATCGACTTGTTGTTTTGTCCCAGTTGTCTACTCATTTCCTTGGTGGATGTAAAAGTACTGTTGCGGGCCGGGGGTCGGTGACGAGAACGACCACTAGGTGGGGGAGGTTCGTCGTCTCCCACCAGACTCCCCGGAATTGTAGGCCGTCACTCGGATAACTCCGCGAACCGGCGGGTCGTTTAACCGACCGTGGAATGCCAATATCTTGACCGCGTGGCATAGGGATATTTTGTCTCGATCCAATGTACCTAAGTAACCACACGGTCTCGGCTACCGGGGATCCACGCCCTCGGAACGCCTGGCTGAACCGGATTCACTCTACCGGCAGCGGTAAAATTACACCTACCGTCTACCACTCTGCCACCCACTTTCCGGCTCGGATACAGTCGAGCGGGCCTGCCCAGGACGTCCCGGCTACAATTGTCCGATTACCGGGGATAAAACCCCGCCTAATCTCAGATCCGAACCATGCTAGACCAATTCAAGAAGGGACGGAAACGGACTGGGAACATTTCTGTGATGATTTATTCACAGTAAATGAAGACACAAAGCAAGACTTAACGCGAATATGCAAGAAGTATTTACAATGTTCCAAAAACACTTATTCAGTTCTACTTAAAAGATGGGCCCACAAGCAGACACACACACAAATGAAAATAAATCCAGAGTTCTTTATTGGACCCTTGCAGCCGAGGAGAGAGACGAGCTGGGGGTCAGAGTCCAGCTGGGTACCTGACGTCGGAGGAAGGGGTGCTCCGCGATGCGGCACCTGACAAAGGTTGTTGGTTTGGTCCCCAGTCGCACGTGTGGGACTCGTGGTTTATGGCGGAGCTCAGGTGGTGAATAGCAGGGTCCACGGAGGGGGTCAGGGTTGCTCTTTCCTATCCTTGTAGAGGGCCAGCAGGGACACGTTCACCGCCTTCACGACCTTCTGCTCAACCCTCCGCTTCAAAAGAACTGCACACTCAACAACAACCCTCAGAGCCCTATCCTAAACCTTGTCAGAAACCCGTGGAGAACTTCCTCCAAGACCCTTCTTCTTCACTCGACTCTCAACCACCGCAACCCTGTCAAAAACCTCAGAACAACCTTCGTAACAACCCCTGCCTCAGAGAGTCCTCGGGAATTTATGGACCTCCCTCAACGGGGCGGGGTTCGCTCGAACAGACGTCACTCCCCGCCCTGATTGGACAGGCTCCTATGGGTTCGCCCTTTCTGGGTGGGATTTCGGCCCCTGCGGGAAACCCCACCCACTCCTCCACGCGGGTTCATACTTGTCAAGCAACAGTATCAATGTTGCAAAGGTCGTCGTGAAAGAGTTACAACGTTTGTGGAAGCCAAGAAACTGGAACCGCGAGATCCCGCCTCGGCATGTCAGGGTGGGAGAAGGCAGCCGGTTGGCGGTGGATCGTGACTGGGGATGGGATGGTTGTTAGATGGCTTGTTAGATGTAATGACCTAACAAAAAGAAATCGCAACGCACGCCTTTGATTCTCCCACAAGACAAAAGGAAGGGGATCTGACTACACACATACTTAACGACATAACTGACTTTTGGGCATCTGTATGTTGAATGCATATGTTTCCAGATCCGTAACAGTACACATATTGTTGTGGGCCGGGGTCGGTGGCGATAAACGACCACTAGGTGGAGCAGTAGAGCCGTCTCCCACCGAACACCCGGAATAAAAGTCGTCACCCCGGATAACTCCGGAGTCGACGGGCCACTTAAAGGACCATGATCGCCAATTCTCTGACGGCGTGGGGTAGGGTCAATAGCCAAATTTCAATATACCTAAGTACCCAAGTCGTCAAATTACCGGGAAATCACACCCTCAGCCGACTCTGTCCGAACCGAGTCGCAGGTACAGACTCGGATCTGGCGTAACCGAGCAGAGTTACCAGAGCCCGCCGGTCCCAATGACAACTTACGGCACCGACGGCCTCACTAATTCTCAATACGCACCGTGCTGGGGCAGTGAAAGAAAACACGGACAACGAACTGGAACATTTAACATGGGGGTTTATTTATAAACAATAATCGGGGAGGCAGTACACAAAGAGCAGAGTTATCCGAATAAAAAGAATGCAGGCAATGTACAGTGAGCGAAAAGCACTTAACAGTTCTACTTAACAGACTGGCGCCACACACACACACACACACACACACACACACACACACACACACACACACACACGCACACCCAAAGAAATGGTGGCCGCGGCCTTTACTGGGCCCTTCAGCTTGGGAGGGAAAGGCGAACTGAGGGCAGGGACCTATTCTTGCACCTGTCTGCCTCGTGCGGTCTGGTCGAGCTTGTCCGGTGGTGGGACTCGAACCCACCGCCAACAACGCAGCACCAAGCACCAGGGACCAGGAACGACGCAACGGATGCCAGCCAGCACGGGAACGGACCAGATGAGACGAGCACCCGCGGGTCGACGAGAACGCCAGCAGGCAAGACGAGGCTTCTTCTCTTTCTTTCTCTTGGCTTACGACGGCTCGCCACCTACTCTTATCCTTCCCCTCCCCCGCGGGTCGAGGGAACCGCTCTGAGGGACACGCCTCCGGATTGGACGAGGGCGAACATCCCATCTGGCTGGGCGGGGCCGCCCCTAAGGTGGTCAGCCTCCTGATTGGACGAAGCGTCTCAGGGGGTGTGTCGAGGCGTCTCGGAGGCCCACCCCCCCCCCCCCCGAAGAGGCTCCGTAGTAGCTTTCGGCACGCTGGCCTCCCATTGGCTGGGGCGCGTGTGCGATGCTCGCCCTTCGCTCATTGGCTGGAGGAAACGTTCCATGCCCTTCCTCGGGGCGGAGCCTCGATCTGAGGCGATGGAGGATCCGCCCACGCCTTCAGCCAAAAACACGTGGGCAATGGCGACCGGGTTGAGTGAGGGACGGTGCCGTTG
>CM068958.1:109851907-109878879 GCA_035128595.1 Eptatretus atami | reverse complement strand
TTGTTGTTGTTGTTGTTGTAGTAGTTGTATAAAACCTGACTATAAAATAACTCACAGCGCACGCACGAAATTCCCATTAGACATGGGGAGGATTCCAACTATAAACACATACTTATCAAAATAACTAAGCTGTCTGTCTGTGTGCAAATGGCTTCCAGATTCGTAACAATATATCTCGAAAGATACTCATTCATAATCTACATATAGTGGTATATGTGACACCTCCTTCATTAATCTGACACATTGATAAAAAGGTAAAATAAAATCGGGAAGTATAGGTAAACAGAAATTGCAGATTAAATCGGATTAAATGAATAGGGAAGGAATTTAGATGAATATAGTAAGATGAGAAGAAATAAAGTTAGTAAAAGAAGAATAATTAATTCATGTTGAGAAGGGGGAAATAAATAAATGTTTTCAGTAAAAGAAGAGGAGGGGAAACCAGTACCAGATTGTTCAAGAATATCTAGCAACCCGTTCCTTCTTTCCCTTCCAAATTAAGTGTACCCACAATGCTCACCTCCACTCCTTTATCCTCGTCCTCTTTCCATTGTTGAATTGCTTATTTTCTGATATTCTTTTTTCTTTCCTAAGCAGCACATGGCTGTGGGTGGCATCATTTTCTGGGGATGTGGTGAGCTGCTGAAGCAGTTCCTCCCTGTAGGTTCGAGTAGGAGTTTGGAATTTGTTCAGGGTGCCGGTGATAGCTCGCCCACTCTTCACAAAAGACACCAAGGGATCTTTAACATCAACGAAGTAATGCCGGCAGATGGGACGCCCGTTTCACGTCCATCCGAGGGACGGCACACCCATTGTTGCCTCGCCCTGCCTGTGAAACACCGGGATGACAGTTTATAGCTTGGTCGGGATTTGAAACCAAGCTCAAAGTCGAGTGGGCATACCTTTGGGCTATCCTGCCAGCTCGGTATTCTCTTCGGTCCTTCAAGATAGCGATCTATCACGACTTAATTTTGACCTCCATATCTCCCATGGACTTTTAAACCCTCTGTACTGACCTAATCCCCTTTGTTGATCCGTAGCTCCTCGACTCTTATTGATGTTGTTTGTGTTTTTACCTTGTTTGCCTCTTCTGTTCCCTCTGTTAGTTCGTGAAACTATTGCCCTCTGTCATTCAGCTCTTTCATGAGCCTTGATCTCTATTGGAAAATGAAGTATGGAAAATGGTGAGCAGAAAAGCAACTTAAAAACCTAAAATCTTAACAGTAAGCAATTTATTCTCAGACCTGCTGCTTGAATGAATCAGATTGCTTAATCATTCGGTGGCCAAAGGTGAAGAGTTCAACAGTAATTTGGAACCATTGTGGTGTTCTGTGGTTTTCAAAGTGATCTGTGAAAAAGGCTTTTGTGGATCTTGCAACCTTTCAGTCTGAAATACACTTTTGCTTCTCTGTAATGGGACAATGGTTATTATAACTGCCTGCAACTATGATAGTAATGAGGATGCAACTTACCGAGATGGAACCACATTTGTTTGAGTGTTAAAAGTATGTATCTCCATCAGAATATTATAAGTCATCATAACTGGAATCTTTTCATTCACAATGTTTTTTTTTGTTTTTTTAAGTTTACATCAACAACATCTTTAAGTGATCGTTTCAGAACTCATTACTTTCACCACTCAAGTATTTATTTGGCAATGAGGCCAACATGCAGCCATTCAAGGCCATTGTCGAATAAAACAGTTGCATGCGATGTCTTTTTTTTTATGTCGGCACGCCCTGTACATGGTACCGAAAGAGGCGATTTCTCAAGTCTTAAATAACCACTCATCAGTACCACAAAACGATTCGTCCAATGCTCGTAAAACTCAAACCGACTCGGAAAAGCCAGCTTGAAGCTCGGAAGCATGTTATCATGAAGGTCGGTGAAACACAAACACTTTTACTGACAAGGAGAGTCCGAGTGAAGAAATCATGATCAGACTATGTGGCCTGGCCATGAGCACCACCAACCAAGCAAACTTTGTCCACTGACAAGGCTCAGGTCCTATTATAAGACAAAAAGTGGAGATAAATGCTGATGGAAAAAAGAGCTTTAAATAGAGAAACTACTAGAATGTCGGCAAGATTGAAAAAAATGTAAACAACAATCTACCGATACAAAACACAGTGTGTATTTGTGTATTTGTGCGTTTGTCTGTCCCCCATCACAAGGATGATTTGAGAAGGGTTTTAAAGTCCAATCTTTGAACAAAACTGTGTGTTCACTACAGTCTATTTTGCAGGATAAAAATTCTCGAAAAAACATTTTTCATAAAAGACTGATAATATGTCTCTTCGATTGCAAATGTAGATGGCGACTTGCAACTGGGCCTCAAGGGCGGTGTACAGAATCGTTTACAAATAAATAAATAAATAAAAAAAGCACAGGGAGGTGAAATTCGCTTCACATCATGTGCAATGCACGCAGAGTAAAACAAGTGTCCATTTACATCCGTAGGATGTCTCATAAATAAAGAAGATAAAAGCACACCTGACACTAGTCCGAGGCTTCAAACTTTGGCACGCTCGTGAGGCTGTACCATCAAAATAAAACGTCCCAAAAGATAAAGAAAATCGGGTAACATTTGTACATGTAGTATTTCAAAATAACACTTCTTGCTACGAAACATCCTATCTTCCGGTCTCCTTGAATATTTTGAATAACATAACTCCAACGTGTCATTTTTTTACGGATTTTTATACGAGTAGTAAATAAATAAATAAATAAATAAATACAGCTAAAACTGATGAATTTCCCAAGCACTCAGGAAATTGAGCATCATCAACATATTATAAAAAGCAAACGAAAGAGAAGGGAGGAGAATGTGGAAAGAGAGGGGACAAAAGAGAAGCGGAATTTGGAGGAGAGGTAAGTTTGTGGGGGGTGATGGGTGGGGTCGTTAATTCCACAATTTTGCATATGTATTATGTCTATGGTTCTCACTGACTGAGCGGATTACCCACTCGTTTGAAAAGATCAATTCGATGGGGGAGCCTCAAGTAAAGTGAATTGTCATTGTGAATGTAGATCTTAACCAAGTGGAGGTTTCAACCCGGCAGGCCCACAAACCACCACTCAAATGGGACAGTGTGCTCTGCATTTTTACCTCTGCCACCGATTGTGGACAGAGCTTACGTTTTCATCCCTGTCCATAAGCCTGGTGTTGGCTTAGTGGTTAGGGTGGCGGCTTGGGATCCTAGGGTCCTGAGTTTAAGCCTCGTTGGCCGCTGAATTAAAATACACCAGGAGGTTGACTCAGCCTGTCATCCTTCCTCGGTCAGCAAAATGAGCACCAGTGTACTGGTAAGGGGGACACTGCATCATCGGCATAGCCGCATCCCAGCCAATGATGCAACCAGCAGCTACAGGCTGCACTTGATAGAGAGACATCCCTGTTTGTCTGTTTGTCTGTGTACAGGATATCTTGAAAAGTTGTGGACGGATGCAGATGAAATTTTGTGGACAGGTTCGGTGTGTGACAAAAATGAAATGATTAGATTTTGGTGACGATTTGTATCCGGATCCGACGACTAGAATTTTAAAGTGATTCTTCACCATTGAGAGATTGGGCCAAAAACGATACATAGCATGATATTTCAAAAAGTTGTGGATGAGTTATGACAAAACATGGATGGGTGAGTTAGTTAGGTGAGAAGAACAAGCTGATTAGATTTTGGTTCAGGTCCGATGGCCGATCAGTGGGATACAAAATGTAAAGTGTTCAGCCTGGCGGAGGCATGCGCTCTACCGAGTGCCATTTTAGTCTTTTTTTCTGCGATGACTAAGGCTCATGGAGGAGCTTGCACATATAAATTACATGCTGGATAGGGACATTAGGAGAAAATGGATGAATTATCATGGGATTCAAACCTGGCATCATGAGCTCTACATGTTCTCAGAGGGGGATGCCAAACCGGCCAACCCATGATTATGCGAGTTTGTAAATGATATCCACATCAAAACATTCTTGGACATGTACTCATTTGGACTTAAGTCCTCATCAAAAGACATTTTACTAATGCAAAAATAAAAAATATATAAAACAAGCAACAGTCAACTTTGCACAGAGTAAAGAGAATTTTAAAATGAAGCAATGGAGGAAATGAAATAACCTGCAGGGCACAAACTAAAAGAGTCTTTGTGCTTTTTGTCTAAAGTGAAACATAATAAAGAGAGCAAGGAAGATGGCAAAAGAGACGGGGAGAAAGCACCCATTTTCTCTCCCATGAAAAGCAAACCACCTATGCTTCGCTCCATTGCAAGGGGCAGCTGAAAGGGCGGGTAAAGAGCAAGCTCAATGAGAGCATACCAGCCACGGAGGCCTCTCACTCAGGTGAGAGTGTGCTTCGGTGTACAGAAAAGAACAATGGATGATAGTATATAAGAGACCGTGAGATCCAAGTGCACATGATGAAAAAGGATATTCGTAAAGGTCAGAGGAAGGTGGAAATTTCTTAAGTTTAATCGCAACTCTCATCACATCGAACCGCATTGGGCCATTGAGGCTGATGAAACAAACAAGATGTGTCCATTGAGGGAAGGTACAGAGGGTGGCAGGTTAAAAGACTGACAAAGGGGTGCAAAGAAAAACACATTGACAAAAATGCACAGACACACAATTGTATGTGAAGGTGAGTGGCATGGTGTAAAAATGTCGGGGGCCAGCAAGCGTTAAGCTCATGAGTCTGAATGGCAGACACAATGGGGTGTCTGCAGCAGTGTCGTAAGACTGGAGGGATAAGCAGCAGTGTCGTAAGACTGGAGGGAAGAGCATAACAAAAGACACAGGGAGTTGAGTCCACAGACAAGAGAATAGTGGGATGAAGGAATGTAGGTGAGAATCAAGTTTGGACTTGGGGAGGGTAACTCAGTATGGGTTTCTGCAGGAACGAGTATGACCTGAAGGGACGAGGGATAAGCGGAGGACATAGAGGGTAGAGCAAGACCAGAAGAGAGGTAGTACAGAATTACAAGGTCTCCAACCTGCCAGCGGTGAGCTATTTTAGTTCTCATTCAGAAGTCAAATCCAGAAACAGACAGCTCAGGGAAAAGCAAACTTCGATATCCCAACAACTTTTAAGGTAAGCTTCATAAACTAGAAAATTGTAAGCTCGTCTTATGGGCAGTACTGCTGAAAACCACAATCAGAAGATGTAATATTTAATGGGGTTGCAGAAAGAAAGAAGGGAAGGACGAGTGTAGAGGTTAGGCCTCTGCGTCCGGCCGATTATTTTGACAAATGGCTCATTAAGATGACAGTCACTTCATTATAAGCGCAGAAACATGACACCTCAACCTGGGCCTTGCCAATCCCCTAACTTAGTCAAACTGCAGCAACAACACATGATTCATTCCTCATATTATCCTTAATCTGCCTTCGATTACTCCTTATCACTCTTTCGTACTTTTCTCTGATCACCAAACATTTCGAAGAAACTGGTGGCCTGCTCAGATTAATAAGTTTCTCAACCAGGAAATGTTTCTTATTGTTGTTTCTTTTGTGATTTTAAGAGCATGACGTATTAATCAATGTATCAACCATAGACCTAATTTATTTCTCCATCCAAGGAAAACATGTAACAGATATTGTTCATCTGATTTCTTTAAATGTGTGATTATGAGTAGGAGAGAATGAGACAAAATAAATCCCTGAAATATTTTCATTTCGTACTGGTCCAGATGGGCTTTCTCTGTCGATGTTGTTTAAACTACACGGTCGACCCCATATATCCGGTCAATGTATATTTGATCATGCTTCAATTACAAAATCACTCGGATGGTTGGATGATTACCGAGGTGCAAGTACTGAGGTGTAAATGTGCTGCAGGCTGACAGGATGGCCTCGAGGTACGCACACTCACCTCTGAGCTATCTAGCATGGATTTGAATCCCGACCCAGTTATAAGCTGTCATGCCAATTGTTCACATGCAGGGCGATTCATCAATGTGTGTGCCACGATGGATGTTAAACTGGGTGTCCCGTCTGCAGGCGTTAGTTGGTGGCTATTAAAGATCCCACGGTGTCCTTCATGAAGAGTAGGTAAGTTATCGTCAGCACCGTGGTCAACTTCTAAAATTCCTCCCCTAACGACTGCTGGGAAGGCAATAGCAAACCACCCAATGTAATCCTTGCCAAGACCTGCTTTGGCAGCACCGACACTCTGTAACAGAGTATGGTACATCAGAATTAGAAAATATGTTGCTGATGTCATGCCTCTGCAGATTCTATCAAGAATTTAGGATTTTGTTAGGGCTCTGGCATACATTTGCCTATTCTTATTGAAAGATACAAAATTATATATAACGTCACAAGCGAAGGTTAGCATTCGGAACAGATGGTTTTGAACATGCCCTGGAAAGAATGGTGCACTCATTTATGCAATGCCCTGTCTATGAGGCACCAGGACAGTTTATAGTCAGGCCAAGAATCAAACCCAGCCTAGTCAGCCAAACATACCTGTGATTAATTGTATTCAAAATAAAATATGTTACAAAGTATTATTTTTATTTTTTTATTTTTGCTCTCGTCATTAACTCGTTGGGGTCCATATTCCTCAAGGGTTTTTATTAGCCCTAATTCTCTTCTACAGTTATATAAGTTAATATACCAGAAGAGCATTTCAGGGGTAAAGAATGCCTAACGTTAAAACTGAACCACATGGAAGTACGACCATCATCCATCGTGACGATGCACAATAGCCCTTTCATTTGTGTCGACGTTCGAGGCTTTTGGAAGAGCAAAACGAAAGAGGATGAACGGGTTACAAGTAATACCAGAGGACAGTGGATAACAAACAAAAATTATGCAAACAATCAAATATGATCTGAAAGAAAGAGGTGGGCAAAGGCAGGAGGATTAGTAAAAGAAAAAGATCGTGAGCAAAAGTGGGAGAAAACCTGAGATGGTGGTGAGCTGCAACCTCAAAGTACTGGAGGAAATAGTGCGACAAAGCAGGTATAGAGAGGCAGTAGGAAATTGGGACAAAGGGGTGTGGGTGAAAAGAGAGCCTGGACTTTGGAAGGCTCACAAGGAGGGGGTTGTTGAATGAACTTGTTCACCATTAAAAAAAAAATTGGACATGAATGGAGGTCTAAAAGAGGAGGAAGTTCAGGACAAGATGAGAGGTGATCGAAAACCGAGACCACAGACCTGTGTAAGGTAAGAGAGTAATAGGCCCCGTGTCTCAGCCTCATGATGGGTGATACCTTCGATTTTCCTTGCTTTGGACTAAACAGCATCCGGAAGGTTGAAATGGGACGTGGGGGTTCTGGTTCATAAGGAAAAGCAATACTCACTCCATTGTTCTTCGTGCAAATGCCAAGTAAGCTGTAAGGAGGTCAGGGGGAATGAGGAAGGACTTTGCTTAATGAAGAATGTCCAGTCTGTGGATGGCTTTCGAGCCAGTTTGGAAATGTGGTTTGTTCAAAAGAGGTTGTAGCTGAAGCTTAGCTCTTCCATGAGTGTCAATCTTTTATTTTAAAAAATAATAAATAAATAAAAGTAAGCCTTTGGTTTTCAAGGGAGTGAATTTCTTGGAAAGGTTGATCATATGAGTGAACAGATGAGTTGTCATGAATGCCCTTCCTGAGGTGCAATATTAGGATGTGACACTTACCTGAATATAAGATCATGCACCAGGTGTCAGTCCCCACTTCTGATGTCTTCCAGGTCAGTGTTAGTGGAAGAAGTTGCTGCCAGTCTATTGTCAGGATGAGGATCCATTTGGTTGAAGGAAGGTGAAATCACGAATGCTTGTGAAATTAAAATTTTCTAAATATTCTGAGAGGTCATCGATGTGGAGTTAAAATATTGGACCAAGCACTGCTTTGGGGTACAAATATGCTAGCTATCCGATGCAACCATTACCAAGGCTGGTTTCAGGCAAACACTTCAACAATGACATTAGCATCTTCTTTTACCAAAAGGAAGAACAGATAATTATTGAAAGAGCAGCCGTGTGTACTCACGCTGGAGACAAAATATTCCACAAATGGATATGGGCCATAAAGAACCTCCATGGAAAGAGAAGTTGATGGGAGAAGGATCACAGGGTTGGGTGGGGGGGGGGAGGAGGGGGGTTAAGGGCAGAGATTTACATGGGAAACCGTAGTGAAGCAATGGCCATAACTCGTGGCCGCGAGAGGTGACGGCCGATGTTAAGCAAACTTACCCCCTGGCTGCTGTGGCCCATTGCTTGGTCCACATTACGCACTAGTACGTCAAACTGTCGGAAGGCTCGGTTTATTATGACAGGCACTGCCTGGTGTGCTGTGCAATCCATGAGGTGATCAATTATCGGCCTGATCGAAATACAATTACTCCTTGACAAGGACTGGGTGAACCAAATATACCTGCAACTTAAGGTTTTCCTGAACAGAGCAGAGGTACAATGAAGGCTTGAAAATGTTCAACATTTTTGGAGAAGAATATTAAAATTTGGATTTTAAAAGATCACCGAAAAACAAGGAAGCCAGAGTTATACAGAGCAGGTTGAAAGTGGGCCAAAATTCTCAGAGTAATCGAAAGCCAGAAAATTGCACGTGAGGTTGAGGAAAAACAACGCGAGAAGTGCAGTTGTAATTAGTGCATGAAGTGGTTTTTGAAACATCGATTTAAAGTTCATAGAAGAGTTAATACAGAAATCAAATGCAGGACAAAGACATTAGTTGACATCGATGTGCTTTTATATTAATGGCATTGACATGAATAGATGATGGATAAATCACGACTGCACATGGGATTATGAAAGTGGGATAATAGCAATAAGAGCTGTGTTGCCAAATGAGAATGCCAAATAAGCCATGCCATCATCATAAGCCACAGATTATATAATATAATATAACAGAAGAAGATTTTGTGTTAAGTGTAAGTATATTTGTGTTTCCATAATGTGTTATTGCACTATTTTGCTATTCATTCTGTTACCAGCTCATAGCTTTTTAACCTCATATATCCGAAATATCCCCCATCACTTTGTATAACTCTTTGGAGTAACGATACGCTCATGAGGTTCCTTGCTCACAGTCCCAGCACTGCTCAGCATCAAAATTCACATGACATCTTTACTGCAGCCAGAAAGGGTAGCCAAGTGGCAAGAGGGTTGTGACGTGCTGAGGGCCTGCGGCTGGTAGGTTGTGAAACCAAGAGGATGGGAAGTCATGAGACTAAAGAAATAGGAGCTGGAAAAGTTAAAAGGACTAGGAGAGCAGGAAAAATTAGAGGAAATAAGGGTCAGGGGTTGAAGGACCTGGAGAGCCAAAGGTCCTGGGAAACTGGACATTCTTGGAAGCCAGAGGATCTTCAGAGTGAAGATGAGAAGCCACAAAACTTAAGATGAGAAACCAAGGAAATGGCAAGCAATGTGAAAATTGCAATGTTGAACATGATGGAAAGAATTGAAAAACTGAACAGCTAAAATATGTTGAAAATATGGAGGAATACATGGAATGTGGAAGTATGAAAGTCAGAGGAGCTTGAAAAAAACAAGAAAATAAGAAGGAAGAAACAACCAATTCATGAGTATAGGCCGATTAGTTTGATTTTAAAGAACTCAAATCGTATGGAAAATCATTCAACTGCAAGCCAATGAGAAGGTCATCAGAAGATCAACAGGGTGTTGGGATGTTATAATGAAGATTTCATCTATATATTACTGAAACTCTCATCTTGTATATATGTATGTATATATGTATGTTCCCGAAATACAGCCAAAATGGTAGACGATAGCGCAAAAATTTTCAGCCCATCTTACTCACCATTCACCTGTGGTATGCAGTATCAAGTTTCGTTCAAATCGAGCAACGAAAGAAAAATATTAAAAAATCAATTCCCGATTCAGTCAAGTACTCTTCGGGATTACTTGATCAATGCAAACAACTCAGTGGTATAGTTCACTGGAGCTATCTTTTTTTTTCTTCTTGAAATGATATTTTTCATCAACCGCTGTCACAACGGGAACCCAACGGGTTCACGGGTCGTCTAGTAACAATTAAAGATGACCTAGATACATTTGGCAAGTTCAAGCATTTATATAACTCTTTAACTCGTGATTTTGTTTGCTAAATAATAATTAACAGAGATTAGCTGCAAACTGAATTTTGTTTTTGACAGTGTGACAAAAAGATCATAAGATCATAAGATTCATAAATGGCACAGCTCCCTTAGACAGCCTTCTCATATATAGTGACCTGGAGATGGCAGAGAGTCTATTTATTGAAAAGAGCTTTGGTTATGTGTCTTAGACAACTGGTTACCCAACATGCAGAGCGCACAGCTGGGTTAAGCAATTGGTTCACTCTCCTGTCTGACAGATGTCCGTCTATGATCAAGGAACTACTTCATTTCAATTGACTGTTGTATTTTGAACAATGTAGGCCACAAATCGGAATATGAATCAGAATACAAACCTGCAGTTTAGCAGTACTTTGGCTCTGAATTTGGCAAATTGTTCAGTATCTCAATTGTGGTGAAGCAATTGCTTCAGTCTGTCCGTCAGTGGCAGTCAAACAAAATTGAAGATCATTCTAAACAGGAAACTTAATGTTTTCAGGGACATCCGAAAGGGCACATAAAACAGGCATGAATAACTAATATAACGTGTTAATTAACGTAGTGTAAAAGACGGTGCATCATCAGCAGTAAACTTCCAATTGAATAGTTTTTCTTTTGTTCTGTCACCTTTGAAACATTATTTTATTACCCTCGCAGAAGGAGAGGAATTGCGTTGGTCCATTTGTTTGTCTGTCTGTCTGTCTGTCTGTTTGTTTGTTTGTCTGCACAGAACTTTCCTGTTTATCATCACAATTGCATATGTAGAACACTTCATTATGACGTCGTAATTGCATATGTAGAACACTACATCTGATCAGTATGAAAATTTTTGAGGGTCATCTAGGGATGAATGGTCCACAGAAAAAAAAAAAAACTTGATGATGTCATCGGTCACGTGATTCGGCAGCCATATTTCTTGCAAAATAAAAACCTTCAAAAATCTTCTTCTCTGAAGTGGCTGAACAAATTTAGGTGAAACTTTACATGTATGACCGCCTATACATGAAGGAACAAAATATTCACACATACGATGTCATCTGTCACATGGTTTGGCAGTCATATTGGATTTACCCTCAAACCTATAAAAAATCTTCTTCTCCAGAACAGCTGGACAGATCAAGCAGAAACTTCACACAAATGTTCCCCAAGCCTTAGGTGTACAAGTTTGTTGAGGAATAATTGATCGGTCACATGGTTTGGCAGCCATATGGATTTGAAGAAAATATTAAATAATGTTTTCTCTGGAGCCGCTTAATCAATCGACATGAAACTTCACAATTATGATCTAGTAGTGATGGGGAATAAAAGTTTTAAATTTCAACTTCATTGGATGCATGGCCTGGCAGGCCGAATTATTAAACTTATTGATATGGGTTCTTATTTTTTTGATATCCTTTTTTTTTTTTGAATAAGGCTTTTTGGCTGTGCCTGAATGGGTTTGAGCTGAAATGTGAATCCTATCCAGGTTCCTCCTGATGACTTCATCTTTGCTTTTTGCTTGTCCGGGTTCCTTCTGATTACACGATGGAGGACTTTACTTAGTTGTTCTTCCATTTTATTTGAATTGAATTTATTTGAATGCCATTCTAAATTCAATTAAATAATAAATAATCATTTTAAAAAACCGTCATGGGTCAGGGTCATGTGTCCGATCAAAGTCGGGTTGCATCAAAGCGGGGCATCTTCGTACCCAGTCATGCCAGCAATTATAAAGTGGCAGTTCTAATTATGTCTTATTAATTACGTAACACACTAGCACACCCATGCCACACAAAATACACCACATAAAACAAGTCCTGGTGAGCGTCTGCAATCTTTGATTGCTCTTTTTCTTGTATTAATTGAATTATATACATGAACACTGTTAAACACAAATCACCTTGTTTGCACTTTCAAAGACCTTAAGTTTTGCAGTTCAGTTTAAGTACTTCGCAAAAAATTTACACTGTCTTTACTAATCAAATTTGCTGTGCACTCTGAGGGCGGAGTAACAGCGAGATTCAGGCAAAATTGGTGGTGTCTAGTCATACAACAACAGAGCTAACTTCATTAAAAAGATCTGTTTATTTAGTGTATCTTTCTCTGTTTGTTTAGTGTATCATTCAAAAGATCTGTTTTGAAGATCATTCAAAATTGTCAGTTTCTCCGAAAAGAGTTGGCAGAAGGCTCAGGTCCGGACTGATCCGTTTGCCACATCAGCTTCATATGGTTGCATCGTGTCTGTTATTCAAAGTTCACAAACTAACCTAATATAGATCGTGGTCGGAAACGCAAAACAAGAGGTGAAAATACTCTTCCCATGTCATTTTTCTCAAGACTGCGTGGGGTAAGGTGGTCGATGAACTCTCTAGTTATCCCGCGCACGTGAAGTGAAAAGCGGGGGTAAGCAACAGGTCCACTTCTGTCTGTCTGTCTGTCTGTCTGTCCGTCGATCCGTCTACAAACGTCAGTTGATGATCGAGGAACATCTTCATTTAAATTGAATTTTATATAATGAACATAAATCAGAAAACGAACTGACAGCTTTGTAGCACTTTGGTTGTGATTTTGTCCCGATCACGCATGCACAGAAAGGAGTGAGATAATATCTTTACTATGTTTGCCTCGCTGGCAGTCAAACAAAATAGAAAATCATTTCAAACAATAAATGTGCTGTTTTAAAGACATCACAAAGGACACAAACAACAGGCATGAAGAACTAATGTAACGTGTTAAATAAGTTGGTGTAATAGCCACATGCATCAACGGTGGTAAACTTGCAGAATAATTTTTATACTACCTTTAAAATATATATTTTATTTCAATTTTGGGTGGTCGCTAGATTACCCTTATTCTCAGTTTTTCCGTCTGTCTGTATGTTTGTTTGCATGTAATGGACAGCTCTGAGGCCAGAGGAGTCAACCGATTTTGATGAAACTTGACAGGTAGGTTCATACCAGGATCTAGTTGTAGCTTTTGAGCACCGTTGCTATGGACGCCACCGTTGCCTAGCAACGGGACTTTGAAATTTTTGAAAAATCGTAAAAAAAATTTTTTCGAAAATCAAAAATCAGCTTCAACGCTTTTATGCGCACTATAATCAACCTCTTTGTCAAAAATTTTCAGCCCGATCCGTCAAAAACTGTATGACTAGTATGCAATTATGTAGCAACCACCCATGTCGCCTACCGGCTTGTAATTATATACTTGAGCATTGTTGACACAAATCGCCCTATAGCCCTTCCAAAACCTCCAGTTTTGCAGTACTTGGACATGTTTAAAAGGTGGTGTATAAGACACTGCAACAATGGTGGTAAACTTCCGGAATTTTTTATACGACTTTTAAATCATTATTTTATTTAAATTGAATGATATACTTAATTACTGCATGGGGTAAGGTGTTCTTTGAACTCTCGTTTTATGTCTTTTTTTTTTTTTTTTTACTATTTCTATACACTTACCATTATGTGGTGTGATATCAAGGTTTACCACAGACTGAGATTGTGAATGTTTCCAAAGCTGAGAATTGACCCTGGATAAGTCACTACTCCATTAAGGGTGGCTGCCAAAGCAGTCTTCAACCAAGGTAGAAATTTAGAAATTGTTTAGAGGTCCAGTAAACAATGGCATTCTGTCTTTAAAATGCATTATGGGATATTTAATGTCCCCAAGTGAGTCTGAGCAAACGAGTGCGAGTATACCAGACAGCCTGTTTAAGACTCCCTCTGAGGGATAGCATGCTCATTGAAGCAACACTGCCTGCAAAGCACTAAGATGACAGTTTAATGTCAGGCAAAGAATCAAACCCAAAGTATAGACAGCTCAAAAGTGAATTGACTACCTGATAATCTATCCTGTCAGCCGAGTTAGATATTGCTTTGCGCATCTTTACTTCTTTTTCACTTGCAATTATTTACAATAATATAAATTCCCTAACCAGGAAATTCAACGCAGGAAGAGGCCTTTATGCCCATCAAGACTGTGCGGTGGTTGCCAAGCGATGGGTGTTTGTGCATGCTCTGTCCTTTTCAAATTCTGAAGGCCAAGCAAGGAAGCAGCACGTACCATTTTAAAACTATTTAGTATGACTTGGCCTGGGATTAAACCACCGACCTCCCAGACGTTCTAAACATTCCACCACTCACTGGGTCTGGTACTTCTCCTCCACTTTCACCTTGTTGTAAATGCTAAACAAATTTCTTTTGCAAAAATGTTAAGTAGGATTGCATCCTATAAAGTGGACAGGAAGTATAATTACTTCCAAATTAGCAGTGGCCTGTTTAGCATTACTATCTGCACCACACCTGTCATGATGCAAGAATCCCCATTCATATGTCCCATATTTTACGTTGATTTGCTAGTTGTCCACTAATCTCTGTGAAATTCATGTAAAAGAGCACAAATGTCTCCTAATTACTTGTCCTCCGTGTAATTCGTGCACATAAAGCTCCACTATGAGTCTTAGATCACTATAAAAACAAAGTAGCAAAATACATTTTGCTGTTTTTTTGGGTGGCTTGGCATTGGCTTCTCAAGAATAGCCAAGGTAAGATGGAATTTGGGAAAGTTGGGGTGGGAGATAAAACTAAGAGAAGGATGAAAAGGTAGAACGGGGGTGAGAGAGAGTGTAGTTAGAGGGGTGGAGGTGGGGAGAAAAGACAAAGAAGGTTGGGAGAAGATATAGGTATGGGGAAGGGCATCATCATTTTAATTGAGGAACCTATTCTGGTTGTAAGTTCTTTGAAGAAATTCCAAAATCTCGAGGTGAAGACTAGATGTTAAAAAGGAGCCCCAAAGTGGCATTAAAATAAGATATGATGATGTGTGGAGCAGGATGAGCAATCCATTGTCCAAACAGATGGAAATTTGATGCAGTGACCTAATTTACAGAAAAGTTGGAATTATGTTCCAAGAAGCTTGCACACCATGGAGTGCAATCTGTCCACATACCCATCCATCCATGAACATAAATTTTATATATTTCCAGAATTGATGGTAAGACTTTCACAAAACCTGGCACAAAAACCTTCTTTATATCAGCCATTATCGAGTTTGTTCAAGCCACCCCAACCCACATTTTAAGTGGGTCATCATTGGGTCAAAAAGGTCAAAACAGCTTTTTTTTCACCATTACTGAAAGGCTAAGCATGGGCTTTCAATCAAATTTGGCGCTTGACCTTCTATGGTCAGGACCAGGCAAGCCATGGGACAATTCGGCCTATTTTTGTGAAATAGTTTACATCTTTGATAATGTGCAAGTACAGAAAGAAATGCAATTCATCAAGACATCCACATTTTAATTTCTGAAGATCAGATACTTGTTTCAGGAATAAAAGTTTTGTGGATTTTGAACCAACAATCTAAGTTCCATGACAAACATTCTGGCAACTCAAAGACAAGGAAGAAGATTATTAAAAAATATATTTTTAAAACTTGTAAAGACCAGCAAGTGAAGCATCTGCTGCAACTTTCAGGGCAATTCAATGGAAGAATGCATTGCATAATTGAAAGAAAGAGTATCAGTAAATTGACAGGGATCAAAAAGTGTGTGTAATACACTAGGTAAGAGCATGGCTTTAGAAACTCAATTCCGAGCGTTTCCCATGCATGGCAGACAAATCCGGCATAATGACATGGCGCGTTAGCTCTGCGCACAGGGTTCGCCCTAATTAGGGAGATTAGGAGCTCCAAGCCAGTGGTTCGTTCCAGGCTGATGAACTGACCTGTGTGATGACCACTGCTGGCAGAACAGAAAGGGTAATGTTTCATTTCTGGTTGAAAAACATCTATAATATGCTTGCCATGGAAGTTTTCAATTAGATTTTGCTGATTGTGTAATTAAAAGAACTGCTCAGACGTAACAATGGTGCTTCATTCAAACTTCAATACCTGCAACATAGCAAACCCCTCGGAAAACTAAAACAGTGGCGTTTTCTGAAAATGTGTTTTGATCACTCGTAGTGTGAACGAAAATGATAACTAGATGCATTAGGAGGAGCAAGAATTCAAAGTGACGCCATGAAGGTGGTATGTGTATCACTCTATCTTAGCACAAGCAAGTATGGGTTGGGCAAGGAGATATAATATATGATGCAGATGTAGAGGCACAGAAAAAAGGGTGTTTATGACATGTATATGCTCGCAGGTATCAATTTACAAACTTCAGAACATCCGGCCCAGGAAACATAGGGTTCCAATACATTGCTTCCCAAATGAATAGGGCAAAAGCCTTGTGAATAGATTGACCCAAATGACCAAACCATTCTTTCAAGGAACAAACCAGCCCTGAGTCATGGCCACACAATCTCGGCGAAAACAAGTGAACCACAGATTTTGGTTTGTTGCACAATGTACATGATAATCTTTGAAATGCCAAACATTGTAAAAAATGAACACAGATAGGTATGTATGTATATAATGTGTTTATGTATACCCTCTGATTCTGATGTACACCATACTCTGTTACAGAGCATCAATTCTGCTGAAGCAGTTTTTTGGCAAGGGTTATGCTGGGTGGTTTGCCGTTTCCTTCCCAGATATATATATATATATATATATATATATATATATATATATATATATATATATATATATATATATATATATATATATATATATATATATATATATGTATATGCATACTTCTTGGTTGTCCTGCCAGATACATGTATATATATATATATAATTTTAAAAAGTCTCTTCTGGCTAAACAGTTGCAGAAACTCCGCCGATTAGGCATGAGCTCAGCAGAGCTACAGCCCCCTACTTCCCAGTAGGATTGCACTGCAGCCAATACCGGGAAGTTAATTTAATTCTCAATTTTATAGACCAGTCCACCCCGGAGAGTGAACATCCACGGACACGTGCTTCAGGCTTGTTGGCTGGCCCTCCTTTTGAGGGAGGCCTTTTTCATGTAAAAAAGGTTAAAAAAGATCAAAACATTTAAACAGAGCTTGGGACGTGCGGTTTAACCCCATGGCCAAAGTACATAATCCACCAAGACTGTCACATGAGCATACACATGCAGCTCAGCCTGAAGGCTGAAGTACATGGTCAATCAAACACATCCCAACTCCAAAAGGCCAGAATACATGGTCATACAGTTGGACCACTCCTCAATAGGAGTAGGTCCACATGACACTTGAGCGAGGAGCAGAAGCACCTCCCCAGAGTGAACTGGTCAAACCCTACAAGACATTAAGTCGAGATCAGACCCCATTACTGTAGTGGGTACCCAGGAAGCAAGTGCCACACCAGCTATTGCTGTGTGCATCCTGACCAACAGAAAATGCCTGCTGCACATGAACCTGTCTGTGGTACACAAAACAGTTCTAGGGGTAGTCCGGAACAATTTAAATTTTAACAAGGAGCTGATACTCTAGGTCTCCCACCGTTTGGGTGGTATGAGGAATATGAAAGCTAAATCTTGAACGCGTTTTTGAAATATCATGTACACAAGACAAGATAATGAGATGGTTGCCATGCAACAGAATTCAGCCCGATCACAGTTGTGATATAATCAGGTTGAGATAATGTTATGAGGAATATGTATATATATATATCTACAATATGAAAACTAAATGTTCAATGTTTTTTGAAATATCACATACACAAGCCAAGTTACTGAGATGGTTTCCATGGCAACATAATTCAGCCAATCACAGCCGTGATCTAATCAGGCTGAGATAATGTCATTTTGAATCGATATGTGCAATATAGAAGCTAAATTTTCAACAGTTTTTGAAATATCACGGACACAAAAGTACATGGACAGATGAACGGTCAGACGGACGGTTGGCTGGACGGTCGGATGGAGCTCCATACGGTCGTATCATATGGAGATGGTCGTATCGTATCGTATGGACGGTCGTATCATATGGAGTTCAGCTCTCATACGAGCTCGACAATGCATACAAAAGAAGAAGCTTATTTTAATGTATGCAAAAAAAAAGCCCCACCTCCGACCTCTCAGAGGGGCGGGGGACAACAAGTAGATGATACTCTCGGTCCCCTGTCTTTTTGGTGACTCGAGTATCATCTACTTGTTATCCCCACCCGTCTGACAAGGTCGGAGATGGGGGACATTTTAAATGAGCTCAGTATGACCGTCCGACTGACCGTCCATCTGACTATCCGACTGTCCGAACGACAGACCAACTGACAAGGTCGGAGACGGCGGACATTAAAATGAGCTCCATCAAACCGATCATCTGTCCATGTACTTTGTGTCCGTGAATTTCCAAAAAGATATATCCTATATTTTTGTGTATATACTGTGTCTAATATATAAAGCTCATTCTAACCACTCACTGACTCACTGACTGACTGACTGACTGACTGACTGATATTCATGTTCGCCACCTTCTGGGTGACGTAGAAAGCTGAAATTTTGCATACCAATGGACATCGAAGCTGATACAGCGGGAAAAATCACAGAACCATCGGAAAGTGTCCGTAAATTAAAATATCCGAAAATAAGTGCAGCCTTCACGTGCTCACTGCAGGTGAGTGACCGAGACAATGGATGGGAGGTTATGCTGCAACTGCTGCTATGTATTATGTATCTACGTACGAAACATGGTTCGTATTGCTTACAATGTGTAAGCATACCCACTCGTAATTTATATATATTTTAAGGAAAAAATGTGCATCCAACCAAAAAAATGTACTGGATCTACTTTGCTAATCCTTACGATAATTCACGGCACGGTGTTTGTGTGTTTGCTGTCACGCCACTCTTCCTACAGTTCTGGGCTGATTACATCCAGACTTGTTACATAGGATCAGCATGACCCCAATTCATGAAAAGTGTTTTTATCTTTGCCGGTGGCCTTAGGGGTGGGGGAGAAGGTCGGATGCAAATTCTTCATGTGAAAGTGTATCATGTTGCATCACCTCCAGGTGGGGGAGGGTATTACAAGTCTCCACCATTTACAGTGCAGTATTCCTGTCCCCAAGTTTTCCAGTGCAGTGAGGTGTTTTGAATTATAAGCAGTAGGTATGTTTTGCTTCATGCACGTAACCTGCATTATTTATTTTGCCTCAACAGAGCTGTCAGTTGCATATACACCGCCCCAATAAAGGTGTGCGTCAGAAGAACGTGTTGCATGCTTGAACAGATCGCCCATAAGGAGGATACTCTGCTAGTTTAAGCAATAAGCAAGAGCAGACCCAGTCTCAGGCGACGTTTCCTCCACGTCCCAGTGAGTTCTCTTCAGGCCAATAGATTGGCCTTGGGAAGCCCACTGGTAAGTGGGTGAAACATCACCTGAGCTTTGCTTATTGCGTAAAATAGCAGAGTAGATCTAGTTTCATTTTTGGTTGGATGCACATTTTTTCTTTTTAGAAAGGTATAATCCCAACCACCCCAATCTTATTAATATTCTATAATAACTACTACTACTACTTTAGTGGCCCCAATTAATGCCATCTTCTTGTCCCTGGCCCGCCTTTAACAAATTCTCTGAGCAGACCAGACGATGTACTAAAGTTGGTGGGAATTTGAAATTTCACCAGAATGTTGGCGATAACTTATCGATTATTTTCAAAAAACACCTTTGGGTTTATTCAAGTCCACCAGCTAATACTATCAGATGTGTCCTCCTACTTAAGGTCCTCCCGATGATGACGCACACATTTAAAAGTTCCCGGAATTTCTGGGCAACGCGGTCCCTCCTCCCACTCCACACCCCTCCGCTGGACTCCCACCTTACCCCTTCCCATCCCTCCAACTACTCCTCCAGAAACCCACCCACTCCCTCCTCCCACCTCTTCCAACCCCCCCCCCCTCCCTCTGTACTCCCACCCACACCTCTCCACTCCCTCCGGACTCCCATCTGTGAGAAAATGACTGTTTTAAAACCCCTAGAAAGGTGTAGAAAGTTTCATCATGATTGACCTTGGGAGTTCAGAGAAGTAGGCAGCCATTACCAAGCAGCTTGTAGAGCGCTCACCAAGTCGCTTAAGCACTCAAGCAAGCACTCCAATGAAACGGTTGATGAAGAACATCTGGCTTGGCAGGCGATTAGCAACGTATACAGCGAAGATCAGGTATCGATGATGAGCGCTTTATCGTCATTATTTTTGTTGCACTAGATTAATTTACACTTTCGGCGCATTTCTAAATCTTTTCTTCACTCAATATAATTCTCCAAACAGTAGAAAAAGTTAAATTTAAGCTTTGTCAATTTGTAAATGTGAAGAAACAGGGATTACAGCCTTGCTTGCTTAAAGTAAATACGTTACATACGCTTAGTTATAAGAATCGGTAATTTCTTTAAATTTTCACATTTCACTCCAGATTTCAACAGTTATTTAGTCCACCAGCTCGATCCTCAAGTTGCAGACAGGTTTTGATTATATACTTTAATCAGTCCATGAGAGGTCATCGTGGCTTTCGTCAAGGCTTTTGTGTCGGCCGAAACAAAAATGGTGGATTCTAACTCCTGTGAGGTGAACACAGGCTGACCAAGAGTAAGTCTGTGTTTCGTTTTAGTTAATAATCCCGTAATTATCTTCAAAATGGGTGTTTAACTTTACCCAAACACCCAATTTTCAATCCTCTCTTGGCGTTCCCTTGGACTTCGTATGTACTAGACGATCCGTGAACCCGTTGGGTTCCCGTTGTGACAGCGGTTGATGAAAAAAATCATTTCAAGAAAAAAAAAAGAGCTCCAGCGAACTATACTGCTAAGGTTGTTTGCATTGATCAAATAATCCCGAAGAGTACTTGACTGAATCGGGAATTGATTTTTTAATGATTTTTTTCGTTGCCAGATTTGAACGAAACTTGATACTGCACACCGTATGAGAATGGCGAGTAAGGTGGCCCTAAAATTTTTGCGCTATCGTGTACCGTTTTGGCTGTATTCAGGAACATAATATACATATAATATATATAATATATAGATAGATGTAAAGTTTTGGGGTGCTAGGTTTCATGGTTTTGGAGTTATAGAGAAGACACACTGACACACATACCAACACACACACACAACACACACACACACAAACACACACTGACATTTATTTATTATAGATAGAAGAAGATATACAAGCAGATAACCTGGTTTCACCGGGCTGTTGTAAGGGAATTCGTTCCAAAAGATTGTGGAATATTGAGTCTTTTGACAGAATAATAGTCACTAACTCTAAAGACTGTTAAGGTTTCTCAGTGAAGTAAATTAGTGAAAAGGTCATAAGATATAGGACATAACTGAGTGAATAGTTTGTGGTTATATTATTTATTTATTTTACTTCTGGTAGGTGTGCGAACCACTGCCTTTGAGCCTGGCTCACACACCTCGAGAGTTTATAGAACACCTTACCCGGCGCAGTATTGAGAAAATGACATGGGAAGTCTTTCAAACTCTTGCTTTGCTTTCCGACACAGTCTATACGATAAACATGAATTTGTATGTTTATATATGCTTCAAAAATGTTTGTATTGTTATATCTGGATAGGGTTCAGGATGGAGGAGGGGGGGAGAGACCCAAATTCTCTCTATGTAAATGTTATTGTATATCACACTTGATGGTGGTCCTCAGCATTACAAATCATCTTATATAAAGCAAATTTCAACAACTTGATAACATGCATTACGGTGATGTTGAAATCTGGGTGAGAACGATTCGAAATTTTTAAAATGTTTCATTTTCTTGATTTGAAGCGGAAGTTCAAACCAAAGCATGCAACACCGAGCTTCACAGCGAAGCGGAAGAGATTTTTGCTCACACCGTATACTCGTACAAGCAGCAAGGATGGTTGATGAAGGTGATGTTGGTTGAGTTCCAAGCAGATGGAAGATGATCTCGGGCAAATGATAGAATGGATAGAACGGAATGTTTGTGAAGTGCAACATGTTATCTTTTGATTAAATCCATCAGCGAGCGACGGGTAAAACATCCTCGTCCTGTATTTCAATAAATGCTAACGTTATTCTTAGTTTTCAATCAATACATGTATCGATAGAATTGATATCAAAAGTATCCTTATAAAGATGGAAAATAAAAAAAATTCTCATCTCATCTCATGTATCTCATCCCGAGAACTTTTGTCACGCAACATCTATTCGATTTCAATGTTTTTTTT
Organism: Eptatretus atami; assembly: GCA_035128595.1. Lineage (NCBI taxonomy): Eukaryota > Metazoa > Chordata > Myxini > Myxiniformes > Myxinidae > Eptatretus > Eptatretus atami. The sequence goes on along the minus strand of CM068958.1, from coordinate 109,856,755 downwards.
GGTTTTTATTATTATTATTATTATTATTTCTTTTTTTATGGAGAAAGAATTTTCGAGAAGCAAACTCTTCAGGAGCCAATGACACGAGGAGGTAGCAAACGGCCGAGATGAAACAAAAATCCGGGCAAACGAAATTCCAGTGATTAAAAACAATGAGAAAATGTTTATACACAAGTCGAGGGTCATGAAAGAGGTAAGGATTTTCAATGCGAGGAAGATGGGGACAGATGGAAAGCATGAAGGAAAAGCAATAATAAACATAACGCTCAAGGATGATTGATGGCTAAAGCAGAGTGAGAGCAGAGGGGGAGCAAACAGAGCCATGAGAGGGTAGACTGCACTCAGCAAAATCACAGACAGTCATCTTGAGGGTCGACTTCAGAACAACCAAACGAGTCGTCAATGTGGGGGGTGGAAACTTGCTTGGAAAAGAGAGAAGAGAGCGAAACAGAAACGGGAAAGTAAAAAGAACCACGAGATCCCCCAAAAGAAATGGATACTTGGTGATGACAGATCGAAAGTTAATTTGGTTTTCGCGCAAAACTTTTCGGAAAGTTTCGTGCTGGGCGCGGAGCTGGCGCGACGAAGAGGGAACAGGTCGGAGCGACCTTGAGGATTGGAGAGACCATTGTAGGTGTGCGTGAACACCTCGGTGTTTTGTTCACCGGTTAAGAAAGCACAATTCTCACCTGCCGCCAGTGCGAACGCCAGCAAGGAGCAGCGCACGGCACAGCAACACATCGCGAACGCAGGACGCACGGCTCAAGGTTCCCCCCGGTGCTCCGGTCTGGTCTCTTGGGGCCAGACGAGCTCGAGGTCCGCCAGTTGGATCTACTCCTTGGCTGTGCCGGCAGAGACGCGAATGGAAAGGCAGCGGGTTATCTTGTTGTGTGTGTGTGTGTGTGTGTGTATGTGTGTGTGTGCGTGATGCGTGTGTGTGTGTGTGTACGTTTCTCTCGCTCCTCTCTCTCACTCACTCACACTCCAGGTTAATCCACGCCCGGGCAGCTCCTTCCTCCCTGTCCCTCTTTCTCACCCTCTCACTCTACCCCCCTCTCCCGTAACCCCACCCCGACTCTCACTAGCCCCACCTCCACCCTCCCCCAAGCCCCGGGCGCGCCTGCAGGCAGAGCTGCTGCTAATCATTCGGCCTTTGTGTGCCGAAGTGCTTCGAGCGAGGCAATGGGGGTGGGAGGGGGCAGAAGGGGAAAAAGGGGGGCATTGGCTCTTTGGAAACCATATTCATTTAAAAAAACCAAATCCGCAGCACTCAGAATCCATCAACAATACGGGTTCAGTGGGGAAGTTCACATTAAGCTGTTCTTTCGCTTTGTATTAGGGGGCGGGGGGGGGGGGGGGACTGGCGAACTTTGCCCCACATGGTTTGTGTATTAATGTGGGTTACTGATATTAAAAGTGGTGCAAATCACCACGTAACTGAATCTGCTTAAAGGCCGATGGGTGGGTTGGGCCCGTTTAATGCAACACGACGGACGACACGGCGCAAAGCACGGGCTCCGTGCGCTAATCCTCTAGAACGGGGGGGGGGGGCTTCGGCCGCGGCAGGGAAGCGCGTGCATTGCATTGGGAACCAAGCTAACGAGCGACACAATGACGTGCTACAAGGGTGGGGAAGAGCAGAGAGGAGAACATCTTGTTTAATATGAAACAGCAATGCGCGAGGGGGGACGAGGACCGGGGCATGATGTCCGAAACGCGTGATCATGTGACAACGTTCACCACGGAACATACCAGCTGCTGCACCAGGACGCGACAACTTTATTAGGCTTCGACCGTTCAAGGCTTTTTTATGGGTCCGTTGAGTAAGTTGTCGGTTTAAGACCAAGAGGGGTCACCACCAGACTCGGAGGGTCAACTCACGGGGAAGGAATCGAATACGTGTCCGTGGAACTGGTTACGAGCTCGAGGGGTGCACCGCCAGGGAGTGCACACTAAAGTTTTCGGCGATAGCTCACCTACTCTTGGTGAAGCACATCTTCGTGCGGTCTTCAACATCCACTAACCGATGCTGACAGAGACGGGAAATCCCGTTTAACCACCATCCAACGACGGCACAAACACCTGATGGATCCACCATTACCTGTGAAACACCGGGACGACAGTTTATAGCTTGGTCGGGATTCGAACCCGACGCGCCGGACAGTTTCGAGGCGAGTGTGCAGACCTCAAGGTCATCCCGCCAGCCCATCCCATGATTGTTGGACGAAGTCTTATAAACTCAGACGTGTAGTGCAAGGACACTCGGTAGCGCATACCTCCACCACCACAACATATCGGGCCCAAGGAATTTTTGAAATACCGAGCTAGATATCGTTGTTGGCCCCCATCTCTCAATGGTGAAAAATCATTCTCAGATCCGGAACCGGATTCGGATCTTCACCAAAATCGGATCAACTGATCCTCGTCACACACCCAAGCTCTGCACCAAGTTTCGTCCGAATCCGTCCACAATTTTTTTTCAGATACATGTTCACAAACCACAACAACAACAACAACAAACAAACAAACAGACACGAGTGCAAACATCACCTCCATATCCACCTTCGGCGACGGAGGTAATGAACAGACAGACACACAAAATGTTCGTGCGTGACATGCGAGGCAAGTTTGGCGCAATCGAACGCACAGACAATGCGAGCACATTCACAGCGCACAGCATGGATCGAGGCAACCCGTGTAGGTGTGCTGCCAAGCTCTGGTTTGCACACCTTGCTCACAAAGGAAGATATAATTGATCGAACGAGCATGAATAGAATGAATGAACATTTGCAATTCCATAATCGACACAATGGAGAACAATTACCCGCAGCACGTTTCTCTACTCACAACGCAATCACAACAGGTATACGTAGATACACGAAACACACACAGGGGGGGGGGGGATAAGCCATTGTGAGTCCGTTTCACAGTGACGTCATTTTGGATTGGTAGATTGAAATGTTCACCGACACTGAAATCTGATGAGTGGCCAAAGACACAATGATGAGTGTGTCTGCAGTTCAGACGAGTGTGTGAGTTGACAGGTGGCAAAGTCTGTGGACACCGAAAGAGTGCCCGCTAAGTGCTGGGGACAACTATGGTGGAAGAAGGAGAACCGCAAGTGAGTGCACGCACAACGTCAGCGAAACACCAGGTGACCAAGTAAACCGCCGGTGGGAGCCTCAGTGGACCATGGGACGGAGGTTGAGGAAAGCCTGGGTCCTGGACTCAGCCTTCACTCTTCATCAACGATTCATTCACCATGGAAAGCCACGACCGCCATCACCTTGATGATCGGTGAAGGTTTCAATCAGCAGTCGATCCACTCCAACTGCACACTTTTCATGTCCATCATCTCCGGTTCTCAAGCTTTCTCATACTCCAAACGATAAACCAACCGTTAAACCAGAACGCTACTCAGGAGAGCGCATACCTCCACCAGGTTGAATGGTTTAGTTTTGTATCCACTAATGGACCGGATCTGGATCAGGACCTCCAAAATCACCTACCCGACCTGTCCACCAAGTTTCTTCCGAATCGGTCCATAACTTTTTTGAGATATCCTGCTCACCGACGAATACACAGACAGACAGACACACAGACAGGGGTGAAAACATAACCTCGGTTCACCTTCGGGATGTCAGACGTAATTAGTCAGACTGACTGTGAGCTCAGAGAACAAGCAATGGTATTGTGCATTTGGTCATTGTTCATCCGGTAAAAGGGTTTCACCTAGAGGCAGAGCCTGTTGCCAAACACCCGAGGTGAGCATCCTCCATGTTGAGTACCTGTACAGGTACGAGAACTATGTTTTGTTTTTCGATCTGTGCTCCGGAACCTCAGTGGCAGCAAATACATTTTGAGAACCAAATCCTCCTTTCCACACATTGGTACATATTCTGTCCATCGAGTGTTTCTCATGACAACTCCTTAATCACCACTTCATGAATGTAGATTTTTTTTTTTTTAAACGACAGTTCAACGGTCATTGCAGGTGCGTTCACATATTACGTCCACAATAATGGCACGATTCCACTGTCGAGGGATGATGTAACTGGGACTGGCAGGATGGCATAGATTTTGAGGTATGCACATTCGCCTCGAAGCTGTCCAGCCTGGGTTCGAATCCCGACCCAGCTATAAAACCATCGGATTGGTGCTTTACAGGCATGGCGTCGTATCGCAAAGTGCATCGTCGTCCTTGGAATACAGGTTAAGCTGGGTGTCCCACCTGCTAGCAATGCTTGGTGGACGTTAAAGTTCCCAGGGTGTCTTTCACGAGGCATTCTGAACAAAAATACAGTACTGCCACATTCAGTCGAACGGCAGGCCTGAACAGTCGGTTCGTGAAAGACTTTGGCCAATAACCTTCTCCGGCCGACCCCACAATAAGGTAGATAGATGTTAATATGTAGTGGGGAGGGAGTGCGCAAAAGAAATACGAGTCGGTTTATCAAAAGAGGATTACAGTGTTAAATAAATAAATGAAACATATAGCCATTTTTTTTCCAGCATCATTCCTAGTCTTTAAGTGCCTTGAGCAGTCAGCTTGAATGATGTCATAGGTCTCCATCTTCTACAACGGAAAAACGAATGAATTTACATATGTGTATGTATATATATATATGTAAATATATCAAAACGAATGTTGGAAAACATTATATACTGTCCCCGAGGTGATCACGGAAGAAACCGAGAAGGGCTGGGGTAGGATGTGCGTGGGCTCGGCCGCTATGGGAAATGAGTTCTTCAGAGAAAATTTCAGGCCAAACAAGGCATGGAGGGGTTGAAGGAGGGAGGGAGCTGGGCATGGAAGATAGTGAGGGAGAACGAGAGAGAACGAGGGAG
>CM068958.1:109832370-109845262 GCA_035128595.1 Eptatretus atami | reverse complement strand
ATGAATTATGTAGAAACAATTTTTCCAAATGAACATTTTTTTTCATAACTGAAGAGATCAAACTAAACACTGTTATAGTTTAAGGAGGTGACATGTCAGGACTACCTGTAAAAAAAACATGCACAAATCAAAGTTCACTGGTTGTAAAAGTATTCAGCCACTGGTGTCAGTAGTTTGTGGAAGAACCTTTTACAGCAATGACTGCGATGAGTCTTTTTGGGTGGATCTCGACCAGCTTTGCACAGTGAGATGGTGAAATCTTTGCCCATTCTTCACGTGAAAATTGCTCTAGTTCTGCCACGTTTGATAGGGATCGTCGATGGAATGCAATCTTCAAGTCTCGCCATAAATTTTCAATTGGGTTCAAGTTAAGACTTTGACTGGACCATTCAAGAACATTCATTTTCTTCTTATTCAGCCATTCCAGCGTGGCTTTAGCTTTGTGCTTCGGATCATTGTTCTGATAAAATGTGAATCTCCTACTCAGTTTTGGATTCATGGCTGACTCAAGCAGGTTTTCATCAAGGATTCTCCTGTACTTTGCACCGTCCATGTCCTTCTACTCTGACAAGCTTGCCAGTCCCTGCTGATTAAAACAGCCCCATAATATGATGCTGCCAACGCCATGCTTTACAGTAGGGATGGTGTTACTGGGTGATGTGCAGTGTTTGCTTGCACTAGACAACGCTTGAATTTAGCCCCAAAAAATTAAATATTTGTCTTGCCTGTTTTCTTTTTTTTGGGGGGGGGGGGGGGGGGTTGTCTTTGTCTAACCACAAAACTTTTCTCCACATGCCTGCAGTATCATTAAGATGCTTCTTTGCAAACACCATCTCAGCTTTTGGATGTGTCTTTCTCTGTAATGACTTGTTTCTTGCCACCAGTCCATGGAGGCCAGCTTTGTGAAGGGAGCAGGATGTTGTCAATTGATGAACACTGACCCCCATGGCCGACATAGAGCCGTGCAGATATTTCAGTCATTGTTGGATTTACAGTGACATCCCAAACCAGTTCCCTGCTTCCCAGCTGCTGAGTTCTTAATGGTAGATTAAACCGTACTCAAAGGGATAATGAGTAACATAGAAATCTTCTTATAACCCTCTCCTGAACGGTGCTTCTTCAACACTTTATGTCTGACTTCTTTGGAAAGCTCCTTGGTCTTCATGTTTCCCTTGGTAGTTGCCTGCACGGCTACTTATGTGCAACATGCCCTGGGCCTCATTCTTTCTTCTCATCCTGCTGCCTTGACTTGCTGTGATTCCTTACACTCCTGGACTTTCTGTGCTCAATGTTCGATCATTGATCCTAAGCACAAGAGTAGTGCAGGAGATGCCTCCCAAGAGGTAGAAAAAGTCATGAGCGTGAGCCAGAAAGTGGAGCTACGGACCTCTGGTAGCTTGTACGTGTTGCTGTGTTTGAGTCGGAGGAGTAACTGCTGAAATCTATCTGTCCGGGTTCTTCCCGACATCTTTGTTCCTTTCACACTTCTTTCTAATTTTTTCACAATTTTCTTTATTCATTCTAATTATTTTCTTTTTCTTCTCTTTCATATTTTACTCTCTATTCCTCTCTTTTGTTATCTATCTATCTATCTGTCTAAGGAGAAGTGAATTCTTGCAGAAATTTTTTCTGTTAAGTTCACTGGGCTGCACCTGGATGGGTTTGAGGGTAGTGGAGTAGCGGCTGAAACCCGAATCCTATCTACGTTCCTCCTGATGACTCCATATTTTCTCTTTACTTCTTTGAGTTCCTTCTTGGTCTTTTGTTTCATTATCAAGAGGTGAGAGTGTGGCCTCTTTGGGCAGGCATTATGGTGTGAACGAGTCGACTATACATTACATTAAAAAAAAAAAACAACAACATAGGGGCAATACCTCTGGGCACTCACCTGGTAGAATAATGATACTGAGGAGGAAGTCAACATGGGACGGAATCAGCAAAATGTACGTAATGAACCAATGTTAAAGCAAATACCTATTTTGGGTGGGGCAACCCCCCCCCTCCATGAATCCTTTTCAACCCAAATTTTTAGCTCACCTAGAACGTAGTTGTGGGGAGCTTATGGCATGGTGGGTCATCCATCCATCTGTCTGTCTGTCTGTCTGTCTGTCTGTCTGTCCATCCATCCACAAATACTTGCAACAACTTCTCTGAAACCACACATAGGATTTCAACGAAACATTACCACAACGTTCATCACCATGTATGTACCAACGTTTGTACATGGCATTAAAAAAATCTTGATCTAAGGGGTTATATGGGGGCAAATTCCCCCAAAATATGCATTTGCTTTCTTTTCTGAAACTACACAAACGATTTTGATGAAACTTGACCACCACCTTCATCACTGGTGGTAAACTAAATGACATAACAAAAAAATGTTTATGACATTAAAAAAAAGGGGTCTAAGGCTTTCTACGGGGTGGGGGGGGGGTTGCCCCCAAAAATATGTATTTGTTTTCCTCTCCGATATAATGATATCATACTGTATGGCATGACATTTCAATAATGTAATGGACCTGATATGTTCTCGTGGATCAGGCATTACGTGGCGGAGGTATGTGCTCTACCGAGTGCCCTTCTGGTTTATATTTGTATTTATCTATGCCGAAGTGACAGATTGTATAATGGAAAAACAACAACGGGAAACGTCGTGGAAAATAACATTTCACATTTTCAGCGAGGCAGCCACCACCTGTTGCACTGCAGAACAAAACATGGCCAACGCAAGCGAGTAGTCTGAACCTTGTTCAAGTCGATCTATAGTTCAGGATTGAGTGACGGTGTGAATATTGTAGAGTGCTGGCTTAAGCACTCAAATGAAACGGTTGATAAGAATCGGCTCCCTTGGCACGCAATTGGCAATCACCAAACCGTCATGTTAAACATACACCTCCCGAAGATGCCCCAAATGTCAAATATGTCCGAATTGGACAAATGAACACTTTTTTTAGGAGTCGGAAGTGCTTGCAAGTTTGATTCTGGAGCTTAAGTTTTGAAATTATCCTTATTTTAAGATATTTTTGTGGTGATCGCATGTGCGGAAATGAAATAAGACAACAAACGCTGATATCTCCGGGTGTTTATAAGCATTGCAATGGACTTAGCGATTCGTAGCAATGATGAACAGGCATTCGATAATATGTAAGGAAAGTGAAAAAAACTTTATCGTTGAGAAATCGTTGCGGCCTGTTCCAAGTCAAAGCAAGGTTAAGCAGGCCAAAAAACATGGCGCCTTAAGACCCCAGCGAGGTTACCCAGGAAATGCCTTGAGACCCCAGAGAGCGAGGTGACCAAGGATTACCTGATGAATGATATAATTAAATAAGGACGTTAATTATCTTCAAAAGGGGTATTTTAATTAACCCAAACACCCAATTTTCACTCTTGCACTTCCTTGGAGTTTTCTTAGTATGCTTTCAAAGTTTCAGGCTGCTCGGTTTTATAGTTTTGGAGTTATGGAGGAGACACACTGACTGACTGACTGACTGACTGACACACACACACACACACACGCTGACATTTATAGATTAACCCCGTCATGGACCATAACATGTTATTAACCAATGTTAACTAAAACACTTAGAATAATTCGAATTAATAAATAAACAAGCAGTCATAGACTGGTACTTACGAAATCGTCAACTTGACCTCTGAACCTTGTCTAATAAAAGCTGTCTCTAGAGAAGGTAGCGACGCAAACCAGAAGTTTCTACGATGATTCTGTACCAAACATCAAAATCGTAACGTCGACCGAAGCAAAAATCTCCATTTCTCCACGCAATATTTAATATTATTTTATCAAAGTCACAAAACCGTAATATTCGGCCATCACCAACAATTTTACTAATCTGACGGCTTAGTGAGTCAGGCATACGACGATAACCTTTATTCGGATAAAAATGACTTTTAAACACCATCTTTTATCGAAAACACTGTCAGCGCGCAACGCAAACCTTTACGTGACTCCAATGAACGTCTGCTCGAGCGCGCTGCACCACGTGACGAGCCGTGACGCAGCGAGTGAAATATTTTTAATACAATCTTAAAACGTCTCCAAAACATCCGATTTTACCAGAATTTCAACAACAGTGTTAAGCATACTTAGCCATTACCAAAAGTGAAAACGAATTGCGATCCGAGTTAAAACGAACTCGTAACGTCGACCGAAGCAAAATCTCCATTTACTCCACGGAATTATTTAATATTATTTTATCAAAGTCACAAAACCGTAATATTCGGCATCCACCAACAATCTTTACATAATGCGATGGCTTAGCGAGTCAGGCATGTGACGATAACCTTTATTGGGATAAAAAATGACTTTTAAAAACATCTTTATGAAACACCGTCATCGGCGCACACGCAAAACCTTTACGTGACTCAGACGACGTCTGCTCGAGCGCGCTGCACACGTGACGAGCCGATGAGCGGCGAGTGAAATATTTTTTATACAATCTTAAAACGTCTCCAAAACATCCGATTTTTACCAGAATTTCAACAACGAGTTTAAGCGTCCTAAGCGATGCCAAAACCGAAGACAAAATTAAAATCGAAGTTAAAACGAACTCGTAACGTCGACCGAAGCAAAAATACTCCATTTCTCCACATGAATTTACGGAATATGTTTGACCTCACTGTGACTTGACCTTTAACCGATTTGGCAAAATCTAATCAGCGCTAGCCATCACCCTCCTGAATCAGTGGTTGTAATTTGACATTGGTAGCTTCTTCCGTTCTCGAGTTATCGTGCCTACAAAAAACACACAACACACCACAACAAACAACAAGCAGTCATAGACTGGTACTTACGAAATCGTCAACTTGACCTCTGACTTGTCTAATAAAAGCTGTCTCTAGAGAAGGTAGCGACGCAAACAGAAGTTTATACGATGATTCTGTACCAAACCATCAAAATTCGTAACGACGACCGAAGCAAAAAATCTCCATTTCTCACGCAATTATTTAATATTATTTCAGCGTTTCTCAACCTTTGATGGCCCATGGCCCCCCTAGCCGAGTTCGCTTAACATTCGTGGTCCCTGCCCTTCAATAAAAGATGCAGATTTCGTTTTATGAAATTTATTACTCAGTCTTAAAGATAAATCAAGTAAACATTTTTCTAAGCAATACAATAATGAGACACTTGCTTGTGGGCTTGTCTGACGAGGCCTCTTATTGCCGGCTCCGTCTTGGACAACAGCAACGGCGATATCGGTTCCAACGTCAAGACGGTTTCTGGACTTCGTTTTAATGGTCGCAAGGTCAGAAAATCCCAGATTCGCAAAAGATATGTTGTGCGAATTGACAGTAGCATTACGAGGATAGCCTTCTTGGCTGACTAGTGCGATACCGCAATCCTGAACAGAACAACCGAAGGTGAGTGGTCTTCTTTGTTCCTGAAGACCAGCTATCATTGCTTTTTGAAAACCTTCAACTTCTGCCAGCTCCTCTGCTTCGTCTCTCAGTTAGGTCAATTTGCCGTTAAACGGCGTACTTATAGATGCCACGGAACATCCAAAACGGTTTGGCATCGTCGAAATACGATTTGAACTCAGCAAGAGAGAATTGGCGAAGAATGTCTAGTGATAGCATTTTGAAGCCGACGGGAAGCTCAATCCTCTGCGTCTGCAGGTGCTCTGTCCAAGAAAGGAAACGAGGGCAGTGGACCCGGACTTTGATCTGGTGTCCTGCAGACATTATATAAGCAGACAGGTCTCCGCAAGCTATTGGTCTTGAACGTCAACTGACTGTATCAAATACAGGCCGTATGCAAAGTGACCTGGTTTACTTACAGAGTTGAGTCTGCGCGAATATATCGAAGCCAGGAAGGCGAGCATCATGACGACTCTTTCATTGTCGAAGTGGACATGGAGTTGTTTTCAGTGATCGCACTACAAAGGAGAATTTCCAACCCTCAACCACGGAGTTTCATAAACAAGACCAGTAGCAGGGAAGTTTCCCCCTCGCTAAGACAACGGACTTTGGTGATGCGAACAAGCAAACGTCCAACCATTGTTCCGTCCCATTATCGTTGGCCAGGAGGTTGGAAGCCCAATGATAAATTTTGAGCACTGCGCAATAGAAGAAAAGTTTGAATCGCTTTGACCATAAATGACGTCCATTGCACTTCACCAGCATATGAGGCAGGAAGAGTCCTTTGACGCAAGAGCGTTATTCGAAGGTGATAAGACTGAACAAGTGGGTAGGAACGTCAAGCATGCGGGACAATTCGTTCTTCCAGCAAGCAGTGACGCGAACCCTCCATCTTGTACGCCGAGCCTATACGCTGAGGGCAAACAATACACAGTACAAAATGTGCATTGACATAAATTGCTGACCAAACCCGGTCCTATAATAGCTTCAAAAAAAAGAGTCCAACAATAGCTTTGATAGCCTCCGCTGTCGTTGTGCGTTGGTAGGGTAGTGTAGCACAGAACAAAGAACTCTTCTTATACTTCTTATCTCTACCAGTAGCGAGAGCGTAAGGGCGAATAAACTGGCTACCTTCCAGAGGCGGTGATAGTACGGTAGACTCGTCTAATGAAGGCTACCCATGTGAGCGTGCTTTGCTGATTTCGGAGCAACTTGACGGCAACACAGCGGCCATGTCGTCATCCGTCGTCGGATCGTGTCATTAGAGAAGCGAAATTGCTTGGATTCTTCTTTTTCTTCCTCTGGTCCGCATCATTCACCATTTTCTCAGTACATGACTTGATAGGTCCCAGCAATAGTGTGCGGCTTTCTTGCAATTCGGTTTTATGCCACTTGCGTAGGTGGATTAAGAGCAGGTTTTCTTCTGGGCTGGAAATCCAAATTTGGAAGTGTCGCTTCACGTCATATCGTGATCTTTCGCCAGACAGAGTCGATATTATCTTCTTCCTTCGGGATGCATTTGGTCGCGATGGGATTTGAAAGTTTGGAAGGACGTAAGTGACGATTTGACATCACGACCCAAGCAGTGGCAACATTGCGCCAAGTCCACGCCATCCCGACTGACATTCGTGATCCAAACTTGACATTAGCTGTCATTCCATTTACTCGAACCTTCGACGATCTGAGAAAAAAAATTGAAAAAAACAAATTCTAAGCGTTTTTGTAAACAGGTTTACTTATGAATGCGTCTGTGGGCTCCGCCTTCTCTTTTAAAATTGTGGTTTAAACTCATCTACCTTTTTACTTTTGACACTATGACCGGAGACTCGTCACGCTTAATTGTACATTACAAGCTTCATGCATCTGAATCGCAGTTTTCGCGTCCGCTCATGCCCCCTCGAATGAGGCCGTGGCCCCTTGGGGCGGCACGGGCCCCGGTGAGAGAGAAACGCTGTTATTATTTTATCAAAGTCACAATAACTGAATATTCGGCCATCCACCACACAATTTACATAATCCGACGGCATTAGCGAGTCAGGCTGCCGACAGTAATCTTTTGGGGATAAAAATGACTTTAACACCATCTTTATCGAAAACACCGTCAGCGCGTACACGTAAACGTTAACGTCTTTGACTCGACGACCGCCCCTCTGCTCGGACGCGCTGCACCACGTGACGCAGCCTGAACGGCGAGTGAAATATTTTTTATAATCTCTAAAACGTTCTCCAAACATACCGTTTTTACCAGAATTCAACACCGAGTTTTTTAAGCGTCCTAGCGAGTCGCAAACAAACCGAAAGACAAATATAAAATTCGAAGGTCTTAAAACGAATCTTAACGTCGACGAAGCAAAAATACTCCATTTCTCCACATGAATTTACAAATTAGTTTGACCTCACTATACCTTGACCTATGAACCGATTTTGACCAATCTTAATCAGCGCTGCATTCACCCTCGCTGATCACGTGGTATTTGACATTGGGCTAGCTTCTTCCGTTCTCGAGTTATCGTGCTACAAAACAACACACAATAACACACACAACAAACAAACACAACAGCATCATAGACTGGTTACTTACGAAATGTAAACTGACCTCTGAACCTTGTCTAATAAAGCTGTCTCTAGAGAAGTAGCGACGCAACAGCAGAGTTTCTACGATATTTCGTACAAACCATCAAAAATCTAACGACGGACTGAAGCAAAAATCTCCTTTCTCCACGCAATTATTAATATTATTTTATCAAAGTCACAAAACCGTAATATTCGGCTCATCCACCAACAATCTTACATAAACCACGGTTAGCGAGTCAGGCATGTGACGATAACTTTATTGGATAAAAATGACTTTTAAACACCATCTTTATCGAAAACACCGTCAGCGCGCACACCGAAAACCTTTTTCGTGACTCGACGACGCCTCTGCTCGGAGCGCGCGCTGCACCACGTGACGAGCCATGACGCAGCGAGTGAAATAGTTTTTATACAATCTTTAAAACGTCTCCAAAACATCGAGTTTACCAGAATTTCAACAACCGAGTTCTTAAGCGTCTAAGCGATCGCAAAAAACGAAGACAAAATTAAATCGAAGTAAAACGAACTTCGTAACGTCGACCGAAGCAAAAATACGCCATTTCTCCACAGATGAATTTACAGATTATGTTTGACCTCACTGTTGACCTTGACCTTTGACCGATTTTGACCAAATCTAATCAGCGCTAGCCATCACCCTGCTGAATCACGTGGGTGTAATTGACATTGGTAGCTTCTTCCGTTTCGAGTTAATCGTGCTACAAACAAAACACACAAACACACACACACAACAAACACACAAGCAGTCATAGGACTGGTACTTACGAAATCGTAAACTTGACCTCTGACCTTGGTCTAATAAAAGCTGTCTCTGAGCAGGTAGCGACGCAACCAGAAGTTTCTACGATGATTCTGTACCAAACCATCAAAAATCGTAACGACGACCGAAGCAAAAATCTCCATTTCTCACGCAATTATTTAATATTATTTTATCAAAGTCACAAAACCGTAATATTTCGGCCATCCACCAACAATCTTTACATATAACCGACGGCTTAGCGAGTCAGGCATGTGACGATAACCTTTATTGGGATAAAAATGACTTTTTAAACACCACTTTTATCGAAACACCGTCAGCGCGCACACCGAAAACCTTACGTGACTCGACGACGCCTCTGCTCGAGCGCGCTGCACCACGTGACGAGCCATGACGCGGCGAGTGAAATATTTTTATACAATCTTAAAACGTCTCCAAAACATCCGATTTTTACCAGAATTTCGACAACCGAGTTTTAAGCGTCCGAAAGCGATCGCAAAAACCGAAGACAAAATTAAAATCGAAGTTTAAAACGAACTCGTAACGTTCACCGAAGCAAAAATACTCCATTTCTCCACATGGATTTACGGAATTATGTTTGACCTCACTGTGACCTTGACCTTTTGACCGATTTGGACCAAAATCTATCAGCGCTAGCCATCACCCTCCTGAATCACGTGGTGTAATTTGACATTGGTAGCTTCTTCCGTTCTGCGATTATCGTGCCTACAAAAAACACACAACACACACACAACAAACACACAGCAGTCATAGACTGTACTTAGAAATCGGTAAACTTGACCTCTGACCTTGTCTAATAAAGCTGTCTCTAGAGAAGTAGCGACGCAAACCAGAAGATTTCTACGATGTATTCTGTACCCAAACACATCAAAAATGTAACGAACGACCGAAGCAAAAATCTCCATTTCTCCACGCAATTATTTAATATTATTTTATCAAAGTCACAAAACCGTAATATTCGGCCATCCACCAACAATCTTTTACATAACCGACGGGCTTAGCGAGTCAGGCATGCTGACGATAACTTGTATTGTGATAAAAATGACTTTTAAACACATCATTTATCGAAAAACACCGTCAGCGCGCACACCGAAAACTTTACGTGACTCGGACACGCCTCTGCTCAGAGCGCGCTGCACCACGTGACGAGCCATGACGCGGCGAGTGAAATATTTTTTATACAATTTAAACGTCTCCAAAAAACATGCGATTTTAACCAGAATTTCGACAACGAGTTTTAAGCGTCCGAAGCGATCGCAAAAACCGAAGACGAAATTAAAATCGAAGTTTAAAACGAACTCGTAACGTCGACCCGAAGCAAAAATACTCCATTTCTCCACATGGATTTACGGGAATTAGTTTGACCTCACTGTGACCTTGACCTTTGACCGACTTGGACCAATCTAATCAGCCTAGCCATCACCCTCCTGAATCACGTGGTGTAATTTGACATTGGTAGCTTCTTCCGTTCTCGAGGTTATCGTGCCTACAAACAAACACACACAAACACACACTCAAACAAAACACAAGCATTCATAGACTGGTACTTACGAAATCGTAAACTTGAACCTCTGACCTTGTCTAATAAAAGCTGTTCTCTAGAGAAGGTAGCGACGCAAACCAGAAGTTTCTACGATGATTCTGTACCAAACCATCAAAAATCGTAACGACGACCGAAGCAAAAATCTTCCAATTTCTCCACGCAATTATTTAATATTATTTTTATCAAGTCACAAAACCGTAATATTCGGCCATCCACCGACAATCTTTAATAAACCGACGGCTTAGCGAGTCAGGCATGTTGACGATAACCTTTATTGGGATAAAAATGACTTTTAAACACATCTTTATCGAAAACACCGTCAGCGCGCACACCGAAAACCTTTACGTGATTCGACGACGCCTCTGCTCTGAGCGCGCTGCACCACGTGACGAGCCACTGACGCAGCGAGTGAAATATTTTTTATACAATCTTCAAAACGTCTCCAAAACATGCGATTTTACCAGAATTTCAACAACGATGTTTTAACGTCCTTAAGCGATCGCAAAAACCGAAGACAAAATTAAATCGAAGTTTAAAACGAACTCGTAACGTCGACCGAAAGCAAAAATATCGCCATTTTCCACATGAATTTACAGAATTATGTTTGACCTCACTGTGACCTTGACCTTGACCGATTTTGACCAAAATTAATCAGCGCTACCCATCACCCTCACTGAATCACGTTGGTGTAATTGACATTGGTAGCTTCTTCCGTCTCGAGTTATCGTGCCTACAAACAAACACACAAACACACACCACAAACACAAACAAGCAGGTCTTGATTAGGTACTTACGAAATCGTAAACTTGACCTCTGACTGTCTAATAAAAGCTGTCTCTAGAGAAGTAGCGACGCAAACCAGAATTTCTACGATGATTTCTGTACCAAACCATTCAAAAATCGTAACGACGACGAAGCAAAAATCTCCACTTTTCTCCACGCAATTATTTAATATATTTTATCAAAGTCACAAAACGTAAATATTCGGCATTCCACCAACAATTCTTTACATAAACCGACGGCTTAGCGCGTCAGGCATGTGATGATAACCTTTATTGGGGATAAAAATGACTTTTAAACACCATCTTTATCGAAACACCGGCAGCGCGCACACCGAAAATCCTTTACGTGACTCGACGACGCCTCTGCTCGAGCGCGCTGCACCACGTGACGAGCCATGACGCGGCGAGTGAAATATTTTTTATAC
Organism: Eptatretus atami; assembly: GCA_035128595.1. Classification (NCBI taxonomy): domain Eukaryota; kingdom Metazoa; phylum Chordata; class Myxini; order Myxiniformes; family Myxinidae; genus Eptatretus; species Eptatretus atami. The sequence continues at coordinate 109,833,766 of CM068958.1, read as the reverse complement.
AATCTTAAAAACGTCTCCAAAACATCCGATTTTTACCAGAATTTCGACAACCGAGTTTTTAGCGTCCGATAGCGATCGCAAAAACCGAAGACAAAATTAAAATCGAAGTTTAAAACGAACTCGTAACGTCGACCGAAGCGAAAAATACTCGCATTTCTTCACATGGATTTACGGAATTATGTTTGACCTCAATGTGACCTTGACCTTTGACCGACTTGGACCAAATCTAATCAGCGCTAGCCATCACCCTCCTGAATCATGTGGTGTAATTTGACATTGGTAGGTTCTTCCGTTCTCGAGTTATCGTGCCTACAAACAAACACACAAACACACACACAAACAAACAACACACCAGAGGACGGAAGTCATCAATATACTTACGAAATCTTTAGAGTTCGTAAGTAACAAACTTATACATTACATCTACACAAAGTGACGTGTTTACTTGCAAAGCAACTTTGCCAGGATGTTCTTGATACGTCATAAATGATCTATACCGACTATAGATGTTTCGATGATTATTTATTTTTGTTTACGAGTTACACCCAACTACCAACTACAAGATGATTAACGCACCACATATGTATAAATGCACACAAACGTGACTACGACTTACCTGGCACAGAAACCACCCCAAAGTCGGTTTCGAGCTCAGACTAATTTCGTTTTCCCAATTTTTTCTCCTCCCGACATCTGCAGGGAATCAATACATTTTAAAACCCTTCTCTGATCGATTAGTACATTCAATGGCACAGCATCCTGTCATTTAAAAAAAAAATTGTGTGTGTATTCATGTGCTCATTCAAGAACGGTCCAGGAAACAAAATGGCGCCCATGACCCACGTGACCAGATATTTTTGGCACTCGTTATATTGTTACTCCTTGTATATAGGAACTTCAGGAGGACCCAATTCTCTCAATATTAATATTGTTTGTGTCGTATAGCGCAATCTGGAGGAAGCTGGTATGAAATATCATAACCCACCGTTAATTTGCAACATTGCAGAGTACCCGTCTCTGTACGGATTTGTACAGGGTGAGTGATAAGTCTCAGAACATGGTTTTCGCTGCTTATACAAGATTTGTTTATACGTTATACCATGTATTTATGCTGTTTTCTGTTTTTTTTCAGATAATACAGGTAATACATTAAACCAAGATGGCAGACACCAGTCCATTTCGAGTGGAAGAGAGGCTGGTAGCAGATGTGGTACTGTTGCGGGGCCGGGTATCGGCTGCGAGCACGACCGCTAGATGGAGCAGCAGAGTCGGCTCCACCGAACAACCGGAATTTAGATCGTACCTTTTCGGAAAACTCTGAAAAGTACGGGTCCCTTATTGGACCGTGAATCGTCAATAATTCTGCCACGTGGTACAGGGTTATTTGCCAATCTTC
>CM068958.1:109802608-109813241 GCA_035128595.1 Eptatretus atami | reverse complement strand
ATCGAGAACACCTTCCGATGGTCGGTGGCCCTTCCAGAGCCGAAGATGAGCGGTGCTCACTGCGAGGAATATGAGCACGACCCAGCACTTTGTCTTGATGTCGAAAACTGTGCATCTCATTTACTTCAAGTGGTGTCTTTGTCATGGTCTTCAACTGGCCTCTGCTGTTCTGCATATGTCCACCGCTTTGGGAAGGTCAAGATCGTTTTCACGGAGTAAACGCTCCTTCAGGCGTAAATTCCGACATGGCGAAATTATATGGTCTCGAACCATGTTCTCCGTTTCTGCAAAGCTGTACAACATGGTCTCCATCCTCAACTCGGTGTCATCCTGGTCAAAGGGTCTCCCTCTTGCCGTCGGTTTTCCCATAAACGGTTCCTTTCATAAACTACATTCGTTCGTGGATTACAATATTTCCTCAAATTTCTCACAAACCGAGTCGACTATCTTCCTGTCCGTGGGTTCCCTGAACGTGAATGTGTGTTCACGTCAACTGTGGCTTGGCCGGCTCAATGAACAAGATGGCGACTTTCTTGCTCTCCAGTGTCGACTCTGTCCTTTGCTTTGTCCTGACGTCTCCAAAAACAGTTCAAACGGCTGTCTCCATCGGCGCCAAGCAACGCTGAGGTTCAAGCATCCAGAGACAGTGGCGGCCTTGGTTTAAAACTCTCCACCATGAGTCAATGTGAAAAACCTCTGTCACCATGAACTGAGCCAGACGAGGTCGACCCCACCTGTCCATTACTACGACTACAACTACTACTACTACTACTACTACTACTAAACTACTACTACTACGACTACTACTATTCTACCCGACGACCACAACAACTCCCAACGCGACGTCACGCAATGTATCCCATGGTAACAGTGGAACGGTTACGTCACAAAGTCAGGGTATTGTCCTGAACAATCAGTTCGATGTGGATCTGTCGCGTGATCGACGTGTGTCAAGTCGGCTCCCGAATATTTCATTGAAACTTTCATCAAAGAATTTATTTATCTCTCAAGATGCGGATCGTGAAGAAGAAAACACACTGAGGTACCTCACACGGACTTTTCACAACGTTAAGTTTAATTTACTCGTCATGTCGTCGAGTGTTTTATCCTCCGTCTCCGTGAGGTGATCCGTCCCGTCAGCGGAAATACGTCATCACGTCGTTCGTGCTTTCTCAAACGGAGTTATTTATTTATTAACGATAATAATCTCTGTGGTGATTTTAATACCAAGGACGAAACCACATGTACGAACGGACTCATTTATATATGAAGTTACTTCATGGAGAACTCCCGCTCCCCTCAAGATCATTTGCTGTTTAATAATTTCGATATTATAGATTCGGGGTTGTTCCCCTTGTGTTGAAGACCCTGTTTTCCTGATCCCGGTTTTTTCATGAAGGACGAGTCATTGATGTGTGCGCCATCCCACCAAAGGACGTGAAGGTAGAACCATCTACCAGCGCTGGGGTCTTGGTGGATGTTAAGATCCCATCATGTCTCGTGTAAAGAGTGGCGAGTTATCTCCGGCACCCTGAACAAATTACAAAATCCGCGTCACCAAAAGGATTGGCAACCAATTCGTGAAAGACTTTTGCCACAACTGTTCCCACGACAGACCCAAACAAGGGATGGGTGGGAAAAAGAATAATATGAAGAGAAAGTTTAAGGTTATAAGTTTGTCTTTATCGGAAGAAGTGAACATGGGAAGTGTCTGGAGATATCTGATCTGAGGGAATGATACACGGAATACCACTTCAACCTCACCGATTAAAATATGTTATCTTCCACAACAACTCACATATACATATATATATATATATATATATATATATATATATATATATATATATATATATATATACTGTAGTTAGGACAAGATTGGTCACTCGATTCGATGAAAACGGGTTATTGAGATTCTAAACCATCAAGAAGATTTATGTTTAAGTTGCAGCAAAATTCTACCCGAGAGTGCACCACGGTTATGATGGACCAAAGGCCTTATTTCCTTGTTTTGAGCCATCTATTGGTTATCAGACACGAACCTCAACAAACAGAGAATTGCCTTGTGGTGTGGGAAGAGAGGTTTGTGGAAGGAGTGTTTTGTGGAAGGGAGTGTTTTGTGGGAAGGTTTTTGGGGGAAGGAGTGTTTTGTGGGAAAGGAGTGTTTTGTGGGAAGGAGTGTTTGTGGGAAAGGAGTGTTTGTGCCCATGACCTGACCTTTGGTACCCCCAGCATGGATGTAAAAGATGTGTGGACATTGGTCCAGCCGTTTTTTTACCCTCTCCAGAGGACTGGATGTTGTATTTGGGTCATTTTGTCTTTGCTTGTTGTCTGTGCAGAACCATATTTGTCTATTAATTATGTACTATTGGAAAGTTATCCATTAATTACGTACAACTGTAATGTTCATGCTCTGTCTGTTAATTAGGTTTCGTGGGAACGTGAGTGTGTCTATTTATTACGTATGTGAGTAAACGTGAGTCCGTCTCCGACGATTGGAAGGTGACTTCGTCCATTAATTATGTACAATGGGAACCAGACAATATTTCTCCTTCGACCTCGATTACAGTACCTCAATATTCCCGAAAACACTTGAGACTCTTTGGAACCTTGAAGACCCCTTGGAACCATTAATACCCTTTAGAACCCTCAAGACCCTTTTGGACTATCAACTCAGGTTTTCCAGTTTGCATTTCCTGAAGCATCAACTTTGCAAAGGCCATGTGAACACGTCAAACATTTACCCTTCATGTCCATTCATGGGTTAAACCCCTCCAAGTCAGTACCATCCCCCTCTTCTGCTCCTCCCTCGTCCTGCCTCCTCTCGACTTCAACCTTGTTCTGCCCCTTCAAAACTTATCCCTCCCCTCCCCTCCTTCTCCCCCACCCAATTTCACCCCTGCCCGTCAGGAGCTCCCCACACCCGTCTCAAATCGTGTGGACCTCAAACATCCAAAGGCCACTGTTCCAACCTGCCAGATGTCTCAATCCAGTCCACTTCGGATAAACTGGCATCATCTGCGTAACTGAATCCTTCCTTCCACAGGACATCAATGACTCCTTCATGGCTCTCCCTGCCTATTGCTTCCTCCAGTTTGATCGAGCTGAACTCTGTCCTAAGCCCCAGGATGCCTCTGTTTATGACTTTCCCTCCGTTCTCACCTCAGGTTTTTTGTTGCACCATTCTTCCAACAGTGATAACTTCATCGACATTTCTCTCTGAGATGACATGGACAAACTTTTATTCATTCATCCCAACTCTCTCTTCCTCATTTGGGACTTAAATTGTCATCAAGTGAATTGTCTGTGTTGTTACCTTTCTCACGAGTCATGGCACTTCTGCAAAGGGCTTTTATGACTCCATCGGTCTGATTCAATCTGTGAACTTTCCCATCCGGATTTCTCCAAATGGAAAGTCTTTCCTCCTGGATTTCTTGATGACCAACTTCCCCGCCATTGTATAACACTCGTCCTCTGCCCGAGTTGGCTTTTCTGATGATGTGCTGGTGAAGTCACATCTCTCCCGCCATCTCAGAGAACAACCTCTGTGCCGGCAAGTCTGGCAGTTCATTCAATAAGCCTGGCAGGAACTGCAAGTGCCATCACACTTCAGGACTGGTCTCCTTTATCGATCGCCCCTGATTAACTCAACCTGGGAATTCTTCCACAGAAACATGCTCTCTCTTATGCACAGATTATTACGATCTCATCTTCAGTTATCTTATCCATCCTCCTGCTCTGGTACTCTGAACATGGGGTGAGGCTGTTGCTTTAAAACAACTTGCATTCTCCTCCTGGAAGGCAAATCCAACGGAAGGCAACCTCAGATCATTCCACAAAGTCGCAACAAGTGTGTGTTTACCCTCAGGAGAGCCAGAAAACAACATCTGTCCAATCTCCTGAATTAACTTTAAAACTCGACTCCTTCCTCTAAACCTGGTGGCACCTTGTCAAGTCTGTCTCTGGTGGATGCTCCCCTTCCATTCCTTCCCTCACTTCAAATGGCAACACAGCTGACTGCTCATGAGAAGGGTGATTGTCCCAATTCTGTGTTTGCTTCAAAATCTTGTGTCCCTCATCACTCTCTGTGTGTACCCATCTTTCCCAGTCGTACGCAGCTCCTCCTAAATTCTGAGTTTTTGGCATCTGAAAAGTTGTAAATGTTTCTGGCAACCTTACATTCTGACTCTGTGACTGGACCGTTCAGCATCAGCTCACGTATCCTACAAACCTGCTCTGCTGCTCTTGCACGATCTCTTTCTGCCCTTTTCACCCTGTTATTTACCATAGATCATCTTCTCTCTGCTTGGACATCAGCCGTCACAGAATTACATAAAAAGGTGTAAAAACGGATCCCCTTGTTGACATACCAATTAACTTACTTCCAATCATCAGTAAGGTCATGAAATCCATCATCACAGTTGACATAAAATAGTTCCTTTCTCCAACAGCCTCATCTTAGATCATCAAGTCAGATTCAGACCAAATCACTCACTGCACCTCAGACATGTAGCTTCTACTCTCCCAACAATGGATGGAGGCCCTCAATGTCAGACATGACATTTGGGCGATCTCACGCAGCATATCTCGAGCTTCTATTTAGTCTGGCATCCTGCCCTGCTCTACAAACTCTCTGCCTTTGTAATCCAAGGCCAACTCCACTGTTGGATTGCTGACCTCCTCCCTTCTCGTCGCCAACATGTGGCTCTCAAAGGAACCCTTTCATCTCCTCTCCTTGTCAAGGCGAGAGTAACACAAGGCCGAGTTCAGGGCCTCATATTATTCCTAATCTCTCATCAATGATCCACTGACTCTCTGGAAACACCCTCTCTCTCTTTGCTGAAGACCACTCTCTGCCATGAGATCCCTCATGTCTCTGACAGACAGGCAGCAGCCTCTTCTCTCTCCTCAGACCTTGACAAAATCATAAACTGCTCAAACACATTGAACATGTCTTTAAATCCTGAGAAAATCTCTCTCTCTCTCTCTCTCTCTCTGAAAGGACCACAACACAAACCATTCCATCTACTTTCTCAACAATCCTCTTAAAATGGTTCAGTCACTCAAACTCTTGTGTCTCACTCTCAGCCATGATCTCTCTTGGGCAAGCCACATTTCAAAATTGGCCTCCAACGCCAGACACTGAGTGGGCATCCTCCATCGTGCAAAATCCTTCCTTGGCACACCTGAGCTCCTATCCACAACAAGCCTTTCATCCGCAGCTTGATGGATTAGTGCTCTCCCCCTGGACTGGCTACCCTGCTCAGCTCAGCACCATGCTCAGCTTGACGCTGCAGAAACAAAGGCGTTCAAGATTATTGGAATCTCTCATGATGAAGTTGAGTCAAATGGCCTTTCACTTCACCATCGCTGACAGGACTGTGGTCTATCTGTCTTCTTCCGCCTCATTTCTGGACTTGCTCCCGATACCCTCGCCGTGCTTTGTCATGCCAGTGTTAGCAGGATGCACGGTGTTCACCAGCAACCCCCTCCTGTTGAAACTGCCTCAATCCAGAATCACTGCTCACCTCCACTCATCTCTTCCTCTTTTCCCCACTTGTGGAACCACCTTCCATACTCTCTTGAAACTCATTGTTCCCTCCAGGTATTCAAGACAGGTGGTCACCTCCATCTCAGGTCGTTCCCCATCCAAAATTATGATTGTTTTTTAAGCCGCTTGAAACACCACGCACCCCTCCCAAAATTTTGCTCTTGGGAAAAATTCCATGGAGACCACAATGGAGTTCAGCATGCACATGAGATTTTTTGAATGATCCTTATTTTTATCGTCTGGCATTTTCTGCAAATATGCAATGTCCCTTCTTTTCATTAGTTTGACACATGGCACACACACATAAAAGGCCTTTTTTATGCCCTGGAATTTTCCCAAGAACACCCCTTCTTTCCTTGGATGCTCTTTTGCACATCCAAAGGATGAGAAGAGCGGTGGAAAGAGAGAGGAGAAGATGCATGAGGCGACAGATCCCTAACCTAGTCTTGAAGAGGTCTGTGAGTGAAGCGGTCCCTCCATGGGACGCTCCACTTGAGCGATCCCACCTCGAGAGCGTGCACGTTATCTCCGGATTAGTCACATTGCCGGGGCTCGTGGCAACGTGCGCTCCGCACTGGTCCTCCGGAATAAGTACGTCTCAGTCGCACACCAACCCGAGTAAGAGCCAACGACGGCAGAGGCAACGAGGAGCAGTGAAGAAGAGGCGAACAGAAATGACGTAAAAAGCGAACAGAAATTGCAATTTCTTTGCAATAGGGACCGAGAAAAACGTGGAACACAAATCAATTACCGTGAAGTGGGTGGAGTTTGCGGTGATAGATGAAATCAACACACTGCACTCGGTACCACTGGGTGAACACTTTGAATCACCTCATTTACCTCTCGCAGGTCCTGAACAAATCTCCACCTGTCCTTTTGTGGCTTTTTAACCGGCAAGATTGGTGTGTGCACAGACTCGAAGTTTCCACAACTATCCCTTGTTCTTTCACTGATTTAATTACCGGTGCTATTCCGGCCTCCGCCTCCTTTCGGAGGGGATTTTGGCGTCCATTTGTTCAACGCACTCCAGGTTTCAGTTTGACCACGAAGGGTGCTGCCCCGATGATGTGACCCGCACCATTATCATGCGGGTCCACAATTCTTGCTGAACCTTTTCCAGAGACTGTCTGAATCCTTCGTCTCACTTTCCGTTCTCGTCAGCATTTCACGTTTGGGAGGGAGATCAATTTCCTCCACCATCCCTTGTAGAACCTGTTCCTTTAAATCACAAATCACCCTTCGTTATTTACCAATATAAGCACTTGCCAATGCAGCAAATTGCAGAGCAATCCACCGCTACACCCTGCAGGCGATAAACCATGAAGCCTAAATCCTTAGGTGATATCCCACCACTGTGGTTATTGTTAAATGCGGATTACATCTGATGGATACCTTGACAATCGCCTTTGTTCTTCCATGAGTTTAACTTCCACTGCAATGCCTTCTTTTCCAATCATTAAGCGGCAGATGGACAACTTATCACTTTCCCAAATGTGGACTTTCCTCTTCGCAAATTCCACATCATTTCCGGTTACATCACAGAAATTATACAATGTGGGGATCGTAATAAGTACGTGTCATTACCTGTTCATTTCTGGACAATTTCGTATGCTTTGGCTCTCTGTTAAGATCGCATCTCAGCACATGAGAACATCACGAATCGGTGGTTTCGGCAAACTCCACCAGTACCAACTGGTTATGGTGCCATTAAAACCATCATTGCGAATTGTGCTTTCTTTGGGGAGATGTCAACAAACACCCCTTTCTTTGTACATGCCATCGTGCATCCGAACTTACACAGCAAGTCTCGACCTAACAAGTTCACTGGTGTGTGTGACGGTGGTGGTGAGAAGGAATGCGATGTTTCTCCTGCAATGGCTCACATCTTTACTGCAATTTTACTGTTGTATCCCATGTTTTGAACCTCACCCCGTCAACCCACTACCGAATTCTCAAACTGTGGCAGTTATTTGACTGCAATTGAGGGCGAGCGGCCCCATCGACTAAAAAAAGAAGCTCCTTGCCTGAGGCGTTCAGAGTAGAGTCGGCTCCTCTGTCGGACTCAATGTCAGCCTTGCTCCTTCCCTCAAGGGTCCACTCCCATCCTGTCAATACCTTCGTGAGTTTGCAGGCGGGGGATCTGGTCCCCGTATTCCTTTGGGACAATTTATTTCCAGTGTCCCCTCTTTCCACACACAAAACAAGCATCTGATGGGGGTTGCCCCTCTTGCCTCTGCTTTCCCGACCCCTATTTTGTGATCTATTCTGGGGTCTCCAATTCGTCCGTTTGTGTGGGCCTTGGGGGTCGCCTTTCCCTTTCCAGTAATGGTTGCCGTTGACCCTCATCCTCCTCCGAATCGGACTCCTCTTCTTCATTGGAAATTACAGGTCCCTGAGGATGGTGGAGAGGGGGTTGCAGAGGTGGGGGACGTCACGACTCTCTTTCCTCATCTCACAATACCATCTGAAACACTTCTTCCTCAACCTTGACTTCCTTCTCTGCCTTCTCCTCATGTCTCTCCCTGATGTCCCTGATGTTGAAAACTGTTATCTCATTTACTTCGAATGGTGTTTTGTCATGGTCTTTAACTGGTGCGACTGGCCTCTGCTGCTCTGCATATGTCCACCGCTTTGGGAAGGTCAAGATCGTTTTCACGGAGTAAACGCTCCTTCAGGCGTAAATCCGACATGGCGAAAGTTATATGGTCTCGAACCATGTTCTCCGTTTCTGCAAGCTGTACAACATGGTCTCCATCCTCAACTCGTGTCATCCTGGTCAAAGGGTCTCCCCTCTTGCCGTCGTTTTCCCATAAACGGTTCCTTCATAAACTACATTCGTCGTGGATTACAATATTCCTCAAATTTCTCACAAACCGAGTCGACTATCTTCCTGTCCGTGGGTTCCTGAACGTGAATGGTGTGTCACGTCAACTGTGGCTGGCGGGCTCAATGAAACAAGATGGCGACTTTCTTGCTCTCCAGTGTCGACTCTGTCCTTTGCTTTGTCCTGACGTCTCCAAAAACAGTTCAAACGCTGTCTCCATCGGCGCCAAGCAACGCTGAGGTTCGAAGCATCCAGAGACAGTGGCGGCCTTGGTTTAAAACTCTCCACCATGAGTCAATGTGAATAACCTCTGTCACCATGAACTGAGCCAGACGAGGGTTCGACCCCACCTGTCCATTTACTACGACTACACTACTATACTACTACACTAATACACTACTACTACGACTACTACTATTACTACCACGACGACCACAACAACTCCCAACCTGACGTCACGCAATGTATCCCATGGTAACAGTGGAACGGTTACGTCAAAGTCAGGGTATTGTCCTGAACAATCAGTTCGATGTGGATCTGTCGCGCGTGATCGACTGTGTCAAGTCGGCTCCCGAATATTCATTGAACTTTCATCCAAAGAATTTATTTATCTCTCAAGATGCGGATCGTGAAGAAGAAAACACAACTGAGGTACCTCACACGGACCTTTCACAACGTTAAGTTAATTTATCTCGTCATGTCGTCGAGTTTTTATCCTCCGTCTCCGTGAGGTGATCCGTCCCGTCAGCGGAAATACGTCATCACGTCGTTCGTGCTTTCTCAAACGGAGTTATTTATTATTAACGATAATAATCTCTGTGGTGATTTTAATACCAAGGACGAAACCACATGTACGAACGGACTCATTTATATATGAAGTTACTTCATGGAGAAACTCCCGCTCCCCTCAAGATCATTTGCTGTTTAATAATTTCGATATTATAGATTTGGGTTGTTCACCCTTGTGTTGAAGACCCTGTTTTCCTGATCCCTGGTTTTTTACATGAAGACGAGTCATTGATGTGTGCGCCATCCCACCAAAGACGTGAAGGTAGAGAACCATCTACCAGCGCTGGGGGCTTGGTGATGTTAAAGATCCCATCATGTCTCGTGTAAAGAGTGGCGAGTTATCTCCGGCACCCTGAACAATTACAAATTCCTGCCGGTCACCAAAAGGATGGTCAACCAATTCGTGAAAGACTTGTGCCACAACTGTCCCACTGCAGACCCAACAAGGGATGGGTGGTGGAAAAAGAATAATATGAGAGAAAGTTTAAGGTTATAAGTTTGTCTTTATCTGGAAGAAGTGAACATGGAAGTGTCTGGAGATATCTGATCTGAGGGAAGTGATACACGGAATACCACTTCAACCTCACGATTAAAATATGTTACTTCGCACAACAACCTTCCACAACATATACCAATATAATATATATATATATATATATATATATATATATATATATATATATATATATATATATATACTGTAGTTAGAGACAAGATGGGTCACTCGATTCGATGAACAACGGGTTATTGAGATTCTAAACTCATCAAGAAGATTTATGTTTAAAGTTGCAGCAAAATTTCACCCGAGAGTGCACCACGGTTATGATGGACCAAATGGCCTTATTTCCTTGTTTTGAGCCATCTTATTGTTATCAGACAACGAACACTCGAACAAACAGAGAATTGCCTTGTGGGTGTGGGAAAGGAGTGTTTTGTGGAAGGAGTGTTTTGTGGAAGGAGTGTTTTGTGGGAAGGAGTTTTGTGGGAAGGAGTGTTTTTGTGGGAAAGGAGTGTTTTTGTGGGAAAGGAGTGTTTTGTGGAAAGGAGTGTTTTGTGCCATGACCTGACCTTGGTACCCCCAGCATGGATGTAAAAGCATGGTGGAATTGGTCCAGCCGTTTTTTTACCCTCTCCAGAGGACTGGATGTTGTATTTGGGTCATTTTGTCTTTGCTTGTTTGTCTGTGCAGAACGCCATATTTGTCTATTAATTATGTACTATTGGAAAGTTTATCCATTAATTACGTACAACTGTAATGTTCATGCTCTGTCTGTTAATTAGGTTTCGTGGGAACGTGAGTGTGTCTATTTATTACGTATGTGAGTAAACGTGAGTCCGTCTCCGACGATTGGAAGGTGACTTCGTCCATTAATTATGTACAATGGGAACCATGACAATATTTCTCCTTCGACCTCGATGTACAGTACCTCAATATTCCCGAAAACACTTGAGACTCTTTGGAACCTTGA
>CM068958.1:109735901-109758002 GCA_035128595.1 Eptatretus atami | reverse complement strand
ACATGAGAGAGATGTATCATGTAAACTGTATCTACGCTGTTCCATGGTCGGGTTGTCGCAACTAAACCGTCTCCCCACGCAGGTTTCCTGGTGGGAGGTGTTTGATATGGGACACCCAGCAGGATTAAAAACAAAGACCTGTCAAAGGGCGGCGGAGCTCCTGTGAGCAACGCATCCCATATCTCGTGCTTAACTGTGTCTGGCGGACGTCTCTCTGCAAATTGGGTACTTCTATTAGGAGGTTGGTGGAGAGCTTGGCATCCGGCACCGTAAAACCCTTCATTCCACAAAACATTCTCAAAGCATAAAAACATCTAAAACCATCCGTGGGAGTACGTCCTTGCAGCTTCCTTCGCAGGGCAGCTCAACCAAGATGATGGGTTAGGGGCAAAGTCTTGGACCCGCCCAATCTTTGATGACTAGGAGGGAACCATGGGGTAAATTCCCCGGGTCGATTGCGGGAAGGTGTCAGGGTGGTGCTGAGGTGTTTGTCCACCAGACCGCGGTCCCCTTGAGTTAACATGAAGCGGTCTTTGGGTGGGTGCCTGGATGTCCTATCCGAGAGAGGATTGATCCACCTGTCTCTGCTTATCTCTAGCTCAACGTGTTTGGACATCTGCTAATTTGCAGCACTCTCTGAAATTCGGAGAAAGGATAGTGGCGAGAACATGGCGGGTGGTTTCACTACTATTGGGCTGTTCGCTCTGATGGTTTCCATGCAAAGGAGTTGGCTGTATCTGTGTTCCAATAAGCCTGACTCCAATGATAATCGAGGTATACACCGTCAATGAGCGAATTATGAAACCTAAGGATTCGTTCACTCCTTGGTGTCATTTCCTTGGTTCTGCATATGTCCACTGGGAGCGAGTGATCTCACCGTGAAGGGACGCATTCTATGCATGCTTCGAGTCTGTGGCTTGATCAGTGCCCCAGGCGCAGAACTACACTTCTAGTTTGGGCGGATTCTCAATGCATGCTGAACTGCAATAAGGATGGTTATGATAATGTGTTGGTCCCCATGGGTCTGGAATGTTACCAGATAGCCACTAAGTTCCTTGACTTTGCAAGAAGTCATTTAGGTGGGGCGGTTATGGTTTCAGCGCCCACCAAGCTCATAGCTGGACTTGGTATTCCACACTGGCGGTGTGGCAACGGAGATTGACTAATGTGCTCCTTGATGGTCGCTGGAAGGATGTCAGACTGCAGGGTCTACAGAGTGCTCAGTTCTCAATACTGACCACTGTACTTGTTGTCGCAACTGCTTAATGTTGCACCTTAAAACTTCAGGATGAGAATGGCACATCCTGCCTGGTGGATGTTGGACAAGCTGAAGATGGGAGGGTAATGCTGAGGAGTTTGCGCGAACCAGGCCTGATGGAGAATTGGGGGGACTTGGCGTGGTTTTGGGAGATTGAAGAGTTGTGGAAGTGCTTCAAGACACCATCTTGTATTGGGTGGAATGTCTTGGAATTCTCCGTGGGGCGAAAGAAGAATTTTTTCTCTCTCAAGTGATACTGGATACTTATTGCCAAGAGTCAGGGTCAGGTTTAATGATAGAGGAAGCTGTTGGGAATTGAGGCCATAATCTGGATGTGGTGCGAAGGTGGCCAAGAAGGCCGATGTGCGAGTAAATCTGGAGGGGTAGAGCATCACTGTGGTAAAGGTATCTTGTCCTGCTTACAGGGGAATTCACGCTTGCATTCCTCAAAGCCGTCTTCGGTGTACTGCAGTTGAGCGGCAGGGTGTGGCTCTTGACAGAGAGAATAAGTGAAGGGCGCGCTGGCCGGTTACTTAAGCGCCTGTGCAGGCTGATCACCACTGTTGAGTTAGATGATCATGGTGGTTTACTAATCACTGTTGCTGACCCCGCCATCAACTGTGTCCACCTCGCTTGTGGAAACACAGGTCTGGCGGTGTAACCGGTTTGAATGGGGTAATAGCCTTCCCAGGGATTGTGGCAAATCCCATGCTGAACTCTCAGGTTTGGTGGATATGCTGTTTCCCGCATTGCTGTAGTTTGTGCTCTCCAAAACACAGGATCATCCGAACTGATCGAAGAAGGGGTCGCTTGTTATCGCTGCTCGAGATGGAAGGGTGATTCATTTGGCCTTATACGTTTTACTCTTTCGTGTTTTTTCCTTTCGACTTACTTCGCAGGACTACAACAACTCAATAGGGTGACAGCTGCTCTCAGTGCGAGCAAGGTCTTTGCTCGGATTTTCTTGAAGAGGGCGTGCTACATCTGTTGAGCAGCAGCACCTGAGCGTCAGGCTTTAACACTGAAAGAGGTCATGATTCGACATATCCTGCTTGTATACATTAATCTACATATATACATACTATATATTTTTATATATATATATATACTACATATATATATTTATATTGTTAGTAGAGTTCAATTACGGTTGAACCCAAAAATTGCAAACAAAGTATTATTGTTTTAAATGCTTTAATAGGTCTGGTGAATTCCAGAACAAAAGTCTGGGTAATCTGACGCCGTAAAGGGGTTAATTTGCATATTTTTCAAGATGGCCACAATGAAATTTCAATGTACTACAATTTTTGTTATGGTTGATTTTAGACTGTAAAATTTTGGCACAGATAGGAACATGGGGTTTCTGAATCAAATAACATTAGTTCATCCGCCTATGCGTACTTATGACATAACTATGACGTAATGAATCATAGTTAAAAGATAATAAGTATCCATAGAAAATCTGTTGTTTTTATAATATGTTGACATGTGATGCTATCATTAAGCTCTTGAACTAGTTAAGGTCGCTTTCCTGTTAATTACACTAGACGGGATGTCACTCAATCAATCCAAAGAAATCTGGTATGTATGCCACACGCCCTTACTATAAGCCACGCCCATTGTCGCCCCTAGATCATCCTAGATGTCATTGGTCATTCATCTCATTCTCATCCCCAACATGTGATTGAAAGGGTTGCTACATGATGCACTTGGACTGTCACAAGCTGATGTAGGCATGGTAGACCGTAAGGTTCTGCATGTGCAAACGTTGAGTGCTGACCAGTAGTGCAGTTGCAGTGACTACCTTAAGCAAAGAGTCTGGTGCGCATTCATTCATTCATTACTGGGATTGCAACTGATTCCTTCCTCTGTTTTCCACCCAGTCTGGTTTGCTTCCAAATCTGCCTCTTCTCCCATCCATGTCATGATCTGCCTGAAAATATGTGCGGAGCGAATGGTGCTTTATAGCCGCTTTCAGTTGGCGATGACGCTCTGGGGTAACAAATGACACAGCCGATACCACTTCTTTGCAAGATGCTGGCACCACACGTAAGTCGAGAGTATCTGTTCCCTTTCACCAAACACCTGGCATCCATTGCCGTTGTACCAATCTCTACAATTGCTCTGTGTTTGACCTGTGTGCAAATGCTTGGGCACATTCCTCTAAACAGCATTCACCTTTCATGACTTTCTGGAGGGATTTCTGCCAACCCAAATATGCGCGAAGATCGGTATCACATACCAGTAAGGCATGTACGAACAAGCATCATGGAGATGCCTGGGATCCTAAGAGCTCTTCAGTCGTTTATCGTGATACACTCTTGCTTTGGTCCTGCGTCTTGTCAGATCGGCAAAGTACAAGTCCGGTTGCCACTTCAGCAAATGGTGCAAGCAGCAGAATAAGTAAGTCCCGTATTTTCGCCTATCCGTGTTGTTGACTGCAGCTGGGACGCTAGTATTGCTGCTTTGCATGCGCTGTCGTAGTCTGCATCACCTGTGCGTTTATATAGTGCACCCTTTCCTTTAGCTTTGGCTAATGTGTTTATCAGTTTTCTGCTTGTTGGACCATGCTGATAGATCATCTTTTTTCCCCCATGAACAACGGTGTCCTTCTGTGAAGTTGACTTTGGGATGATGTCTTCTTTTGAGACGCTGGTGGGTGTGCTGTCTTGATGATGTTAATTCGATACCGTCGAAGAAACGTAAGCTTTCCCGTAATTGTGCGGAGTACGAAGTCGCATAGCCGTTAGAATATAGATTCCGTATGTGCTCCTTTCGTCCACTTAACGCGATGATCAGTGAGCCACCATCCAACACATGTGGTCCGTCTTGGTACATTTGTTCGACTCATCCTCGTGACAACTTATTTGCATATTCACTATTGCTCTCGCAAGCTTTCTTGTGCCGCGGTTCCTGAATATGTGCTTTCGCCTCAAAGAAGAGCTGGGGGAAATGGAGACAATTCAACATTCAAAAACGTCCCAATGAAGAGGTTCTGCCCCGAGAATGAAAGTAGGCTCTGAAGCAGAAGAGCAGGGTTATATGTTCGTCGCCAGTAACTGGAGCGATGAATCTCCCAAGTTTTGCTTTGTCTTCCTTTTTGGCAATGTGTAAGGTGAAAAACTGGCTTTGTCCGTCAGCTTTTCAGTCAACTTCTTTCTCCACTACCTGCAAGTTGTCGCATTCACTTCATCCTTGGCACAACCCAGTGCAACATTTCTCAAGGCTGGATCATCAAGAACGGATTCTGACAGTTTTCTGGATTTTTGCTAGAATCCTGACTGGTCCCTCCCATCCTGGACTTGTGGCTCCTTGTGCTGTTCACTCGACGTGTAGTGCAATCATTGAAATTCTTGCATGGCTGCATTATATTCCAACATACGGGGGACGACAGTGTCACAGGGCCGTTGTCCCTTCGTCATTGCGACTGCCTGGTCACCACCAGCGACTTGAGTGATCGCCATAGTGTCTGTTGATAACAAGATCGGACCAAGTCCAGCCCAAGAACTGATCAATCCGGCGAACCACCAATGGAAAGAAAGGGGGTTGGCTTTCGGTTTTCTCCGCTATGACGTCATAAAGTCATAGTTACGTCATAGGCGGGAGAAACTATTGTTCATTTGATTAGAAACCCATGTTCCTATATGTGCTAATACATTTATAAGGGTCCATAAAACCATAAAAAAGTTTGTAGTAATTGAAATTTTCACTGGCCGGCCATCTGAAAATATGGCAAATTAACCCTTTACTGGGTCAGATTTACCCGAGACTTTTTTTCTGGCACGCACATGACCTATTAAACATTTAAAACAATAAACGTTTTGTTGCAATTTTTTTGGGGTTAGGTGATACGGATCATATTTTGACTCTACTATGTTTTACACACACATACATACACATAAAATATATCATATGTAAAATATATTATACCATACACTATACTATGTATATATACATATATATTCATATATATATACATATAAGTAAAACCCTCTTAATTGGCGGCCTTTTACCGCCGAAATCGGCTAATCCGCAGGCCACCAGGACCCCCATATTTAAACATGAAATAAGTAGTATTTTTTGGGTGGAAGTGGGTCTTTGTCTCACCGCGGTCTGAACGTTGTACAAAGTGTGAATGCGTGGATGTTGGTGTAAAACACACATGGCTTGTAATCATTGACATATGTTCGTAACCGCAACACCTGTCGTTTGATCCTCAACCGGGTCTGAACCGTGTACACAGTGTGAATGCGTGGATGTTGGTTAAAACACGAATGGTTGGTAAATCATTGACATATGTTTCGCTAACCGCAACACCTGTCTTTGATCTCAACCGCAGGTCTGAACCGTTGTACAGTGGTGAAGTGTGAGATGTTGGTGTAACAACAATGGCTTGTCAAATCATTGAATTGTTCACTAACCGCGACACCTCCAAATCGAGTTTAAGCCCTTAATTCCGCCGTTTACCCACATTGTCCTTTTGACACGCGGTGAGCGAATCTGAGGTGGCGGGGGGTGTCTAAACTCGCTCTCAACCTCTTTGTAATAAAAAACTCAGGCCAAATCCATCTCAATCATAACCTTAGACTACTTCTACAGACCACACATTGTTATTATCGTGATTCTACGACCATTCACAGCTTTCTACAGCTTTTCAAACATCGAAGCTAGTTCTTCTTCATCTCCTCCGACATGCTGTGATGTCATCAGCAACATCCGGGGAAAGAGGAAGCACACATCCAGAACTGTTTCCGAAAACTTTTGTTCGTGGACAGGAATTGTTTCTGGGAAGGAGATAAAGCTAAGATTCCAGTGAACTGGGGTACAAGAGAGTAACTTGAGAGGATGGTGAAGGAGGGAGGCAACCTTCGCTCTTCATGCGGACTCGACGAGGAGAGCAGGCTGAGGCCGGCAAAAAAGCCAGGAAGGTCAGGATCCAGCGTTGGACAAGGCTGTCTTCGACTGTTTCTTAACATTATTGACAGATCGCGGATCGTATAAACCGGGGGCTTTTTATTTTATGGCCACGGCCGCGTAAAAAAGTTTTAACTGATGTATATATAATATATATATATATAATATATATATATATAATATATATATATATATATATATATGTACATGTATAGCCCTGGTGTAGGCGTAGTGGTTAGGGTAGCGGCTGGGATCAAAAGGTTCCTGAGTTCAGCCCGTTGGCCGCTTGAATTAATACAACCAGGAGGTTGACTCAGCCTGTCTCCTTTCCGAGTCGGCAAAGTGAGTACCAGTTACTGGGCCCGGTGGGGTATGCCCCGGTTATACATAGGTGTAACCATATCCTGTGTCGTAAGAGGCGACCAGGGTTGGTCCGGAAAGGGCATCGGCATAAAAACTAAGCCAAATCACTATGCGGATCATACAAGATCCGCTGTGGCCGACCCTAAGGGAGCAGCCGAAAGAAGACGAAGAAGAAGATTATATAAGTATATATATGTATACATATATCTATATACTGTATATATATATATAATATACTGTAGCATATATATATATATATATATAATATATTATTATATATATAAACAGCTCTGGAAAAAAATAAGAGACCACTCCAAAAAAAATTTAAATAGCACTCTACATGTATGGCAGCCATTCCATTCCAGTGTCTGTTGAATTCCAACACAGGCACACCTCTCAATTCTACTTAGTGAGGTACTAGATTCGATGATAACCTGAACCGAAATCTTATTTAACAAGAAAAGTAATAAAACACTGCTTGGTCATCAACTTCCTCTCAATAGGCACCATCTGGATGGCAAAAACAAGTGCTAGTGGTACTCAAAAGTAATTGGAAATCAAAAAAATAACTATTGACCGCATGCCAAAGAGTTGAAAGAAAAGTTTTGAGTGAGGAAAAGCAGGGTTAATTCTGGCTTTACTGCGCAGAGGGATACAGTGAGCGCAACGTTGCCTTACATCCTTTAAAATTTCAAAAGAATAGCGGTTCATAAGAAAAGGTCAAGGCAGCAGACATTAGGGCCAACAAAGCTATAACTGGAGAGGGCGAAACGACTTTCCACGACCAGGATGACGCCAACGTCATTCGAATGTCACATTTCAACAACCGTAGATGACATCATTGACTGCAAAAAGATAGCAGAATGGCAGCTGGGGTGAATGTGCACGGCGAGGAGGTTCGAAACCGGGTTCCTCCTAGGGGCCGGGCTGAAGTCGTCCTTCTATCAAGTCGTCTTCATATATAAGCCTTCATCAATGAGTAAGCAATAAGAGCCAGGCTGAGGTTTTGCAAAAGACCATAAGGATTGGACCGAAGAGGACTGGAGTAAGGTCATCTTCTCTGATGAGTCCAATTTTCAGCTTTGGGCCCAACACCTGGTGTCTTTATGGTTAGACGGAGACCTGGAGAGGCTACAGCGCAGTGTCTCGCACCCACTGTGAATTGGTGGAGGATCGGTGATGACTCTGGGGGTGCTTCAGCAAGGCTGGAATCGGGCAGATTTGTCTTTGTGAAGGAACTCATGAACACGCCACGTACCAAGTTGTTCCTGGAAGAACACTTTTGCTTCTTCTTCCTGTCGACAATGTTCCCAACTCTGAGGATTTGGTTTTTCCAGCAGCACAATGCTCATGTGACACAGCAGGTATCAAGGTGGGATGCGGACTGTCAGATCAAGACCATGTCATGGCCAATCCCATTATCCAGAACCTGAAACCCCAGTGAAAACCTCTGAATGTGATCAAGGGAAGATGGATGGTCACAAGCATCAACAAAGCCGAGCTGGCTGAATTCTTGCGCAAGGAGTGGGCATAAAAGTCACCCAACAGCAAATGTGAAAGACTGGTGAACATGCAAGATGCATGAAAGCCTGTGGATTGAAACATCAAAGGGTTATTCCACAACATATGATTTGTGAACTCTTCCGAAGTTAAACTTTAGTATTGTGGTTGTTTAAAAATGAATATGAACTTGTTTTGTTTGTATTATTTGAAGGTCTGAAAACACTCGAATCTTGTTGTTATCTTTGACCATTGTATATTTCTTGCATAAATGCTCTAAAATGCAATATTTTTATTCGATTGGAGAATGTTGCCGGTAAGTTTTATAGAATTAAAAAAAAATGTTCTTTTACTCAAACACATACCCTATAAATAGTAAAACCAGAAAACGGATAACTTTGCAGTGTCCTGTTAATCTTTTTCCAGAGCTGTATGCTATTATTTTAAAATTTATAGAATATTTTAGCATTACCTGGTCTGGGTCGAGGCCGGGGGCCGCCGCAGCCCAAATTATATATGTTATGTATGTTTTATGTTGTTATATATGTGTATGTGTGTTTATATATGTTGTATATATATATAATATTATATTATATATATAATATATGGAGGATATCATGAAGTACGTATGTAATATATAATATATATGATATTACATAAGCTCTGGAAAAATTACGGACACTTGCAAAGTTATCCGTTTTTCTGGCTTTTACTATTTATAGGTATGTGTTTGAGTAAAATGAACATTTTTGTTTTATTCTCTAAATACGGCAAGCATTTCTCCTCAACATTCCGAATAACAATAATTGTCATTATGTAGAAATGTAAGCTATTTGTACATATATAGACTAGAAAATTACAACACTGTCAAAATAACAAAGATTCAGCTGTTTTCAGACCTCAATAATACAACAAACACACAGTTATCATAATTTACATTTTTATAACAACACAAATTACCTAAATGTATTTTAATATCGTGAAGATATCACATAATATATACAGAATCAATCTTCATATCATCGTATATAGGAGAGTATCACATACATCACATGATCATTACATCAATAGCATGATATACTTAGCTCTTCTTCTTCTTTTCGCTCGCTGGCCCCAATTCGTTAGGGTCGCCAACACGTCAGTCTCGGTTTCATCGAACCGCATACTGTTATTTAGGCATAGGTTTACGCATCCTTGCCTGACGCAGCTTACATAGGTCGGCCTAACTATACCGTGCGGGACACACAGGATATGAGCGGGTGGGCTTGGGGCTTATTTGGGTGTTATCGCCATGATTCGTGGTCTGCCCTACATTCGTACTCTATAGCGTGGCCCAAGCAAGAGCAGAGCTCCCGTCTCCAAGTCGAGGAGTTCCTTCCACTTGAGCAAGCTCCGTATTAGCGGGATTGTCTAGGGTGCAGCGCTTCTACTGGGGACTGGCCCAAGTACAGACATGGTCTTATAGTATACATATACTAGCACTCCAAGTACTATAGTATCTACTCAATCTAAATCAATACTTGGATTTATGAGACGGCTTTGTAATAATGCACGAGACTACTTATATGATATGTATACCTGCCTTACGGGAAACCATATAAATCACTAATATCCTTCAAGATTATGGGGAACCACCATTGCACCTACACGAGACGCAGATAAGGACACTAAGTGATTACTTTATCATAACAATATATATATATATATATATGTATATATATATTATATATATATTAACACACACACATACACATATGATATTGTTACATACATACATAAATACATATATTACTGTGGTATATGATATAATACTTACGATTAGAGACTTTGATTTCAATGAGTACCATTAATACAAAGACAATTGCCCTAGTATATATTCTAAGCTTGCTGAACTAACACCCAATATCATAACCGATCCTCCACAAATTTCACAGTGGGTGCGAGAACTGTGGCTTGTAGGCCTCTCCGGTTCCGGGTCACCCATGATAAGATACAATAACTCATAGTGGTAGATAAGATGTAATAATATTATGATAGTACTCACTAAATAGAAGATAAGTATATGATATTCTTTTGTAAATGTATGTATCATATATCTCAGTACTCTCAGCGTTTACTACAACAATACTCCTTATATTGGTTTTTATTCGTTATGGTGTCGTAAGTAGTCGTCATATATTACTACTCTTAGTAGCTATATATACTTATTAATAATTATTATATGCTTCTCATGAGATATATGAACAGATGTACTTATATTATTATATTAATTAATTGAAATGAACCGAAGTTTCTGAGATGTAACAAGGACGAACTTCAGCCACGGACCGTGCTAGTGTGTAGACGAGGAACAGTTTCGAACCGTCCTCTCAAAGTAATTGGAATCAAAAATAACTATTGACATGCCCGCAGAAAGACGTTGCATCAATACGCCACAAAGCTCTGCCTTTCGATATGTTTGAGTATGGAATGACAGGGTTTCATATTTCTTGCTCTGGTACTCGCATTGAGATGTGCAAATCAGTGAGCGTACGCTACGGTTGTTGAGTGATATTGTCTTAAAATGCCACGTTAAGATCTGGTCAATGACTAGTCCTGGGGGTTCACATAAGATGACAAGAGATCAAGCACGTCTATGACATTCTCCCCACGGGGACACCTCACAATAGCTCATGTTGACTCTGGCGCGGGAATTAACGACTTTCCACTTAGCGTAGGATTTGACGCCAACATCATTCGATTATGTCACTTGGCACAACCGTCTGGAGTGACATCCTAACTGACTCAAAAAGAGAGATGCATACGGCCAGCTGGGTGAAGTTGGCACAGCGAGGACGGTTCGAACAGGGTTCCTCTAATTCGCGGCTAGGGTGAGGAGTCAGATACCTTCATTCAAAGTCGGGTGCGGTCGGATCGGGCCAAGCCGGTTCGATCTGCACACACATATACTATTATATATGTGGTGTGATGCATCACATTTCTACTGATTATACTATACATCGGTCGACATATACCCAGTATAGACACCTATCTTTACTTATTCTAATCATTCTATTCTTTTTATTCACTATACTTGAATAGATATATTAGTATAGAGTACTATTATATATATTATTCTATATATATTTATGAATATACCGGCGTAGTGGCGTGCGCCGTATATTGCGGCTCGACTGGTTTACCCTAGGCTTGGTTGAGGAACTTCGCACCTGGTTTTGATTCCCCTGACCGTGTCTGTGCTGGGCGCCGTCTATGAAGAGGGGTGTATCCTATGCAGGAAGGGGACTAGGTGGCAGCACAGGACAACAAGAGTGGTTTTATTACTTTCTCCTTTGCTTAACTGGATGAAAGACCACTACATTCCTTGTCCAGTGGAGTTGAAAATACAGGAGGAAGCAGACCAGGATTGCGCGGAGTCAGGAATAGAGACCGCATCCGGCGTAAACCTGTGCAAATCAGTATGCGGATCATACGGATTGAATCTGCTTGTGCGACCCCTAACGGGAGCAGCCGAAAGAAGAACAACAATATATACTATATATACTAAGGATACGAATTTTTGGAATTCGATTGCACACAACATTAGGTTCCCTTAGTCAGTTATGTCGCTAAGTGCTTGTTCCTATATAGTTCAACTTCCATTGTTTAATGGGCAGAACTCGCTAATGCGCGTGATTTAAATTTAAATGTTAAGTGAGGGATCACAAACAAAGGAAGACGCCTCCCCCTCTTCTTCGAAGAGGAAGAAGAGCCCTCCCGTCTGAAACACAGGACGAAACTTAACTCCCATCCACCCATGGTTGAGCGGGGAGCGAGCACGAGGGCATGAGGTCACGCGGGAGCGGGGGAGGGGCGGAGGGGATAAGGAAGAGATCTTCGGTGGCTGCGGTTTTCAGCTAGAGCTTTCGGCTTTCTGCTTGGCTCGGGTTAGGGTTTTGAGGCTTTTAGAAGCTTCGGCTTCTGCTTGGCTCGTTAGGTTGAAGGCTCTTTGAAGGCTTTTGCTTGCGCTTGGCTTTTAGAGGCCTTTGGGTTCTGCTTGGCGAGGTTGAGACTTTGGTTCGTGAGCTTCGGTTCTGCTTGGCGAGGTAAAGGCCTTTTTGGAGAGCTTTTTGCTTCGGCTGGCTTTTCAGCAGACCTTCGGGTTCTGCTTGCTCGTTCGCTTTTTTGGGCTCTTTCTTGGTTCGTGTTGTGAGAGGCCTTTGTTATCGGAAGACGAGCTTGAGCTGGTTGCTCGGCTTCGGAGCTCTTGTTCTCCGCTTGGTTCCGGCTTGGTGCGACTACATCGGCCTCATCTGGAGTGTTCCTCGGGGAAGTAACGCATCGACGAGAAGGATCGGCGGCCTCATCTCACAGCACGTGTTCGGTAAGCCGAGAGTGATTTCGCTGGAGCTTCGGAGGATTCGCGGCTCACGGCGATTGTCAAGCTCGCTTCGCTGGAGCCCGGTCCGAACAGCTTGAAGACACACGAGGTGGAGAGGTCGAGATAAGGTCTTCTGGGTTTTTCAGCTCATTGTCCTCCGAGCTGGAGTCAGTTATTAAAGGCATCAGCCACCATTTTCGTGTGTGTGTGTGTGTGTGTGTGTGTGTGTGTGTGGTGTGTGTGTGTGTGTGTGTGTGTGTGTGCTGTGTGTGGTGTGTGTGTGTGTGGTGGTGTGTGTGCCCGTCTAATAAGTAGACTGTTAGTGCTTTGTGGCTGTAAATGATTGTATTGCCATTTTCGTATAGTCGGTATAAGTTCTGCTCTACATGCTCCCTAGTTCCCCATTATTATTAATAAATACCCAATTGTTAAATGTTTTTCAGCTCGTTGCGTCGTTCTTTCATTGACTGGCATTTCGTGTGTTGGGAGTTTCGCGTTGGTTTGCCGTAAAAGGGGAACATCGACACGGTTCTCGGTGATTAAGCCGCGCTCGAATCGCGCGCGGACAGGCTCGCTTAAAAGCGGCTTGTTCCGTACGAGTTCCGTCGAGGGTGGAATACCCGGTAGTTGGATCACGTGTATTTAGGTAATTGAAGATTGGCAATCGACCCTACCCCACGTGGTCTGCCCATTGGCGTATTTTCGTTCTTGCACAAGGACCGTCGGCCTGGAGTTATCCGGCAGCGATCTATATTTCCAGGCGATCGGTCAGGCCGACTCGACTTTGCGTTCCGTCAGGGGTAGGTTCCACGGCCGACCACCGGAACGTACACAATATATATATATATATATACATATATATATATAATATATATTATATATATTATATATATACCTGGGCGTAGTTGGCGGGTGCCGCCTGTAATCCGGCTACTCGACGGCTGGTTGGAGGATCGCTTGAGGACGGGAGCTCCTGCTGCGTGGGCTGCGCTATGAGAGGGTGAGGGTCAGCCCAAATCATGGGAACCCATCCTTGTCCCTGTGTTGTAAGAGGCGACCAAGTTGCCGTCAGGAAGGGATCCGGCATAAAACCTGTGCCAAATCCAGTATGGCGGATCATAAAGGATGACGCTGTGGAAACCCTAAAGGGAGCAGCTGAAGAAGAAGAAAGATATATATATATAATTATACATATATATACATACTTTACAGAAATATATATATCTATATCTTCTTCTCTTCGGCTGCTCGTGAGGGGTCGCCACAAGCGGATCATCTTAATGATCGCATAATGATTGGCACAGGTTTTACGCCGGATGCCCTTCACTGACGCAACCCTGGTTCGCCTCTTATACACAAGGGATATTGTACACCTATTTTAACCGGGGTATACACCGGCCCGTAACACTGGTACTCACTTCGCGACCTCGAATGATTGACAGGCTGAGTCACCTCCTGGTGTTTCAATTCAGTGGCCACGGGCTTGAACCAGGACTTTTGGATCTCAAGCGCTGCCCCTACCATGCGGCCAACACCAGGCTTACGATATATTATATATATAATATAATACTAATATATTATGATGTTGTATATATACTGTATGTATATAAACACATACATACACTATCAAAGAGCAACTGAGTCTGCGATGGAGGGAGCATGGTGCTGTGAGTGCCCACGGAGATGAGGGTTGCGTATTCCACCCACCAGACCACGATAGAGCGTGGACCAATGCCACTTTGTCAATTTACCACAAACATTCAACAGGCTGAAATCGGTTTTGGGGTGGATCTGCGAAACTTGACATGTGCTAAGATTCGGGTTTTTTTCCATGGAGCGGTTCGGAGATTTGAGGTCCAAAGAGTTTCCTTATTTCCAATCATGGCTGCCAACCACATGACTCATGACATATTATATTGAACATTCCACATGAGTAGTTGCACCACTGGGTAAAAATAAGCTGGTTGCAGAAATAAAGAGAAATTAGCACGGAAGACATAGTATGACACAGGGAGCGGTAACGCCAAAAACATCATGCCTCCGGCAACTTCGTCCTAGAGCATAAAAAATTACACTTTCCCCGTGGGGAGTACTGGACGTGCAAAGTTTCATTCTTTCCACTGGAGCGGGTTTCGGAGCTAACACGAGGTCCAAACTTTTTTCCTTTTAAAACGTGGCTGCAAAGACGTGACCTATGCACATTCTAATTATTCTTCAAAAGATTCCACCTGAGTCGGGCAACCTATGTTGAAAATTTTAGGGTCATCTGGTAAGTGGTTGCAGGAAAATGAATTTAGAAGGAATAAACCCGGAAATGCTGGAGGAATATAGAATAAAAATAATGCGCAGAATAAAAAGAAAACAATGGGTTTTACCCAGGCTGAAAGGCTTTGGAACCCGAATAATAAGAATACAAACGGGTAGTTTTGAGTCTTTTATAGTTCGCAATGATGTCCCATGTTTTAATGAGTGTTAATGGCTGGGAACAGATGACTGGTCGTATTTATAGCATATAAGTTTATACATTGTGGAATTTCCTTGAGGATTTATGTTGGATCGAGCCATGGAGTGTTGGGCCATCCTTGCATAGAGACGTCGCCCGACATAATAGCTACTTCCACATGTTTGCGTAAAAATACCATCACTGGTTCACCAACAAGTTAGTGCGATAACAGAATTTTTACTGAACGCGACTCTGACTTATTCACCCTAATCAAACGAGTTTATCTTTGCAATATTATATACTTGTACAAGTTTGACTTAGATCACCTTTAGGCATTTTTAAGTCATTGCAGCAATGCAACCTATCATGGGCACATGGAGGATGACAACCGATCAAATAATGCTCCGGCAACTTCCTCAGCTCTCGAAGTTCCTTGTGTAGGCTGGCAGTATGATGGTACGCTGCAGTATTGGTATTAATTTTGATACATATTGTGTTGCAAAGCAGTTGTTATATGCTTTATTTATTGTGGATTATGTTTGCAAATGAAGATTAACATTTTCATACGTCTTGTTTGAAGTGGTATTCCATGTATCGCAACGCTCCTAAACGCTGGTCACTGCACTTCTTTTCGAGACATTATTATTGCTTTAATTTTCTACTTCTCTTTAACTACCCCAACAACCCTTCCTTCTTTCTAGGTTGGCCAGTGGGAACGGCTGTGGTCAACTCTTTCACAAACTTTTTTGGCAATCCTTTTGTTCTCTGGTAGGAATTTGTAAGTTTTTCAGGGAAGCGGCGATAACTCGCCAGCTCTGTGAAAAGGCATGTAGGATCTTTAACGTCACGAAAAATCCACCAATGCGAGCTGATGTCGATAGCTTCACCCTTCCAGTGTCGGCGCGCACATAGATACCTCCGGCTTTCATGCAAAAACATCAGGATGACCATTAATAATCCGTTCAAGATTGCACCTCAGCCTAAACAAATCATACAAACACTTCAAAGCATCCCTCAGCCATGAAACCAATAATCTATGGTACAGAGATAATTAAGGAGGCAAACCGTGATCAGATAGACAGGGTTAGTTATAATTTCCTGAAGGAATACGATTTCATTGCTAGTACATTTCATGTCCGACTTCTGAGGAATATTTTATCTTACTACAGACATGTTCTATCGTGGTACGACCTTTCCTTCTTGTCAGTTTTGCCGAACTTTTTCCTATGTTGAAAAAGATTGAAAAGTCAATACTTGCACTTTTGTTGAGGTAGATATTTCCAAACACAAGTTAAAACAAAAGTGAAGAGGGCGAAATAAAATTATTATTGAGACAGTTCAAAAAGTGGATTTTCTTTGGAGGGATGGACGGTAATCGACTGTCCCGTTGGTAGGTGGTTTCAGAGCAACATCATGTGAACAGAGACATCGATTATGTTTGTTCCTGAAAAAGAAAGTTATCGTAAATCCACAACTTCAATACATATGTGCTAACCGATATCAATACCTTCTCCATTTCAAGACTGACACGCAATGCCCCTCTAGCAAACATCACATAGAATAAAAAGATATCAGGAATGTAGCAAAAAACCCACAAAAATAAAAGGCATGGGAAGGGTTCTTTTCAAATCATCTCGCTTTGCCTCTCCCCAGCATGATCTATATTTTCTACAAGCCGGGAGTTCATCCAAATCTTGATAATCCCAAACGCAAAGAGAGTGAGCGCATCATGTATGATTGGTCGAGATGTAATCTTTTGTCCAAGTACTGCAAAACTGGAGTTTTTTTGGAAGTGTCGAAAGGCATTTTGCAATTCTTACATGTTCAAGTATAAATGCATTGAAACTACAGGGAAGTCACAAGTGTCAAAATGCATTTTTGTTTTGCAATGTTAAAATATATAATTCAATTGAAATAAAAGTTTTATAGGTCGCAGAAAGAAATTT
Organism: Eptatretus atami; assembly: GCA_035128595.1. Lineage (NCBI taxonomy): Eukaryota > Metazoa > Chordata > Myxini > Myxiniformes > Myxinidae > Eptatretus > Eptatretus atami. The sequence continues at coordinate 109,741,218 of CM068958.1, read as the reverse complement.
CCGGAGTTTTCCGTGTTAATGCAGCATCTTTACACCACTTGTGTAACATGTTACATTAGTTATTTGGCCTGTGTTGTGTCCATCATGTCATTAAAACGTAAGTTTCCGCATTGAAAGATTTCGAATTTTATTTTTACTGAACAGACAGGCAGCAGATGAAAACAATTTACTTTCTTCCGCTGGGCAATTCCATGGTTACTCACGTTCATTTTTGATGTATTGAGGCCCTATTTAATATCATATTTCCTTTCTTAAGTGCTTGAATCCTTAATTTTTCCACAGTAGTTACATATGCCAAACATAACTAACTACAGGAGAGAATTTCAGAAAACTTCTTTTTGGTGTGGTTTTAACTTGTGCAAAAACAGTCCGTTACTCAGGTTACATTTTCAAAACACCCCAACAAGTGTCCTCTAATGAATGATCTTTGAAATAAGTGATATATTGTTCATTTACCTCACTGTGGTACACATATAGGGTGCGATCAAATTTATATGTTGATCATTTCCAGAAGAATACAAAATATTTGGTTACTCACGTTATGCTATCTCGTTACATGTTACACCGTGTGACATAAAATGTACATGTAAACAAAGTTGCTTACAAAATTAAAGCTGAGCATGCTTATCCAACAGATTAAACTTGATAAATTCATTTTGATACTTTGTACCCCAAATAACTTATTTCACATTTTTTAGGTAGGGTAATACTCCGATAACCTCTGGTGACTTCCTAAAACATTCAGAAAATTTCAAGTGGATGACTCTTACAATAATTGTGTATACAATGTTTTTCTTGAGATAGAAATATGTTATCATTAGGTTTGACCATTTCAGTTTTTGGTCTTGTGGTTGCATTACATGAAACCTGGTCGTCATTCTCGATCACCATTAATGGCTACCACGTTCCTGGTTAGTGTCCCTTCATATTAAACTGCAAACGCAGTCCTAATTTTGTCGTGGTGATATACTTCAAAATTCATATGCTGTTGGTCCATCCATATGGCGATCCTTTCATCCGTGATGAAATTGTTTCACTCAGTGACCCATTTACATCATGTAAAGGTCTATTTTCCATTGATGGGGGGTTGTTTCCATCTTCTGTGATGAGATGATGCTACATCATCATTTATCACCTCAAGGTGCATTTGCCTTCCAATGATTGGATTTGCATTCCAAATACCTCTTCAGATAAGGTTCTGCATTTGCCAGGTCCATTTCAGTTGTGCGGCTCTGTGATCATCTGGATATGTTTTCAATCATCAGACGGTACACAACTAAATCCACATGGAAAGATGCATACAGTCATGGCAAAAATATTGGTCACCTTTGCAAGTTTTTCAAATAATCCCATTTCTTCCATAAAATTGTTGAAATTTTAAAAAAACCTTTTGGTATCCCACAAATGTTTCTTTGGTTTGCAGTGGAAGAAAACATCAAAAAAAGCTGAAAACAATATTAACTCTTATCTTATTCACACAGAGATCCCAAGATGGCCTGGACAATATTATTGGCAACTTTTAGAAGTGTGAGATAATAGATTTCAACAGGTTTCAAGCATTCTCCTTTACCTTGGAATTGACTCACGCTGTGGTGATTGCAGGTGACTGCAATATAAAATTCACTCGTCAAACCAGTTTGATAAAGATTAAAAGGAGTCATTCTTCTATTTTGTGTCCACTGATATTCCCACAATGGAACATCGCGAAAGAAAGAAAACCAGAGAATTGCTGAGGAGGTTAGACACACTTTTGTAGCCAAGCATGGACAATCTCAAGGCTACAAGTCCATCTCCAGAGACCTTGAATGTTCCTGTATTCACGTACGCAATGTTTCAGAAAGTTTAAGGCCCGTGCACTGCAGCAAATCTCCCTGGACGTGGACGCATAGAGAAACCTTGTCAAGAATTGCAGCGAGAGTTGGTCGATGGTGGAGAAAGCACCTCGATCCAACTGCCAAACAGATTTAAGCTGACCTTTCAGACACAGGTACGACCTTTTGTTTTTTTTTTTTTTTTTTTTTTTTTTTTTTTTTTGTATTTTTTTTTTTTTTTTTTTTTTTTTTTTCTTTTTTTTTTTTTATTTTTTTTTTTTTTTTTTTTTTTTTTTTTTTTTTTTTTTTTTTTTTTTTTTTTTTTTTTTTTTTGTTTTTTTTTTTATTTTTTTTTTTTTTTTTTTTTTTTTTTTTTTTTTTTTTTTTTTTTTTTTTTTTTTTTTTTTTTTTTTTTTTTTTTTTTTTTTTTTTTTTTTTTTTTTTTTTTTTTTTTTTCGTTTCAACTCACACCATGCGTCGCAACTCAAATGGAAAGAGGTTTATGGTATGAGAATAAAGGAGGACCCTTTGCTGAGAGAGGACATAAAAAGCGCAATAGAGTTTGCAAAACCACTTGAACAAGCCAAAATCGCATCTGGGAGAATGTCTGGTGGACAGATGAGCCAAATTTGAGCTTTTTGGTAAACAACATCATCTCATGTTTTCAGAGAACAAAATGAAGCCTTCAAAGAAAAGACCTTCCTACAGTCAAACATGGAGGAGGTTCAGTGATGTTTTGAGGCTTGCTGTGCTGCCTCTTGCACTGGTTGCCTTGAATGTGTGGGTGGGATCATGAATCGAAGAATTAACAAGGCATTTTGGAGCGCAATGTTTCAACAGACTCTCTAAGGTTCGGAAGACCGGATTGCGGAGAGCTTATGGTGGTTAGTCCCTCCTGTTGGTCCAGTCTCGCTCTGATGGTTACCATGTCCAAGGACGTTGGCTGTATGCTGTGTCCACAAAGTTGATTCCAATGGTTTGTTGAAAGGTAAACCGGTCAACGAGCATATATGAGACTAGGCCTAGTCAATTTGCCACGGCGCCGTGGGGTCTCCAAAGATCTACGGCCACTAGCAATTATACGGCGGCCCGCAGTTTTCCACGTCACACCATGTAGGCAGTCAATATGTTTTTTATTTTTCGGGAGCGCACGGCGTATTTTAGAAATTTGTGGATGATCGAAAACCGTGGGGTTGCCGTACGGGGGTCTTTGATTTGATGTCGCACGGTGACCTTAACGGGGCCCTACGGCGGCCATAGAATTTTCAAGGCAGAACGCAAGGTAGCCTCAACGGTGCCCGCAAGCACGACGAGGGGGCCCTAAGGCGAACGTGCGGCCAGCACGGATTGGAAACGGTTGGGTTAATTTTATTTATTTTTTTGACAGTTTTTTTTTTTTCGGCTCTGTCGAATTGCTACGCGAACTAAGAAATGAAAAAAGTTATAACTCCGCGTTATAATTCCACGGCGACCCTACGGCCTGTAAAAGATAGCCAATACGGCGTAGGGCACCCTGAGGCCACCGAGAAACTCTGCGGCCGCCGCAACGTTTGTCAATTCAGAGGGCGTACGGCCGCCGTATCCTCGCCGTAGAAGAAAATGTGACTTAGGCTAAGGAGTCGTCAGGCCTTGGGCATCATACTCTCTGGTCGTTATATGCTGCAACTGAGGCGAGTATCTCACCGTGAAGCACACAATTCTATGCCATGCTCGGAGACTGTGGTTAATCAGTGCCCAGGGAGACAATCTTTCTGGTCTTGGGGGGGATGTATGATGACTGGAAACTGATCGGGATGGTTTATGACACTGTGTTGGTCCCATGGGTCAAGAACTGTGAACCCAGAACAGACTGTCTTGACTTTGCAAGAAGTCATGGATTTAGGGTGGCTGGTTCATGGGTTTCAGTGCCCAAAAGCTCATCGCTGGACAAAGGTATACAACGCTGGTGGGGTGGCAAAGGAGATTTACCTGTACTCGTTGATGGTCGTGGAGGATGATCCAGAACTGCAGGGTCCACGGGAGTGCTCACTTCCTCAATACAATCACAGGCTTGTTTACGCAACTCTTAATGCAGCTTAAATCCGGGAGAATGGTAACCATCCCAGAAAGGCTGAAGTTGGCAAAGCTCAAGAAGAGCGGTACCCTTTTTTGAGGAAAAAGTTTTGCAAACATGGCTGAGTGGAGATTTGGGTGGTCTGGGTGCTTTGGGGATCTGAAGAGTTGTGGGTGCTTCAAGACACTGTCTTAATGTTGCAGTGGTGTTGGAACTCACCGGAGGGCGAAGAAGAATTTTGTCTCAGGGACACCTGATACCATTGACAGTGCTGCAGGGCCAGCTGAATGGCTAGAGCTGAAGGCGTAAACTGTAGCGTGCGCCAAAGGGTGGACAAGGATGCCTATGTGTTGAGGAATCTGTGAGGGGATGATTCTTTCGTCACCCCTGCAGTCAGGTGATTCTCATCCTGCTTACAGGGAATTTACACATTGCGTCTCAAACCTTCCCGGTATATTCGCGTAGAGCGGAGGGTGGTGGGGCTTGACGGGAGTCGCGAATGAAGGCCCGCTGGGCCAATTACTTTGAGCGTTTAGCAGGCTGATCCACCAGCTGTCAGTTGGATGCCAGGGTTGTTACTCATCCCTACTGATGACCCTCCAATGAACTTGATCCACCTTTCGTAGTTGGAAACACAGGCTACGGTGACCGGTTGAAATGTAGTGAAGTCCTGGATCATGTGGAAGCCAGGCTGAACTCTCACTGTTGGTGGAACTGTTTGTGCTCATGTCAATTGCACTCAGTTCTGTGCTCTGCCTGGAAACAGGCATCATCGCCAACTGACTGGAAGACGGGTTGTTGTCCCTCTCTGGAAAGGGTAAAGGGTGGATCGCCAGGACTGCAAGAATTACCGAGGGATGATGCTGCTCTCAATGCCGGGCAAGGTCCTTTGCTCGGATAATCTCTTAAATTAGGGTTCGCCACCATCTGCTGAGCACCAGCGTCAAGAGCAGACAGGCTTTACACCAGAGGGGTCAACGCTGACCATATTCTTGCTCTTCGTGTCCTCACCGATGCAGACGAGAGTTTGGGCAAGGGGCTGCTTGTAAGCCGATGGTTGATCTCTGCAAAGCGTTCGATTCATTGAATCGGGATGCTCTGGTAGGATTCTTGGTTCTTCGTGGGGTGCCGCCACCATGAGGAATCTGATGTCTGAACTAACTCTGGGTATGAGAGTGCTGTCAGATGTGGTGTTACATTCTGACTTTTTCCAGTTGTTGTTGGAGTCATCAGGGTGTGTGAGTATAGTTCAGACATCAGATTCCGCAATGGTGGCGGCACCCCACGAAGACCAAGAATCCTCCAGAGGCATCCCGATTCAATGAATCGAACGCTTTGCAGAGATCAACATCGGCTACAAGCAGCCCCTGCCAAAACTCTCGTCTGCATTCGGTGAGGACACGAAGAGCAAGAATATGGTCAGTCGTTGACCCCTCTGGTGTAAAGCCTGTCT
>CM068958.1:109646895-109664210 GCA_035128595.1 Eptatretus atami | reverse complement strand
GTGATCGCTCAAGCCGGCTCGTGGCTCCATCAGAGCTGTCGCGCTCACGGACGACCCCCCTGGCCCCGTAACAATACTTTTCTTCATCCTGTTCTCCACGTATGACAACTTTTTTCTTCACCCCAATTTCTCCTTTTCCTCCCTTTCCTCTTCATTTGCTTTTCTCACTATCATGCATTTCCTTGTGTTTTAGGCTTCATCTCAGTGGACATTGGACTACCCTCCATTGTTTGCTTGGTGTGAATGGATCTTGTCATATGTGGCATGGCTTGTTGACCCATCTTTCGTTCAGCTGGGTGTGACATCACCACCCACAGCTACTGGCATTTTCTTCCATCGACTCTCAGTTATCGCCAGTGACGTCACACTGTTCCTTGCTGCCAGCGAGTATGCACAGCCCTTATAAATGGGGATAGGGGTATGAGGTGGGTTCTGGAGTGTGGATAAGTGTGATGGTAAGGCTCAATAAGGTTATGGCTTTTTCAGATATGGCATACTTTGCTGATTATGGAGAATTTGGGCTTTTTGCATTCAACCTGATACATTTAAGATCAAGGAGACTGTGGATAGAAAGGTAAAATAATGATGGGTAGATATAAAAACGTTAAACCTTAAACCAGGCTATTTTAGTGCCATGCAGGATGAAGGCTTGTGTTGAGGGTTGTTAGAGGTACTAACCATGCTTGCCAAGTGCAGTTTGACAATCGTGAGCATTTGTGCGACTCAAACCCAGACTATCAGGTGGAGAAAGAAACAAGTCTTCAGCCACTCAACCAAACAACTCGCTTGATGGGGGACATCCGCACACAAGCAAGGAGGTAGATGAACGATCGGGAAAAGAGAGAGAAAGAGAAAGAGAGATACAGAGACAGAGACAGAGAAAGCGTCAGAGGGAGACAGAGAGAGAGAGAGAGAGAGAGAGAGAGAGAGAGAGAGAGAGAGACACAGAGTGAGACACAGAGTGAGACACCAGAGTGAGACACAGAGTGAGACACAAAGTGAGACACAGAGTGAGACACAGAGTGAGACACAGAGTGAGACACAGGGAGACGCGCGCACGGAGACGCGCACACAAGACACACACATGCACACACACACACACACAGACACAGACAACGACACAGACACAGGCACAGAGAGAGAGAGAGCGAGAGAAGAGAGAGAGAGAGAGAGAGAGAGAGAGAGAGAGAGAGAGAGAGAGAGAGAGAGAGAGAGAGAGAGACACACACACAGAGAGACAGAGAAACACAGAAGAACAGAGACAGAGAGGAGAGAGAGAGAGAGAGAGAGAGAGAGAGAGAGAGAGAGAGAGAGAGAGAGAGAGAGAGAGAGAGAAACAGAGAGAGGCAGAAACAGAGAAGGGCAAGAAACAGAGAGAGCAGAAAAGAGAGAGGCAGAAACAGAGATAGTCTGTTTGTGTGTGTCTCTCTCTCCTCTCCTCTTCTCTCTCTCTCTCTCTCTCTCTCTCTCTCTCTGTCTCTCTGTCTCTCTGTCTCTCTGTCTCTCTCTGTCTCTCTGTCTCTCTGTCTCTCTGTCTCTCTGTCTCTCTGTCTCTCTGTCCTCTGTCTCTCTCCCTCTGTCCCACTACGTGTCTCTGTGTGTGTCTCTTTCTCTCTCTCCTCTCTCTCTCTCGTCTGTGTCTGAGAGAGAGAGAGAGAGAGAGAGAGAGAGAGAGAGAGAGAGAGAGAGAGAGAGAGAGACAGGAGAGAGAGAACAGAGAGAGAGAGACAGAGACAGAGACGCAGAAACAGAGAGAGGCAGAAACAGAGAGAGGCAGAAACAGAGAGAGGCAGAAACAGAGATAGTCTGTTTGTGTGTCTCTCTCTCTCCTCTCTCTCTCCTCTCTCTTCTCTCTTCTCTCTGCCTCTCTGTCTCTCTGTCTCTCTGTCTCTCTTTCTTGTCTCTCTTCCTCTGTCTCTCTGTCTCTCTGTCTCTCTGTCTCTCTGTCCCTCTGTCCCACTACGTGTCCTCTGTGTTGTGTTCTCTTTCTCTCTCTCTCTCTGTCTGTTCTGAGAGAGAGAGAGAGAGAGAGAGAGAGAGAGAGAGAGAGAGAGAGAGAGAGAGAGAGAGAGAGACAGACAGCAGACAGACAGACACAGACACACCAGACCCACAGAGAGAGCCACAGACACACACAGGAGAACCACAGAATGACACACAGAGACGCCCACAACACCACAACGCCCACACACAGAGGAGCCCACACTCACGGAGACGCCCACACTCACGGAGACGCCCACACTCACGGAGACCGCCACACTCACGGAGGCCCCACACGCACACGGAGGCGCCCACACGCACACGGAGCGCCACACGCACACGGAGCGCCACACGCACGGAGGCGCCACGCGCACACGGAGGCGCCCACCGCCACGAGGCGCCACCACGGAGGCGCCCACGCGCACACGGAGACGCGCACACTACCGGAGACGCCACGCGACACGGAGCGCGCACACGGAGGCCCGACACGCACACGGAGGCGCGACACGCACACTGAGGCGCCGACACGCACACGGAGGACGCGCACACGCACACGGAGACGCGCACACGGAGACGCGTACACGCACACGGAGACGCGCACTCGCGCACGCGCACACGCACATGGAGACGCGCGCACACACGCACAACACATGCACAGACGCACACACACGCACAGACGCACGCACACGCACAGACGCACGCACACAAACAAACACGCACACAACAACACACGCACACAAACAAAACACGCACACAACAAACGCACACAGAGATTACAGACACACACACGGACACACCTCAAATTAAGTGGGGGTGGTGGGGGAGTGGTTGGGGGCGATCAACACGAGCCTTCAGTGACAAGACTTGTTCTTCATTCTACTATATAAATTAATAAGATTAGACCCCGATGCACGATAAGAAATAGCAGTCAAGAAGAGGCGACATGAATGGAATTATTTGGAACTTTGGTGAAACGTTAACTTTTCCTAATTTGTAACGAGCACGTTGCAACGGCTGAATATTAACCAAACAAAATCCCATATTTGGTTCAGTGGAAATGTATATAAAACTGTCGTGTAAAAGCAATCTGGCTTTTGACTATCGTGCAAAAGACTTTGTGTTCCTTGACCCAAGAAGTCAGATTCACTGACAATGATTTTAGTTTTTTTAATCCTAAATGTACTATTTTATCTTTTTCACCTGCACTTTGGTTTGTGATCATGAAAAATCTACATCTGTGAAAAGGCTAATGTGCAATTGTTGCAGGGTGCTGATAAGCAAGCAGCTCACCATGGTTTCGCAACAGTTTTGAGATCAATGTAACTTAATATTTTAAAATTCTCAAACTACCTATCCAGATTTATCTTCTGGATAATTACCTGTACATCCATAGTCCTACACACTATAACATTTGTATTCATACACACATCATTAAACCTCAGTATTTGGACTTCACATGCTTGTGATTAATGAAATTTTCAGGCTGAATGAGATGGGTACAGAAGAAGGGGTGGTAAAAGTTAAGAAGCTGTTAAAGGAGTTCGCAAAAATGAAAGATTAAATCATTTCATCTTTGTTTTTGTAGGTGGAGTGGGATATTTGCTGGACAACGTCAGAAACCTTGGACAGTGGATCATCCTTCCCAAGTGCTATTCATCCTCCTTGTGGGGAATGTTGGCCTACTAATAGTAGACCGTATCCTTTTTCCAAATTGTTACTTTACACTCTCATGGCCTCCTAGGTTTGTGATGCATTTCTTCTCTGTGTGCCATTCTTTCCTCATAGCCAATTAACTGATATCCTCTCGTCTGATAAATGTCTGAGTTGACAGCTGTGTTGGGAGTGTTTATATCACTGTGACAAAGTTAGTTTTATGGGGCTATCTACATATTATAAATGCACAAAGGGGTGGAGGGGATTGAGCAGTTGCATATTCACCTGTCGAGTAGGAGGGGAGTGATTATTTATAATGTAGCATACATGATATACAAATCCTGATACATTGTTGTTTTGAAATGTTAGTCCACCCGTGCAATGGGAGACGGGTTTCACAATTGCTTTTCTGTCTGTCTAGGCCATAAATGTTTTACCACTTGAGCTTTTGTCATCAAATTTTCAACAAACCTTTATATCCATCCCAAAGGTTTTTACTCTGATGGAATCAATGTGATATCACATGTTGCAAGTGTCAATGTCAATGTAGCAGAGGAACACCTCAAGAAATAGGTGAAGTTTTCAACAACAACCCTGTACTTATTGATTTTTCTCCAATTACAAAGTCCCTGTCAACCTTGTATTACTCTTGTACATTTTTGTGTGTATACTGATGGTGACCAAACATTTCACCTTGATTAGATGACCAGACATTCACTTCCAATACAATGGTTTTCTGCTGGGAATCTTGTTACTTTCACTGGCTAAGATCCAGCAGGTAAATGTTTCTCTGCTTTTCCATTTGTCTAGTTGCATAGTGTAATAACCAAGTATCCATTATTCCATCCATTGGTTGGGCCCTCCACCTCAAATGATTGTAATAGCTCATGACTCAAATGTGATATTGTGCTTAACCCTCCTCTGCTTTGGAAACTAATTTCTGAATCATTGCTAACCTATTGCATTACCTTTACAGGTGCACATTACATTTTATTTTCAAACCTTAGAATGAATCCGTAGTTGAGGCACATGTTAATAGCATTGCAGAGATTGTAAAATGTATCTTTTAAAAAATATTTTTATATACAAGGTCGAAGACTTGTAATGGAGCTGCAACTCACACACACATGGACATATTGACGAGACAAACATTTAACACAGCCTTTGAGCTTGAGGGAAGTGCCATCACTTCCCGGGGTACTCTGGGTACCGGCGACGTTATAACAATGGTGCTGCCTTTCTCAACGGACTCAGCAGGGCATTTCCTAAGAAGGAATTTCCTCCTCCCCATGCATGCCAACCGATGGGGATTGTCGGTGCTCTGTCCTTTGTAATTGCTGAGCGTCAAGCAAGGAAGTGACACCTACCATTTTAAAAGTGAACGCTTTAACCATTACACCGAGTCTGGTTAGTTGGTTGCGATTTTGTGCCTTTTGCACACTTGAAAGAAATTGCTCATTGTGAACAAATAACTTTAGAGGTAAAAAGCAAGTGGCACAACAAACCAGCAAGGTTTGGGATTTGCTGGATTAAATTTTTTTTTTAAGCAGTTACGCTGTTTGCCTGTCTAAGCTGCAATGTCAGGCAAGCAACAGCTTGTACATATTTATTTCCTATGCACCAAAATATACAAGCAGGTTCACAACCTTTTTCCCTGAATGTTAATTTCCATCTTTGCTAAATATGATGCTTTTCAAATGACGTAATCTGTCCCAGAATGCTCGGTGCGCATGCGCAGAAGTCCCTAGTAACAAAGTAAATTGGGGCAGCCTACATAAACATATTTCATGCCTCCCAGATAAGCACTGTGGAATGAAATGACTAAAAAAAACTTTTTAAGGAGCCAAAAGTACTTGTTAGCATACCTGCGGGAAAGGGGTGTGCCTCTGCACAATGAAACAGTTGTAGAACTTCCTGATAAACTCGTCCAAAAAGTTGAGATGTTGCAGTTCCTTTTGCAAAAACTCCCAGTGATGTACGTCAGTGAAAGGCTGCAGGTTCGTCGATGTGTGTGTGTTCTAACCAAACCTTCGTGCTTCTTAACACTGACGGGAAGGTCATATCTGGGGTTTTGGCGAAGCACTAGGAAAGTTTAAAATGATGATATTTACTATTAATCATGTCTGGGAGGAAGGAGAGGGGGGTGGAGGTTGAAGTTGGAGTTGTATGGACTGCAAGTGTCGTTACAAGTATATATATATATATATATATATATATATATATAAATATATATATATATTATATATATATATATATATATATATATATATATATATATATATATGTTTTGCTTGGCTCTGGGCCCACAAGATATATTGTACTCGATTTTTGTATCTATTGGTGAAAGGAGGGGCTGACAGGAATGCCTAGGCCATAGAGATAGAGGTATGCATACTCTCTTCTAAGCTGTCTGAATCCCAACCCAGGTATAAACTGTCATCCCAGTGTTTCATAGGCAGGGTGATTCATCGATGTGTGTGCCGGCCCTCAGAGGGACATTAAACAGGCGTCTCGTCTGCTAGCATTCATTGGGGGATGTTAAAGATGTCCTTCGCTGGATGTTAAAGATGCCCATGGTGTCTTTCGCGAAAAGTAGGTGAGCTATCCCTGGCATCATGAACAAATTACAAATTCCTGCCCTAACCTAAAGATGGCATTGCATCAGTAGCAAAGTCACGCCCTCAGCCAATGATGGTACCCCACAGCCTTGTGTTGCATTCACACAAAGAAGAATGTGAAAGGAGAAGCCTCTGTTCGTGTGTGTATGTATACGTGTGTTATAACCACAGTTTCCGCTAGAATAACAGTAAATTGCTCGAATAACCGCTAGAATAACCAACAGTAAATCGTACGAACCAGACTCCTCTCATCCAGGGATATTTATCGTGTTCCAATTTCCGTGAGTCCGATTTGCATCCAGGAACTCAACAATTATGATAAACAATCTTGGAATGGCCACTCTTTCATCTAAATGCTGAAAATTATGTTTGAAATACGATTTGAATTGATCACAGATTTTGCGCTCAGGAACTCAACAATTATGATAAACAATCTTGGAATGGCCAACCACTCTTTCATCTAAATGCTGAAAATTATGTTTGAAATACGATTTGAATTGATCACAGATTTTGCGCTCGTTAAACGTGCCCCACAAGCCAAACCAAAAAAGTGTAAAAACACACACAGCACATGCGAAAAAGTCATTTTGAAAATCGTATATTGTGCGACATATTCGTTTTATCTAACACGGATATTTTACTTTTAAAGGCAGAACTATATGTGACATTTGTGTTGAATGTTCGGCTCCCCACGGCCCACATTTATTTCTTCACCAGCAAATACAACCCGTCGCTTCACTGACGGTGGTGTGAGGGGAGGGGGTGGAGAAAGAGAAGAGAGGGGGAGGGGAGGCAGAAAGGATGGAGGGAAGGAGGGTGGGAGAGGAGGGAGGGGAAGCGAGGAGTGGGTGAAGAAGAGGAAGCTAGGAAGGGGAGAAGAGCGAGGAAGGGGGGTGAGGTGGGAGAACAACGCCTCACGAAACGCTGCTATACACTGCGAAAGGAGGGGTGCGAGAGAGCGGCAGAGGTGTGGGAGGAGAGTGCTGCATTTTATTTGGGAGGTGGTGAGGAGGGGTCAGGCAGAGAGAGTGGGGGGGGGAGAGGGGGGGCAGGGAGGAGGAAAACAAAAAAGAGATAAGTGAGGGGTGGAGGTGGCATTAGAAAAGAGAGTGATATGTTATGCTTAATGACCGAACACACACACAAAACTTGAGGGGGAGCACTCGGTAGAGTGCAAAACCTCCGCCGCCAATACTGCTAGGTCACTCAAGTGACTGATATCCTATTCATTCAATTTGACGTCAACAGTGCTCACAGAGTTATAGTTTGCAACTTTCCCTTTTACTTTTAACTTTTACATACTCAATTCATTCGTCATAACTAGATTCCTTGACACAGAAATTGATTTTACGTGGGTATATCCACCTGAAGTTCCAAAATCAGCCGCAATTATAATTTTGGCATGTTTTTTTGTTGGAAATCACTTATAAACATGTAGAAATGCAAAAAAAAAAATCGAAATTCTGTTGAAAAAAAATTTGCAAAATTTTTTTTCTCTAACAATTTTTTTTTTGGGGGGGGGGGGGGTGGAAATCACTTAAAACATGTAGAAATGCAAAAAAAAAATTCAAATATTTTTTTCCAAATTGGCCGCCATAGCGGCCATATTGGATTTTGGACCAAGTCCAAAATCTAATGGCATGATCCTTGGACCAGACCTAACCCCCACCAAGTCTCGTCGAAATCCGTCGAGGAGTTTTTCCGTAATACTGTTCACAAACAAACAAACAAACAAATAAAAACCGACCCGTATCTTGCCAAAAGGTGACCAGTGTGACTTCTTTAAGGTCACTTCTTATTCCTTGAGGAATATCTGCCCTATGAGAGATTCCGATGAGAATCGTTCTACAGAGTAACCATGAAAAATATGCGTTTGCCTCATAACGTCACCAAATGACGTCATAATGTCTCAAGCTTGACATATCTAGAAAGCACTCATCGAGGTGTTCAATTTGAGGTACTACACGATATGGTTCCTAAAACTTGAAAATTTGACCTTGGGGTCAATAATGAGGCGCTAACCAGAAGGTCAAGGCAATCGCCACCAAAAATTAATCAGCTGAGCGCCAGACCATGAACTATATTCCCATGAAGTTTGAAGACCATCCGATCAAATTACTCAAAAAATAAGGGTTTCGTCGACTCCCCTGATTTGCGACAAAGTGACTTGACCTTTGACTTTGACCTTTGACCTTGACCTTCAAAATTTTATGCGCTAAAGGGACCTCTATAGGCCTCTGATATGCGAAGTTACAAAAATTTCCAATGATAACTGTGCTCTGCAGAGTGATTTATACGTGATTACAGACAAAAAAAAAAACAAAACATGAAGGTCAAGGCCAATCGCCACCAAAAATTAATCAGCTGAGCGCGACCATGAACTATATTCCCATGAAGTTTGAAGACGATCCGATCAAAATTACTCAAAAATAAGGGTTTCGTCGACTCCCTGATTTGCGACAAAGTGACCTTGACCTTTGACCTTGACCTTCAAAATTTTATGCGCTGAAAGGGACCTCAATAGGCCTCTGATTTGCGAAGTTACAAAAATTTCCAATGATAACTGTGCTCTGCAGAATTTTTTATACGTAGATACAGACAAAAAAAATAAAATAAAATAAAAAACACAAGCTGACTAACATATCTTGCAAAAACTTCGTTTTGGCAAGATAACAAACAAACAAAACAAACAAACAGAAAGGGGTGAAAACAGTAACCTCCATCCATCTTCGATGGCGGAGGTTAACAAACAAACAAACAGAAAGGGGTGAAAACAGTAACCTCCGATCTTCGATGGCGGAGGTTAAAAATCTCATGTCAGAAGAGCTGTACGCATGACAGCATAGCTGTGCAAAGTTTCAGGCTGCTTGGTTTTTATCCCCCGCGGCGTGGCGGAAGGGGGATATTGTTGTCACCCGGTCGTCCGTCCGGCTGTCCGTCCGTCCGTCTGGCTGGCTGGCTGGGCGTCACATTTATGCTGTGAGTGCGATAACTCATAAACTGTTCGCCATATCGATTTGAAATTTGGTCACACATGTACCACCTGAAAAGGAAGAACCCTATTGATTTTGGGCATGGCCAGATCCAAGTTGGCCGACTGGGGCGGCTCTTGAAAAAAATTTTTTTGTAATAAATGGAAAACCGCTTATCTGATTTCAATTATTTTGGTTACTACGTTCCTCACCCCTGGGGACTTTTTCGAGATGATGACCAAATGGTGTCTTGTTTCCAATTCACCTCCCTCATTATCTGGAATATGTATGACCTTTTTCATTCAATGGCAGGGGATTACCCATCTCTGATGGTATATTTTTTTAAGTTTTGGAGTTATGGAGGACACACACACACACACACACACACACACACACACACACACACACACACACACACACCACCACACACACACACACACACACTGCCTTAGTGTAATACAAGATGTGAAAATGTAACTTTTGGCTAAATTGCCATCTGTGAAGGTGCAACCGCAGCCCACCATCCATGAAGCATCAGCCGCCATACTACTCTCCACAATTTTAATGCAGAATGCTATTCTGCATTAAAGTTTAAAAATATGACCACTGGACCTGTAGCTTAGCTTATCTGGGCCCTGGCCTAATGTTGGTACCCAAATTTGGTAGCATTCTGACTGGTGTTTTTTTTTGAAGGAGTGGTGGAAGGTTTTTGAAGGAATTTGTGCTTTTTACTAACAATCTACTAAGCCTGTCATTTTGACACACTTCCGGTCACGTGATCGGCATGACTTCCACAATTTAATTAACATCCCTCCCCTAGCTTAATTGCAACTCAAAATTGGTAGCATTCTGACTGGTGGGTCTGGAGAAGATGATTTTGGAACTAATTTGCGTGACTGCCATTTTGACACACTTCCGGTCACATGATCAACATGGCCTCTGCAATTTAACCTCAGGACCGTGTCCTCATGTCACCCAAATTTGGTAGCATGCTGACTGGTGGGTCTGGAGAAGATGATCTTTTAAAGGATTTACGCGATTTTCCCAAAAATTGACTCGGCCATTTTGACACACTTCCGGTCATGTGATCGGCATGACCGCCACGATTTTAACATCCTTTCCCTGGCCTAATGTTGCAACCCAAATTTTGTAGCCTTCTGACTGGTGGGTCTGGAGAAGATTTTTGAAGAAATTTACTATGTCGGCCATTTTGACCATTAAAGTCATGTGATCGGAACGAGGTTTGCAATCCCTGTTACCAGTCAGGAGAGGAACGTTGCTGCCAAATTTCAGCTGGATTGGTCCAGCGGTTTGGCCGGAGAAGTCGAAAAAGGAGACGGACACTGCGCGATGACAATACCTTAACTGGAATGTAAATTCCAGCTCCATGTACCCCACCCCCAACAAATAAATATACACAGGTGGCTTTGGTGCATGAGAAGGAAATTTGGCCTATCATGCCTGCATTGTTCCTGTTCCCGTTTGTTAAGAACAATGTTAAAAGTAAATAAAGATGGAACATTAAATTCACAATCACTTCCCCCTTTCTTCCCTTATCCTCACTATAATTCACAGACTGGTATTTGGGTGTTTCTTTGTTTGTAGCACTACCTCTACAGTTGTGGGCCAATTCCATCCAGACGTGCTACATAGGATCAGTGTGATCCCAATTAGTGTGTAGGGGTGTTTTATCTTTGCCAGTGGTCTTGTGGGGAGGAGGGGATACAAATTCTCTATGTAAATGTGTATCCTGTAGCGCTGCCTACAGGTGGGGGAGGATATTACAAGTCTCCACCATTTACAGCACAGTATTCCTGTGCCGACGTTTTCCAGTACAGTGAGGTGTTTTGAATTATAAGCAGTCGCTATGTTTTTGCTTTATGCACATAACTTCATAGGGGTTTGTTTGTTTTTGGTACACAGTGCTGTCAGTTGTCTATACACCGCCCAAATAAAGGTATGCATCAGAAGAACGTGTTGCATGTTTGGAACAAGATCGCCCATAGGGTGGGTACTCTGCTCGTGGATTCTTAAATCGTGCATGTGTGTTAAGCATCCCTTGTTGGTCAGGACCCTTGTGGCAAGTGTTAGTGTGCCACAGTTAAGGTGTGTGTGCATGCGTACGTGCGTGCACGCGCAGATAGTGGACAAAAAAAATTATTGGAAACACCAATGTAAAGTCAGTTAATAGGGTGTTGGGTCACCCCACGCAGCCAGTATGGCCTGTATGTGCCGTGGCATGGAGTCCACCAGTGACTGGAACTTTGCAGGAGGAATGCGGCACCATTCTTCCACGAGAAAGTCAATCAACTCATACAGGTCTTTTTGATTGAGGTGGAAACCGCTGTCTCAGGCGTCATTCCAGAATATCCCATAAATGCTCGATTGGGTTCAGATCTTGTGACTGAGAAGGCCATGACATATGGATCACATCAGTGTCATGCTCATTGAACCATTGGGAGACCACTCGTGCTGTGTGGGTGGGGGCATTGGGCTGTCTGTTCATACAGCCATGCTAGCCATAATTATAGGCAACCAGTTCTGTGTAGAATTTTTATACATGAGCCGAAGCATGTTGGGATGTCACTTGCTTAATTAACACATGGGCCACGCCTGTGTGGAAGCCATTGCTTGGTGTCCCCCATTTAGCCAGGTGTTTCCATTTTTTGTCTACCACCTGTATATCAAAGATAAGCTATTAACGGATATAAAATGAAGCGTTTCATACTTGACTGGTCGTGTGAAAAGCAAATTTTATGCAAAATACAGCACAGGGAGTCCCCCGTGCTACAAAGGTATTCCGTTCTGAACAATCGTTCATACAGTGAATAAATCAATCTGCCGTTGACTCCATGTTATAAATGGTGATATCAGCACACAAGGGGGGGGGCTACTCACCTGGTGATTTAACAAGCCCAGTGGGAGGCCAACCATTACCTTGTTACCCATGCTCAGGTAACACATTACCTTGGTATGGCCAGGAAGGAGGTACAGTCGGTTTTAACTTTTAACCTTAGCAGCGTATGAGCGATCGCATTTTCCTTTGTACTCGCGGCTGGTTCTAAAGCAATTGATTACAGTATTTTATGTGAATCGGGTATGCTTTAGAAAGGTTGTGTTGTTTCTCTTTGCGAGTTTCAAAGCAAAATAAATTTGATAACACCCTATTTACTATATTAGCATGTTTTCCAAATTACCGAGCCAATTTTTTTTCTTCCAGACACATGACGATTGCCGGCTGTTTATAAAGACTCATGTTTATGCAGATTTTCTTGAAACATCTATAATGCAACGTTTCAAAAAACAAATTTTCAGGCTATTGAAATTCGCCCTAAACAAGGGTGAAAGCTACTCAAGGTTTTTGGGTAGTCATGGCCATCATTGGGGGGTCCATGGATGTGTGGCGATGGTTTATGCCAGCTAAACCCGTGAGTAGCTGGAGCATAGGAGCCATAAAAGTAGGAATAGTACACATTTAAAATACCATGAGTAGCTGTGTTTTGCGAATCCACGAATGACTGGTTTTTATGGTATACTAGACGACCCGTGAACCCGTTGGGTTCCCGTTGTGACAGTGGTTGATGAAAAAAATCATTTCAAGAAAAAAAAAGATAGCTCCAGCGAACTATACCGCTGAGGTTGTTTGCATTGATCAAATAATCCCGAAGAGTACTTGACTGAATCGGGAATTGATTTTTTAAATAATTTTTTCGTTGCCCGATTTTATGGAAACTTGATACTGCACATTGCAGGCGAATGGTGAGTCAGGTGGCCCTAAAATTTTTGCGCTATCATGTACCATTTTGGCTGTATTTCGGGAACATACATACATACATACATACAGACATACATATATACAATATATATACATATATACAAGATGAGAGTTTTAGTAATATATATAGATAGATATTAGTGCATCAACCAGTCGTGGCAAGCATCCATAGCTTTTAATTCTAGAACCATATGTTGTTTATTCAAAGCATCTGCCTTGTTTACTTGTAAATCATATATGATTGATCATTTATATTTCCATCCTTGGTTATTGAGTTGTATGTCTCAACAGGGCCGTGCACTTTCTGGAGCACTGATCTTTTCTGTTCTACTAAACCTGAAACATATATTCTTGTACGTGGCACCTGCTATCACTCTGCACCTTCTTTGCTCGTACTGTTTCTCAGGTCTGTCCTTCCATCTACAACCTATCTTCTGTCGATGTTACTTTCTTTGCTCTTATCGGCTCTTTATCCTTTCTCCTAAATGCTAACCATTTTCTCTATTTTTCTTCCCCCAGATTTGCAGTTTAAATGGCGATCCTTCCTGCCACTTCGTTTTTTAACCCTTGCCAGCATCGTTATTGCCATCTTTGCTGTTTCCTTTGGCCCCTTCATAGCCTTGGTAACCCATAAAGAATGTTGTATGTATCTCATGCATTGGACAGAAGTTTGGGTTGTGTGTGAAAGCAGGCTAAACTTCAGACTACTTCAATTCATTCTCAATGCAAGTAGTCCAGTGAAAAATGTCACCAGGGATTTGTCAGTGTGTAGTGCAATCTTGCCATGCTGCTGGCACATACAGAAATGAGCTCTTCTACTCTGAGCAAAATGATGTATGGCTGCAAGTTTAACACATTGATAAATGTGATGGGCATACGCAACAATATCGTGAGTAGAAAGATCATGGAATGCACGTCATGAGGTTAACATGAGCTTGAAATGAGATTCCTCTTCCACCAAATTTTCCATAAAAGCAAGCTTGAAACTTAAATATCAATAAATGTTTTACCCTAAATTACAGTGCATTAATTTTTCTTCGCATTTATTCCACTACCCTAATATATTCTTTCCTTTCTTATTTCCAGGGACAGCTGCCATTGGTGCTTGGCCGGTTGTTCCCTTTTGGCCGAGGTTTGTGCCATGCTTATTGGGCTGCCAATGCCTGGGCCCTTTACAACACTGTCGACAAGGTTGTTGCCCTGCTTGGTATGTTCCGATGAATTTTTAATGTTGTAGTTGCTGCCTGTCCGTCGTGTTAATGTTCATTGTTATATTCATCATTCAGAATGGAGAGGAGTTGGCTTGTTTGGTTTTACTATCTGAGCATATGGTTGTGATTCCAGTTTAATATCACATCAACTGTGTTGATTGTTTCCATTGTCTTTGATTTCCCCCTGTAATTTTTGCAAAAACACACTAACATCTCCTTATCTTGTAATAAAGCCTGGTGTTGGCTTAGTGGTTAGGGTGGCTGGCTTGGTATCCTAGGGTCCTGAGTTTGAGCCCCCGTTGGCTGCTGAATTAACACTAGGTGGGGTCGACTCAGCTTGTCATCCTTCCGAGGTTGGTGAAATGAGTACCATTGTAGTGGTAGAGGGGTACAGCATGAGCAGCACAGCCGTGTTCCAAGAAATGATAGCTACCTGGCAGCCAAGATGCCATAAGCAAGAATAGATCTTGTAATACAGAGTTTTGTTGCAATGAAAATGTACATTTTGTGGACTGGACATCAAATATCCCTCCCTTTTCCCTGTGGAGTTCCTCCCTTTTCCTAGCACATGAACGCCACAAAAAGTATGCAGGTTGACAATACCACATACGTTAACATGCCACAATAAACAAGTAAAAATGACATGACATGTCATACCCCCGTTGTTCTTGTAATTTTGCTGTACAGAGTTAAAGCGCTAGCCCATATTTATGTTCAACTAAAATGGCCACTCGTCGGCCATCTTTAATCAGATCGCAAAATAAAGTGAGGTGTTTGTGTATGTTGGAGAGATTAAGCTGCGGTGCATCGTTTAGGAATGTCAAGATCTGTGACCTTGATTTCGCAGATGATGCAGTCATCTTTGCAGAGACTCTGGATATCCTTTTGGGGGCCATCGAGGTGCTGAATGAGGAGTCGGAGCCGCTGAGATTATGGGTTTCCTGAGTCAAAAAAACTACGATCCAGGCTTTCAATGATATCTTGGATGCTGCTGTCCTGTCTGTACCTGTTTATGGCGAGGATGTTGAGGTCATGGAGAGATTCACTTAACTTGGCAGTGATATTCATGTCTCTGCTGGCTGAGAGCCAGAGGTCAATCGACATCTGGGTCGGGCCTGAGGAGTCATGGATTCACTGGATCATGGGGTGTGGTGCTGTCGGTACCTGTGCAGGAGGACGAAAGTCCGAGTCCTCGGGTCCTTGGTGCTTCCAGTCTTGCTCTATGGACGTGAGATTTGGACTCTGACCAGGGATCTGAGATGGACACTTAACTCCTTCGGTACCAGGTCTTTTTGGAGAATCCTTCGATATCGCTGGTCAGACATTCTGTCCAACAAGCGGTTGCTAGGAGAGAATCAAATGAGATTTGTTACCTGCATAATCTGTGAGCGTCAGCTGCGGCAGTATGGACATGTGGCTCATTTTCCTGACGCTAATCCTGCTTACCAGATTCTCTCAGTGAGGGAGCCTTGTGAGTGGAGGAGGCCAGTGGGCTGATCACGTGCCTCGTGGTTGCAACAGGTTGATCAGCATCTCAAGGAGATGGGGATGAGCCAGGCATCTGCCTGGGGGACGGCCAGACGGAGGCCCCTGGAGTACCGGCGGAAAGTAGACGTTGCGACGCACTGCTCCAGCGCATACTTCCATATCTGACTTGCACATGTATGCCATCATGTACTGTGCTTGTGTCAAGTTTGAATAAAATCGGTCCACGCATGTCTGAAAAATGGTTGGAGACACATTTAAGTAAGAAAAGGGCCGCCAGTCGGCCATCTTGGATCTGATCTGTAAAAAAATGACGTGCATACGTAAGCCATCATTCTTTATCTGTGCGCCGTTTCAACTACATCGGTAAATCCATGTCCGAGAAATGGTTGAGGACGTGTTCAACATCAGGTTTTTTTGGTAACTAAAATGGCCGCGAATTGACCATCTTGGATCTGAACTCCAAAAAAAATGACGTGCATATGTACACCATCATGTGTTGTCTTTTTGCTAAGCATGAATAAAATCGGTCCATACATGTCAGATATGGTTACAGACGCATGCACGGACACAAAAATCGAGACCAACTTCCTAAGCCCCCGTTTTGGGCCAAGTCCAATGGGGGAAAATAAACAGTGAAATCAAGTGTACAACACAAGTTACTGTGAGCCTTTCCCAATAACTTGATTGAGTGCAGTACATCTATCTATAATTCCAGGTGTGTGTGTGTGTGTGTGTGTGTGACCGCTGTTTCTCGACAACCACTGGTTTGATCTAATTGAAACTTGCCAGGTATATTGCTGGGAACCTGACTATGTGCCTTTTCAAGGTTTGATATTAAATTCGGACAAGTGCTTCCCGTTTTGGCTTTATTTACCAAACCAATGAAAAGCCACGTTGCTGCGGCATTTATTTACCAACCAATGACAAGACACGTTGCTGCGGCCATTTATTTTCCAAACCAATGACAAGACACGTTGCTGCGTCCATTTATTTACCAAACCAATGACAAGACACGTTGCTGCGGCCATTTATTTCCAAACCAATGACAAGACACGTTGCTGCGGACATTTATTTACCAAACCAATGACAAGACACGTTGCTGCGGCCATTTATTTACCAAACCAATGACAAGACATGTTGCTGCGGCCATTTTATTTACCAAACCAATGACAAGACATGTTGCTGCGTAGGCGTGGCCGATGGGGAAAGGGCGCCATTTATTTACCGTGGAGTAGGAGTGGCAATGGTCAATAGGAGAATTGCTATGGAAAGTAAGCAGCGGGAGGTAAATTGATTTTAATTTGGATTTTAATTAATCTGTGTGTGTAAGATCACAGCAGTTGTACTTATGAAATGCAGGATAATTCGTGGAATGCATGTAAAACATTCCCTACGGGCACGCACCACTTGGATAGTGATGACTTACTGTATACATAATTTCTCGATTTCTTATGCGCATTTATAGATAACACAACACCTGCCAATCAGTTGTTTACGAGAGCGAAGGAATGGCCTGTGTGGTTTTTTGAAAGTTTTTTTGGGGGGGTTTGCACGTACGGCCACGCACGTATGGCCACGCAAGTATGGCCACACACGTACGGGCACGCGAGAGCGAAGG
>CM068958.1:109630621-109643153 GCA_035128595.1 Eptatretus atami | reverse complement strand
CTGTATCTTTTACCACCCCCAGATCATTCTCTTATGTGACATGCTCCAAGACTGCCCCTTGCATTATGTAATCTCTCTTTTCATTGTTCTTACCCATCCCCAGCACCCTACATTTCCTAATGTTGAATTGCATCTGCCAACCTTTTGCTCAGTCTGTGAAAGTATTGAGACATTAAGGTGCAACCAATAAATAAAATTTGTTCATGGCTTTAGCTGCCTGTTCAGAAGAGGTGGATTCCTTCAGCCTTTGACAGATTCCTTTGACAGAGCAGAATCATTGTCGCCACTCCTGAAAAAAAACAAGAACGGGGATATTGTAATCGGGTCTGTCTGTCTGTCATGCTATCTCCTCCTAAACTGAGAGGGGAGGCGGGGCACAAATTCACCAAACTTGGTAGTTATGATCATCACATGGCAAGAAGGTGCAAGAGCAGTATCATTTTGGCCCCACCCACTGCAGCAGGGTCAAAAGGTCAAATACCGAAAAATGCAATTACGGGCACATTTTAAATTTTTTATTATTATTATTTTTAACTAGTACGTGCCCGTAAAAAAAAAAAAAAAATAATTATAGATAAATATTCAACCGCGAGCAACAGACAACAACCACACAGGCCGTTTCTTCGCTCTCGCGTGCCCGTACGTGCGTGCCGCGGAAGTTCGCATATTATTCGCAGTTACAATTATTCGCAATTTAGTTTTAATACCCAATTATTCAATTAGCGCCAACATTTTTACCTTTTCGCAATGTCTTGGCAAGGAAAAACAAAAACAGAAGAGAAGAGAGAGAAAAAAAATTTACTTCCTGGTCGGAGCACACCAGCTCTCTGATGTTACCGAAATTTATGCACCGTCTAATATGAAAACGATCATAACTTTGGGCATTGTGTTTATCTATAAATGCGCATAGAAATCGAGAAATTATTAGAATACACGAAGTCATCATTATCCGGAAGCCGTACGTTGTACCCGCAATGGGGAACACGGCTGAGCTTCCCTTCCCCATCGGCCACGCCACGCAACAACGTGTCTTGTCATTGGTTTGGTAAATAAATGGCCATAACTTGGGAAGCACTTGTCCGATTATATCACCTTGAAAAGGCACATCCTCAGGTCCCAGCAATATACCTGGCAAGTTTCAATTAGATCGGACCAGTGGTTGTCGAGAAACAGCGGTCACAGACACACACACACACACCCACACACACGCACACACACACGCACATACACACCACACACCACACACACACACACACACACACACACACACCAGACACACAACACACACACACAGAATTGCTGGAATTATAGATAGATGAAGCTTTGTATATGCAATCAACAATGGGGGACACATGAAATATATAAGTAATAACGACTGTTTGGGATTTGACCCCTGGGTTCATACCCCAGGGGTTGGAGACTTTGGATCACAGGGGTCAAAACAAGATTTTTTTTTTTTAACTCAAATTTTGATTTAGAGTCATTCCGAGTAGAACTTTTTGCAATCTTTCAACTTTGCTTTAGGTGGGAAGCGTGGGATTTGCGATGGCATGCCATCGACTTCACTCTCGTCTTATTCATCCTGATTTGTATTATTTTATTTATTTTATTTTTTGTTGCTTGTTGTATTAAAATGCTGCTTTTGTGACACAAATGGTCTATTATTGCTATTTGTTGTGCAGAATTTGCTTGTACCACATGCTCATTTGTACCAATTTCTCTCTGAGTCTTTCTTTGGATAGGTGTAGAACCTGTAAGGAGGATGGCCAACTTGATGCCATTATTGTGTCTCATAAAAGAGTCTTATCAGCATAATAATCCCAACTCAATACTGTTGCATCTGGCTGTCGTTGCTGACACTGCTGCGATGATATACATGAGCAATAAATTGTGGGGTTTTTTTTTGACCAGGAGAAGCTTGTGATTCAACCAGCCAATGGTAGAGGGTTTTTAAACAGTGCCAGATTGGGTATTTACTGGGTTTGATAGGTCTTTCCTTCGACCATCCCTTGATAATCGTGGCACTGCTCTGTCAGGACTTTGCAATTAACCAGCATTCCCTGAATTGGTTTCCCCAACACCAATTCCAATACCATGGTGTTGAGCACTGATTGCAAAAGAGAGAAATCAAAACTGATCCTGAGGTGACAAAGTCAGTCAAATTTGTTGTTTTTGATGACCATTACCATAAAACAAATTATCACATTAAAGTTAATGAGGCTGTTAATCTATCGATGATAAAAAAATAAAACAATCCTAGCCACGAGGTGGTGATTGTCACTGCCCAAGCTCTTGGTTTATTTTCAGGAATGGATGACGTCCTATCTTTTCTTTTGAAAAGCTCCCATGACGTCAAAAGTTTTAAAAGTGTATTTAAGGCTAGTTCAGGCAATATTCTATCAAAGAACTCAAAGCAACTCAGACATTCCCGGCATGCTACTGCCAAAGGTCCCTGTGTACCAAGTTGACCATCCTTCTCCTTGTCTATACACATCCAGTTGGACAGACATAAAAAGTTGGACAGCAGGCAAATAATCCATGTAAATCTGTCCCTTTCCTTAATTCCTGAGGCTCCCGACTTGGACTACTAGACTCCTCTTCACACCCTCATGCTGCCATGACAGGTGGCTTGGTTGGTGAGGCGTCACATCTTGTCCTGCCATCCATTGCTCCATCCATCTCCTTATTTTTCTCCATTCTCGCAATGCTGGTAAGCTGGGATTGATGAACATTGTTTTCGTTTTCATATTTGCCCTTCTTCTTTTTGACAGCAGTTTTTTCCCATTGGTCTCAGAATGAGTAATTAAAGATTTGTTGATGGCTTATTTTATGACGTATTTATTTATTTTCCATTGTCATCAGCCATCCCTGTACAGGATGTGGTGGGTTGGTCGGGAAGGTCTGGTTTGTGTCAGAGCCACGGCGGCCTGTGCTCTCTCTGTCTTCTTGTTTGGCTGGCATGTGCATGAGAAAGCCATACTTTTGCCAATTCTCCCTCTCAGGTGTGTCAAAAGTTTTGTGCAGATGTTTCGTAAACGGATGACTGTTGTAATGCTGGTGAATTATCTCCTCCATGACAATTGATGGGTGGATTGTTTAAAAATTACTTGTTTATAGATGTTCCAAAAAGTACTTCAGCCATGTATGGTCACCTTGGTTTAAAGAGGGCCACATAATCTGGATTCATTCATTTACCTCGGGTGAGGGTTGTGTCTCTAATATCACGGACATCTGATACTGTCTGGCACACTTCTGTGCGTACTGCCAATGGCATCCAAGGCCTCCTTCAATCATATCTTGTCAAATTCCTCCACACATGCAATCAAAGCATTGCTTAATGATGTTCTTTTCATCTTCTCTTCCATTTGAGACTGGAGTTCCTCAAGACAACGTAGCGGACCCTGTTCTGTGCTTCATATACATCACTTATCTAGGTATTGCCCTCGAAAATCCATTTTTTGTCAAAAGGTATCCCATTCCATCTACGGACGAACAGTAGTTCCTTCCACTTCAACAGATTGGATGTTCGATCAACACATGGAACAAGTCGTTAAATCTGTGCATTCTTCTCTTTTCTCTCCAGAAGGGATGACCAGCAAAGCCATTCAAAGGTGATCTAGACTCTTTATTCTCAAGCATGTGACAATAAAAGTTCCATCCTCAAATTTTGTGTAACTATATCGTCTACAGTTTAGACCCTTCAGACCTTGACACTCCTTCGACCCCTTTGGACCCCTTAGAGTCCACACTGATCAAGTTATACAGGAAGTGACATCAAAGTTAAAAGCATTCTTGGTAAAATCAAGATGGCAGCTAACAGTCATGTGTGCTCTGGAACTGAGGTGCATCATTAAGTTCCTTGAGAAGGAGAATATCAAACCAGCTGAAGTTCATGGCAAACATTCTTCACAACTAGCCGAAACCCCGTCACAGACGGATTCCAAAGGTTGACTATTGCCACTATGTGCGATGCACTCTTACAGGTACGAAGTTTCTTTCAGTCCAGGTCACAGTACCGAGAAAAACGTGACGCGACCGCTAGGAAGAGCACAAAATTGGTCCTTCAGTATTAATATATAGATGTGGTGATTCATTTTTCTTGTAGTTGTGTGCTAATGTGGCACAGCAAGTTCAAAAATGGCCGTGACTTAGTGATCTTGAGCATTAAACATTGAACGTGTTACTTAGCGAATATTGACAGCATCAACTATTACCATACATTAAATTGCATAAGAATCGGATGTCAGTGTTTGACGTGTGGAAACAATCATTCATTCTCAATTGAAATTTAATAAGTGCAAGCTTGGTACTGAAGCACTGATCCGGCAGTTTATGGTCGGGCCGAGAATAAAAGTGAAGCTTGACAGCTCAATGATAAGTGTGCCTACCGGATAGGTGAAGATTAATAAACTTCCAAAATGAACTTTTTATTCTCTCACACACCAATGCCTTATTGAAGTTTTATTTAGTTGTAAAGTTTCCTGAATACAGTTACCAGACAACCGCATGATATTTGAGACTCTAAGAACGATCCGAGCCATGACGCACCAGGTGATCGTAAACACAAAGTGCTGAATGTTTCCATTTGTGCAGCATTCTGGCCATACAAAGCCGGACAGATGCGCATATCTTCCTGCTTATCTCACTGCCTGGCCATGTTGCCTTGCTTCCACTCATCCACACCCTGCCTGGTAAGCTAGTCACATTGTCATTGTCATTGTTGTTACAAGCAAATGTACCTAGACATCATATAGGAGATATGCATGATGTTGAAGGAGTTGGGGTCCACACTGAGAATGTTATATTGGAAGTGATATCGATGTTAAAAGCATTCTTGGTAAAATCAAGATAGCAACAAGTTGGCACAATGTATTACAGAATACTTCATGATGTCCTGTATTTGTTCTATTTTAAAAAATACACATTTGGTTGCCACGTCTATTTATCATCGCCTTCAAAACTTTGTTTTTTGGGGGTTTTTTTTAACAGCTTTATGCCTTTACTGCAATTATGAAGCTTTCATCTTGCAACACTCCGACACTTTTCTTCCATTTGATGTTGTCTGATATCTTTGTTGCGAAGAAACCACTTATACAGTTGTGTATTACACCCACATGGCTTTCATTGAGATTTTAATATTTGTCTTGAATACCCTGGAGGATTGTGACACTGAGCCCCTTTGTGCATCCCCATGCATATAGTCTCCTGTGTACACATACCAAGTTTGGTCAAGATCTCCCAAAAACTAGAAGGAAGAGTTAGCAAATACAAAACACTTCCTGTTTTAGAGTATATTTAGACTATATTTAGAGTATATTTAGACTTGGATTTCTTGCCATAACATGTCGAAAAAGCCAACGACAAGTCCTGAACGCTTTCATAGTTAAGAATGCATGATAGATGGATTGCTTCCTCGTCATGGGCAATTGACAAGTTGCTGCCAATTCACCAATGTTCAAAATAAACTTGGACTTGCTTTGCAAAAATTGTTGTTCACTTCCTGTTTCCCTTCCATCTGCTTCCCCAGAATTACCATTAAAGATGATCCTGGTCCTTATGTTCTCTTTATATAGCTACTGGTCCCTTACACACCTGCACAGGCAAGAATTATTCACCATCTATTTTGCCATTTTATTACAGTTTTTCAGTGTATTATTAATTAATTGTCATCATGTTGAAAAAATGATGTTGCTGCTGCATTCTGATATGGTGGGGGAAGTGTTATGATAAGAGTGAAGGAACTTATCATGATCCCACCATGCATGCAGGTCTGGTGGCCCTTTGTTGAGCTGGCCAGAGTGCTTTTATATAGCTGGGCTTGCCCCACTCTCCTTCCTTCCACACGTGGCACACTTCTTTACCTGGAGCCGTGCCCTACCCTTCCTGCCTCTCCTTATCACATCTGCATACTGTGCCTTGGGAATTATTTACGGTTCCTTCTTCCTGCTCATACCATCAATCAATGATGGTGAGAACTTCACTTCAAGAAGACAACAAACCAAGAGCAGGCCAGCTCCTGGACATGTGAAAGATCGAGATCACAAGCACAAAAAATATTTTTAATCCATCTCTGTGAGTCGGTGAATTCCTGCACAGTAATTGGCATTTGAGAACTGAAATGTTGGCTGCGACAAGGATGGGGCGACTTGATATTCCTTCTGGAAAGGCCAAACTACTTCTGGTTTTATATCAAGAATGTTATTTCAGTAAATCCTGTATTCTGTGGTCACCCCTACTGCCAAGCAATGATTGCATATTGCAACTATCTGTATTATCAAAGGTCCATTTGTTGGTGTTTTTTGGGGGGAAGGAGGAGGTATGGCACAGACGATGAATAGCGTTCTTTAATCCATTTAAAACTGTTACATATTTGCATTTCTTACTCACAAGATATAGAGCAGTAATGTATAGAATCCCAGCTCGCTGAGTCAAAGTCAAAAGGTCTTCAGTTCCACTTCTGTACAATATGAATTCAGAAACTTTGAATATAGATTGATTTGAAGTTTTCACTGCTTAATTAATTCACTTGTGTGAAACTGCATTTTGTTAAAACCTGATTGAATGATAAAAAAAAACAGTTTCTCTTTCTCATAATATTCCTTTATCAAGACCTGCAAACACAATGAAACTTTTCTACAGCATGGCATTCATGTTAAGCATCAAAAAGGTACAAATTGTATATTTGAGTATTGGTCATTCCATCCATTGTGCAGAGCGTTGGTGCTGCCAAAGCAGTCTCCTTGGCTATTGGACACAATCCTTGATGGGTCGCCACTCCGACACAGGATACCAGCAAGCTGGCACTCATTATGCCGACCTCGGAAGGATGAACAAGCAGAGTCAACCCCACCTAGTATTAATTCCACAGGCAAGTGGGATTTGAACTCAGGATCCTAGGATCCCAAGCCTACCACCCTAACCATAAAGCCAACACCAGACATAGTATTGGTCTATTTTCCACAACTCTTCCAAAGTTGGTGACAAAATGTCATGCAATTAAAAAGTTGCTAAATGTATGGATGAAAATGTGCAACTAAACATCTTAAAAAAGTTTAGCATTTTTGTGAAGAGAGGATGCATTGTGTATATAGGCCTCAATAAGTTGTATGGGGTGGATCGGGCTTGTGACGCATGTTCACTTGGTGTGCACGTATTGCAGTTTATACATGACGTCAAAACATTTGTCTACAATATATTGCCTGTTTCCTGTTGGCTCTGGTAACATCAGCACTGTTAACACAGTTTGTGATAGTCTTGGGTCAATAACTTTTCTTTGAATAATTTGGGATGTTAAAAATAAGTAATAGTTTGTGGTGACTCTTGGCCAATGATCGGGGACTTCTACAACACAAATGTTGGCAACTTACAAAGAACTGCCACACCACATGCATTGATTGGGCAGGTGGCCACTTGATAAAGGTTTTGTTATCCTGTGGAGATGTGTGTATTAACAATTGACTGCATTCGACGGTTTTACTGTGAGTACAAAAAAGTAATTATTCCCACACTTTAAAAAAAACAGGAAGCACCTGCTCGCCAGGGAGGTTATGTTTTCCTTAAGGCCCAGTCACACCTTGACGTTTTAGCCAACGTATGCCGATTTTTGAAAAATTGTCTAAAACGCTGGCACACGTTGAATACGTTATGGGTAAGTTTTGATAACATTGAGAGCACGCTGGAAAAACTGCCATACGTCGTTGCACGCTGGCTTTAAACGTTGTACTTTTCGGTTGTCCTCAAATTTTTGCATGCTTGAAATTTCACGACGTATGCCGGCGTATGACTCACACGTTCCACTACGCTGGCCATAAGTTGTAGGCACGTTATGCGATCGTTGACAGACGTCAACACATGTTACTTGTAAGTTAATCATAAGTTGAGACACGCCGAGGTAATGTTTAGCGTACCCGAAACTTATTCCTAGCCTATGAGTAACGTGTTGTAGGCACGTTACGCGATCGTTGACACACGTCGACACACGTTACTTTTAAGTTACTCATAGGCTGAAAGACGTCGGTATAATGCTTAGCGTGCCTGAAACTTATTTATAACCTATCAGTGACATGTGCTAACACGCTACGCGATCGTTTGACACACTTCGACACTCCTTGCTTGAAAGTTACTTATACGTCGAATCATGCCGAGTTATTGTTTAGGGCAAAAGAGGCTTTTATCTAACCTATGAGTGACGTGCTTTGCACCTGTGTGTAACGCACCTCCGCCGCATACTGGCGTATGTAGACGTATTTGACGTTTACCGGACGACTACAGAACTTAACGAACGAGTTCCCAACCTACAGATACCAGATAATGATGTAATGGCAGCGATTAGGGGAATGGTAAATAAAAAGGGGTTTCACAGGAGGAACCCGTCAGTGTTGCAGACTACATAGCGAGTACATGTCCATGACATTACGAGAGATGGAGTATCCGGCAACGATGACACTACAATATCTACCTGTCCTCCAACATCAGCATACCCTCATCGATTTGGCACTGCACCAGTTGCGTGCCAATAGAACCGAGAGAAGAAGACGTGAACGGAGGAGAAGGTACTGGGTGACACCATGGATCGGGATTTGATTTGCACCGATAAGACACCAGTTGATTTGCACCGATAAGACACCAGTTGATTTGCACCGATAAGAACACGTTAAGTGTAAACAATTGCGATTGTTTGGCGCAAGCGTCTATTTTCAATAGTGGAGTTTGAGCGTTTAGCACGTTAAATAGAAACGCTTCAAATTTCCGAGCGCCAGCGTCAAAAAACAAAGGCGAGTGACAGCAATTTAAATCGTTCATTGTAAACAATTAAATAGTTGAGTGGCACCGTTTAAAAGTCGTTGAGTGTAAAAAATCCAATTGTTGAGCGCAAGCTCTACTTTCAATAGTGGAGTTGCAGCCATTTAAATCTTTGAGTGGCAGCCTATGAATAGCAAACCCCACGTCACCGGCAAAGATAAACTGCCGCACGATATGGATAAGTTAGGCTATCGTTGGGCATAGGTTGTGAACGCCGGCTACACGATAATTATTCGTTGGTATACCGTATCTATAAGGTATCGAAGCGCTCTATGTACATTATTAGTACCTTGAGCATTGTTTCCAACTCGTTATGAATACACCTAAAACGTAAAAACAAGCCATAGCTCATTGTTGAAAAAACCCCCAAAAAAATTAGCCGCGAAGAACTTCGAACAATGGTGCAAAGATGTCTCCTACCCGTGGACCGCGGACGCAAGGAGGATCCATCATCACCCACACCCTCCCCATCACACTCACCTACTACTGCCAACATGAACAAACTACTACTAATACTGATACTGATACTGATACTGTTACTTGCTGACATGGACATCGACTCAAAAAGGAGTCGAAAACACTGATGGGTTCCCCCTTGTGAAGACCATTTTTATATACCAATTCCCCAAAACGCTGGGAACACGTCATTATATGGCAGTTGTAAGTTAGAAACACGTTCATTTAGTTTTTTTGTCGACAGGAAGATGTCAATGAAATACGTCTACATACGTCAATGTGCGTAGGGGACTACGTAAAGAATTGGTTCAAAGCACGTCAAACATAATTTAGAAATAAGTTTCCGTAAAAAAGACATTACCGCGACGTGTTTCGACTTATGAGTAGCTTACAAGTAGCCTTTGTCGACGTGTGTAAGCGTCCGCATATCGTGTGTACAACTTATTCCATCGCATGCGGAATGTGTGTCATACGCCAAGTACGTCGTAAAATTTTGAACATGTTTAAAATTACTTGACGTACTCCACTTACTACGAGACGTATGATAGCGTACTTTAGCGTTCTATTCACGTATACCAAACTTACCCATACCGTATTCGACGTGCGCCAGCGTTTAGACACATTTTTCTTAGGTCGGCATACGCTGGCAAGATCGCCAAGGGGTGACTGCGATGTTGACACTTCCATTTCTGCGGCGGTTATGATTTGAATCGTTGTGCGTCAGCCTTTAATAGGCTACGTCACGTCATCGTCGGCGATACGTGCAGCGCGCTATGCATAAGTAGACTATCGTTGGGCATAGGTTGTGTAGGCCGACAACAGGTTCAGCATTCGTTGGTATAAGTTAGCTATAACACAACGAAACGTTCTGTGTCCGTTAAGGCCAGTCACACCTTGACGTTTTAGCCAACGTATGCCGATTTTTGAAAAAATTGTCTAAAACGCTGGTACACGTCGAATACGTTATGGGTAAGTTTTTATAACATTGAGAGCACGCTGAAAAACACTGCCATACGTCGTTGCACGCTGGCTTTAAACGTTGTACTTTACGATTGTCCTCAAAGCTTTCCATGCTTGAAATTTTACGACTTATGCCGGCGTATGACTCACACGTTCCACATAACGCTCGTCATAAGTTGGTGGCACGTCACGCGATCGTTGACACACGTTACTGTAAGTTACTCATAAGTCGAAACACGTCGAGGTAATGTTTAGCGTACCGAAACTTATTTCTAAGCTATGAGTTACGTGTTGTACTAACGTTACGCGATCGTTGACACACATCGACACACTTTACTTGTAAGGTGCTCATCGGTCGAAACACGTCAAGGTAATGGTTAGCGTCAGTGTTCCAGACTCCCTGGTTTTTTTTTTTTTTTTTTTTTCTTCCTTCCTTCGCGTATGATGGTGATGTTGACACTTCGATTTCTAGTGCGGTTGTATATAATATAATTAATAGACTGCCGCTCAACGATTTAAATCATAACCGCACTGTACACTGAACACCGTCATACCGAAGAAAAAAAAACCGGGAGTCTGGAACACTGACGCTAACCATTACCTTGACGTGTTTCGACTTATGAGCACCTTACAAGTAACGTGTGTCGATGTGTGTCAACGATCGCATATCGTGCGTACAACTTATTCCCATCGCATGCGAGCGTGTGTCATACGGGAAGTACGTCGTAAAATTTCAAACATGCTTAAAATTACAAGACGTACTCCACTTAATAGGACGTATGATAGCGTACTTTAGCGTTCTATTCACGCAAACCAAACTTACCCATACGTATTCGACGTGCGCCAGCGTTTTAGACACATTTTTCAGAGGTCGGCATACGCTGGCAAGATCGCCAAGGTGTGACTGCGATGTGACACTTCCATTTCTGTGGCGGTTATGATTTGAATCGTTGTGCGGCAGCCTTTCCATAACCTACGCCACGTCATCGTCGGCGATGCGTGCAGCGTGCTATGCATGAGTTAGACTATCGTTGGGCATGGTTGTGAAGGCCGACAACAGGTTCAGCATTCGTTGGTATAAGTTATCTATACACAACGAAACGTTCTGTGTCCATTACTAATACGTTATGCATAAGACCAAGTCGTTATGAATCGTCCGAATCTTTAAAAAAACATCGAAAGTTCAACGTAAGCCAGCGTTTTACATACATTTAATACGTTGCCATCGCTGGCTAAAACGTCAAAGTGTGACTGGGCCTTTACTACGTTATAATAAGACCAAGTCGTTATGAATACGTCCGAATCTTTTAAAAAAAACATCAAAGTTCAATGTAAGCCAGCGTTTTACATACATTTAATACGTTGCCATCGCTGGCTAAACGTCAAGGTGTGACTGGGCCTTTATTCAAACATCTAATTCAAAATACCTCTTCATAATACCTCTCGCTGCGTAATTACAACACTTCACGTGGATACAAAATGTAAAATTACAACACGTGGGATACAAAATGTAAACTGTTTAGCCTGGTGCAGGTATACTCTCTACCGAGTGCCGTTCGAGGTCTACAACTGTGAGCTTCCCTACATTTTCACCAATGTCTCAAGGTGTGGTCATTGTAACCATGGGAACAGGAATACTGTACTGTACTGCATGGAAACCGTGGGACAGGAATACTGTACTGTAAAGGTGGGGTTTTTTTTATACCCTCTCCACCTGGACATAGCGCGACATGGTAAACATTTACATCGAGAAAATCCCCCCCCCCCCAAGACCACCGCAAAGATAAAACACCCAACGCACTTAAAAAACTGGCGTCATGTTGATCCTATGTAGCAAGTTTGGATGTAATCGGCCCAGGGCTGTGGGAGGAGTGCGACAACCGCACAGAAATGCACACCGGTCTGTAAATTATAGTAAGAATAGAAACGGGGTGGGGGGATATTGAATCGACTCTCTGTCCATCCATCCGTCACGCTATCTCCTAAACGGTTGTGCAGAATTCACCAAACTGCGTAGTTATGATCACCAGCAGTATCATTTTTTCGACCCAGCCCTGGTGTAGGGTCAAAATGTCAAATGCCAATTAGGGGACATTTTCATTAAAACTTTGTATATGCAATCAACATTGGGAAATGCATGAAATATGTAACGATTTTTTGGGATTTGACCCCCTGTTTATGCCCCAGGGGTGAGGACTTCAGGTCACAGGAATCGTAAGATTTTTTTCCTCAGAATTTGATATTGGGTCATTCCTAGTGGAACTTTTTACCATTACTTTAGGTGGGAAGTGTGGGGATTTGTGATGGCACGCCT
>CM068958.1:109598045-109600406 GCA_035128595.1 Eptatretus atami | reverse complement strand
TCAGGTGGTGGTGACAGATGTCCGAAGCGTGGGGGGATGAATGAGACTGAAAAGATGGTGATGGTGTTCCCACGGGTGAATGAAAAGAGGACAAAATGAGTGGAGGTGAACAATGAGCCTGGATTTTGGGAGTTTAACAGGAAAAGGGTTACTGGCAGATCATGTGCACCCTGCAGAAACCTGGGAGGGACATGGCCAAGAGAGAGCAGAGGATACAAGTGTGAAAGGCCAAAAAGAGGCGGTGGAATACAAAGAGGGTAAAACTGCCTACGATGTGAGAGTAACAGGCCAAGACACTCAGATTCGTCGTGGGAGATCCAATGATTTGAGAGCTGCAATGTTGGATGTGAGTCATGGACAGTGAAAAAGAAGAAAGGAAGAAGATTGACAGTTTTGAATGTGGTGTTGGAGACGAATGTTAAAAATCCGTGGATTGCAAGAAGAAGAAACAAATCAGTGATTGAAGAAATGAGACCACCAAGTACATTACAACATGATGATGAAACCGAAACTTTCATACTTTGGACACATCATGCGGGCAGAACAAGAAGTCTGGAGAAATCAACTATCCTGGGTATGGTTGAGGGAAGGAAGGAAGAGGAAGGCCACTGGTGACCCTGATGGCCTAAAGTGCGGCCGATAATACACTAAGTGAAAACACCACAATCATAATCCGTACAGTCGTGGCAAAAATATTAACACCCTTGCACTTTTTTAAAATAAAGCACCATTTTCTTCAGAAATTGTTGAAATTAAGAAATATTTTGGTATCCTCCATATATTTGTTGCTTTGAAGTGGAACAAACAAAAAAAACTGAAAAAATTACTAAATCTGAGCTTATTCCACTCACAAATCCTAAAATGGCCCGGACAATATTTTAGACCTTTTAGTTGCTTTGAAATAATTGGATTTCAAGCAGGTGATTCTCCTTTCCTTTGGAATTGAACTCACTGTGGTGAGCTGCAGGTGCCTGCAATATAAAAATCATTCATTCATCCAGTTTGAGTTAGAAAAGGAGTCATTCTGCTGTTTTATGTCACTGTGGTACCACAATGAGCATGGAGAAAGAAAGAAACCAGAGAATTGTCTGAGGAGGTCAGACACAAGATTGTAGCCAAGCATGGACAATCTCAAGACTGCAAGTCCATCTCCAGAGACCTTGATGTTCCTGTGTCCACCGTATACAATGTTATCAGGAAGTTTAAGAGGCCCATGGTACTGTAGCCAACCTCACTGGACGTGGCCACAAGAAGAAACTTGATGGAAGATTGCGATGAAGGATTGTTCGAATGGTGGAGAAAGTACCTCGATGAACTCCAAACAGATTCAAGCTGACCTTCAGACACAAGGTAGACAGTTTTAACTCGCACCATCCGTCGCCAACTCAATGAAAGGGGGTTCTATGGTGGAGACCCAGAGGACCCACTGCTGAGAGAGAGAGAGAGAGAGACATAAGAAAGCCGACTGGAGTTTTCCAAACACACCTGAACAAGCCAAAATCCTTCTGGGAGAATGTCTGTGGACAGGTGAGACCAAATTAGAGTTTTTGGTGAAGCACATCATCTGTAGTTTACAGGAAAAAATGAAGCCTTCAAAGAAAACGTTTACAGATAAACATGGAGGAGGTTCAGTGATGTTTTGGGTTTGCTGTGCTGTCTCTGGTTCTATACAAGGAATTTTGGAGTGCAATGTTAAACCCAGTGTCAGAAAGCTGGTCTCCATCGAAGGTCATGGGTCTTGCAGCTGGACAACGACCCAAACACACTTCAAAAAGCTCCCAGGAATGGTTCAAACACAAAGTGCCTGACTGTTCTGAAGTGGCACAGCAATGATGTCCGATCTAAATCCCATTGAACATGTGGGGAGATCTGAAAACAGCAGTTGGGAGAAGGTACCCTTCAAATCTGGGAGAACTGGAGCAGTTTGTACAAGAAGAGTGGGCTATCTGCAAGTGAGAAGGAGTAGAGCATTCATGCTAAGAGGAAGTGCTTGACTGCAGTATTTTGTCCAAAGGGTGTGATACCAAATAGTAAGTTGAGGGTGTAATAATTTGAAATGCCATTTATTTTTATTTTCTGATTTAAAAGGATTTATTGAGTTCTGAATCAAAACAAAGGTTCTGTAATATTAACAGTGAAATAAGAATTGTGGAACAAAATACTTTGTCAATTAACTCATTTTTGAGAAAATTGTGAATTATTTGAATAAAGTGCACAAGGGTGACAATATGTTTGTCCACGACTGTAAATGCTATCAAATTGACCCAATGGTTTCAAATGAGTGTTTCGAGCCTGTTTGTACTGAATATGTCGAGGAACAACAACATTCAGAAAGTCCTTCAAATTAGTATCTGCACCAGT
>CM068958.1:109560545-109593045 GCA_035128595.1 Eptatretus atami | reverse complement strand
CCCTGAACCCAGCCACGTGAGGAGCTCCGAGGTTAACATGGGGCGCGGGCTTCTCGGGGCGCTTTCCGGCCAGGAACGTGCGCTTGGACACACAATGGGGGTCGTGATTGAGCGGAGCGCTGGGCTATCCAGGCGATGTCGAACGATTCCATCGCAAAGTCGAGCTACACGCTAGAAGCATCTGTAATGGTTCCAGTGAAGGACAGTGAAGGACAGATATATTGAAGGACAGTGGTGGGCTTCCGTAGTGGTAACTGTAGGTGCGGAATTCAAGTGGTTGTGGTGAGGTGGTTGAAGCGTTGTAGCGTTTATAGTGGGGTAAGCGAGCTTGAATGGATGTAGGGATTTATTAGGCCGTTGTGATGGTTATAGGAAGTGTTGTCGTGTTGTGGTTCGAGTCTGGCGAAGATCTGAGGTGATGGTTGGTTCGGAATGGCACGAAGTTTGAATGGGGTTTTGGCGGCATATGCTAATGAGCTGTCTCTTGTTACATCTGCAGCTGTGGCGAGCATGCTTGCATGAAAGAAGATCGTATGTGCAGTAAAGTAAATAAAATAGATGAAGGACAGATATAGAGAGCCTGCCGAAAAGCCTCTCGCGACACATTTTGTCCCGTAAACCCACGAGACAAAAGGGAAGGACTATCGAAAATGAATACGAATTAAATAACTGCCTCGGAACTGCGATATGTTGTCTGCCATAGCTCGGGGAGTGCGCGACTCCGCAACAAGTACAACAACAACAAACAGTAGTAGTTTACAAGAAGAAATGATCATAGGGTGAAACAACTCACTTCCGCGGGCTTTTGTTCTGCAGCTCGAGTTCAATCCTCTTCTTCACCTCCATGACCTGCAACGACGTCGGAAGCCGTGAACAAGTCATTTATAAACATTGGGAATCTCATGACATCCTAAAATACACAATCTGTTGCTTGTCTGTCTGTCTGTCTGACCACGATACATTCGGTGATTACTTTTCCAATCTCAACCCAACTTGAACAGGAGGACTGAGGGTCATGTGATGGAGGTTGTTGAGACTTCATTTGCCACGCTCCCGAAGGGGTTTTCCGCCTTGGCGAAATCCATGTTGAGGTGTACATCTGTGTTAAGATAGCTCATCGTAGCATTTTTCTAACTGTGCTATCATAACAAAAGTAATAACAAATGATAATATAATATAATGTTGAACAAAACAATATTAATACTACCAAGAGCTGAGAATTGCTTTGAAATACATGTTCCCTTCCGATCCTATTGAGAAGAAGAACCCGACAACCCACCATGTTGGGTCGATTTGGCAAAAATAAAGTTTTTCATTCACTGATATCTTTTTGTAGACGATAAACCAATAAAGATAACTAGGATAACACACGGAGATAAAAATGAG
The DNA here is from genome assembly GCA_035128595.1 of Eptatretus atami. NCBI lineage: Eukaryota > Metazoa > Chordata > Myxini > Myxiniformes > Myxinidae > Eptatretus > Eptatretus atami. The sequence continues at coordinate 109,591,659 of CM068958.1, read as the reverse complement.
TTTATTAATTTAAACTTTAAAAATTAAATAATTATCGTATCCAGATCCTGATCCGGATCTTCACCAGAATCGAATCGATTCGTCCTTGCCACACACCCAATCGTCCACTAACGCCGTCCACAGAACAGGACAAAACGGTTTTCAAGAATGTTCTCATCAACGATTTCCAATAGATGCGGCTTTGTTTGAGTGCTTAAGCCGCTTGGCGAGCGCTCTGCAAGAAAATTCGAAGCCGCACAAACCCTGGTGCCGAGGCCCTTTCCTGACCCGTGGGGAGTTCTCTAACGGACCTTCAAAAACATGAACATTCAAAATCATTGATTCCATCGATGTTATTTAATACTTTAAAAAGACACGAGTCGGGAGAGTGAAAGAGCTAATAAACCGACCTGCAGCTTGAACGCGAGCTCGTTCCGCACTTCTCCGAGACTCACTTCGGTGTGAACGAGTTCTGGTTCGCTGTTCTTTTATTCGTTGTCGTACAGAACCACAGTAACATCAGCACGCTCTTTACGGCAGATTATAGTTTGTTGACTGAGAAAACAAAACACTGGTGGAACACACTTTCACGAATGCAAAATCTGAGGAAATTCAAAAAACTGATTAAGTTACTGACGCGAACTACAACGCCATGGCTTCATAAAGTGGACAAATAAATAAATTAAAATGTACGAATCCCACCACGAAGTACACATGTACGTGTACGCTGTGACGTCAGATGATGGCAAGGTGACCCGGATTTACGGGTTTGACCCGTTTTGTTCTGAAAATCCGCAGAGCCGTCTTTAACGTGGTCAAACCCGTATCGTGAATGGAGAGAAAGTACGATCAATTGTGTATAAAAACGTATTTCACTTCTTCCACTCACAACAGATTGATGCACACACACCACACACACACACACACACACACTACACACACACACACACACACACGACACTGATTACACAGTGTGGACCGTGAAAGTCCAAATGCAAGTATCAGCGAGTCATCGCGTCGTCTCGTCTATGTGTCTTTGGACGTCATGGGCTTTTCCCTCACAGAAGCGCCACGTCGATCTCCAGGATTGCTCACACGCATATATCTACATCACATTCCGTCACGTTGGACCCGTCGCTTCACCTGTCAAGTGAGACTGCGATCATTGCTCTCAACTTACTGTAATAAAAATAATTTAAATGGCATCAAACACGATCAACCATCTTCATGACAAAGAACTATCAGCTCTCGTGTGAATGCTCTATTGATAATTATGAAACGTCATGGGTCACGTGGTGTGGCAGCCACGTTAGAAAAAACGGAAACAGACTTTGGAACCTCTGTCATCTGAACCACCGCAAACCGATGAGAAAAAATTGAAAATTGACCCGACAAGTACTCCTCATGGGGAAGTAAGTCGAGAGATTTTTTAGTGACGGTACATAGGTGCCTTGTTATGACGTCATAATTGACTATGTCAGAGTAGGAACGCTAATATGCTGATCAGTATTGAAAAGAGCGGATTGAAATGGCCACAGAAAAAAAGAACAAAAAATTGATGACTGTCATGGTCCACAGGCCATCGATTCAGCACCGGTAGTTGGTTTAAATATATATCAAAAATTTTCTCTGTAGTACCGTGAACAGATCGAGGCAAAACTTTTCAAAACGTATGACTCCGCCTATCATGAGGAACAAAAAATCACAACAATTACGTCACAGGTCCAACTATGGTTCTGGCTCTCAACGACAAAGTGTTCAACCAAGCCGTTGTGTGAGGCACCAGGGTATTCTCACAAACAATTGATGTCACGTGCTCTGCACCATGTGGGATTGACGCGAAAAAACGCTAAAAAAAAAAGAATTACTGGTTGAAATAAACGTCAGAATCAATTCGACGTGAAACTTTCCACACAATTAATTGATGCTCTGTGGTTGATGGGGAATAGATATGTTTTAAAATTTTTCATATACCTGATAGATTCATATATGGTTTTCGAAGACAGCTGCATGAATTATTCTAATTTTCTTTGATTTCTTGATTTTTACTTTTTGAGTATTTTTGATTTTTGTTGATCTTTAATTTATTTTTTGATAAGGATCTTGGCGTGCCTGAAGGGTTTGAGGGTAGATGGGCAGCAGATGAATAGCGAATCCTTTTCTCAGGTTCCTCCTGACGTCATCTTTCGCTTTTTCCTTGTTTGGGTTCCTCTCCAAAATGACTCACTGCAGAAGCTCTGTACCGACTTGGTGTTCCATTTGATTTGAATGTTAATTTTATGTTATTAATTATCACAATTGTCAATTGAAATGTTGATAGTAAATATCATGAAAACACGTTCAATTCCGGTGCCCTCCTGGTAGCAAAATGGGCAGGCAACCGTTGCCTCCCCAATCACCATGGTACACAGTGGGGTTGCAAGGATGACAGACTCTGCTCGCAGCTCCACAAAACTCACCTGCCCCGCCTCAAAACTTCACCCTGCTCCCCCGCCAACTGGTCACCCCACATGCTCCCCCAAACTGTCACCTGCGTCCCCCACCACTCTGTCATCCTGCTCCCCCCCAAAATGGTCATCAGCTGGCTCCCCCCCACTCCCCGACTCTTCCCCGACTCTGTACCTCCCCTGCTCTGTCCCATCCTTGACTTTGTTTTCCCACCCCCTCAGGATTCGCCCCCCTTACCGCTTCCTTGAATTCTGTCCCTCCTTCCATCCCACCCGGACCCTTTTGGTAATGAATCACAGAGTATAATATCCTTTGGAGGTTTCTTTCTTATATTACTTTTACACTCTCTTCTCAGCAAAACTTGCAGGGCAAGCTTTGGCTTCGTTATAAAGAGATATCACCCAGGTGAGCCTGAAACTCAGAATAGAAATGTATGTATCGTGAAGACCGGGCAATTTGCACACGCTGCTCTTTTTTGTTTTTTATTTTTTATTTTTTAATAGATCTGTGGTGAAAGTACAAATCATACCCCCAAATTATTTGGTAACGTTTGCTGTGAATTCATGAGCAATACTAGATCTCCCTCAGTAAGGCTCATCTCATCTGAAAAAAAAAATCTTTCTATCCGCGTTTTAGTCCGACATCCCTTCTCGGCCAAAGATATTCTACTCTTTGTACTAAAACAAAAATGTTGGTTTATGTTTATCCAACTGCTTTGTCTGTCTTGTTTCTACGTCCAAAGTCTTATTTTGGGGCAAATCCAAGAGAAGGTCCCCTCAGATGGCAGAATTTCATATTCATGCCACAGCTCTAATTTCAATGAGATTTTCATGTCTGAATGTGAAATTTTATTAATCTTTGAAAGAAAATGGCAAAGTCACAGGTTTAATATGTGAAATCACTACACTAATTCACATATATGCAAATTAGGTGTTACGTATGGGACAATTTGAAATTGTGATGTAGTAAATTCAACCAAACTTTTGAACAATTTTTTTACATGGACATGAATACTTTACCATGCCCTATTAATACACAAGGAAAAAAATGTTCACTTCATTAATTATGCAAATTAGGCTTGTTCTTAATAACTGATGTCCCATACGTAACAGTTTTACATGGATGTTTAAGATTACACGAAAAGGTCCAAAAAATTTCAGTGCCAATCCATCATGTATTGGTCATATATCCTGTACTTCTAGCTGAAAATATAAGTAGATAATGAGTTCACAAGTAATTTAAAAATGTTCGTATGGGACAATACCGTTACGTATGGGACGTTGCTTGCAAAGTCTGTGGGAAAGACTACTTCATCATCGCCAAGATTTGACCATTACTTTAGCCAGTGGACATTTTGGGCATTCATGTATTCTCATGAGACCTGTCCTGCACACATGGCCCAGTTTAAGGCACACTAAACAATATGAGATCATTCCATTTGTAAGGAGGGGTGTAACCTACCTTTGAAGAAGATATGAGTTTTTGTTCATCATTATTTCAGGCACCTCTAAGTTTCTGGTGCTTCTATGAAGCAAACTGGAATATGTATTTCCCTTTTACACAAAATTAATAGCTTCTTCTATTCCCTCGTGGAAGTCGAAGTCGTCCATATTATAACTACATTGCCAGATTTGATATTTTCACTCTACTTGATAAATGTTTACATCCACACACATATACTTCGATTGAATGTACCAAAGCTCTGAGGTCCTGAGACAAATTCCAAAACAAAAATCATCTGAACATTAAAAAAAAATTAATTACCAACAAATTACTCGATGCAAATTCTTTGTTTATTTTCATTCCTTGTACAACACACTAAAACATATCTGTCCTGTGTGTCCTGTCCGGGTTTAATCATCTTATATGGCAGTGCATTGTTGTGTATGCCGCAATAAAGTTGTGCATTTCAATTTCTTCAGAAGTGTTTGCAAACCCTGGTTGATATGATTCTCAATTTTAAATAATTTTGCATTTTTAATACGTAATAATTATCAGATGATCATTTGTTTCATATCCGACAACATGAGTTGCTGAGTTTGTAATCGTTAAATGTTGGATCTTTGTGTAAAATATGCTCAAGCCTGTTGATTGTGGTTATGAAAGGCCAATTTAACCAACAGTGTATATCTCGCATGTAAAGCCGATGGAGAATTTATCCCATACGCACGTCCCATACGCAACGCGTCCCATACGCAAGCGTCCCATACGCAACGCGTCCCATACGCACGCGCCCATACGCAACGCGTCCCCATACCAAGCAACGCCGTCCTTCGTTAACACTAATTAATCTCTCTTTTCTCCCTTATTTTTTTTTTATGTAAGATAATTTGTGATGAGTTACACAAGTGTTTCAACTTTCTCCACACTGAAAATTCTGGTGAATGATAAAATACTTTCAGAGAACTTGAACTTGAACATATTTCTTTGAAAAATCGTGTTTCTTGTGGTCCCATACGTAACACACCATGTCATGTTTTATTTAATTAATGAATGTTTTTTAATGGTTTTGTAAAACTTACCCCAGAGGGGAAAGCATACATGAACATGCAGGTGACCCGAGGATCAGTTATTTCATTAGTCTTTGTGTTGATAGTCCTTGGTCCCTTGTCAAAAGGCTTTTTGGAGGGCATGCGTTGGCTCGGCTGTATTTTTCCAGTGCAATGTCTGCCCCTCCCCCTCTGTTAAATTCAATCTTTCCTCCTTCACACCCTCGGCCTGTCCCCCTCCCGGCCTTTCTCAATCCACCAATAACCTTCCCTTCACCAAACATCCTTTCAACAATCCCTCCTTTTCCCCATCAGTCTGTTTCCTCCCCCCCCCCACCCTTCTCAATCCATCAATAACCTCCCTTTCACCAAACATCCTTTCGACAATCCGCCTTCACCCCACTGTTTTTTCCTTCAATCCCATGCCGTTCGGTCATCCCTCAGTCCAGCGGAATCCTTCTCCATTTTAACTCCATTCTTACATGCCTGTTCATGGCACAACGCATGACACTTCGTGTTTGTGGCCTGCGTGGCTTCTCGCAAGCGTGGTATAGTGCGGAACTGTACGAGTCGGTGCCTGCGCATGGGGGAGGGGTGGGGGCTTCCTTTGTGCAAGGGTGCATGAAGGGAGGGCGAGGGCTGTACCGAGCATTTCTGCAGAATGACGTGGCATTTTCCACAAGCGACGTCATGGACCTCCCCCCATCATCTGCGGACCAATGAGAGACGGAGAAGACTTGAGAGAAGGAAAAAAGTGATGTGAGAAGAAGAAATAGAAGAAGCAGAGGAGAAGGCTTGCACGAGCCGGGTCGAAAAGTGCTCATGACCAGAAGGCTCAGACGCAGAAGGCTCAAGGGAGAAAGGGAAAGAGCTCATGAGAGGAGGAAAAGAGAGACGCAGAAGGCTAAGGGACGGAGAAGCTTGTGGAGGGGAGGAAAAAAGCCATGGAGGGTTGAAGAAGGAAAGGTTTCACGAGCAGTTGGTGTGAAGTTTCTGTGGGGAAAAGGAACACTTCTTCCATGAGCGTCGTCCTGCGGTCTCCATCCTCTCATCCACGAAGGATAAGGAGGGTGAACGGCAGCACTTCATTAACGGGGGCCTGAGGAGGAAGAAGCTGAGACAGAGGAGGGCAAGTTGCATATCTTGCTCGTATATCTGAGATGCCGGAGAGGACTCGCCTACTGGGTCTGGGCACCTCGGGGACGCACTACGCAGCTGCTTGTCCCATCGCTCCACATCGCCACTGCCCATTTTCCCCATCCGTTTTCCTCTGCATTACCTTGTATATTTGGGTTGTGTGAGGTGAGTGAGGAAAGAAGAGACTCTGCTTTTCTTTTCTCCATACTTTACTTTTAATTTATTTTCAAGTTCTTGTGCTTTTTATTCTCCCCTGAGTGAATGATGGCCAAGTCTTTTGTGTAAGTAGGATTGAAGAAGAATACGTGTTCTGGTTAAATCTGCTCATATGTGCCTTTTTGCTTTCTTGCTGATAAATCCTTGCTTTGAAATGATTGCTTGCTTGTGTGTTTGTAATAAATAATTATTTGTTGTTATTTCCAATCTGTCTCGGTTGTCTTTTCCTTTATCGGTCCGACATTGTACGAGTATAGTCTGATGGGAAGTTGTACCCCCACCTGATTTGCTTTGTTAGTCAGCACACACTCACTGTACCGCTCGGCAGTAATCCGAGTGTGCGCTGAGGGCACGAGACCCCAATTGACTCGGCCGTCCACAGGTAAGGTATCATGCGAGGTCGTGTAACCCTGCCAGGATTGGCAGTGCCAATCGGCGTTTGTAGTTGCTTGGCAACCTGCCAGTGCACGGAGTTATCTGTGCCCGGCGACCTCAGGACCGGCCGTTCGGGAGGGACTCTAGTGCTTCCTCTTGTGGCAAGCCCCGAACCCTGGATCTGTAACAATCCTTACTATAATTCACGGACCGGTGTCTATGCTGTGTCTGTGTGTGTTGCGCTACTCCTACAGTTCTGGCCAATTATATCCATACTTGCTACAGAGGATCAGCATGACCCCAATTAATGTATCGGGGTTTTTATCTTTGCTAGTGGTCTTGAGGGGGGGGGGATGCAAGTTTTCCATGTAAATGTGTATCGTGTGGCACTGCCTTCAGGTGGGGGAGGGTATTACAAGTCTCCACCATTTACAGTGCAGTATTCCTGTCCCCACCTTTTCCAGTACAGTGAGGTGTTTTGAATTATAAGCAGTTGCTATGTTTTTTTTTTCTTCTTTCATGCTAAACTGGGTTTTTTTTTTTTTTGCGTATACAGAGCTGTCAGTTGTCTATACACCGCCCGAATAAAGGTATGTGTCAGAAGAATGTGTTGCATGCTTGGAACAAGATCGCCCGTGGGGCGGGTGCTCTGCGAGGACTGTATTATAAAAAGAGCCATGTCTGTCGTGCTATAACTTGAGAATGGATTAACAGATTTCAATGAAACCCACGACCGTGGATTCAGGGAACTCTCGGGAGAGTTTGTGATGCAAAAAAAGGGAAGGTTTGTGTGCGAGTGCGTGGGCACAAGTGGCGAAACTGCAAACGCCAACTTCGGAGGGCAGGATCTCCCAGGAATTATTTTTTGTTCTTACCCCAAAGATTAGCCATCGCAGCAAAGATTGGTATCAGCGAAGCGACGGGTGTTATATGCTCGTGATTAGTAAGACGCAATACATGGGCAGTTGCATTTATCGTGTCAAAGCATAAATGCGTGATACGCATTCTTTTCTTACATTGCAAGTTGCCAAACCTTTATTGAATGTATCCCGTGAAATCTCCCTGGTTCATACTTGTAATCATAAAATTGTGACTTTATCCCAGGTTCTTCCTTCCTTGTAAGTTGTGCCAAAGACTTTGGCGATGTCAACCTGGAACAGCTCATTAAATCCTTGTGACGATTACAGCAGTTTTTTCACTGCATTGGTAATTACTACATTTCAAACGAAATGGCACTCGGTAGAGCACATACCTCCGCCAGGCTGACCAGTTTACGTTTTGTATCCCACTGATAGGTCGGATCTGAATCCAGAACTTAACCAAAATCGAATTGGCTTGTTCTCGTCACCTCATCAACTCATAAACCTAGTTTTGTCATAACTCGTCCACAACTTTTTGAGATATCGTGCGATGTATCCTTTTTGGCCCCATCTCTCATTTGTAAAGAAGCACTTAAAAATTCTACTTGCCGGATCCGGATTCGGATCTTCACCAAAATCTAATCGATTCATCCTCGTCACCACACTCAACCTGTCCACCAAATTTCTCCCCGAATCCGTCCATAACTTTTTGAGATATCCTCTAGAATAAAGCGATACAGTGTGTATATTGTTGCGGGCCGGGGGTCGGTTGAGAAGACCACAAGGTGGGGGAAGCTATCTCGGTTCCCACCAGACTCCCCGGAATTGTAGGCCGTTGCACACGGATAATTCCGTGACGCGGCGGGTCGCTTAACCGAACGTGGACGACAATAACTCAACCGCGTGACCTAGGGTCCTCCCGTCTATGGGTTAATCGGGTTACCTAATTATCACGTGGTTTAATTACCGGGGAACACGCCCTCGGTACTTCTTGTCCGAACCGGAATCAGATGCAGCTGAGCGACACTGCAAGGACGTACGGCTAAAAGGAACGGATCTTGGGAATAAAGTCCTGGCTAAACTAGGATTCGAACCATGCTGGATCAATGAAAGAAACCACAAAGACGAGCTGGGACATTCATAATAATGATTTATTTACAATGGGCGAGGAATGGTATCAGGATTTATTGAGGTATCAGGTACAATCAGGATTTATTGAGGTGTGTTGTGCAGAGATTGGGGAGAGAGGTGTGGTGCAGCAAATAAACAGGGAACTTACAAAAGCGGACACAGAGCAGACTTAACATGAAAATAATAATGATAACGATCTTCTGCAGTCTTACTTAAGCAGACAGGCGCCGGACACACGCACCGCACAGCACACACACCACACAAACCCAATGAAGAGGGAGTATTGCAACAGGAAGGGGAAGGAGTTGAGGCTATGATCTCGGTACCTTTGTGCTTGAATAGCCGACGCGCCACCAATACCGTTTCGGGGGGGATGCCTGTGGTGCGGTACCCGAAAGTGGGCACGTCGTTCTGGCTCAGCCCACGTGTGGAGACTTGTTCGTGAAGGAGGAGCTTGGTGGTGAAGGGGCGGAGTCCAGAGTGCGAGGATGAATGGTAGGCGGGACCAGGTAGGTGGGTGGAGTCAGCGTCGTGTGGGCGGAGAAGAGGATGAGGAGTCCAGTGATGACGACAGAAGTCGGAGTCGAAGTCCAGCTTGAGTGGGAGAGGCAGGGCAGAGAGAGAACGAACGGCCCCGCTCCGACCTTTATAGTCCCGGGGTCGACGTCGTGTGGCGGAGATGAGGAGGCGGAGTCCAGACAGCAGGAGGCTGGTCGTGGCGGTGCCGACGGGTGAGGCGAGAGCGAGAGAGAGAGAGGCGGAGAAAGAGAAAGGCGGAGGGACTGCTCTGACCTTATAAAACTTGCAGCGGGGGGAGGGGCCACCAGGAATCGAAACGTCATCACCTGAATCGGGCGCTCCGATTGGCCCCGACCCCTCATGTGGCTCCAACTTTGGCCGGAAAATGCCTCACTTGTTTCCGGCAAGGCCATCCTCCCAGACGGCGGCAATATTCCGCTCCGACCCCACGACATGACATGAATCGCCCACACCAAAATTGGCACGCGAATTGTCCTGCAAAACCCCCGGGCCGTGCCCTGGCGACCGTCTGAGGGTCCCGCATGCCCGCTCGGGCGCCCGACCAGTGCCGATCAACCGCTCCGCTCCGCGCGCCAACGTAGCCTGCACTGTACATTCCCCGGCTCGATTGCAGCTTCGCTGGCCGTAAGAGAGAAAGACATTCATCATCCGTGGAGAATCCGCTGCTGCCAGCGAGGGCCGAAGGTACATCTTATGGATAAATTCATGCATGTTTACGAGCGGCGTACGTGTCTACCCTCGGGCACATTCCATGCAGTGTGCGCGGTTCGGCCATTACACACGTGGCCAGCGCTCTCGTTCGCATGACTCGCTAGCGGTGTGCGGGGCGATCACCAATATGTGTCGGATATTGATGTTGAAAGGACAAGCCGCTTCTACTCCGCACACTGTATCCCGCCCAACATGGCGTGGAGTCGTCTTTATCGGCCTCCGTACGTTTGGTGCAGCGTGGGCGTCGTGCTGCTGTGTTTCCTGTGTTGTGAAAAACACCATTCGTGCAGCCTCTTAAGAGGTTTTCATTCGCATGCCTTTTCAATGCAACCGGCAATCCTCCCTAGATCATCGGAAGCTCAGTCGATAATCCACACTGCTAAGGCACTATATGACTCGCTGCACACGTTGGGTTTTGGGCTCGCCCAGGAACGAGGGCTCGTGCAGCAGTTTCCTCACAACGGCGCCACACGCGCTGGCCTCCATGAGGCCTACCTCACAGCGAAGGCGCACGTGGCTGATTTACCTCAGGAATAATCAGACAAAAAAGAAGAGTAGGGACAAAATGAAGAAGAAATGATTTGAGCAAACCTAGCTATTAGATCATCGCAACGCACTCCCTTGTTGGCCCGCTAAACAAAAGGAAAGGGACGTATAATAATGGAATAACTGTCTTGGGACCACTATCTGTTGGATGCATTCGGTTCCGAGAACCGCAAAATATTATTTAATATATATATATATATATATATATATATATTATATATATATATATATATATATATATATACAATATATACTAGGTGAATCCACCCGGCGTTGCCCGGGTTCTTTTTGAATGAATTGAATCTTCTGTACATTGGTCTGACACGAGCCCAGTAGCAGTACCACCCACGAGCCCAGTTGGTGAGGGGGAACCACCCTCCCCCCTCCCCCCCCCCGGCCGAGGGGCGGGGCCCTCCTGACATTTTTTGTGTCAGAGGTTTCCTCCTATCTTTCACCGTTCAGGAGATTAGCGTGTGCAGACAAAACAAACAAAAAACTTAAAATTATATATATATATATATATATATATATGTAGATCTCCTTTAAAATAAAGCGTGATGGCACACACACACACACTCCTCATGCGTAAAATTCGTTATTGCCAGGGTAGCTGATGTGTATAAATTCAGTATATGAATGCCATGAAATTGTAATGGTTTTATACTGCAAAAGGTTGTCATGCCAGTTTATTTCTAACCCCCCTCCCCCACCCTATTTATTTAACTATCTTCTGAGGCAGGTCTCAGCCTCCTCCAGTTCTGCCAGTTGGACCTGCACACAAATTATCTGGGAATGCATACTGTGAGAGGGATCATCGTAGAGAACATGCTCCTCCACAACTAATCTATTCTGGACACACTGCTCTACAGGCAGGCACACAAGGCACAAGGTGAGTATTCAGTCTATTCCTTTTACAGTCTTAGGTGAACTTTTCTTTGTCTTTTGGGATAACCTGTATCAAATCACTTTGGGGGGTGTTTTTTAGCTTATCTGTAATTACAATTCCAGGAAAGGTATTGTGCTGTCTGTCCGTCTGTTTGTCCGTCTCCTATTTTGACTTCTCCAGCCAAACCACTGGGCCGATCCGGCTGAAATTTGGCAGAAACATTCCGCTCCTTACTGGTAACGGGGATTACAAAGCTTCTTCCAGTCACGTGACTTCAAGTAGGTCAAAATGGCGGACTTAGTAAATTCCTTCAAAAATCATCTCCAAACCCACCAATCAAAATGATAAATTTGGGTTACATCATTATACCAGGGTAGGGATGTTAAATTGCGGACGTAATGCCGATCATGTGACTGGAAGTGTGTCAACATGGCCGACTTAGTCAATTTTTGATAAGCTCGTCTAACCTATTGCAGTATCGAGTCATTACAGGACCCCAATTCTCTCCACTACCAGTGGAAGAGGGTATTACAAGTCTTACTGCAGTGCCAATTCTGGGGGAATTAACCCGTTTTTTCGGTCATCTCAGTAGAGATGACCTAATAAAGCCAGTCTCAAAGTCTGTCCGTCCGTCCGTCCACAATCAAACCGAGTGGAAACAAATAACCAATAGTGGAATGGATAGAGGTCGATGAGACATGCACAACGATATAACTTTCAAGGTCGTCCAAGGTCGAGGTCGAGGTCACGAGGCTGTCAAAGTTGCGAAAATCATCGATTTCAAATCGTATCTCCTCCCTCATTTATCAAGAGAGATCAAATGTTATTAGTGATTCAGATACTATGGACTATTATCTAGAACAACATGAGCCATTTTTTTGAAATTTGCTCTCGTTCCGATTTTATAGCCCTTCAAACTTCGCTCTGACGACCTTCTGACGCTATGTTTGGAGAGTCGTATCTCGGCCACAGAGTAGAGTAGCAGCCAGTAAATGGTATCGTTTGAGAGAGAACAACATGGTCTATCATGATCACACAGCAGCACGTCCATATTACCTACCACGTGGCTACCACGTATCACGTAACTTGGCAAGTACCGCGCCTGGTGTTGTCGGAGTCACTGATTTCAAATCGTATCTCCTCCCTCATTAATAAAGAGAGATCAAATGTTATTAGTGATTCAGATACTATGGACTATTATCACGACCAGATCCACGAGCCATGGAATCGATTATAGATGCCCCTAATTTGATTTTGCTTCTGTCGACCTCTGGCAGAGATGACTGGCACTCCCGCTCGGGGGTATTTTTTATGACGGTTTCTTCGCGAGTTCAATAAAGATTAGAAAACCGAAAATGTTATGGTTAACTTGCAAATGTATTCTGACCACTAAAATACCATGTATTAAGAAATTGTTTGGTTTCCAATGTTGGTTATCGGGTGGGGGATATTTTTATATTTCATGTTCATAGTGTATGTAAAACAGATCATTATTTGGAAACTAATGGTGAATGATCATTCAACAAAACGAAATGATCTACAATCTACATTATGGGGCCATGATCATGTGATGCAAAATATGGTTTTAATGTGTCCGTCGCCTTCTTTTGTATGCAGCACATGCCTGTGGGTAGCACCATTTGCTGTGAGCACAGCTGTTCCACTGATGCAGGTGCTCAATGGAGCTCAGAGAAAAGATTTTGGAACTTGTTCAGGGTGCCGGCAATAGCTCACTTACTCTTTGCTAAGGACATCGTGGAACCATTAACATCCACCAAATAATACTAGCAGCCGGGACACCCAAACCAATGCAGGACAGCTCTGGGCTATCCTGCCAGGCCAAAAATTAGAAATGGTGAGAGGACATGTGGGTGGGAGAAGGTGAATATATAGGAGTGGGTCAATAATTCTGCCTTTTTGTGTGTAATATGTAAAAATAAAAACATTTGTTCTCTAAAGTTCATGGTTTTTTTGTTTTTTTCATTGTGTATAAAATGTAGTCTCTTCCAGTGTGTGTGTGTGTGTGTGTGTGTGTGTGTGTGTGTGTGTGTGTGTGTGTGTATGTATATACGAAAAGCATGGTCGGTGAGGCACTGCGTTGAAGCCGTCAGTCAGTCTGTGAAGACTATATGCTTATTAATCACGTCCTATTTGAACATTAATCTCTGAAGACCCAAAAGGACCCTCAAGACCCCAAAGACCCTCTTGACCCCAAAGACCTTGACACTATTTAGACCCCTTACGGCTTACACCCTCCAGACAGATTAGACAGCTTAGACCCTTGACCATTTAGACCACATGGACCTTCTTATGTCACAAATACATTTCAAATAAATGTAATAGCACCAATATTATAAACAAGAAAAAGACGTCATGCAGCGCACGATACTTACAAAATCCACCCCCCTCTCCACAGGTTGCCATGGATACATCAAATTGTCTATTTCATCAAGATTAATATTGACAATCTTAATCAAAGCTCAGGTCAATCGGATGACAACTGATTATTTTTCAGATTGAAATTGATGGTTTCAGAAGCTTGACCTTGAGTTGACCTTTGACCTTTTGACCTCAAAAATTGTTGGTTTCCCAATTTAGTGACGCAATATGCAAATCTTGTTCAAATTTCAAGTCAATCGGATGAAAAATAACGATTTTAGAAATTTGACCTCAAAATCAATATGCTTCTCAGTTGAGACTACCTCTACAACTTCGGAAAGTTTCATGATGATCAGTTTATAATTGTGACCTGGAGGTGACGGGCAGACAGACAGACAGACAGACAGACAGACAGACAGATAACAAAATCGACTGACCAATATACTTGAAAATCTTCGATTTTGCAAGTAATAAATTTGTAGAAAATAAATGTTTTATATTATGATTGGTGTAAATCATGCAAACACAGAAAATTTGTGACGTCATTCTCTGCAACGACGTGTGGAGAGGTGAGCGTAGTGAGACGATCCGTGTGTGTGTGTGTTCGTGTGTTCGTGTTGTTTTTCTTTTTCTTTTTTCCACCCCACTCAAGTGTTACATATCATATGAAATATGAAACGTATCGAGGTCAAGACACTGAGCCAAGCTTTCTGAAATGATAATTTCACCACAGTTAGGCAGTCACTCTGGCCCAACAAATTTGTGCATGGATTCCAGGATGTTAAAGGCCAGAACATTCATAGTTAAGTCAAAAATATTGAATGTGCTTCACCCCATCTTGCACTCTTCTTTGAAATGGTTTGTTTCATCGTTTGTTCACGTTAACCCCATTTGCCGTTTGTTCACGCTGACCTCTTTCCTGCCACCCCCCCCCCCCCCCCCCCCCCGTGTTCTTCAGTGCGCGATGTGGTTACAGTCACTGACTTGAAATTCATGACCCCTGGAGACAGTTATGTATGGAAGTTGTCCCAAGATCACCCCACCTGTAACCTGGCCAGTTACCCACTCTAATTGATAAAGTTTTCACCATTTACTGGCCCAGTCCCAGTGAAAATGTTGTCATGATTGTCCTCATGCATTGCCACAAAACGTGTGCACGTCTACTTGGTGGATGCCTCTTTCACATCATAACTAGAGTTGTTGGAATGAGCAATTATTGTAGGTGATTTTGAATTCTGTTTTTTTGGGTGCCACTGGATGTAATAAAACTATCTTGATTGTGGAATGTTTGTTTCAAACCTAAATGTTTAAACTGAAACAATCGTGAGGCGAAACGATTGGCCTAATTAACTACTCATCACGGGAGATTCCGATGATGTTTAAGGTCTTGGTTTCCATGGCAACAAGCTGAGCAAGGTGTAAGGCAGGTGTGCCAACCCAGAGGGGAGAGCAGAACTCCATCAAGCTGCGGATTAAGGCCTTGTAGGTAGACAATACTTCAGGTGTGCCAAGGAAGGACTTTGTATGATGGAGGATGCCAAGTCGGCGGATGGCTTTCGAGGCCAAATTTGAAATGTGATTTGCCCAAGAAAGATCATGGCTGATCGTCCAAGAGTTTGAATGAATGAACTTCCTCAAGAGGATTGATAAAATGGACAGGATGGTTTGCCACATGGTCCTTTTGGAGAGAGATAGTGAAATTGTGAGATTTGTCAGAATTGAAAGACATATTCCAAGTGTTTGACCAGCAATTTATACCATTTCCTGTTTGTGCAAGTAAGTTGTGGCCATGAATATAACGCTTGCACACACACACGGATGGACGCTTATTTTACCAATAGATGCAAAAATGTTACATAATTTATGTTGTTACCCTGAACAAAAGAAAGAATATATATATTGTTATGAATTCTGGCCCGCCCGGCGTGCGATCGGCCACGTAACTCGAATCGCGACCGCGTCGCCCACGGAACGGACAATTCAGTCGTGACCCTCCTTGGAACTATCGCCAGGAGCTAGTCACGGTGGGTCTTTCGACCCACCACAATCGGGCCAATCGGCCACCCGCGCGGATAGGGTTGTTCGCCAAACTCGACCTACCTAAGTACCTGCGCGGGTAGTTAACCGGGCGATCGTACCTCGCCGCTGGCCGGCCTAGGACACGAACCGCTTAAGCGGTCCGTTCCGTGCTTCAGTGATAACCGAGCGGTGTTATCGCGGCCCGACGGACGTGATTGTTTACCGGGTGCTTACACCCTTCTACCAATTCCTTCCGTCATGCAAGATAGAACTTTCAAACAAAGGAAAGGACGCAAGAAACGGGGAAGAGTTCGACAAGTACATTTATTCCACACTCAGACAAGGCAAGCACGTATTCACAGCCATACAGTAAGAATGCAATTTACAAGCAATAGTTACAACCGAATAAAGCAAGGTTTATTTACATGCACTTAAACAGTTTCTACTTTACAAGACACGGCACCACAAACGCTTCACACAAAAGCAAAGGAAAGACCCCCTCAAAGGCAAGGGAGTCAGACTGGGCCCGTGGGCCTAATGCGCGTGGAACCTGGAGGAGCGGCCAGGTCACGAGACCGAAGGGTCCTACCGCCCTCGTGGCGCGATGGCGGGCAAGCCGCAATGTCAGCTTAGCTGCCCTGGCTTCGTGCCCCTGGCGTGGTCGGCGAGCTCTCTCCGGCGCTCCCCGTCTGCCTTTCCGTCGGCTTCGAGCTCCGTCTCCCGACTTGACTGCCCCGCGACACTGCAGACTTGACTTCTTCTGCCGACACTCCGCCGCTGCCACTCCACTGCTCCCACTTGGTTCTCTGCCGACGTACTGCGCCCCTTTTCTTTCTTCCGCGAGCTCGCGCTTATATAGCCCGGGGAGGGGCGTCTATGTAAATTTCTGGATCACAGCGGGTTCGGAGGCGGGGCTATGCCACCGATGCTCAGTCATTGGATGGATGAAAAGGGGGGTGAAGCCTTCCTGATCCGCTTTTTAGGCGAACGGAACGCATTCACAGCCCATGGCACGACGTGTGGTAGAAAGGCGGAGGTGGTGGGAGTTTGGTTGTTGGCGGGCGTCGCCCGAGAATGGCGGTGAAGCGATGTTTGCGGGATGGAGTTGTGGAGGTAAAGAGGCGAAGGTGGTGGTGTTTGAGTTGTTGGGGTGCGTGTTTGGTCCAAAATAACGATAGAGAAAAGAAAACGGCTATCTCAAAGGATCGCAGCCCGGTGAACACGGAAATTCCTCTAAACAATGGTGGGGAATCTAACTACACAATTAACTTATCGTCATAACTGATCTAAGGACCCTTTATGGTGTATTGCGAATTTCCACAGCCGTAACAATATAATCAGCCCTCACAGCTCCCACCCCCACCTTCCTCCTCCTGAACATAATTCATAGTAAATATTATCATTTTAAATTCACCCTATGCATTCACGAGTCCCAGCTATGACTTTCCCATCGATGTTAAGAAGCACAAAGGTATGGTTAGAATGCACCATCTTTGGCCTTTCATGGACGTACATTGCCGGTAGTTTTTGCAATAAGGACTTAACATAACAACTCTTTGGATTAGTTGATCAGGAAGTTCTCCAACTGTTTTGTGCAGAGGCACACCGCTTTCTCACAAATACGCTTACAAGTACTGACGGCTTCTTTAAAAGCTTTTTTTTTAGTCGTTTCATTCTACAATCCTTATCTGGGAGATATGAAAGATGTCCAGACCCCCTTGATTTACTTCTTTATTCGGGGTTTGTTATGCGGTGTAGCATTTTGAAAGTCCCTTATTGCAGACGTCCATTAAATAAATCACCAAGCCTACCATGTTCACATGACGTAATCCCACAAGGTTCACAGTCCACTCACTGGCAGCACTGGTCAAAGGTGTGGCTAGAACGTGCCAGTATACGAACTTTCGGATCTTGCACTTGTCCACGTCCTCAGGAGTTTGTAGTACGGGGAGCTGCAAGCTATCAGCTTTTTAGGTGAGTTCAGACAGTTATCCGATTATTTTGTCATTCAGTGGCACACTCTTTTCTCGCAGGTAATTTCCAAGTATTTTTGGCTTCTTTTCGATGCTTTGTGAGCCTTTTTAGGCAACGATCCTCGTTTGGCACACACGCTATCTGTTCACTGCCCTGATGAACCCCAGTGAGAGGGGTTTCTGTGCATGTGCACCAGGCATTCTGGCGTGAATTACCTCATTTGAAAGATGCGTTTTGCTTAACCCCAATTTGTGATTCACGTGTGGTGTAATGAGTTTACTAATTGCCTTTTTGTTAGGCCCTCGATTTATTGATCATTCCTTGTGTATGCCACTTGTCACATAGACTGCACCATAATTCTTCTTCTTCTTCTTCTTCTTCTTTCGGCTGGTCCCGTTAGGGGTCGCCACAGCGGATCAACCGTCTCCATTTCGCTCTATCCAGTCTCCAGTCAAAAATAGACTGTACCATAATTGTAACTTACAAATAACTTACAAAATATCACTGGTGACCAACTAATTTGGAATTCTTTCACTGAAGGTTCATTTCGGTCATGAGCTGGTGGGATGGCCTATGGGTATGGACACTCGCCTCTCAGCTGTCTAGCCTGGGTTTGAATCTCGACGTGGCTGTGAATTATCGTCCTGTTGTTTCACAGGCAGGGTGCTTCATCAATGTGTGTGCCGTCCCTCTGATGGCGTTAAACCGGGCATCCCCTCTCTTAAAGATCCCACAGTGTGTCTCATGAAGAATAGGCGAGCTATTGCCGGGCTCTCAACAAATTCCAAATTCCTGCCTTAACCTACAGAGGGAAATCGCATCAGCAGCACAGCTGTGCCTTCAAAAAACAAGATTTTGATCATCACTATTGTTTCTTGTAAAGATCAATTACTCTTCCAGCAACCACTTGTGCAGTCATCATACTAAAATACGCAGTTTGGTGCCTGTCTGTCTGACCGATACATTTGGTCATTACTTATCCAACATCAACCAAACTTTACCGGAGTACTAAGGCTCACCCGATGGAGGTTGTAGCAACTTAACTTGCCCCCCTCCCCAAGGGGTTTTTCCTCCTTGGAAAAAAAACTCCGTGTTAACAGGTATAAATAGCTTATTGTGGTGTTGCGTGGGGCACCCTTACGGGAAGAAATTTTTTTTATAAACCACAAACACATATGATTACCTTTTTAACCAGTTGCTGCTGCTATTTCACACGGAACTGAAAGGGGGGAAACCCGATGTTCTTGAAGCATTTTATGCTTCTCGCATCACCCACAGAATAACGGACCCGAGCCTGGATCGACTGTAATCTAAATACCCCAGAGGATAATAACACGACCATTCTTGCCACTTACTTCAGGAGCAGGTGTACTCGTAATTACAAACAAGGGTTATTGTACATCATTGGGTTTCAGTCATTTCGTTCATTATGTCATTCATTAATGTTTGAATTAGCTAATCAGTGGCTTATCTTGTACAGGTCTGATGAAAGCAATCTAGCAGCAACCAGCCGTTCACAACTGTGATGTATTGTTGCAAACATGGTGGAATCATTGGCAAAATGGTAAAGTTAGTTTTCAAGAGAATTGGACGAATCATTGATGATATAACTCGAGTATAAATGTCAGACCTAAGATGTTACCTTATGGAACCCCAGTCTGAAGGGAAAGGACACCATCAGAGGCCACTTGCTGTTTTCATTTATATAGGAAATCAAAGAACCACTTGAGAAAGGTGTCCTGAATACCAAACGAAGACATCTTAGAAATCAAGTCTGGATGCCAGACAGTATCCAAGTCTCGAAATATCCAGAGAGGTGGCCCTAACCTCTTACTTTTAGTTCAGGGCATCCATCCCCTGCTGTGTCAGAAGGAGTAACATATTGTTATGTTTGTGGGGAAGATAGAGGAATTTCACTGTGCAGATAGGATTGTATAATATAGCATGGTCCCTGGACGAGTAATAGACATCTCGATGCAATTTAAGTGGGGAAAACTGTGAGCTTAAGATTGTTACGTGTCAACACACGGGTGTGGTGCTGTGTTAACTCGGTAGGGTTTAAGGCTAGTTTCTCCGAGTATGTGAATGCCCCCTGTGACCTTTTCCTACGTTTTTGCATTGACAAGGTCGGCTATAAAAAGGAACCATATTCTTGCAGCAACAACGGCTGACCCGGCTGCCAACGGAGTCCGAACACAATCGGCAGGCTAAACCCTGCCCCCGGGAACAGTAACCGGCAGGCCACGCCCCCAGGCTGATGATTGGTCGGTGTGACATAAGAGGGAGGATGATCAAGAGGGAGGGAGTCGGAATGCAGAGGGTCTCTCTCTTGCCTCTCCTCAGCACGGTCAAGAGGGCTGCGCGATTCTCGTTGTTCGTGTTGTGTGAATTTGCTCGTGTGCTGGAGCAAGACGTTAGCCATTGACTGTTCAGCTGGGTCGTGAAGTTTGTGCGCTTTGGGAGGAGAGGAAGAAAAGAAGAGGAGCACGTCTCTCAGGTCGAACTCGGCAGTATCCCTTCAAACTTGTTGGAGGATCGAAGAGAAAGGCCGCGCCTTTTGCTGTGTGTGGGCCTGGTGCTGAGAGAGGAGCGGTGTCGGCAATTTCGATCACGAGAAGGAGCTTTGGCGATGGCTGTTGGGCTGTTGGCGTTAAGGGCCGCCTGCACGAATTGTCTCATGTACGTGCCAACGGAGAGCGTCTTCAGGCCATTTGGTGCGTTTCCCACGTGGAGCGTGACTGCGCCTTTTTGTGCGTTTCCCATGCAGTAGCTTCGAGGTCGACGGCTGTGAGGCTCCTAAAAGGTCGTTTCTGGACACAAAGCTGAGTGCTGGCACAAAGGGAGGATTTTCTTTCATTTTCATCTTTCCCCTTGTCTTTGTGACTGAGTGGAGATGTCTCAAATTAGGCTTTAGTTTACCTCACTTTGTGAAGTTTACCCCACTCTTTGATTTATTTTCATTAACACTCGAGTTATTTTTATTATCATTCGTTGATTTATTTGTTGAAATTACTTGTGTTCGTTGGTTCAAGAATAAACCCATGTGCTTCCGTTCTGGTAAACGCTCCGTGGTGGGTGCCTCCGCTATTTCCCGTCTTGTGCGCGCTATAATCTCCAAGGATCTCGGCTGTTCGCCTTCAAGTGAAAACCGTTCGGCTATCCGTCCAGGTCGGTGTTAACCGGTTTGGACATGACAATATCCAAGGTGGAATAGGCAGGGTGGAAGCCAAACTGGTTGTCAGAGATTAACAAGATGGAGAAAGGATAGTGTCTGAGGTTGCTTGCAATGATGGGCTCCATTAGTTTGCTTATGATAAGGCTGTCATTGAGGGATCCATTGTGGGACCTTTCTTATGGATAGGAGTGATGTTTCCAACTTTCCAAGGAGGAGGAAGTTGCTCAATGAAGAGGACCTATGAAAGACAGGGTATGATCGGACTGAGTGCAGTTACTGAGAACAGTTGCAGAAGGGGTGTTGAACTGGACAATCAATTTTTCCATTTTGACAGCAGAGAGGTCCACATGCTGTGGTGAACATTTTGTAAAGGTGGAAAGAGTGGATACAGGAAGGGCCGGATTTGGGACCTTGGCCTTTTAGGTAATGACAGAGTTCAAGAACTTTGCTTTTTCCTTCAAGCAGTGTCCAGCATGACTGCATCCTTGAGGAGGGAAGGAATGCAAGGGGTTGTGCACTGTCCGTCGGAAGGACATTATTGCGCTGGAGGACTCGTCAGCAGCACTGGTTGTTGGTTGACATTAAAGATATCTCGGTGTCTTTCCCAAGAGTAGGAGAGCTATCGCAGGAACCCTGGCCAAATTATAAATTCCTGCTGTGGTTGGACCACTGTGGAAGTCGTGGCAAACCACTTAGCTTAACCTTTTTCCAGGAACTGCTCTGGCAGCACAGATGCTTTATCAAAGGTATGGTACTACGTTTGATATAATTTATTGACGTCTTTTTTTACAAGGAATTAAGGCGCATGAGGAGGCCATTCGGCCCATCATGCCTGCACCACACCAACACCAGATTTACTGCACCACACCAATACCAGATTTAATAAACCTGTTCATACCCCTTCCCTTCATGTGCAGCCTTTTTGGCTGCTACACTGATACTCATTTCACCAACCTCGGAAGGATGACAGGCTGAATCAACCCCCCGGTGTTCATTCAGCAGCCGACGGTGCTTGAACTCCAGTCCCTAGGATCCCCAAGCCACCACCATTATCACTAAGCCAACACCAGTTCTTTAGAAGGCTTTACTATTTTTCCTGATAAATGTGAAGACTTCACTGTTTTTTTTCATGTCAATGTTTTGTACCTATACCATACCATACCATACCATACCATCCCATTCGCCTCCCATGACTCTGACCCCAATCTCTGCTGGCCCCAGTCCTTTTTGGAAGAAAAAAAACCCGCTTTCCAACAGAATTGGAAACGAATCCAAACGATTGCCTTGTTGTTTCACAGTTAAAGCCAATTTGCATCTTTTCAAATGAAGCTGAAAAGCAAATTTTGAGCAATCTTGCCAGCCTCATCATGTTCCACACATTTAGCCAAAATCCTCACACTTGGTGTCCTCTCCTTACCTGACCTGAACCTCTTTTGTTGTGGGAACAGGGTGGGGTAACAATGTGAGGTGTGGATATCAGGAAAGAAACAATTTCTCCTTAATCCCCCTCCTGTGCCCACTAAGTCTTGGTGACGAACCACCTTTGTGGCACCGGATGTGTGGCCGTTTAACCAGCTGTGCGATTTATCGCAACAGTTACAAATATCGTTTGTTGATTTTGCCAAGGTCTGTTTGCTCTGCATTGACACAATGTAGAACCTGTAGCATGTGAAAATAGAATAAATCCTTAGAATCCCTCGCTTTCCACAAGATATTTGATCTGTGTTCATTTAAGCCCCATACTGTCTGATGTTTATGAGGTAATGATCAGAAAAATACTCCGCTTCGTTTATTTTAGTCATTCATACTGGGGGAGGCTGTGGATATGAATATGGTCCAAAACTCATTTGCTGGGATGGATTCTGACACCCTCACAATACCATTTTAAAGTAGATGTGCTATACACAAGTATCATATTGGCCCGGTTTTCGTTTTCTCTCTATTATCAAAAGCTTCAGATCTGTCTATCTAAGTGAAATTATTGTCATCTCTTACTAGGATTTACATTTTCTTATGATTTCATCAAGTGACAACTTTTTATTTCATTCCACATCTAAATCCAAAAGCCTCGTGCTGGCTTACCAGTTAAGGTGACTGGCTTAATATCTTAGGTTCCTGAGTTCAAGCCCCTGTTGTGTTATAAAAATAACACCAGGTGCGTTGACTCAGCCTGTCATCCTTCCGCAGTCGGTAAAATGAGTACCAGCTTACTAGGAAGAATGAGCCATTCGAGTGTCCTGTGGCGGAGTGGTGACCCGTTCAGGATTGTACCCCCTAACCAAGGGGAAACTCCTCAGCAGCCCTAATGTAAAGGGCAAGCCTTCCTCTCCCAGCACCCACTGGTTTGGTAAAAAAAACAATAAGGAGTCTTGAGCTTCTCTATGTGTGGTTTATTAGCACCAAAAAGGTAAATATGTTGGTAAATACATTCTGCAAAGCTAATGAGGGAACAATGATTCGATACACTTGATATTACAACCATATTAATATAAAAGCACAGGTAACGAGAAGGGCACTCGGTGGAGTGCATACCTCGTTACGTAATGCCTGATAGGCCAGTGGTAAACCTCGACAAAGGGCTATATTTTAGGAGTTTAATCACCGGCTTGACACAAAGCTACAACAGGTCTCATATGAAAGACAATGATCTCAGTTACACCATTTAGCCCTGTTGTCCTCATATTTTGGTGTGCGGTCCATGAAAAATCCTGATTTTGGCTCAGAAAGCATTGGTTGCAATCAACCCGGAAATTGTTTTCCGCCGTGCTTTGCTATTGACTCAAGTCCGCCCTGACCTGAACATGAAGCACGCACGTCTGAGCTATCCCATTATGTCTGTTCCGACATCTATCTTTCATGAAGATGGAGCTTCACTTAAGAACACCAAAGCAGAACTAGGGCATATTCTCGAGGCCTAGTCGATGAAGAGCATGAAAACACTGCCAGTGATAACAACATCGCAGCGTGTACATCAGGGATGTTTATGGCTGAACTCCATATCCTGGGTGGAATGGTGGTAAGTTTGGTAACTTGGCACAGTGTTACCTAAACCAGTTGCTTCATTGCATCAAAACACACCACACCCTCATCGACGTCTTCGACCAATATGATGATGTCAATTCTGTGAAGACAGACGAAAGAACGAGACGCCTTGCTGTTGCTGGTGGATCCCGAAGCTACCAAGTCATTGCTGGACGCCCAGTACCACAATGGACGAAATTCATGGCTCATCATCAAACAAATCCACCTTGACACACTTCATCTGTAGTCACGTCACGCAACATGCACCAGCAGCAAAATAACTTTCAGATCACAAGGAAAAGCGGATCTATTTGGCTGGTGGCTTATCTGATGGTTCGCTTACAGCATGCCTTTCATCTGCAGGAATGTATCATGACAGTCAACTCGCATCAATGCAGGAAGAGGCAGATTCTCGGATATTTCTTCATGTGAAGCATGCCGATGATGAGTTCAGACGTAACAATGTTGTGGGTCCATTACAATCAAATCAGCAGACACTGATGTGCTTGTCTTAGCAGTCCACTATTTCCACAGTTGCGGGACACTGCCGAAATATGGAAAGAGAAAAGAACATCAGCAGGATGCAAGCTTATCCCGGTCCATCAGATATGTTACAGCTTGCTTCCAGAAATGTGTACCCGGCTTCCTGCGTTTCATGCCCTGACAGGAGTTGACTCTATCAGCATTCTTCGGTATGGTAAAAAGAAAGCATGGAAAGCTATGAAGACACTGCATCTTCAGAATAATGGTCCACACCTCGAAGTCCTCGCCACTGACGATCTCCAGGAGGCAGTGGCTGCTTCAAGACATTTAGTCAGTGCCATGTATGATTCTCAAGGGAAATATATGGATGCACACACAAATTTGAATGATCTTCGGGAGAAACTCGCAGCGACCTGATGTCCCAGTGCATAAGTTGCCTCCTTCCGAACCAGCTTTTCTCGAACATGTGAAGAGATCCATTCACCAAACCCGAGTATGGATGAATGCCCACCTGGCAAATCCAGAAATTCCCCACACCAGGGTCGTGGATGGTACAGAGGAGAAGGTGTGCTGCATCCCACATTGTTTGATGGACCCACATCAGCGGAGATGTTAGATGGTCTTGTGTGTTCATGCCGTGGTAGTGAACCATGTACCAACAGCTGCAGCTGCTCACAAGACAGTTTGCCTTGCACTAACGAGTGCATGTGTGCCACCAGTGACAGGCAGTGCGGCAACGAACTGTCACATGGTGACCAAAATGACACGGACAGTAATGGTTGAACATATCGAGGACACTCGCTCAAAATATATGTTTTAGTTCATTTCTCGTAGAACAATGTGTATTGGTGTAACATATAGTATCACATCACTTGTGCAAACTTCAGTCACTATATTGTATAATTTGCTAGTAGAAATTTGTTTCAAATATTCTCATTATATTGATATGGTAAACTGAACACATAAAATAAAGAAAAAAATATGACAATTGGCAGATGTTTGTTTCTGTAGTTGACGATTTTCGAAGTTAGCGGTGCGGAAATTACGTCTTTTTTCTATTAAAAGCATCAAATGTACATATATTTATCTAGAAGTTATTCCATTAAGTAACTCGTAGTATTCCCTGTTCATTCTGCACATTTCAATACCAATCATGTAAAAATAGGGCGCATTGCTTTGTAGTTTTGCTAATTCACTGATTTTCGGAAATGGTCAAAATTTTCTAATGGGGTATCCTTCAGGTGTGAATATTTCATGGGCCGCACACAAAAATGAGGACAACAGGGCAAAATGAGTTACTGAGATCCCCATCTTTATCTATGAGACCTCTTGTAGCTTTGTGTCAAGCGTTGATTGTACCAAAAATCTGACCTATACCGCTGGCCTATGATCCACGAGAACATATCGGGTCCAATACATTTTTGAAACATCATGCTTCCATTGCTATATTGTTTTTGGCCCTATCTCTCAATGGTGAAGAATCGCTTTAAAATTAAATAATTCTCATATCCAGACCCGGATTCGGATCGTCACCAAAATCAAATCAATTCAGCCTTGCCACACACCCAACCTGTCCACCAAGTTTTGTCTGAATCCATCCACAACTTTTTTGAGAGATCGTGATATATATATATATATATATATATATATATATATTATATATAATATATATATATATATATATATATAATTATATCTACCGGGCGTAGTGGCGTGCGCCTGTAATCCGGCTCCTCGGAGGCTTGGGTTGGAGGATCGCTTGAGGACGGGAGCTCTGCGCTGGGCTGTGCTATGAGAGGGTGTAGGGCATCCCGGAATCATGGTGAAACCCAATCCTTATCCTTGTGTCGTAAGAGGCGACCAGAGTTACGTCAGGAAGGGCATCCAGCGTAAAACCTGTGCCAAATGAGTATGCGGATCATAACGGATGATCCACTGTGGCGACCCCTAACGGGAGCAGCCGAAAGACAAACAACACATAATATATATATATATATATATATATATATATATATATTAATATATATATATCGTTGTTGGCCCAATTCTCTCAATGTTGAAGAATCACTTTCAAAAATTCTCGTAGACGGATACAGATCTTCACTCAAATCAAATCAGTTCGTCCTTGTCACACACCCAACCTGTCCACAAAATTTCATCCTTAGCCGTCCACAACTTTTTGAGATATCCTGTACACAAACAAACAGACAGAAAGGGGTGAAAACATAATCACCTCACCTTCGGTGGCAAAGGTAATTATATCACTTCAACGCAATATTACCAGGTTACAGCGAAGAGTAGGTGAGCTATCACCGACACCATGGCCAAATTCAAAATTCCTGCATGAACCAAGAGAGGGCATTGCATCAGCAGCACAGCCACGCCCTCAGCCAATGATGCTACCCTGCAGCTTGTGCTGCATATGAAGAAGAAAGCAGCTTACAGACCGAGAGAAGAGTAAACTATCCAAATATTAAGTCGTTAGTCCACCACATGTATTGAGTTAGCCTCAGGGAATTAATATTCTGCTTTATATGTCAGTTACTCGAACCATAACAATAGAATGAATTACGGCAAATAATTGTCATTTCAACCACACATGGCTGGATATCCTACCTTGTGTGTATGTACTCAATGCATGTAAAACTCACCTCCAGGAGCAGAGCCAGATGACTAGACACAGTTAGGGTTACAGTGCAGGTTGATCCAGTGCCATTCCTGGCATCAAAAAATATGGTTTGGTCTCAATGATATTAATCAATTAAGTTCATACATGAGGATTAGTACAACACAATATTCCAACTATCAATGAAACCAAGGAAATGACTCGTGTCACATGTCAGGATAATCTGCTAGAATAATTAATATATTTATTTCTACAACCTCACTCTAAAATGCATGTCCTGCAACCACTGCACATTTCACACAGTGATCCACATTAACCGTGGGACAGAAATTCTTCTCCTCATGATCATGCTAAATCAACACATTACCATTGTGACAGTTGCATCGATTGTTTCTACAAGTTCTACACGATGTGTTTATGGTAATTATACAAGAAATACACAGACGAGAGTACAGCAAAGTCTCAAAACACGACACGAGCCCGCACAATTGACCGGCTTGCCGAAAAAACAAAATGGCGCTCTCATCATCAGCTGTGAAAGGGGCAGAGCTTCGATGACGCGTAACAAGCGCATGACTAGCTTCAGTAATGTCCGGCACTGCACTTCCAAAGACATGCAGTTCGGTGTGATCAATTATAATTTTGAAAAACATTGTGGAATATTTATTATTTATGTCACACACAAAAATGTCGGTGAGACAGCTTCCCTCCCTTCAGAAGGACAAAGTGCTTCGAGATGCAGCATTGCCTGCTAGCACCTCATCAGTACAACAGTTTTTAGTTCTCAAAGTCCAACTCATCAGAGATCGAATCAATTACAAGTCATCTTGATGGCGAGCACGCCACAAATCAGCTATCTTGCCTCACCACCATCACATCTTCACGATAAATGTTTGCCTGGTGCTGTTATATCACGTTGTTAGTTTGTACAATGGCCTGACCTTTTGTAACCTTTCTTGTGGAGATACACGTCTGGCTAAGATAGCCAGCCACATGATCATTGGATGGAAACTTGAGGCCTGTTGCAACAGTTGTTGGAGGTTTAAAGAGTGTTGTGGGAGATATTTAATGCTAAAAGTGTAGATTTGAGACATGGTTACTTAACCAGGCTACTCAGCATCAACGTGACTGAACTCGGGAGGTTGGGTGCAAATGGAGGGTGATGGAGGGGGATGGCGGAAGGCATAAAGAAAGCAGGTGGAATTACTTCTTACTTTGGCCGAATTTAAAATTGTTGAAGGTACAGAGCCAACTGTACGGTTCTAGTCGTTCTATTTTTTTGTTTCGTTCTAGTCACTCAGCAAAGCCTCCACAGAAAAAGGAAACTTATGACCTTTCACGTGGGTCGATCTAGTGGGTTGAAACCCAAGTTCTCCATGCTTGATGATATGACACTTTCTTCTCCCTGGTTTTAACTCCACTTCGATTTTCATTAACATGTTGCTGGAGAGAGGCTGCTAGAAGACGGCCACTGTAGACAGGCATTACTGAACCTTTGACCAAGGGTCAGGCGAAGCAGGCTGAAAAGGTTGAAGAATAGATTGGTGTCATTCTTGAATGGAGAAGGTGTGGCAAAGGTTCTGATACGGGAAGACTGTGCCCGCCTTTGGGCTGCTCACACTAGCAAGTCCAGCTCTCTGTCGGCAAAGGCCCGGCGCCTTCGTAGCCGTTCACTCAGCACCTTAGGCATTGTGCTACCCGAGCCCCAAGCCCGTATTGGCAAGGCAGGCGGCATCACTGGGTCCACCTCTGATTGGTTGGAAAGAGAGCATTCAAAATTTTATTGGAAGTTATTGTATCTTTGCATAAATTTTACCAATCCATGACAGAGATAGTCAGAATTATTTAACTCAAGAAGTCCTGGGTTCCTGTGAACCAAAAATTGAGAATGAGAAATTTTGACATATTTTTTGTAACGTTACAAGTATTAAAAGCAGAAGTGGTAAGTAGAGCCTATTTGAGGATGGTTTGAATTTGACCTGGATTTTTGTATATAGCAAAACTCATAACTCACGTCAGTCAATCACTCACTAACACTCTACAAGCAGCCAAAAGTTTGATAAACTTCGACAGATTTGATATTTTTGTTGACCCAAAATTTCACAACTTTCATTGTTCCACACAACTTTGTTATCTCTTTTTCCTCCATTTTTGATTTCCCAGCACAAAAAGCAGGAAACACGTCATTATGGGAATTGGTAAGCAACACTAAAATAATTCCAATTTTATCTGTTGCTCCAAATTATTAATTTGTCAAATAAATTACTCTGCCTGATTCATAAACATAAGTCAAGGTAAAGTTTGAACCGCCTCGTCAAAAGCTGAGAACATCCTCTACCTTCTGGAATGGAACGAATCCATCGGCCAGATGACGCATAACTCTGGCGAAAGTCGTTGTCACGATGAGACTCATTTGGCTTGGTTTCAGATCGACTCGCCTGCAGGCATGCACACAAGACCACATCATTTACCATGAGACTCAATTTATCAAGAAGTCGTTACTTCTTATGTAGAGATGCTCGGACACTCCATTGGCTCAATACAATATAAATTCTCAAAATAATCTAACCAAATAAAATTTTATAACCTATAAATTACCCAAGTCATCTGCTGAGAATTCCCCATCCAATAACACTCATTAAACTTTGGAACATCATCGCTGAACTCAGAAAATGAGAAACCCAAAAGTTCCCGTTGTCATTCTTCTTATTCTTTTCTGACAGCTCACGTCAAAATTGGTTTAAACTACAAAACTTGATTTAAACACCAATCTATTGCATTTAATAGTGGAAGGTGTAAACTGATGAAAATTTTAATATCTTGAAAGAATTCCATGAAAAGTATGCAAAACTGCATTCCTTTGTAAAGGACGAGGAAGGGATCTGAGGGTTGGGCGGGACTACGACTGTCAATCAGCCTGATGGGGTGTGGCCGCTACACACATTTGCCCAATGACCAATCAGACCTTATGGGTGTGGATTAACGCAGAATTTTATCAGGGTTTGTGTGTATAAAGTACATAATGTGGCAGTTTTATAAACTGCATGCTGAAATTGAAACGCACATAGCACATAGACTTTCAGAATAGTTATCGCCGTAATAAATGTTAAGAATAGCGCCTTCCCTATTGGGGTTATTATGTAATTAAATGCATTGGGTTGGGTAGTTTAACGCCCCTCTCAACCCGTTGGATAATAGACATCGGCGTGTGATGATGTGTGCCATGACTGCCGTCATCACATAGGGTGTGCGTGTTTTACTGCCCTGGCGTTCAACGTGTGCTACAGACAGCGCCTTCTGTAACACGCGCCAAATTCTTCCATTCCCCTTTATTGTTTAAAGCCCCACAAAGTCTTTGTTTGTCTGTCGTCTGTAAGGATGTCTACCCTGTAATGTAATTTATTGCCATCTTCCCCTGTACTGTATTCCATTTCCCTCATCCCTTTATTCTCCTCCACCAAAATGACTGGTAAACGAACCAAGACATGACCCAGCTCCCTGCAATGATTGCCCCATTCCCTGGCTTTGTGCCTTGAACATTGTTGGACGTTTGGGGTTCGTCCCAGGAGCATGGGGATGGAAGGGATTCCCCCCATGTTAAGTGCGGAGCTCTGTTCATGATGACAGTGGAAGGACAAAATGACTGAATATCCGGCCGGGCGACAGAATGGGCAGGGCTGCGGGGGAACCCTCAATGGCTGGCATGGGGCCAGCTCGTGGGGTCTGACGTGGCCCAATGGCTGGTGCCAGGCTGCCTCGGGGAACCTGATGTGTGGCTCTTTGGCCCTGCCTGCGCCCAGGACTATAAAGCTACACTCGACATCTGATTCTCTCTTTTGTTATCGTCCCCGAGCTACTTTGGTCCTGGTTGCCGCTCACTTTGTAGTCGCCCCGAGCTACCTTGTCCTGCTTGCCACTCTCTCTGTCATCAACCCCGAGCTAGCTACCTTTGTTCTGGCTGCCATGCTCTCTGTCGTCACCCCTGAGCTACTTTGGTCCTGTTTGCTGTGCTCACTTTTGTCGCCCCTGAACTACCTTGGTCCTGCTTGCCGCTCTCTCTGTCATCACCTCGAGCTACCTTGGAAAGTCTGCTTGCCCGCTATCGGACCTTCGTCGCCG
>CM068958.1:109545398-109558827 GCA_035128595.1 Eptatretus atami | reverse complement strand
TTAGTGAAGATCTGTATCCGTCTACGAGAATTTTTGAAAGTGATTCTTCAACATTGAGAGATTGGGCCAACAACGATATATATATATATATATATATATATATATATATATATATATATATTATATGTTGTTGTTTGTCTTTCGGCTGCTCCCGTTAGGGGTCGCCACAGTGGATCATCCGTTATGATCCGCATACTCATTTGGCACAGGTTTTACGCTGGATGCCCTTCCTGACGCTACTCTGGTCGCCTCTTACGACACAAGGATAAGGATTGGGTTTCACCATGATTCCGGGATGCCCTACACCCTCTCATAGCACAGCCCAGCGCAGAGCTCCCGTCCTCAAGCGATCCTCCAACCCAAGCCTCCGAGGACCCGGATTACAGGCGCACGCCACTACGCCCGGTAGATATATATATATATATATATATATATATATATATATATATATATATATATATATATATATATATATATATATATATATATCACGATCTCTCAAAAAAGTTGTGGATGGATTCAGACAAAACTTGGTGGACAGGTTGGGTGTGTGGCAAGGCTGAATTGATTTGATTTTGGTGACGATCCGAATCCGGGTCTGGATATGAGAATTATTTAATTTAAAAGCGATTCTTCACCATTGAGAGATAGGGCCAAAAACAATATAGCAATGGAAAGCATGATGTTTCAAAAATGTATTGGCCCGATATGTTCTCGTGGATCATAGGCCAGCGGTATAGGTCAGATTTTTGGTACTTAATCAAACGCTTGACACAAGCTACAAGAGGTCCTAATATGAAGATGGGGATCTCAGTAACTCATTTTGCCTGTTGTCCTCATTTTTTGGTGTGCGGCCCATGAAATATTCACACCTGAAGGATAACCCCCATTAGAAAATTTTGACCATTTCCGAAAATCAGTGAATTAGCCAAAACTACAAAGCAATGCGCCCTATTTTTACATGATTGGTATTGAAATGTGCAGAATGAACAGGGGAATACTACGAGTTACTTAATGGAATACTTCTAGATAATATATGTACATTTGAGTGCTTTTAATAGAAAAAGACGTAATTTCCGCACCGCTAACTTCGAAAATCGTCAACTACAGAAACAAACATCTGCCAATTGTCATATTTTTTTCTTTATTTTATGTGTTCAGTTTACCATATCAATATAATGAGAATATTTTGAAACAAATTTCTACTAGCAAATTATACAATATAGTGACTGAAGTTTGCACAAGTGATGTGATAACTATATGTTACACCAATACACATTGTTCTACGAGAAATGAACTAAAACATATATTTTGAGCGAGTGTCTCGATATGTTCAACCATTACTGTCCGTGTCATTTTGGTCACCATGTGAACAGTTCGTTGCGCGCACTGCCTGTCACTGGTGGCACACATGCACTCGTTAGTGCAAGGCAAACTGTCTTGTGAGCAGCTGCAGCTGTTGGTACATGGTTCACTACCACGGCATGAACACACAAGACCATCTAACATCTCCGCTGATGTGGGTCCATCAAACAATGTGGGATGCAGCACACCTTCTCCTCTGTACCATCCACGACCCTGTGGTGTGGGAATTTCTGGATTTGCCAGGTGGGCATTCATCCATACTCGGGTTTGGTGAATGGATCTCTTCACATGTTCGAGAAAACTGGTTCGGAAGGAGGCAACTTATGCACTGGGACATCATTGGTCGCTGCGAGTTTCTCCCGAAGATCATTCAAATTTGTGTGTGCATCCATATATTTTCCCTTGAGAATCATACATGGCACTGACTAAATGTCTTGAAGCAGCCACTGCCTCCTGGAGATCGTCAGTGGCGAGGACTTCGAGGTGTGGACCATTATTCTGAAGATGCAGTGTCTTCATAGCTTTCCATGCTTTCTTTTTACCATAGCCGAAGAATGCTGATAGAGTCACATCCTGTCAGGGCATGAAACGCAGGAAGCCGGGTACACATTTCTGGAAGCAAGCTGTAACATATCTGATGGACCGGGATAAGCTTGCATCCTGCTGATGTTCTTTTTCTCTTCCATATTTCGGCAGTGTCCCGCAACTGTGGAAAGTAGTGGACTGCTAAGACAAGCACATCAGTGTCTGCTGATTTGATTGTAATGGACCACACACATTGTTACGTCTGAACTCATCATCGGCATGCTTCACATGAAGAAATATCCGAGAATCTGCCTCTTCCTGCATTGATGCGAGTTGACTGTCATGATACATTCCTGCAGATGAAAGGCATGCTGTAAGCGAACCATCAGATAAGCCACAGCCAAATAGATCCGCTTTTCCTTGTGATCTGAAAGTTATTTTGCTGCTGGTGCATGTTGCGTGACGTGACTACAGATGAAGTGTGTCAAGGTGGATTTGTTTGATGATGGAGCCATGAATTTCGTCCATTGTGGTACTGGGCGTCCAGCAATGACTTGGTAGCTTCGGGATCCACCAGCAACAGCAAGGCGTCTCGTTCTTTCGTCTGTCTTCACAGAATTGACATCATCATATTGGTCGAAGACGTCGATGAGGGTGTGGTGTGTTTTGATGCAATGAAGCAACTGGTTTAGGTAAACACTGTGCCAAGTTACCAACTTACCACACATTTCACCCAGGATATGGAGTTCAGCCATAACATCCCTGATGTACACGCTGCGATGTTGGTTATCACTGGCAGGTGTTTTCATGCTCTTCATCGACTAGGCTCGAGAATATGCCCTAGTTCTGCTTTGGTGTTCTTAGTGAAGCTCCATCTTCATGAAAGATAGATGTCGGAACAGACATAATGGGATAGCTCAGGACGTGCGTGCTTCATGTTCAGGTCAGGGCGGACTTGAGTCAATAGCAAAGCACGGCGGAAAACATTTCCGGGTTGATTGCAACCAATGCTTTCTGAGCCAAAATCAGGATTTTTTCATGGACCGCACACCAAAATATGAGGACAACAGGGCTAAATGTGTAACTGAGATCATTGTCTTTCATATGAGACCTGTTGTAGCTTTGTGTCAAGCGGTTGATTAAACTCCTAAAATATAGCCCTTTGTCGAGGTTTACCACTGGCCTATCAGGCATTACGTAACGAGGTATGCCTCCACGAGTGCCCTTCTCGTTACCTGTGCTTTTATATTAATATGGTTGTAATATCAAGTGTATCGAATCATGTTCCTCATTAGCTTTGCAGAATGTATTTACCAACATATTTACCTTTTTGGTGCTAATAAACCACACATAGAGAAGCTCAAGACTCCTTATTGTTTTTTTTACCAAACCAGTGGGTGCTGGAGAGGAAGGCTTGCCCTTTACATTAGGGCTGCTGAGGAGTTTCCCTTGGTTAGGGGGTACAATCCTGAACGGGTCACCACTCCGCCACAGGACACTCGAATGGCTCATTCTTCCTAGTAAGCTGGTACTCATTTTACCGACTGCGGAAGGATGACAGGCTGAGTCAACGCACCTGGTGTTATTTTTATAACACAACAGGGGCTTGAACTCAGGAACCTAAGATATTAAGCCAGTCACCTTAACTGGTAAGCCAGCACGAGGCTTTTGGATTATGATGTGGAATGAAATAAAAGTTGTCACTTGATGAAATCATAAGAAAATGTAAATCCTAGTAAGAGATGACAATAATTTCACTTAGATAGACAGATCTGAAGCTTTTGATAATAGAGAGAAAACGAAACCGGGCCAATATGATACTTGTGTATAGCACATCTACTTTAAAATGGTATTGTGAGGGTGTCAGAATCCATCCCAGCAAATGAGTTTTGGACAATATTCATATCCACAGCTCCCCAGTATGAATGACTAAAATAAACGAAGCGGAGTATTTTTCTGATCATTACCTCATAAACATCAGACAGTATGGGCTTAAATGAACACAGATCAAATATCTTGTGGAAGCGAGGGATTCTAAGGATTTATTCTATTTTCACATGCTACAGGTTCTACATTGTGTCAATGCAGAGCAACAGACCTTGGCAAAATCAACAAACGATATTTGTAACTGTTGCGATAAATCGCACAGCTGGTTAAACGGCCACACATCGGTGCCACAAAGGTGGTTCGTCACCAAGACTTAGTGGGCACGGAGGGGGATTAAGGAGAAATTGTTTCTTTCCTGATATCCACACCTCACATTGTTACCCACCCTGTTCCCACAACAAAAGAGGTTCAGGTCAGGTAAGGAGAGGACACCAAGTGTGAGGATTTTGGCTAAATGTGTGGAACATGATGAGGCTGGCAAGATTGCTCAAAATTTGCTTTTCAGCTTCATTTGAAAAGATGCAAATTGGCTTTAACTGTGAAACAACAAGGCAATCGTTTGGATTCGTTTCCAATTCTGTTGGAAAGCGGGTTTTTTTTCTTCCAAAAAGGACTGGGGCCAGCAGAGATTGGGGTCAGAGTCATGGGAGGCGAATGGATGGTATGGTATGGTATGGTATGGTATGGTATAGGTACAAAACATTGACATGAAAAAAAAACAGTGAAGTCTTCACATTTATCAGGAAAAATAGTAAAGCCTTCTAAAGAACTGGTGTTGGCTTAGTGATAATGGTGGTGGCTTGGGGATCCTAGGGACTGGAGTTCAAGCACCGTCGGCTGCTGAATGAACACCGGGGGTTGATTCAGCCTGTCATCCTTCCGAGGTTGGTGAAATGAGTATCAGTGTAGCAGCAAAAAGGCTGCACATGAAGGGAAGGGGTATGAAACAGGTTTATTAATCTGGTTTGGTGTGGTGCAGTAAATCTGGTGTTGGTGTGGTGCAGGCATGATGGCCGAATGGCCTCCTCATGGCCTTAATTCCTTGTAAAAAAAGACGTCAATATAATTATATCAACGTAGTACATACCTTTGATAAAGCATCTGTGCTGCCAGAGCAGTTCCTGGAAAAAGGTTAAGCTAAGTGGTTTGCCCGACTTCCACAGTGGTCCAACCACGCAGGAATTTATAATTTGGCCAGGGTTCCTCGATAGCTCTCCTACTCTTGGGAAAGACACCGGATATCTTTAATGTCAACCAAAACCAGTGCTGCTGAGAGTCCTCCAGCGCATAATGTCCTTCGACGGACAGTGCACAACCCCTTGCATTCCTTCCCTCCTCAAGGATGCAGTCATGCTGGACACTGCTTGAAGGAAAAAGCAAAGTTCTTGAACTCTGTCTTACCTAAAAGGCCAAGGTCCCAAATCCGGCCCTTCCTGTATCCACTCTTTCCACCTTTACAAAATGTTCACCACAGCATGTGACCTCTCTGCTGTCAAAATGGAAAAATTGATTGTCCAGTTCAACACCCCTTCTGCAACTGTTCTCAGTAACTGCACTCAGTCCGATCATACCCTGTCTTTCATAGGTCCTCTTCATTGAGCAACTTCCTCCTCCTTGGAAAGTTGGAAACATCACTCCTATCCATAAGAAAGGTCCCACAATGGATCCCTCAATGACAGCCTTATCATAAGCAAACTAATGGAGCCCATCATTGCAAGCAACCTCAGACACTATCCTTTCTCCATCTTGTTAATCTCTGACAACCAGTTTGGCTTCACCCTGCCTTTCACCTTGGATATTGTCATGTCCAAACCGGTTACACACGGACCTGGACGGATAGCCGAACGGTTTTCACTTAAAGGCGAACAGCCGAGATCCTTGGAGATTATAGGCGCACAAGAGGGAAATAGCGGAGGCACCCACACGGAGCGTTTACCAGAACGGAAGCACATGGGTTTATTCTTGAACCAACGAACACAAGTAATTTCAACAAATAAATAAATCAACGAATGATAATAAAAATAACTCGAGTGTTAATGAAAATAAATCAAAGAGTGGGGTAAACTTCACAAAGTGAGGTAAACTAAAGCCTAATTTGAGACATCTCCACTCAGTCACAAGACAAGGGGAAAGATGAAAATGAAAGAAAATCCTCCTTTGTGCCAGCACTCAGCTTTGTGTCCAGAAACAACCTTTTAGGAGCCTCACAGCCGTCGACCTCGAAGCTACTGCATGGGAAACGCACAAAAAGGCGCAGTCACGCTCCACGTGGGAAACGCACCAAATGGCCTGAAGACGCCTCTCCGTTGGCACGTACATGAGACAATTCGTGCAGGCGGCCCTTAACGCAACAGCCCAACAGCCTCGCCAAAGCTCCTTCTCGTGATCGAAATTGCCGAACCGCTCCTCTCTCAGCACCAGGCCCACCACAGCAAAGGCGCGGCCTTTCTCTTCGATCCTCCAACAAGTTTGAAGGGATACTGCCGAGTTCGACCTGAGAGACGTGCTCCTCTTCTTTTCTTCCTCTCCTCCCAAGCGCACAAACTTCACGACCCAGCTGAACAGTCAATGGCTAACGTCTTGCTCCCAGCACACGAGCAAATTCACACAACACGAACACGAGAATCGCGCAGCCTCTTGACCGTGCTGAGGAGAGGCAAGAGAGAGACCCTCTGCATTCCGACTCCCTTCTTGATCATCCTCCTCTTATGTCACACACACCAATCATCAGCCTGGGGGCGTGGCCTGCCGTTACTGTTCCCCGGGGCAGGGTTTAGCTGCCGATTGTGTTCGGACTCCGTTGGCAGCCGGGTCAGCCGTTGTTGCTGCAAGAAATGGTTCCTTTTTATAGCCGACTTGTCAATGCAAAAACGTAGGAAAAGGTCACAGGGGGCATTCACATACTCGGAGAAACTAGCCTTAAACCCTACCGAGTTAACACAGCACCACACCCGTGTGTTGACACGTAACAATCTTAAGCTACAGTTTTCCCACTTAAATTGCATCGAGATGTCATTACTCGTCCAGGACGCATGCTATATTATACAATCCTATCTGCACAGTGAAATTCCTCTATCTTCCACAAACATAACAATATGTTACTCTTCTGACACAGCAGGGGATGGATGCCCTGAACTAAAAGTAAGAGGTTAGGGCACCTCTTGGATATTTCGAGACTTGATACTGTCTGGCATCCAGACTTGATTTCTAAGATGTCTTCGTTTGGTATTCAGGACACCTTTTCAAGTGGTTCTTTGATTTCCTATATAAATGAAAACAGCAAGTGGCCTCTGATGGTGTCCTTTCCTTCAGACTGGGGTTCCATAAGGTAACATCTTAGGTCTGACATTTATATCGAGTTATATCATCAATGATTCGTCCAATTCTCTTGAAAACCTAACTTTACCATTTTTGCCAATGATTCCACCATGTTTTGCAACAATACATCACAGTTGTGAACGGCTGGTTGCTGCTAGATTTGCTTTCATCAGACTGTACAAATAAGCCACTGATTAGCTAATTCAAACATTAATGAATGAATAATGAACGAAATGACTGAAACCCAATGATGTACAATACCTTGTTTGTAATTACGAGTACACCTGCTCCTGAAGTAAGTGGCAGAAATGGTCGTGTTATTATCCTCTGGGGTATTTAGATTACAGTCGATCCAGGCTCGGTCCGTTATTCTGTGGGTGATGCGAGAAGCATAAAATGCTTCAAGAACATCGGGTTCCCCCTTTCAGTTCCGTGTGAAATAGCAGCAGCACTGGTTAAAAAGGTAATCATATGTGTTTGTGGTTTATAAAAAAAATTCTTCCCGTAAGGGTGCCCCACGCAACACCACAATAAGCTATTTATAACTGTTAACACGGAGTTTTTTTTCCAAGGAGGAAAAACCCCTTGGGGAGGGGGGCAAGTTAAGTTGCTACAACTCCATCGGGTGAGCCTTAGTACTCCGGTAAAGTTTGGTTGATGTTGGATAAGTAATGACCAAATGTATCGGTCAGACAGACAGGCACAAACTGCGTATTTTTAGTATGATGACTGCACAAGTGGTTGCTGGAAGAGTAATTGATCTTTACAAGAAACAATAGTGATGATCAAATCTTGTTTTTTGAAGGCCAAGCTGTGCTGCTGATGCGATTTCCCTCTGTAGGTTAAGGCAGGAATTTGGAATTTGTTGAGAGCCCGGCAATAGCTCGCCTATTCTTCATGAGACCAACACTGTGGGATCTTTAAGAGAGGGGATGCCCGGTTTAACGCCATCAGAGGGACGGCACACACATTGATGAAGCACCCTGCCTGTGAACAACAGGACGATAATTCACAGCCACGTCGAGATTCAAACCGCAGGCTAGACAGCTGAGAGGCGAGTGTCCATACCATAGGCCATCCCACCAGCTCATGACCAAATGAACCTTCAGTGAAGGAATCCAAATTAGTTGGTCACCAGTGATATTTTGTAAGTTATTGTAAGTCAATTATGGTACAGTCTATTTTTGACTGGAGACTGGATAGAGCGAAATGGAGACGGTTGAATCAAATCAGTTCGTCCTTGTCACACACCCAACCTGTCCACAAAATTTCATCCTTAGCCGTCCACAACTTTTTGAGATATCCTGTACACAAACAAACAGACAGAAAGGGGTGAAAACATAATCACCTTCACCTTCGGTGGCAAAGGTAATTATATCACTTCAACGCAATATTACCAGGTTACAGCGAAGAGTAGGTGAGCTATCACCGACACCATGGCCAAATTCAAAATTCCTGCATGAACCAAGAGAGGGCATTGCATCAGCAGCACAGCCACGCCCTCAGCCAATGATGCTACCCTGCAGCCTTGTGCTGCATATGAAAGAAGAAAGCAGCTTACAGACCGAGAGAAGAGTAAACTATCCAAATATTAAGTCGTTAGTCCACCACATGTATTGAGTTAGCCTCAGGGAATTAATATTCTGCTTTATATGTCAGTTACTCGAACCATAACAATAGAATGAATTACGGCAAATAATTGTCATTTCAACCACACATGGCTGGATATCCTACCTTGTGTGTATGTACTCAATGCATGTAAAACTCACCTCCAGGAGCAGAGCCAGATGACTAGACACAGTTAGGGTTACAGTGCAGGTTGATCCAGTGCCATTCCTGGCATCAAAAAATATGGTTTGGTCTCAATGATATTAATCAATTAAGTTCATACATGAGGATTAGTACAACACAATATTCCAACTACATCAATGAAACCAAGGAAATGACTCGTGTCACATGTCAGGATAATCTGCTAGAATAATTAATATATTTATTTTCTACAACCTCACTCTAAAATGCATGTCCTGCAACCACTGCACATTTCACACAGTGGATCCACATTAACCGTGGGACAGAAATTCTTCTCCTCATGATCATGCTAAATCAACACATTACCATTGTGACAGTTGCATCGATTGTTTCTACAAGTTCTACACGATGTGTTTATGGTAATTATACAAGAAATACACAGACGAGAGTACAGCAAAGTCTCAAAACACGACACGAGCCCGCACAATTGACCGGCTTGCCGAAAAAACAAAATGGCGCTCTCATCATCAGCGTGAAAGGGGCAGAGCTTCGATGACGCGTAACAAGCGCATGACTAGCTTCAGTAATGTCCGGCACTGCACTTCCAAAGACATGCAGTTCGGTGTGATCAATTATAATTTTGAAAAACATTGTGGAATATTTATTATTTACTGTGCACACCAAAAAT
Organism: Eptatretus atami; assembly: GCA_035128595.1. Classification (NCBI taxonomy): domain Eukaryota; kingdom Metazoa; phylum Chordata; class Myxini; order Myxiniformes; family Myxinidae; genus Eptatretus; species Eptatretus atami. Next base: position 109,549,295 of record CM068958.1, on the reverse strand, counting down.
GTCGGTGAGACAGCTTCCCATCCCCTTCAGAAGGACAAAGTGCTTCGAGATGCAGCATTGCCTGCTAGCACCTCATCAGTACAACAGTTTTTAGTTCTCAAAGTCCAACTCATCAGAGATCGAATCAATTACAAGTCATCTTGATGGCGAGCACGCCACAAAATCAGCTATCTTGCCTCACCAACCATCCACATCTTCACGATAAATTGTTTGGCCTGGTGCTGTTATATCACGTTGTTAGTTTGTACAATGGCCTGACCTTTTGTAGACCTTTCTTGTGGAGATACACGTCTGGCTAAGATAGCCAGCCACATGATCATTGGATGGAAACTTGAGGCCTGTTGCAACAGTTGTTGGAGGTTTAAAGAGTGTTGTGGGAGATATTTAATGCTAAAAGTGTAGAATTTGAGACATGGTTACTTAACCAGGCTACTCAGCATCAACGTGACTGAACTCGGGAGGTTGGGTGCAAATGGAGGGTGATGGAGGGGGGATGGCGGAAGGCATAAAGAAAGCAGGTGGAATTACTTCTTACTTTGGCCGAATTTAAAATTGTTTGAAGGTACAGAGCCAACTGTACGGTTCTAGTCGTTCTATTTTTTTGTTTCAGTTCTAGTCACTCAGCAAAGCCTCCACAGAAAAAGGAAACTTATGACCTTTCACTGGGTCGATCCTAGTGGGTTGAAACCCAAGTTCTCCATGCTTGATGATATTGACACTTTCTTCTCCCCTGGTTTTAACTCCACCTTCGATTTTCATTAACATGTTTGCTGGAGAGAGGCTGCTAGAAGACGGCCACTGTAGACAGGCATTACTGAACCTTTGACCAAGGGTCAGGGCGAAGCAGGCTGAAAAGGTTGAAGAATAGATTGGTGTCATTCCTTGAATGGAGGAAGGTGTGGGCAAAGGATTCTGATACGGGAAGACTGTGCCCGCCTTTGGGCTGCTCACCACTAGCAAGTCCAGCTCTCTGTCGGCAAAGGCCCGGCGCCTTCGTAGCCGTTCACTCAGCACCTTAGGCATTGTGCTACCCGAGCCCCAAGCCCGTATTGGCAAGGCAGGCGGCATCACTGGGTCCACCTCTGATTGGGTTGGAAAGAGAGCATTCAAACATTTTATTGGAAGTTATTGTATCTTTGCATAAATTTTACCAATCCATGACAGAGATAGTCAGAATTACTCTTAACTCAAGAAGTCCTGGGTTCCTGTGAACCAAAAATTGAGAATGAGAAATTTTGACATATTTTTTGTAACGTTACAAGTATTAAAAGCAGAAGTGGTAAGTAGAGCCTATTTATGAGGATGGTTTGAATTTGACCTGGATTTTGTATATAGCAAAACTCACTTAACCTCAACGTACAGTCATCACTCTACACTCTACAGCAGCCAAAAGTTGATAAACTTCGACAGATTTGATATTTTTGTTGACCAAAAATTTCACAACTTTTCATTGTTCCACCAACTTTGTTATCTCTTTTTCCTCCATTTTGATTTCCCAGCACAAAAAGCAGGAAACACGTCATTATGGGAATTGGTAAGCAACACTAAAATAATTCCAATTTTTATTCTGTTGCTCCAAAATTATTAATTTGTCAAAATAAATTACTCTGCCTGATTTCATAAACATAAGTCAAGGTAAAGTTTGAACCGCCTCGTCAAAAGCTGAGAACATCCTCTACCTTCTGGAATGGAACGAATCCATCGGCCAGATGACGCATAACTCTGGCGAAAGTCGTTGTCACGATGAGACTCATTTGGCTTGGTTTCAGATCGACTCGCCTGCAGGCATGCACACAAGACCACATCATTTACCATGAGACTCAATTTATCAAGAAGTCGGTATACTTCTTATGTAGAGATGGCTCGGACACTCCATTGGCTCAATACAATATAAATTCTCAAAATAATCTACCAAGATAAAATTTATAAACCTATAAATTACCCACCAGTCATCTGCTGAGAATTCCCCATCCAATAACACTCATTAAACTTTGGAACATCATCGCTGAACTCAGAAAATGAGAAACCCAAAAGTTCCCGTTTGTCATTCTTCTTATTCTTTTCTGACAGCTCACGTCAAAATTGGTTTAAACTACAAACTTGATTTAAACACCAATCTATTGCATTTAATAGTGGGAAGGTGTAAACTGATGAAAATTTTAATATCTTGAAAGAATTCCATGAAAAGTATGCAAAACTGCATTCCTTTGTAAAGGACGAGGAAGGGATCTGAGGGTTGGGCGGGACTACGACTGTCAATCAGCCTGATGGGGGTGTGGCCGCTACACACATTTGCCCAATGACCAATCAGACCTTATGGGTGTGGATAACGGCAGAATTTTATCAGGGTTTGTGTGTATAAAGTACATAATGTGGCAGTTTTATAAACTGCATGCTGAAATTGAAACGCACATAGCACATAGACTTTCAGAATAGTTATCGCCGTAATAAATGTTAAGAATAGCGCCTTCCCTATTGGGGGTTATTATGTAATTAAATGCATTGGGTTGGGTAGTTTAACGCCCCTCTCAACCCGTTGGGATAATAGACATCGGCGTGTGATGATGTGTGCCATGACTGCCGTCATCACATAGGGTGTGCGTGTTTTACTGCCCTGGCGTTCAACGTGTGCTACAGACAGCGGCCTTCTGTAACACGCGCCAAATTCTTCCATTCCCCTTTATTGTTTAAAGCCCCACAAAGTCTTTGTTTGTCTGTCGTCTGTAAGGATGTCTACCCTGTAATGTAATTTATTGCCATCTTCCCCTGTACTGTATTCCATTTCCCTCATCCCCGTTTATTCTCCTCCACCCAAAATGACTGGTAAACGAACCAAGACATGACCCAGCCTCCCTGCAATGATTGCCCCATTTCCCTGGCTTTGTGCCTTGAACATTGTTGGACGTTTGGGGTTCGTCCCAGGAGCATGGGGATGGAAGGGATTCCCCCCATGTTAAGTGCGGAGCTCTGTTCATGATGACAGTGGGAAGGACAAAATGACTGAATATCCGGCCGGGCGACAGAATGGGCAGGGCTGCGGGGGAACCCTCCAATGGCTGGCATGGGGCCAGCTCGTGGGGTCTGACGTGGCCCAATGGCTGGTGCCAGGCTGCCTCGGGGAACCTGATGTGTGGCTCTTTGGCCCTGCCTGCGCCCAGGACTATAAAGCTACACTCGGCACACTGATTCTCTCTTTGTTATCGTCCCGAGCTACTTTGGTCCTGGTTGCCGCTCACTTTGTAGTCGCCCCGAGCTACCTTGGTCCTGCTTGCCACTCTCTCTGTCATCAACCCCGAGCTAGCTACCTTTGTTCTGGCTGCCATGCTCTCTGTCGTCACCCCTGAGCTACTTTGGTCCTGTTTGCTGTGCTCACTTTTGTCGCCCCTGAACTACCTTGGTCCTGCTTGCCGCTCTCTCTGTCATCACCTCGAGCTACCTTGATCCTGCTTGCCGCTCTCCCTGTCGTCGCCCCCTTGCTACCTTGGTCCTGGTTGCCGTGCTCTCTGTCATCGCCCCTGAGCTACCTTGGTCCTGGTTGCTGTGCTCTCTGTTGTCGCCCCTGAGCTACCTTGGTCCTGGTTGCCGTGCTCTCTGTCGTCGCCCCAGAGCTACCCTGGTCCTGGTTGCCACTCTGTCTCTCTTCTTTTGCTTCAAGTTGTCGGGGTCCTGGTCATGGCACGAGCTCGTTCTCTCTTTCAGAGAGTGGTACAAAGTTGGGGAGAGTGACGTGATGTACGTAACAGTCCCAATTTGTCTTCCCGTGTGTGTGTGGTCCTGGTCATGGCACGAGCTCGTTCTCTCTTTCAGAGAGTGGTACAAAGTTGGGGAGAGTGACGTGACGTACGTAACAGTCCCAATTTGTCTTCCCGTGTGTGTGTGGTCTGATGGGTACCCTGT
>CM068958.1:109527245-109544466 GCA_035128595.1 Eptatretus atami | reverse complement strand
CTCCATCATCCTGTGTGACCCATTCATGCTCTGTCATCCTGTGAGAGTCGTTCGTGCTCCATCAACCTGTGCGAGTCGTTCGTGCTCCGTCATCCAGTGCGAGTCATTTGTGCTCCTTCATTCTGTGTGACCCATTTGTGCTCCGTCATCCTGAGCATGTCGTTTGTGCTCTGTCATCCTGAGCGAGTCGTTCATGCTCTGTCATCCTGAATGAGTCATTTGTGCTCCACCATACGGTGCAATTCATTCGTGCTCCATCATCCTGTGTGAGTCATTCGTGCTCTGTCATCCGGAGCAAGTCGTTCGTGCTCCGTCATCCTGTGTGCGTCATTCGTGCTCCATCATCCTGTGTGAGTCATTCGTGCTCCATCATCCTGTTCAAGTTGTTTGTGCTCCGTCATCTTGAGCGAGTCGTTCCTGCTTCATCAACCTGAGTGAGTCATTCATGCTCCGTCATCCTGAGCAGGTTGTTTGTGCTCTGTCATCCTGAGTGAATCGTTCATGCTCCATCACACAGCGCAATTCATTTGTGCTCCGTCATCCGGTGCAAGTCAATCGTGCTCTGTCATCCTGAGTGAGTCGTTCATGCTCCGTCATTCTGAGGGAGTCGTTTGTGCTCCGTCATCCTGAGCAAGTTGTTCTTCCTCTGTCAACCTGTGTGACCCGTTCGTGCTCCGTCATTCTGTGCAACCCGTTCATGCTGAGTCATTCATGCTCCATCATCCTGAGTGAGTTGTTTGTGCTCCATCATCCTGAGCGAGTCATTCATGCTCCATCATCCTGAGCAAGTCGTTCATGCTCCATCATCCTGAATGAGTTCTTTGTGCTCCATCATCCTGAGCGAGTCATTCCTGCTCCATCATCCTGAGCAAGTCATTCCTGCTCCATCATCCTGAGTGAGTTGTTCATGCTCCATCATCCTGTGTGAATTGTTTGTACTCCGTCATCCTGTCTGAGTTGTTTGTATTCCGTCTTTCTGCGTGAGTCGTTTGTGCTCTGTCATCCTATGTGCGGCATTCGTGCTCCGTCATTCTGAGTGAGTTGTTCGTGCTCCATCATTCTGAGCAAGTCGTTCATGCTCCATAATTATGAGTGAGTCAGTGAGTCAGTGAGTTGTGCTTCCTTCTCTGCCATTCTGAGCAAGTCGTTCATGCTCCGTGATTCTGAGCGAGTCGTTCACTCACAGTGACCGAAACGATGGCTGCAAAGTGTGTAACAAGTGCCATTTGAGATAATGATCAAGTGAAGAAGTCAAGAAAGTGTCATCATTGGAGGTGAAATGAAACGATTTAGATCGGTTTGATAGAGTTGAGCACATCATTGATATTCAGAGAGATGGGACTTCGTGATTCTACAGCGAGAACCATTCGTGACAATCCTGATAAAATCCGTAAGAGCGCTCAAAGAACAACGAATATTAGTGCTACCAGAACTGCAAGATCTCATTTGGCCTAATGCTGTTAAGAAAATGGCTAAGATGTTGACCACGTCGATAGAACATCAGAACCAAAATAACATGCCCTTGTCTGGAGTGGTCATTCAAGAGAAGGCGAGGAGTTTGTATGGCGATCTAACCAAAGATACCAATGATCCAGTGCATTTTGCTGCCAGTCATGGGTGGTTCGAGCGCTTCAACAGTCGCCATGCATTCTACCTTCTCAAGTTGACTGGGGAAGCTGCTTGTGCAGATCATGCTGCTGAAAAATTTCCAGCTGTTTTCAAATCGGTGATTGCAGATGGAGGTTACACACCAGGCCAGGTGTTTGACCTTAATGAAACTGGACTTTATTGGAAACGCATGCCCAGCCACACTTTCATCTCCATCATCTTCATCTCCATCAACTCTGGTCTGAGGCAGTGATTGAGTTCATTGTTTTCACAGAGGCTGAAGTCAGCGAAGCAAGGCAACAGATTGTGGACATGACCCTGCAAGTGGGATTTCAGGAGGTCGACGAAGATGATATTGAGGATTTGCTTCGCTCACGCAGGGAGGAGCTGAGCAATGAAGATCTTCTGGCTCTGGAGGAGGAGCACATCAGAGAGGAATCAGAATCAAGTCTTGAGGAGGTTGTGCCTGTTAAAACCTTCACGACAAAGGTCATGGCTAAAGTTTTCAAGTTAGTCAATGAAGCCATGGCCATCTTTGATGAACTTGATCTCGACTGCATGAGAAGTTCCAAGGTGCGGAGGGAGATGGAGAATGTCCTGATTTGGAGAGTCTTTGGGTCTTTCACTCTCTCACCGCAGGTAGGTCGGTGGTCTTTCTGTCTTAATATTGACTCTCTCCGCCTTGCACCCCCTGCTGTCTGTGCTCTGTCCCCTTAATATTTATACAGGGCACTCAAGGTCTATAGCAACCCCCTTCTGGTGAAACTTCCAAAATCAAGACTTTCTGCTCACCTTCACTCTTTCTTTCCTCTTTTCTCCACCTCTAGGTGTTCGTATATGCTGTATTCATATTTTTTTCCTCCTCACTCTCTCAATCCCACTCTTACCTCCAGGCCTTTAAAACAGCTGTTCACCACCATCTCATATCTTCCCCTATCCAAAACCATGATGTTTTTTTCTACCCCCGTTAATCTCCCCAAACCCACCTTCAAATTCCCTGTTTTCCTTTATGAAATTCCTTGTAGTGTCCATCTTGTGTATCCCATGTATGCCCCCCCCACACCCTATCCCTCTCTCTTCCACAGATCTCCCATGTCCCTCATCTCTACTATTGTTGTGCTTCCTTCTCTCGCTCGTTTGTCTTCTGAGCGTGTCGTTCGTGCTCAAATTTCTAAAATCCTTCATTATATATTCTCTGTGTTAGCTCCTATACGAGCCTCTACCAAGTGTACAAAAAAGCAAAAAAAACAAGCTCAAATGAGCTAAGATCCTCGTCCTTTTAACCGATGACGTCATAAAACGAAATATGACGTCATTGTGATGTATCAGGTTTGCGATAAATTATCTGTGCTAATGCCCGCTTGATTCCCGCAAACAAATTCAAACAGCTTGCTTGTTTCGGAGATAATGGTATAGGCGATTTTCATTAGCGGATATTATGACGTCAATTTTTTTTCTAGGAGAATTTCCAAAATCGGAGATGGTTCTGCGCTGGGTGGGCTTTCTGCATATACATGGCAAGTTTCACAAGATCCGATGAAAACTCTGGGTTGTGAAAAAAAAATGTCAAAAAATAGAATGACGTCATAAAAATTGATATGACATAGTGATGTATCATGTGCGTAATTCATCTCTGCTAATGCCCTGTTCGATTCCCAAACAGAATTCAAAAAGCTTGCCTAGTTTCGGAGATAATTTTTTAGGCGATTTCATTAGCGGAGAATTTTGACATCATAACTTTTTTTCTAGGAGGAATTTCCAAAATCGGAGATGGTTACTGTCTGCGCAGGGTATTTTACATATACGTATATGCCAAGTTTCAGGAGTTCGATGAAAACTGTAGGTGTGAAACAAAAAAGTCCACAGAAGAGATGAAGAACAACAACGTGAGTAAACTTAGAGATCCTCCACGAGGATCTAAAAACATCTTATCTCGCACACATCTACGTTTGGCTGCCTTGATGACCCCCATTACTACATGCGCATTGTTATGTTTCTGCGTTTGCGCCACAAGCATTCTGGGGTGGATTATATAATTTTGAAAGTCCCGAATTGACAAACCCAGAAATGGAAAACCCAAACAATTGTCAAACAAGGATGAGCAATACTTGAAGATAATATCCTTAAATAACATAAATAATACAAGTGTTGAATTGACAACAGAACTATTTATTACTTGTAAAATCGAAGATTTTTCAAGTATATTTGTCAGTCGATTTTGTTATTCTGTCTGTCCATTTTTCTGTCTGTTTGTCTCTCTGTCTGTTTATCGCCTACAGGTCACAATTTTAAAACGATTTTCACGAAACTTCACCACATGGGAGAGTTTGTCGTATGGAAGAAGACTATTGTTTTTGAGTTCAAAAGGTCAACGTAGGCCAAAGGTCAACAACTTAGGTGGTATTTCTAAAATCCTCAATTTTCATCCCATTGACTTGAAATTTGAAGATAATTTGCATATCAGGTCACTTAATTCAATTAACATGTATTTTTGAGGTCAGCAGAGGCCGAATTTCTAAAATTGTCAATTTTAATCTGATTGACATGAAATTTGAAGAGGAGTTGCATATTTGGTCATTGAATTCAACCACCAATTCTTTTTAAGGTCCACATAGGCCGAATTTCTAAAATTGTCAATTTTCATCCGATTGACGTGAAATTTGAAGAGGAGTTGCATATTTGGTCATTGCATTCAACCACCAATTCTTTTTGAGGTCAAATTTGGTTTATGGATTTTGCAAGTATCGTGCTCTGCATGTCTTCTTCTTGTTTGTCTATCTGTTTATCACGTACAGGTCACAATTCGAAACTGATCGTCATGAAACTTCACATAGTATTCCATATCCATAGTATGTTGGTTGTATACTACTATTGGATCCGGTAGGCTATAATAGTAATACATGGGTAGACCTAGAATGTAATACCAAGCTATCTGGATTTCTACCCTACGACACTATAATTATAGTATCCCATATAGTTATCCATATCCGTTAGTATTAGTATGATTAATATATATATTATATATATTATTATATATATATAATTATATTATATATAATCCATATATATATATATATATATTATATGTATATGTTATGAATTGCAGTGGGGAACAAGTATTTGATACACTGCCGATTTTGCAGGTTTCCCACTTACAAAGCACGTAGAGGTCTGTAATTTTTATCATAGGTACACTTCAACTGTGAAAGACGGAATCTAAAACAAAAATCCTGAAAATCACATTGTATGATTTTTTAAATAATTAATTTGCATTTATGCATGAAATAAGTATTTGATACATCAGAAAAACAGAACTTAATATGGATCAGAAACCGTTGTTTGCAATTACAGAGTCAGACGTTTCCTATAGTTCTTGACCAGGTTTGCACAGACTGCAGCAGGGATTTTGGCCCACTCCTCCATACAGATCTTCTCCAGATACTTCAGGTTTCGGGGCTGTCGCTGGCAACACAGATCTTTCAGCTCCCTCCAAAGATTTTCTATTGGGTTCAGGTCTGGAGACTGGCTCGGCCACTCCAGGACCTTGAGATGCTTCTTACGGAGCCACACCTTAGTTGCCCTTGGCTGTGTGTTTCGGGTCGTTGTCATGCTGGAAGACCCAGCCACGCCATCTTCTCAGCTCTTGTTGAGGAAGGAGTTGTTGGCCAAGATCTCACGATACATGGCCCCATCCATCCTCCCCTCAATACGGTGCAGTCGTCCTGCCCCTTTGCAGAAAAGCATCCCCAAAGAATGATGTTTCCACCTCCATGCTTCACGGTTGGGATGGTGTTCTTGGGGTTTACTCATCCTTCTTCTTCCTCCAAACACGGCGAGTGGAGTTTAAACAAAAAGCTCTATTTGTCTCATCAGACCACATGACCTTCTCCCATTCCTCCTCTGGATCATCCAGATGGTCATTGGCAAACTTCAGACGGCCTGGACATGCGCTGGCTTGAGCAGAGGGACCTTGCGTGCGCTGCTGGATTTTAATCCATGACGGCGTAGTGTGTTACTTATGGTTTTCTTGATACTGTGGTCCCAGCTCTCTTCAGGTCATTGACATCCAGTGCCTGCCGTGTAGTTCTGGGCTGATCCCTCACCTTTCTCATGATCATTGAGGCTCCACGAGGTGAGATCTTGCATGAGCCCCAGACCGAGGGAGATTGACTGTTATCTTGACTTGCTTTCCATTTTCTAATAATTGCGCCAACAGTTGTTGCCTTCTCACCAAGCTGCTTGCCTATTGTCCTGTAGCGCCCATCCAAACTTGTGCAAGTCTACAATTTTGTTCCACTGATATCCTTAGACAGCTTCCTCGGTCTTGCCCATTCTGGAGAGGTTGAGGTTTTGATTGATTGAGTGTGGAACAGCTGTCTATTATCAGATAAATACGAGTTCAAACAGGTGCAGTTAATACAGGTAATGAGTGGAGAATGGAGGGCTTCTTAAAGACAAAACTAAACAGGTCTGTGAGAGCGCGATTCTTTACTGGTTGGTAGTAGTTCAAAATACTTATTTCATGCAATAAATGCAAATTAATTATTTAAAAATCATACAAGTGTTTTCAGGATTTTTTGTTTTAGATTCCGTCTTTCACAGTTGAAGTGTACCTATGATAAAAATTACAGACCTCTAGTGCTTTGTAAGTGGGAAAACCTGCAAAAATCGGCAGTGTATCAAATACTTGTTCTCCCCACTGTATATCCATATCCATATATGTATATATTCAAAATCCATATATATGTTAGTATATGTATATATATATACACATACATACATGTCTGCACTTTTGAATCTTGAATAGATCTATAGTTCGGGTATCTGTTGCTGGTAACCAAATATAATCATCGACCGGCTTTTAAAATCTCTCGAATGCTTTCTCGTCGATAAACTTTTAAACTTTCATTTTCTCACTATTTATAATGCTTTCCTCTTCGGTTTCTGTTTGCATTACAGTCAGTGGCACTTCACACCTCGATCTCCTAAACATCAACCCAAACCCCCATTGTCATCATTACGTATCCCCTGTTTCACAGTATGTATGAATACTCACCTGTCGTCTTCGTAGCGCGACTTGAGCTGCCGTGATCCGCTGCCTCTCCAACACTAGACCACAGCCTTCACAGTTGCACTCTCGCCAGCAGCAGCTGTGCTTGTGACCCTTTAGGGAGGACACTACCCCATGGTTACGGCAACGGGCACACTTAGGTGCACGGTGGCCTCTGCTTGGAAGTGGAGCTGCCTTGTTGTGAACCTGAATTGATTTTCCACCGCGTGGGCAACTCGCGGATACTGATCCATTCGCACCATTGGTTGTGGTCCCATGACTCCTCATCTGGTCTTTGCCAGGGATCTTCAAACTGCTGATGCTTCCTGGTCCTTCGAACCCGATCCCTCTTAGTTTTATCTCAGACCATGGGTTAGAGGATGATACTTGGAGCATGCTCAACGGTTCGGATGATAAAGACGTCATTTTGACGAGGAAAAAAAACTTGACCCCACGTTTAATGCACCTGTTTGGGTCCTGGCCTCACCTGCAGGATACCTGGCCAAGCAAGAGTTTCAGCTCCACTTTATCAGCTGCATGTTTTAAGTTGCTAACAAGACACGCCTACATTAGGCAATGGGAAGGGAAAGAAACTCGAGATTGCAGGTTCAGCAAGAGCCAAAGAAATGCATGGTAATATCTTCAATATATTCTGCCTTGTATAGTTAGCTTTCATTGAGAAATTCTGAACAAACATAGTTACATTAATTCGTATTTCCCGTTGAGACATATAAACTGCTCTATATACCCAAATAAATTGTTCCCAACTTCCAAGTTATCTGCTGATTGATCACGACTGTGCAGTTAAAGGTTTGAATCGATGCAAAGAAACTATATTCAAAATCAAATTACTTTTATTATTCGAGAAAGCATTCAATATATAGAAAATATATTTCGATATTTTTTGAGCTGATGGGGGTTTTGAAGCACACATGAGTGACTATGACAAACGCCGAAGGTGAGCAGCAACATTAAGGGGTTGGGGAGGCTTACGAGGGTGAGAGGGGGGATGTTTCTCTTGAAACTTTTGTGTATTTCATAGCCAATTTGGTGCGTTTTTAGTGCATTTTTACCTCCGTCACCAAAGATAGATGGAGGTTATGTTTGGATGGACAGAGGTCACCCCTGTTTGTCAGTCTGTTTTGTCTGTCTGTGAGCAGGATGTCTCAAAAAGTTATGGAGGATTTGGACGAAACTTGGTGGACATGTTGGGTGTGTGATAAGGACGAATTGATTAGATTTTGGTGAAGATCCGGATCTGGACATGAGAATTTTAAATTATTTTAAAGTGACTTCATAATTTAGAGATAGGGCCAAAAATGATATGCAGCATATCACAAAAGGTTTTGGATGGGTTATGACAAAACCTGGTGGATGAGTTGGGTTGGTGACAAGAACAAGCCCATTAGATTTTGGTTAAGGTTTGGATGCAGATCCGAACAAAAATAAAAGTGGGATACAAAACGTCAACTATTGAACCTGCCGGCGGTATGCGCTCTACCGTGTGCCGTTCTAGTAGTCCATGTTTTATTTGGAAAACATGAAGCAGCTTTTCCCTCCTTATTTTCTCAGTTCATGTTACGAAACGGATTACAGTAACAATGGCTGGATTGTTGGTTTATCAACTTAAGTTATTATAAACTTTGAAATTATACAACTCAAAATGGATATATGCGTGATGCTTTGCACAAATTCATTCTGGAAAGTGCAGGACAAAAGGACATGTTTTATTCCATACATACAAATGTAGTTGCTATCTGGCCTATGCTGTACCCTCTCTATGGCAGCTTTGCCCTTTCTCAGAAGGGGTGAGCAAAACCTCACACAATGCTCTAGATGAAGACTCGCTAAATTCATGTTCAGAGTTAACACTGCTCGTGAGAAGGCCGAATGCCTTAATTCTGTGTTAAATCCAAACATTTTGTCCCCAACCTCTCGCTCTCTGTCGCCACTCGACCTAGTTTCACCCAAATTATTCTGGATTCTGTCTTATGCACCTGAAAAGGTGAGGAAGTTTCTGACAACCCTTGACTGATCCCTTACTGATCAGTACCTCAGATGGCATCAGAAGTCCAAATAGTGTCACTGCTGCTCTTGCACATTGCTATTTTCGTCTCTTGTTGCCCCTATCAATATTGAGGCCAGCGTATAAGGGCAGATTTTTTTTGGTACTGTAATCAATGCCGGCTTAACAAAAGCTGACAAAGGTCCGTATAGAAAGATGGGGATCTCTAGTTACTCATTTTGCTCTGGTTGTCCCTCAATGTTTTGGTGTCGGGTGAGGGTTACCGTCCGCTTCATCATCATTGGCGCATTTGCTTTGTAGTGATAATCACTGAATTTCGCAACTCGCACATGAAAATTTCACATCTTGGGTCTGAATATCGGATACACCCTTAGAGATTGAACAGTTTCCACGACAAATCAGGTGAATTCAGCGCATAACTGCCGACAAAACACATAGCCATTTTTACATATTGAGAAGAATTGAAAGAAGGTGACGCGAAAGACCAGAGAGAGCAAAAACTAGCTAATTTGAACTCATATGGAATACTTCAATATACATCATATGCTACAATTTGAGTCGCTTTAATAGAAAAAGACTAATTTCCGACCGCTAACTTCGAAATCATCAACATAGAAACAAACATCTGCCAATTCGTCATGATTTTTCTTTATTTTATGTTCAGTTTACCATACAATATAATGATAATTTGAAAACAATTTCACAAGCAAATTAACTTAATAATGGTCCTACTTGAAGTGTGCCACAAGTGATGTGATAACATAGCTATTCATCCAATCACATTGTTCTATCGAGAAAGAACTAAACAGATTGAGCGAAGCTGTCCTCGAATTTCAACCATCACTGTCCGTGTCATTTTTGGTCACATGTACAGTTCGTGCCACACTGCCTTCACTGGTGGCGCACATGTCTAAGCTATGTAGTGCCAATCAAGACTGTTCTTGTGACGCAGACGCAGCGTTGGGACATGGTCATCTACCACGCATGAACACACAAGAACCATCTAACATCTCCGGCTGATGTGGGTCTATCAAACCAATGTGGGATGCAGCACACCTTCTCCTCTGTACCATCCCACACCCCTGGTGGGAATTTCTGGATTTGCCAGTGGGCATTCATCCATACTCGGTTTGGGAACGATCTCTTCACAGTTCGAGAAAAGCGGGTCGACGGAGGCACTTATGCACTGGACATCTTGTCCTGCGATCTTCGTCCCGAAGATCATCAAATTTGTGTGTGCACCATATATTCCTTGAGAATCATACATTGCACTTGACTAAATGTCTTGAAAGCAGCTCCACTGCCCTCCTGGAGATCGTCAGTGCGAGGACCTTCGAGGTGTGACCATTATCTGAAGATGCATGTCTTCATAGCTCTTTCATGCTTTTTTTTTAACCATAGCTCTGAAAGAATGCTGATACGACCACATCCTTTCAGGGTATAAAGTGCAGGAAGCCGTTACTACAAGTTTCTGAAGCAAGCTTAACTAAGTCGATGGGACCGGATAAGCTTGCATCCTGCTGATGTTCTTTTCTACCTATATTTCGGCAGTTCCGAACTGTGGCAAAGTATGGGACGCTAAGACAACCACATAGTGTCTTGCTGCTTCTGATTGAATGGACCCAATCACATTGGTTACGTCTGAACCAGCATCCGCATGCTTCATGCATGAAGAAAATTCCAGAATCTGCTCTTCCTGCATGATTCGAGTTCACATGTCATGATACATTCCTGTCAATAAGGCAGCTGTAAGCCGACCATCAGAGATAAGTCCACCAGCCAAATACGATCCCTTTTCTTGGTGATCTAAAGTCTTTTCTGCTGGTGCATGTTACATACTTACTAGCAGAGAAAGTGTCAAGGGGATTTGTGATAAAGCCATGAATTTCGTACATTGTGTACCTGGGCGTCCAGCAATGACTTGGTAGCTCGGATCCACCAGCAACAGCAAGTCGTCTCGTTCTTTCCTCTGTCTTCACAGAATGACTCATCATATTGGTCGAAGACGCCGGGGAATGCAAAGAAAGGGGTGTTTGGTGTTGGGGGTTTTTTGAGTGCAACGATACAAACTGTTAGGTAACACCCCAAGTACTCACCGTACCCAATATTCCCCCAGGAATGGAGTTCGACATAGACCCTGACGTACACGCTGTGATAGTTGTTACATCGTGCCGTTTTCGTGTCTCATCGACTAGGCCCTCGAGAATAAAGCCCTATTGTGCTTGGTGTGTTTCCGTGGAGCTCCATCTTCATGAAATTGATTCGGAACAGCGTAATGGATAGCTCAGTTAGGCTTCATGTCAGTCAAAGGCGGACTTGAGTCACATCGCAAGCACGCGGAAAACCATTTCCGGTTATTGCAAACAATGCTTTCTGACAAATCAGATTTTGTTTCTTTTGAAATCGAAAACGTTTGAGTTGGGCGTATAATGGGATTGGCTGTACATCCTCTGCCAGCCAACAGTGCAAAGTGATTCTGTGATGTATCTCTTCCATCGTCTCCCCAGGTCGCGGCAGCACAGCGATCTCTGAATATCTTGGGAAGCCGATGAACACCACTGATATATTCACAAGATGTTCATCTGATGAAATCAGTGTCACCAGGAACGGAATGTGTCATATGTCCTTCGCATGACAATAATGCGCTTGTGCAGCTGTTTCATCAGGTTCAGAAGCTGCAGGGCGATTTGTCTGACCCAATGTCGTTCTTGTGGATGTCCCCTTCGGATCGTATGCAGATGCATATTCTCCCATACTTTGGTATGTGATGGCCACGAAGTATAGCAGACCTTTCTCGTTAGCAACATGCACTAGTTGCTGCTCAGCAGCCGATATGACAGCATTCAACGCCCACTATTGCTCTATACACCATTAATAAGGCCGTGCTGCTTGTCGATGCAAACTTCCTTCTCCTTGAAAGCTCATGGACATCAGCGGTAAGTTCCGCATATCCAACAGGCTAGAGGAGCACCTTGATAATTTGTTGGTCGTTGCGAAAATATAGGCAGTCAGTCTGTAACTGTGGACAGCTCACACCAGTGTCCTCTCGTCAGCCATGTTCCTTAGCCAAGTATTTGGATTGTGTCCGTACATCATCCAAAATGAAACGTTGGGATCGCACAACCCAAATTCTCTGAAATCTGTCTATAGTGGGAGTAATATCTGAAAATCTTTAGTTCAGGGTTTGACCTCTGTAAGTCAAACTCTTCCTACGGTCGAGTCCCTAAAATTGTCTCACTGATCCCATAACGGGTTTAGATGAAGAGGACAGTCCGCCCTTCGGTTACCCAACTTGAAGAACTCCTTTATAGCACTGCACATGGCTCATACACATTGAGTCCTGACGAGGGAACGCCTACCCATAAGCACAAAGTCCACTGTCCCTGTCTGCATATATCACTTCACCACAAATCCTTGCCCAAGCACCACGAGAAGCGTCCCAAAGCACCGATGAAGCAACACACATGTGGAAACCTCCAAGTGCAGCGCCGTTGTCTCAAACTACAACTTTGCTCACAAATTGTGCCACGGCAAAGCTGCGATCCATGCGTCTGACCGAATCTTGTTGTCCATCTACTCTGAAACTGCTTGCATCGCATCAGTAGTGATAACCTTTAGCCGCTGGCTCTGCTCGATTACCGGACATATACTGCAACTGCTCTTATTTATTGCGGGATACCATAGAGGTTGAAGCCACCAAAAACGGCATGTTCTTTTCGCTGGAAATGCAAGTCCATCTAGAAATTCAACATTCCACGTGATCAAATGCCGCAAGTACCCATGAAAGGTCGACCATCTGCTGGTCCATCTGTGATCCGAAGGGTTTGATCTGGGTCATTGCAATTGGTCCACATGGCGCTCAGGATCGTTGTCGTGGTTTGCGTAATGCAGTGTGTTCTTAGAGCCATGGCATTTTCTTGTGACAGTAGTGACTTGTCTATACCGAGTTAATTTCCATCGGCCATATCAATCCCAGTACACTATGAGTGTCTGTTCCTCTGGAAAATTCAACACGACCCATGGAATGACAAGTCCTTTGCCATCAACTTTCACAGTTAATACACATGTCATCACCTTCTGAAGCAGTACCTCCTCTGTTCTTGCTCATCAACGCGTTGGCTGTAATATACACTGCTCTGACTTTTCATGAGCTATAGTCATGCGATTTGCTGTCATTGAAACCAACCGGAGTCATCATAGGGAAGCAGAAACATGGGACTCAGTACGTCGATAATATCTCGCTGCCATATGCATGGTGACATGTGCAGCTAGGCCTAATTGCAGAGGCAACTGATCAAATCTGTCACACACAAGAATGTAGTCAACCAATGAAAGACTTTACGTCGTTTGTTGTCAATTCAGTAGGTACATCTGTCAGTTAATCAAATCCTCTTTGCTACCATCAGCCATACAAAGAATTTTCAACATTCGCAAGGCAAATGACAGTTTTCCGAGAATCACGATCATCACCAGGTTGTATTTCAGGTTGTGCCATCACTGACAATTTCAATCACGAAGATCTCCAACTCTTTGTGGAGCTGACTTACTGGAGTCCAAACTGGTATATTGTCTCTGGCAGCAATGCGTCCGTTTCCATTTGCTTTGACTGAAGTTTCTTTTGAGCTGTGCAAACGCTGAGACGCGTTCGCCCAATGCACACGTGGACTGCTCATGTTGAATATTGAACTTTGATTTGCCATGCTGTGAAGAACAACGATAGCGATCTCTGTTAGTGGAGTTAGTTGCGGCTGAGTTTGTTGTGTGTTGTATGAGGTTTCTTTCATGTCCCCTAAGATAGTTTTGAATCGATGTAACATAGATTCTTCATTTTGCAGGCTTCCCTCCTTCTGAAGGCAGTAAGATCTATCTCTCATTCAACAGATGGAGAAGGTCTTTTGATGTCATGCAGGATCAGTTGTACATGCTTGCTGTAGTTGCCCAGAGCCTATGTTGGTGGGGTGCGTGAGTATGCATGCCAGGCAAGTACGATGACATATAAGCATTTTGCAAACAGTCCTCGCCTTCAAGAAACCGAAGGCATATCCTATCGCAGTGCTTTCTGCTGCTTTGCGAACTGTTGCTTGTCTTAGGTCCTGTTCGTGCACACGGTGAATTGATCAGTTTTCCTGGACGACTTGGCAGATTCGAAACATGGTTGACCAATCAGTCACTTGTGGGTATTCTGGCTATGCGGTGTTTTCCCGGCTCCAAATCTTGGCTTTCTCCTGTGAGCATGTGCGAGAAAAGGATAAGTCCTTTTACTGTGGTACGACTGCTAGCAACTGCGGTGGTAGAATACCATAGACATATCCATTTCTCTGCCCTTTATGTGACTCCAAAACTCGGGCAATTTGCATCGGTCGTATTCTGTGAAGATGGACTCAAAGCTCCAAACCCGTGCTCCAGCTGTTGCTGACCTTCTCTTTTCGGAGAATCTCTGACCAAGTGATGTCTGTATCCCATTCGTCGCCAACCGTAGCTTCTTTGTTTGCAAACTGTAACTTCAATTGCGGATCCTGGTGCATCGGATCAGCCGTTCAGTGTCCATGTTGGAGTGAAGAATAAAGAGAAATTGAATAATTCCGTAAATGTATTAACGAAAGCACTTTTAAGTCATTATGCATAATGGGCATTTATGATGTGTCAACAATCTGGCATTGCGTTCTACAATCCTGAAGAGCAATGAATGAATAAAATAATAGAAAGTCGTGAAGACGACGAGGTTCATGAGGCGGTATTGTGTACGGATGTAGATTGTTTCAGAAGTCAAGGATGAGACAATGTGATAATGTTGACCAAGTTGTAAAAATGATCAACAATGATGTGTACGAGTGATACAGGCGTTATTAGCTGCAAAATGTCGAAAACCCGGTTTCGTTCCAACAACATTTAAAAATTTGACCCTTTGCAATAACCTTCTAAAGGCACAAAAAACAATGGTGGACATTAAAATAAGGAAACAGGATAGTGCTATAGTTATTGGAGTTATTCGCGAAGAACGAAATTACGCCGTCGATGTCCAAAACAGACCTGAAAATTTTACCTTTGTGAACTTTACAGGTCAAAGTCAAGGATTATGACCTTTGTCAAAACTTCCCTCTGGAAACATTCAGGAACAAAAAACGACAATATAGGCTATGTGGCATGTTCACACTCTCTCCGATTGATTATCCATACTCATTGATGATAACCAGCGTAAAACATACTATGAAGGGGGCGCCACGGCACAGGTGTTCGAGATATAGCAAAAAATGGTTTTCAAGACTTTAGTGGAATGACTCAAGAGTATTGCATAAAAAAGTATTGTCATCCTAGCTCTCAAATAGTTGGGGTCGTGCAATGATTTTATGTCAAATAATCGCAACTGTCTAAGTTCGTGACCTGTAGCTGAACCTTGGGACAAAAGAAAAATCTGTGCTCCGTGGACTATCCAAGGTGCCAATTTGGGCTAACAAATACCAGAAACCCGGCAGGCTTCGACAAACCCCTCCGGAGAAAGAGGATTTTCTGTAAAAATCCGCAATTTCTAAGTTCGTGGCTTGGTGACCTGACCTTTGGCCGAAAATGAAAAATTGAGCTCTGTGGCTATGCAGGCGCCATTGGGTAGCCAAATACCGGAAACCCCTGCCATATTCGACAAACCCTTCGAGAAGAAAAATTTTTTTAGTATGGTCAAAATTCGCATTTCTAGTTCGTGACGCTGTGTACGCTTGACCTTGTGGAAAAATGAAACAATCGACGCTCCGTGGGGCTATGCAGGTGCCCATTGGGCAACAAATACCGAAACCCCTGCAGATTCGATTAAAACCTCCCGAGATAGATTGCAAATTGAAATCGGCTACCTCCTACAAAGCACAATGTTGTTTGGGCGTGGCTCCGCCAAATGGGCGCACCACGCCATTTTCATGGAAAAAACACAAGCTGAGTATCAGTGAGTCATAAACCTCCCGACCCAAATTATCAGATCGGTATCAAAACCACGGAGGCATATACTCAGGAAACAGACAGACAACAGACGGACAGACAGACAGACACACAACAATAACAATATAGTGTCACTATTTTTGTTCGTGAAAAATTTTTTCGGTGAACCATATCATAGTTAACTATTCTTAGCTCTACGTTCTTTCAATGTGGTTCCATTTTGACAACAACCAATGCAGGACAACCTCGTTGCAATGATGAGAGCGATGGTGGAGGGCGATAGAGATGATTATGGTATACGTTTTTAGTCATACCTTCTTTAAATTGTAAAGGATGACTTACTGAACTAGCAAGTATAACATCGGTTTTGCAAAAACGCCTCTCTGATATTTTTCCTTTAGGGCGGTCCTAAAAATTTTAAGAAAAATTATCGTATTTTGTCACCAATAAAGGCATATAATTGTACACTTATATATGAGGGTTGTGATACCACTCATGATCTCCTTCTGTCAATTGACACATTTCATAGCCAAACGTGTAAGGAATACGGCTCTTTGTCTTGTAGTTTATGGGAATTATGTGAATTTTTCTTGAAATGGTCCAAAGATGTCAGACTGGTGTATCCTTCAAATTGTGAATATTACATGGAACCGCACACAAAATATGAGACAACAGGATAAATGTGTATACTGAGATCACCACTTCATATGAGACCTGTTGTAGCTTTTTGTCAAGCCGTTGATTAGACCTCCTAAAAGTATAGCCCTTTACGAAGGTTTACCGCTGGTCCTATTACTCCCGTGCTTTTTCTGGTTTTCATCACGATTCCTCTGATCCTCTGGAAAATCCTCTTATCTCTTGCTGATGCACATCCCTGCTGCCGTACATTGTCATCCTCGATGTTTGTTGACAAGCAGCAGCCTGTCACTCTTTGCAGACTGGAAAAATCACTGAGCTGGTCCAGTCACGTGGAACATTCTTTCAATCCTGATAAGATCTCACACTCTCACTGTCTCTCTGAAAGGACGTCGGACCCCCCCTCCCCCCACTCCCATCTACTTTCTCAACAACCTCTTGAAGAAGACCTCTCATTCAAACTTTTGGTCCCACTATCTCCATGATTATTGTCTGGGAAAGCCAATTCATCTCCAAGCCGGCCTCTCAAAGCCAGTCGCGATTGGGATCCTTCCGGCATGCAAAGTTCCTTCCTGGCACACCTGAAAACTCTGCTACCACTATACAAAGCTTTCAATCCCCGAGCCGATCGGAGTACTTGCTCTTCTCCTCTGGGCTGGTCGCTCCTGCCCTCACACTTTCTCTGGCTTCACGCTCAGATGGAAACCAAGGCATTGAAGAATCATTAAGTATCTCCCGTGAGGAGGCTTGAGCCCTTTGGTTGGTGATTCTTTCTCGTTTCTGCGACTACTACCTACTCGGCCTTCGCGCCCTTCCTGTCTGAGATATTGCCTCCCAGCCCCACCCCCTTCATTATTCTGCTGGGCGCTTCCAAGTCCGCCAGCAACCCTCTCTGGTAAAACTACCAAAATCTACGAATCACTGCTCACCTGCATGCTTCTTCCTCTTTTTCCCCACCTTGGAAGCAACTCCCCACA
>CM068958.1:109489718-109509630 GCA_035128595.1 Eptatretus atami | reverse complement strand
GCGGGTCGTAATGAATTGTTATGTCAAATTCGCAGGATTTTCTCAATTCGTGACTTTACTTGACCTTGGGACGAAAATAAAAATTGACAGAGCGACAAGGTTTGAGATCTCATTATTCATTTTTTGCGCTATTTCAAATACCGATAGAACCATCCATTCAGTAAATTCCCAAGGAGAAGATAGATTTTTAGTAAGTCTACTGCCCCTAAAAATGGCTATTTTTTGGGCGTGGCTCCGCCCAACAATGGGCGTAGCACGCCTCATCCAGGAAACAAACATAAGACATTGATATCTAAGCAGACATAACTAACGGCTCTTCACCAAGATCAGATCAAAGTCCACGGAGTTATCTGTGGACAGGACAGACAGACAGACAGACAGCAGGAGCATTCTAGACAACGGAATGATTACTGGTCGACACCTCTGGCTGGCGCTCGTGAACCAAATACTAGTTATACGATCATTAACCTTTGCCTTCTTAAAAGAATATATTGAACGTATTGTTGGATATTGAAAAAAAACCAAAACATACTACCATTTCCTGGTGTGTGGACATCACCACACGTGCACAACTGGTAATGGCGGACATTCCAGTTTCAAATACCGCATACACAGAGGATGTATGTTTTTCGTTTCAGTTTAGAGGACCACACTACGATAATTAGGAACACAGAGTGATGGGATAGAAAAACAGTTTGAGTGCACTTCCAAGCAATCCAAGTCGGGCGGTAATCTTTCACCTGATGAAGCAGGGAGAGCTTGGCATGAAGGAAGGAGGGAGAACATGCCAGGTGTAGCAGCAAGGATAAGAGGAGAGCCAGGAAGAAGACTAGCGCTGCATTCAGCTCAGCTACTTCATTTTACAGTGCTTCGTGCTGGCCTCAAATGAAGTAACTGTGCCTCAATCTTTCGAACCTTCTGCTCGATAGAGTGTAATTGACTCCTGATGTACCTTCTTCCTAGTGTGTGGAACAAAGCTATACTGCAGTAATGGCAGCTACCTCAATCTGCAACTTAAACTCTGAAATATTGAGTAAAAAAAAATATACCTAACTACAGATATATTGTTGTGGATCCGGTGTTTTGCAGGGAGAGCACGAGGGAGGAGACGCGCCTCTCAGGGTGTACTCGACCGGAAATTTGCACGGCCGTCGGAGAGGCGAATAACTTCATGACCGCACGATGGGTCGCTAATTAATCGACCGCAAAACGCCAATAACTCGACCACGTGACTTCGGGATCGTCTGCTGTAAAACCGTGTCATCGTAATTGTGCACGTCTACGCAGATGTACAATCGACCTCGTCCGAGTCACGTTCTTTCGGTTCAACCAATTTACCTTCCGCATCAGGTGAAGCCGAGTCAGACCTGCCAAGTGTACGTATCAGCTACGAAATGAATCTTTGGGAATTAAAAAGGGTCCCCCCGGCTTTAAGCCCCCCTAGGGGGTGGGGGCCATGCTAGACCATTGAAAGAAACCATGAAAACGAGTCTGGAACATTTCCTATAACAGGGTGCATTTTATTCTACAGCCAGACTAGCAAGGAAAGGGATGCAATGCTTGGCAACACGGGGTCGATCGCATTTGAATTGATATGTAACAGCATGGAGCAAGGAATTGTAGAGTGTGACAAAAGACAGTAATCTTAGCAAAAGCAGACAGTAGAGCATGAGCTATCCCATATACCTTCTACAATCTTACCAAGAAACCTTAGTGCACGAGGAGAAAGCAATAGTTGAGGAATAACGTCTCCCAGTTCCTAGTGAGATCAGTTGACAGCAAACCGCAATTCCACAGAACGGAGCCTTAGGGAGAGGTAGGTGGGCACGGAATCTCACGATTAATGTCTAAGATGTGGGCAGGGAGGGATGTTGTGAGGATGTGGTGCAGACGTGGATAGGTGTTCGGAGGTAAGTGTATAGAGAGGGGAAAATCGATGTAAGTGCGGGTTTTCAATTAATGTTCCGAGCTCCCTCTTCGGGTTCGGCCGTAAAAGAACAATCGGGTTGTCGCGGTCCTCGCACACTTATGCTTCTTTTAGCATCCACAGTGACTGAGTAGATGGAAAGCAAAGATGGAAAGAAGAAGAAGAAGCCGCTAAGAATACAAGGTCCTATCAGTACTCTGTGGAAATATGTCTGTAAATGTAAATGTCTGTACTATTGGGATCGTCTATTAATATCGATAGGCGCAGTTGCGTCCCCACCCTTGCGCGCCAGTAAGTAGTGCGATCCCCCCCCTCCCCGCTTGTTATGGAGGTCGTGGTGCCTTGGCGCTATGCCCGAATCCTATATCTCCGCTGGATTGCGGCGGCTTGCGTCTTAACCTGTGTGTAGCGTATCGTGTGTCCCGTCCGTCCGACTCCACGTTTCTTCGGGCAGCGAGGGAACCGACAGCCCCGAACACAGAAGGCAAGTCAGCAGCAGTGACCAGAGAGCAGGCGCGAATGGGGTATTGAAACTCATAGCATGCAGAACGGCAGTAGCCTGGAGCTGAAGAAGAAAAAAGTGAGCTGAGAAGGGCGACCAGTTTAGAAAGGGAGGAGATGGGCTCCGCCTCCCCTCTTTTTATGAGCCTGGGTTGAAGGGAGTGGTTAGATGATGACCTGGATAGCTACAATGCGCTTATTGGCGCAATCCCAAACTCTCGTTTTGCTATCGGAGCCACAGCGGCCATAGCCACTCGCCCCGCCAGACTCCAGAGCCGGAAACTGGCTCAGTTGCTCGCCAACACTTGGGATTCGATCATGTGCAGCTGCGAGATGTTTTTATTCATGGGGCCGTGAGAGATGTCGTCGGCGTTAGTTGCCACCAGCGTCTACCGAGAGCGTCCTTCACCTCCATTCCAACATTGATCTTGTGCGTGCGCCAGTCCCCCAGTCCTCTCATAAGCCACAGCGTCAACAGTTCCGCTCTCGTGTCTCATGTTAATTCCCTCAAATAACTTGTTTCCTGCATCATCTCTCTCTGGAGGTCCCCATAGATGTTCGCTGCAGAATATGGTGAACACATAGGTGCGCCATTGAAATGTCAATAGAGCAGGTCTCTCTTGTGGTTGTCACTTACAAAAGTTGGAGAAAAGTAGTGTGGTTTCACAATGAGCGAGCCATCTGTCCGGAGGGGTTGGTGTTCACGTCCTGGCTCCATATGTCCCCATGGTGAGGTCAGACAACACAAACAGACAAGTCAGACAGATTATCTGCGTGGCTGTTGGCTTTAATGGTTAGGTGTGGGAGAGGGCTTCAGTGGATTTCCTAGGTGTTCTGGAGTTCATAGTTAGTCGCTGTTTTAGACTGTTATATTAATATACAATTATGGGGTTGACAATCGCAAGCTCTCGAGTTCCTGCTGTAGGTTGGCAAAATGAGTACCATCTTGCTAGGTTTGAGTGATTGAACATTCGACGGTAATCCCTAGCGTTAGGGAAAGGTGGGAGGGCATCACGTGATTTGGGTGCACCCAATCAGCCCCAGGGAGACCTTCGGGCATGTCAACCTCGACGCTCTGCACAGAGTACGGTCCGAGCTGGATAGGATGCGTCGACAGGGCTCAACGTGCCAAACTTGGCGTTCGTCGTGGTGAAATGGTGAATAAAAGTCAATGTTTTAGTGGTGCGTTGTAATTGTGGGGGTATTTCGCCCCACGATGTGGAGAACGCGGTTGAAATGAACATGGTGAAGGTTGGTTGAGCGGGTAAAGTCTGAGGTGAGGCGGTGATTGGGAAAGCGCAGGTACATTTGAACGAGAGAAATGTTGCGCCACTCGGGCCCCAAAGGAATGGCTCTAATTGTCCAGCAGAAAAGCGTTCAGCGCGAGTGTATCTAGAGCTCGACGCTGCATTTGAGCGTATCTGTTCGTGTTACCCTGATTAGTTGGCGTGGGTGGTGTGTGTTTGTTTGCGTGTTTTGTGTAATGGAAAGGAAGGTTAAAGTGAGGAATAAGAGATATTAAAGCCTAAATCTGGAGTCCCACGCATGCAATCTTTCCCCTTTAAACAGCCACGAGATCATCATGGGAAAGAGGGGACGTCAGACTAGAATGTACTACTATGAGAAATAACTGCCTTGGGATCGCTGTAATGTTGCGTGCATTGCCTTTGAGGTATGTGGTTTTTAACCCGCAGAACTCCCATTCTATATATCGTCGATTGCTAGTGTGCTGTATGTAATGCGAAATGTATATATTTGTCGAAAAGGTATTGTTTAATTTGCTGTGATTCTGTGATATATACAAAGTCTAATGACAACTGTACCGTAAATTGAGATATGCAGTCAGCCACCAATGAAGAACTCACATATCTAAAATGCAGCATAGGCAAATAAACACTGGAACTTCAAAAAGGCATTGATCATTGTATTTTACACACTTATGATTGATCCTTGAAACCCATGGGACCTTGCCCAGCACTTGCCCAGGAATCCGATATTTCTCATGAGGATGGATAAACAAACACTCTGGTTTGTTCGTTATTTCAGTTCTTGTGATACACTCAAGAAGAATGTCAATCCCCAGACCAGTGCTTGACATGGATTCACCTCCCCGAGAAATATCAAGTCAATGTGTAACTTTTAGATAAAAATGATCACTGAGCACAATTGGTACGAATAATTCAGGATTATTCGTTTGTTTTAGAACATGAGAATATTACCCAGAACAAACTAACAAACTATACATATTATTATACTAGTATATTATATAGCTATACGATGTTTATGATAGATATTTATATTTTATGGGCATTTGCGTCAATGGACGTGCTGCCCGCCGTGTAGATTGGCACAGTTGTCAACGCAAAATTGTTACATCCGACTTGATCTCAATTAAAGGTCACGTGAAAGAACGGGCACAGAGGAGAAGGGAAGAGAGACATCAGATGTTTCTAACTCGAGTTATAGGTCTGCAAAACGATTTAAATGCAGTTTGACCTCGATGCCTGTGTGAGGCCAAAAGTTGAAATCGGTTCATCTTTGCCTTAACATGCGTACTGTAACAGTTGGTGAAGTCCATTTGCATGGTTTACAGAGAACCTGGCCAACAAAATGATTTTTCATTAAAGCAAAGTCCTTTGACCTTCGATTCTTTGTGTTATCTTTTTGAGAGGACTGAGGGTCGCGTGCAATAGAACACGCGGTAGATTCTCGACCAGAGCAGAGAAACATCAAAGGGAATGAATGACAGGATAAGAAAAAGGAGGAGGGCAGGAAACACTGAAAGACTACAAGAAGTTGTCGATTCGGGTTAGGAAGGTTAATGGGGTTTATGAGGAAAGATAATACGGTCAAGAATTGGGATGCACACGAGATAAAAGTGAGCACTGCCTGCTTGAAGTCCAACCCATCTGTAGTTTTCCTCCGAGCTCTGGCCTGCTTCAAAGCTCGGTTTCTTATTGTCGTCTCCACAACACTTGGCGTGTTGAGTATTTTCTGGCGAGTTCTCAAGTCTCCTGATGCAAAAGAAACTTACACACGTCCTTGATCTCGTAAACCAGTGGGCAAACTCTGATGGAACTCGAAAACCTGATATCTTTCTAAGGATTGAATTTCTCTATTTGTTCTAAATACATGAGATTGTAAAAGATCTAACCTTTTCTTCAACATGAGTAGGTCGCCAATACTCTAATGCCAACGTATAATAACTAATATATAATTATACTAGCATTCCTAAGGGAAGCCACTCTGCAATCACCAATAACTAACTATATTTTAACCCCTATGCTCAGTAATGTTTGAGGGTATTATAGCAATATTGGGTGTGTTTGTGTTTGTTACTTTGGACAAAAAAATATTTGACAAGTATGTGATCAACCTCCTCGTTTGTTTGATTATTTTGTGTTTGTGTGTGGCTGTCCGTTGCCTCCCAGCGCCAAGCTGCTGCAGAATCTCCTCCGCTCGTTTTGAACAAATTATACATGAGATTGTCACCGGCCGGGAGATCCTGGATTTGTCGAGACGGTCCCTCATTGAAGCTTCATAAAATTCGGTTGACCGAATGTCTACATAGGCCAATCGGTCCAATTAGGCCAAATTTTTATAAAAATACTAAAATTTCATCTGATTGACTGAAATTTGAACAGGATTTGGCACATCAGGCAATTAATTCAAGAGCAACTCATTACTTTTGAGGTTATCATAGCTAAAAGGTAACATATTGCCAAAAAAGGTACTATCCCCATATCCGCCCAAAATATTCTTGAATTGTCTGCTAAAATTGTCAATTTTTCATCCGAGTGCTCTGCAAATTTGAAGACTATTTGCGTATATCAGATCGCTGGAATGTATTCAAAACCGACCATATATTAGATACTATTGAGGTTTGCAATGTAGGAGATTCTCAGAAAGGGTCAATCATAGTGCCGTATTGTACATTCTGAAAATCATTCAATTTATAATCCACACATTAAACTTCAAATTCGAAGAGCGAGATTTTCATGTCAGGGCAAGCGTACGCCTTGGAGACTTCAAAACACTCGGTATTAAATTTTGAAGTAAAGCACAGGCCAGAGAAGGGAGCCATAATTTGGTCTAAATTTGTCTAAATCGCATCATTTTCATTTCTTCCGAATGAAGTTTGATAATTGATTGAGAGATTACATATTAGGAGTTTCATTTGAGAATTCAACTCAACAGGTCAAGTGGCAGATTAGATCTGTGATTGCGAGCAGTATCAGTAATCTGACAAACCTGTTCCATGGTCGGGTGTCGGAGACTAAAACCGTCTCCCCCACCAGGGTTTTTTGTGAGAGGGTGTGTTTTGGAATATGGACACCAGAAGGATTAAAAACAAAACCTGTGAAAGGGCGGAGGAGCCTCCTTGTGAGCCAAACGACCATCCATATCTTAGTGCTTGACGAGAACTAGTGTCTGCGGAACCGTCCTCCTGCAATTTTGGGTTACTTCTTATTAGGAGGTTGGTGGCAGGACATTGCATTCCGGCCACCGTAAACCCTTTATACGCAAACACAAAACGCAAAAGAAAATCTGAAAAACCCACTCCGTGGGAGTACCGCGCTGTGCGAGGCATGTCCTTACGCAGGGACGGAGCTCACCGGATGAGCGGTAATTAGGTGCGAGGACATAGCCTTTGAACGGCCCAATCTTTGATTGCATCACACGGGAAGAGCCTTGGGAGCAACTTCCGCGGGTCAGATTGCGGGAGAGTGGTGTCGGAGTTGGTGCTGAGGTGTCATTCAATCAGAAGGGGCCCTTAGCGAGAGATTTATTGTTTGTATGTCGCACTATCAAGCGATACAATCTTTCATATAAAAGAATTGATGTTGTGTGAATTTATACTGCTTCTTAAAGAAGAAATGTTGTAGACGTATTTGAATTGAAAAAAACCCAACATCTATCACACTTTCCTGGGTGTGACATCACCACAGTCCAGATTGATTAATGGCGGACATTCCAGTCTCAATCACCCGCATACACAGAGGGAGAGTTTTTCCGTAGTTTAGAGGATAACTAGATAAATTGGGAACACAGATGAAATGAAAAAACATTTGATGGCACTCAGCAACCCAGTGCGGTAATCGTCATACCTGATGAAAGGCAGCGCTTGCATGGGAATGGAAAGGAAGGAAAGAAATGCAGGAGTAAATGCAGAATAAGGATGAAATGAAGCAAAACTGCCTCTATCAGGCAGCTACTTCATTTACAGTGCTTCTGCTTCAAATGAAATAACAGTGGGCCTTTGAGCTCTCCGAGATGAGTGGCAAGAGTTGCGATATTCAGCTCTGCAATCCGATATGAATCCTCTCTGCCCTAGGCCGCTAGGGCTACCATTGCTGATACTCTATATGGCCATTCTTACCTCAATGTTGCAACCTAAAAATAAAATACTGTATATGTTGTAACCCGGGGCTGTTACAGGAGATATCACCTGTGGATGGCGATGCCATGCGGTTAACTCGCAATGGAGCTCAGTGCATCACCGGTATATTGCCGAGAGCCCGTCGACACACCACGAATAACTTCATAATAGCAGTAGGGAAAGACTATGCGAATAACAAGAAACCACTCGCGTAGTAAACGCCAAATAACTCGCCCATAAAGGGACTTTATGGTAACCTTTCCTGATGTAAATAAACCCGTATCACACTATGGGCCATTGGACTGATCTCAACTAGGTGGAAAACATACTCACTCGATACGTTCTTTTGAGTCTGTAATAACCATTTACTTCGCATCAGGTGAAGCAGACGCGAACTGCCTAGGTACGCGATCAGCTAACGAAAATGAATTGTTTGGGGAATAAAGTCCGGCTTAGCTAGGGTGGGGGCCATGCTAGACCATTGAAAGAAAACATGAAACACAGGAACATTTCTAAAACAGGGCATTTATTTACAGCCAAAGCAAGGAAAGGTTATGTGGCACAGCGAAGAGGAATCTTATTGATCATGTACAGCATGGAAAGCATCGGAACATTTGTGGGGTGTGACATAAAGAAGAAACTAATTTTATACAAAGAGCAGATGCCACAGAACAAAGCTATCCCTAGTCAGCCTTTCTAGAGGGTATCCCTTACCGGCAAGAATATACGTTATTTAGTGAGGCAGAGAGATATATGAACAGAATGAGCGATAAACGTCCTCATAATCAGTTCCTGGTGCAGAGTCAGCTGACCAAAATCGCAACTCAGCAACGCTTACGGGAGAGGTAGGTGGAGTACGGAATACGCTAGATTTGTGATATAAGAGGCTAGGATATGGACAACAGGAGGTTTCAGTGTGGTGCAACAGTGAGGGTGTGGAGTCGTCGTGAGAGGAAAATGTGAATAGAGACGAATATGTTTTATTCTGCTCCTCGATGGAATTCGGCGCAGTTGTAACAGAACAGATTGGGTTATTTTCGAGCACAACCGCATATATAAATGTTCTTTATAGCATCCACAGTATGAGGTAGATGGAAGAAAGACGGACAGAAGAAGAGCGATTAAGAGTAAGTAGAAGTCCCTATCGGAGATCTGTGGAATATTGTCTGTCACATAATGTAAAGTCTTACCTATAGAGGGCATTGCATGCGTTCGATGAGAAGACGGAGTGGTCCCACCTTGGAGCGGTAGTAGTGCGAACTCACCCGCATGCTTGGTTTCCACTCGAGGGTCGTGGTTGCTTGCCTGCCCGGACAAATGCGCGGATTGCCCGGCTTGCTCAACCTCGTCCGACTCCACCGTTCTTACAGGCAAGCACACGACACGCCGCCCGAACTACGACAGGCAAGTTCAGCAGCATGTTGCTCTTCAGCGAGCGGGCGAATGGGATGAACTCACCGCATGGCGAGCAGGCTGCTGAAGAAGAAGGAAAGACAGAGAGACTGAAGAAGGGTGACCATCAAGATTGAACGGCCGAAGGAAGGCTCACATCCCGCCACCCTTATGAGCCTGGGAGAGTGCGAGTACTGGTAGTGAAGACTAAACGCGTGCGCTTTTGGGCCAAATCCCGCTCGTTCTATTGGGCCACATCGGCGGCCAATAGCCACGCCTCCGCCAGGCTCCGGGCAGAATGGCCTAAAGGTTCGGGCCACGCCAAACCCTTGGAATTGATGGGAGCCTCTGGTTTTACATGGGGCCAAACTGCGATATTCCGGGCGTCGCGTGGCCCCCTGTGCCACTGATACTGCCACCTCATTCCTATACTCTGGCACCTTCACGTGACGCCCAGGTCCTCTCATAGCGCACTGCAGACACGTGCCGTTGTAGCCTCATTAATTACCCCGTTCCCTCACAAAGATAACTTGTCCTGCATTCTCACGACCTTTGGTGCCCACTCATGAGAGTTTGCACTCGCACTGCAGAGCATTTGGTGGTTGTACTCCTATTGTGTGTGCATAGTTCGAGAAATGGTCATGAGAGCAGGTCTCTCCTTGGTGAAGCATTGTGAGTTCTAGTGAGAGGTGGTGGCAATGCAGCATCTGTCGTGAGCAGTGTGGATATGCCAAATGTGTGCATCGCTTGCTTAATGCCCGAAAACGGCCAGACAAACAAACAGACAAGGCAGACTATGATTATATGTCTGATATGTTGAGCCTAGATGGTTTAGGCGTGTGCAGGCTTTGGGATCAGACTTAGGTTTGTAGTTCAGAGCACTCCACGTTGGGCTTGTTTGAATTAATACCTTAAATGGTGGGGTTGGTCTGTCAGACGTGTCAATCTTCTGAGGAGTTAGCAATGATGACTGTAGCCTTATTTGCATCTTGCGGGATTGCACTGGAACTATTTGAGTATCCTGCCTGCGTTTGGAGTGGTGACCCAAATCCAGATTGTGCCCAATAAGCCCAGGAGACTGCTTTCGGCAGCATTCACCGACGCTCTGCACTAGAAGTATGGTCCCGATGGATGGATGGTGAAGGCCAAGCGCTCACTTGGCCGTATACGTGGTGAAATGGTGAATAAAAAGTTCGGGTTTTTTTTTTTTTTTTTTTTTTTTTAGTGTGTGTTGTTGTTGTGGGGTATTTTTCCAGATGTGGAAAGCAGTTGAGGTGAACATGGTGAGGCGGGAAAGCTGAGGTAGGTGGTGATTGGGAAAGCGCGCGTACATTGAACGAAGAATGTGCGCCAACTCCAAAGGAATGGTGGTATTGTGAGCATAAGCGTTACAGTGCGCTATATTAGCGACGCTCATAACGTACTGTTTTGTTCTATTGCGTGGTGTGGTGTGTTGTTGCGTGTTTTGTGGAACGGAAAGGAAAAGGTTAAAGTGAAGGATATAAGAGATATTAAGACCTATAATCTGAGAGTCCACACAATGCATCTTCCCTTTTAACTCACTAGACACTCACATGGAAGCATAATGCTGACACTATAGAAATATACAATTGAAATAACTGCCTTGCGGAATCCCACAGGGCTGTATGTGTTTGTGTGCTAGTGTCCTTCGAAGGTAGTGGGTTTCTATAGAACCCAAGCAAATAATACGTCTCAGCTGTGTGTGTAAATCAAAATAAATATTGTCGAGGAGTATTTTTTCCATATTGCTTCATAGTCTGGGTACATATAGTCTAACAAATGCCTAATCGAAGGATAGATAGGCATCGCAACCAATGAAGAGAATCTCTCGCCATATTAAAATCCGAGATTTATATGGCAATAAAATGAACGCAAAAGGATATGCATTGGGTATGTGATTTTTATCATGTTAGACCTGGATCTGTCGCCTCCTGAAAACGCATAGGGAACTCGGCGCCGCCCTATAAAAACGAGGGACCACTTGCCCAGGAATCCGGATAGTTTCAATCAGAATGGATCACAACACTCTGGTGGCTCCCGGTTCTTGATACATCAAACTAATTGTCAAAACCAGAAACAGTGCTGAAGGATATCTCCCAAAATTATCTAGTCACTGTGTACTTTTAGAGGCAAAATGGGTGCATCACTGCACAATACAATAATTTCAGGCTTTCATTTTGAGTTTGAAAATTCGATAGCCTTATCAGAACTACACCAGATCACGAGTAGTATATAATCATTGTCATGTTGTATTTTATGCATATGCGTCAATGGAGTGCTTGCGCGTGTTAGATGGCACAATTGCCAACCCCATTGTTTAACACTTTGATGCTCAAATTAAACAGGCCTCAAACGTGAAAAGAAACGGAAGAGAGAAGGGAAGAAGCCATCGACATCAAGATGTTTCTAACTCGGAGTTATGGTCTGCAAAAACGATTTTCAAATGTAGTTCGACGCTTGAGCGCCCTGTTGCAGCCAAAAAAAGTTGAATTCGGCTCTACGATCGTTGCACGATTACAATGTGTATTGAGAGAGAGTCTTGCAGTTAAAGTCATTTCAAGTGGTTTACAAGTTAATGCAGTGGTAGAAAAAAGGATTTTCCATTAAAGCTCAGAATTGTCTTTGAACTTTAGACTCTTGTTTTTTTTTTCTTATACAGTGCAGGTGAGGGTCCGTGCAATAGAAAGGATAGATGTCGGAACTGTGCAGCGACCACCAACATTAAGGGAATGAATGAACAGGATAAGAAGGGAAAGGAGGAGGGCTTAGGGAAACAGCATCTGAACCGTTACTAGCAAGAAAGACTGATTTTGGTTAGCACAGGCTTAAACTGGGGTATAATGAAGACCACTCGGTTCAAAGATCATGGGGATGACACGAAGATATTACAAGTGCCACTGCTGCTCTGAAGTCTATCTCCATCGTATGTTTTCCTCGAGCCTCCTGTTCAGCCTGTTCGTCTTTGTTGCGGTCTGTCTGCGCTAAACGCACACTTTGTGCTGCTCTGAGTCATTCTTTTCTGCATTTTCCTCAAGCTCCTGATGCAAGAGCACCACCGTGGAGGGGTCCTTGTGTACGTAGGGACATGCCTGTGGACTCGGAGAAACATTCTTCTTTCAGGGAATGATTTCTATTTTGTTCGAACTCACTCCATGAGATTGTATATAGCTACTTCTAACCGTACTTTCTGTTTCACTATGAGTGAGGGTGAGCTCTTGCGAATCCTTCAGCCACATTCGATAGCGCGTCCCTGGTTCCACTCATTCCAGGGAAGCCTCCATCCAATAACTAACTATATTTACACCCTCACCAGAAGTTGAGGGTATTGGGGCATTTGGTGTAGTTTGTTTGTTAATTTGAGCAAAAAAAAAAATCTTGTAACAAGTTGGTACATACGCCTCCGTTGTCATATGTTTGTGTGTTTGTCTGTCGTCACTTTCCCCAGCCCAAACTGCTCAACATATTCAGGCGCGAGACCGGTTTTTATTTTGTGAAATTTCAGTCGAGACTAAATGTTCACCTGGTCAGCGAGAAACGATCACTTTTATTTTCGCGACCGGTCCCCCCTGCGATATGAAGAGTTCTGTGCATAAAATTCGAGTGTGACCTGAAAAATGCTGGTCTCAATGTGTTTAAATTGTTAAAGATCGGCCAATATGTAACGGAATATTATGACCGAGACTTTATGTCTAATAAAATCTGAACCTTTAACATTTGTCCATTCTCGTATTTACTTATCAAAGTTTGAACATGCCGTAGGAGATTTTATAGCAAAATCAGTCTTCAATCTGCTTGTGATGCATCTAATTGAAGATTCAAACTAGCAATTTATCTGAATATTTTGAGGAGGTCATTAATAGTTCAAAAAGGATCTAATTCATAAGAGCCACACAGGTCAACTCCAAATCACAAATTTATAATATTGTCATTCTAAAATTGTCAATTTTTCATCCGATTGTCTTGAAATTTGAAGACTAATTTGACATATCAGACTCGCGTGGAAAAAATTCAACACAACCTATAAATATTTTCGGTTCTTACATTATGGCACAAATGTGTCATCTTATATCAGGATTGTTCCGAAATTGCCTAAAACTCTGCTCAGATAATTCTGTACATCCATTAACTTATATCAACTCTGAAGAGCATTTCGTAGTCAGGTCACTTGATCAACCACCTATTAATTTGACGACATTCAGGTCCAAAAGGCCAAAATTTTCTAAACTCACTGCATTTGTCATCCATTGAGGTTGTAAAATTTGATGAAGTGGAGAATTATACAACTATTAGGTCTAAGTACATGTTCAACTATGAATCAACTGTCATGATCAGGGTCTCAGCTCAGGTCAGGCCAGTTTAAGATCTGTGACTGCCACAGGTATCATGCTCACAACTGCCTAATAACACTCGTTCCCATGGTCGGGTTGTCCGGACTAACGTCGTTCCCCCACACACAGTTTTAATTTAGGTGAAGGGAGGAGGAGTGTTTGGTATATATGGACACTCGTCAGGCAGGATTAAACAACTAAAACCTGTCAAAGGGCGGAGGAGCTTCCATGTGAGCCAATGAGGCGAGCCATAGCTTCGAGGTGGCCCAACGAGTGGTCTGCGGACGTCCTCACCGGCTGCAGTGGGTTTACTTCTTATTAGGCAAGGTTGGGTGCAGGATTTGCACTCCGCTTTACGCCAGGGTAAAACGATCCCTTTTATTTTACGCCTAAGAACTTCACAAAAATCTATCTAGTTAAGTAATGCTGAAACAACCTCCGTTGGACTATACCATTCCTGTGCAGCCTATCCCTTCGCGGCAGCTCACCCGAGTCTGCAGAGATTGGGGCAAAGACTCAGAGGCCAACGACCGCCATTCCACCCAATCTTTGGATGATAGGAGGAACCACGGGTAACATTCCCGGGTCAATTGCGGGAACGAGCTGATCGTCGGCAGTACTAGCTGAGGTGTCGTCCCGCATCAAGACCCGGCAAGTCTACCTTGGGTTAACCCTGAGGCGGTCCGCGCTTCGGGTGGTGCTGGATGTCCCTATCCCTAAGAGAGGAATGATCACCTGTCCTCTGTTATCATCTGAGCTCAAGTGACTTGGGAGTTCGGATTCGGCCGCAGCACTCTCTTGAACGGTTCCAGAGACGGATGCGTCGTAGATAATCGGTGGGAGGTTACACCTACTATTGGTCTGGTCGCCTGATGGTTACCCATACCCAGAGTCTGTCCGCGTACTGTGTCCAATACCTGACTCGCCAATGATAATCATGCGCGAGGTAGAACCCTGACCAGCGCGGTGCATATTCCGGAAGCCCGTATGACCTGAGACTAATGAATTCCGATTCACTCTAAGTGCGTGTTATTCTCCCTGGTTCTTGTTTATTCTCCGATGAGGCGAGGATTCTCACTGTGAAGATGCTTCTATCGCGCTTAGGACGTCGAGTTCTGTGGGGGGGGAGAGACGGTGGAGTGTGATCAGTGCCCCCACAAAAACGAGATACACTTACTAGTCTTGGGGGATTTCACATGCATCGACTGGACACTTGGGCATAGCCGATGGTTCAATCGAGATGTGTGGTTGGTCCCATGGGTCAAGGAGATCTAGAAGCGTCTAGAATAGAGCACTAAGTTCCTTGACTTTTGCAAGAAGTCATCGGACTAGGGTACGCCGCGTTGCGCATGGTACAGGGCCACGCGCACTCCAAGAGATCAGGACGGCTGGGAGGAAACTTGTACTTGCCCCCAACGCCTATGCGCGTGTGGCGAAAGGAGATTGAACCCTTATCTTACGACGCCTCCTCGCAAGGGGGTGGAGCAGGGTAAATCGGGGGCGGCGCTAGGCAAGGATAGCAAAGCGAGACTGCGGAGGCACGGTCCGGGTACGTTATAAAGCGAAAACTAGCACCCGAGGGATCGCTCAGGGGAGGGTTCCACTTCAACTATAGCTGAAGGAAGGCTCGGGGGTAGGCCCGGGAAGGCTTCGGCTGTGCAAGTGTGTCTGTACGCGATGAAACTGGTGCTAAGTTGACACTTCAAAATCCGTAGAAGTCACCAGGAACAAGGTGATCGTGCAGAAGCCCTTGCTCGAAGGACTAGATAGGCGGAACGAAGGCTAACACATTGACAGTGTAATGGGTCTCAGGACTCCTCCACCAGCGTGCCAGCCACTAGAGGGATGTTGGCAAGACCGAGGATGAAGAGGGGATGCTTGAGATTTCTGCTTACAAGCTTGAGTGAGATTTGGGGGTGGCGTCGGGTGCCTGGGATGGTTCTGACTAAGCAGTTGTGGCATGGAGCTGCCCTTCAAGACCCAGCCGTCCTTGATGTGGCGCCGTGCAATGTCTTGGAACTCACGCATCCCGCACCCTGGATGAGCTTCAGGGCCGAGGAGACGCGACCAAATTGCTTCTAGACCTGTTGAATCGTCTCATGGAGATCAGACCTCGTATAATGAATATGACGAGTGAATGACGCCTGAGCGTCTGGAGCTTGAATTGGGCTAGAGCTGAGCTGTTCAGGGAGCTGAGGCGTGTAGAAAGCTGTTACGTGCACTAAGTTGTGGACCAGGAGGCTATGTGTGAGGAATTTGGGCAGGGGTCAGAGCATTCACCTGATTGGTCAACCGGTTATTCTCGTCCTGTCGTTTCCACAGGTGAATTTGTGCATTCGTTCATCCAAGCCCATCCCTCGGTGACTGCAGTAGAGCAGAGAGTGGTAGGCTCTGACCAGAGGAGTCCTGCGCAGCGAAAAGTGACCAAGGCCCGCCCGCTCTGGAGGTGGCTGTTCTATTTTGGAGTCGGGCGCTATGCTCCACAGCGAACTGCGCCAACGCGCGAGCTCCGAGCTCGCGACTGCTACAGGGTGTTACAGAGCGCCTGTATGCTAGACAGCGCTCGGTCCGCCGGCATCAATCGGGGACACGCAGTGTTCCGACCTGCTTACCGTCTGGTGAACCATCAGGCTGCGTGAATCCGTTGAATGCCATTAAGCGGCACTACAGCGATTCTTTGCGCATCCACATGCGTCGATACACTTCTCAAGGTCCTGTGGAGACAGTCGCGCTGCAAGCGTATGATGTCGTTGCATGCATTTGTGCTCGCCGGAAGCCAGCGTCCATTGATCAACGAGCAGCCGGAAGAGAGCCATGGTGGTGATCCTATCCTCTCGGAAAGGGAAGGGTTGAGGGTGAGGGCACATGACTCCGAGGCAGAGCCACTCAACCAGGGCGGTGCGCAGGTAGCTACCCTCAGATAGGCGACGTGCAAGCGGCTCGGATAATTTCTTGATAGGGTTCGCCACATCTGCTTGAGACACCAGCGTCCAGAGCAGTCAAGCCTTTACACCAAAGAGCTAGCTCGGTCCCGGGCGTCGAGTGCTCAATACAGGCAGGCGCGAGGCACGCAGGAGAGGGATCGCCTGCACGCGAGGGCACGGAGTCGCGGCCAAGCGGGACCGGGTAAACCCGATAGTTGACGTATGCCTTGCTGCCTTCGGGTTCCCACCGAATGCAGACGAGACGTTTCGGCAGGCGCGTTCGCAGCTATGTTGATCGGATGTAACAGCATTCGATTTCTATGAATCGGATGTCCTTCTGGAGGACTGTGCTTATCAGTCGTGGGTGCCCTACCAAAAGACTGACTCGAGGCTACCAGTCTGAACTCTTACCTGCTACGAGAGTGGCTGTGACGAGGTGGTGAGATGACCATCCTCCCTGACGATCTTCCAGTTTTACTGGAGTTCGTCAGGGGTGTGTATGGCCCCCACACTTTTCAGCACTTGTATGGACTGGATTTAGGGCGGATGTCGGGACGATCAAGCTGCGGTGCATCGTTTGGGAATCGTCAGAATCTCTGATCTTGATTCGTCAGATGATGCAGTCATCTTGTGGAGACTTTAGAAATCCTTTTTGGGCCCTCAAGGTCTGAATGAAGGAGTCGGAGCCGCTGATATTGGGTTTCCTCGTCAATATGCGTAGAGAGTCTCTTAGTGCGGTCAATTACAATGAAACTTGTGTGGGAGTGACGTGGCTTCCTGTCTGTCAGCCCTTGTTTTGTGGTCGTTGATGTTGAAGAGGTCTAAGTGGAGAGAGACTACACTTCTTGGCAAGTGAGATTTTCATATGACCTCTGCGGCTGTGAGTCAGAGGTCAATAAACGTCTGGGTCGGCCTGGGAGTCATGGATTCCTGATAATGGGGTGTGGCGCTGCCGGTACCCATGTGCGGGAGTAACGAAAGTTCCGAGTCTTGCAGGTCCTTGGTGCTTCCAGTCTAGCCTGCTATGGATGCAAGCGCTCTGGACTCTGACCAAGGATCTGAGACGGAGACTTAATTCTTTGGTACCAGGTCTCTCGAGAAAAAAGAGATGTAGTACCTATAATAAATTCGGTAAGTAAAACATCTAGCATTTAGTTACTATATATCCTTGCTATCGTGGTCGGAGTTTGCTGTTCAATGAGCGACTTCTTGATATGAGAGAGACCTAGAAGTCGATAGATTTTGTGTACCTTGATTAATTCCTCGTGGTGCGTATCGCAGCTCTGAGCTGGCTGTGCTGCTGGAACATGTGACTTGCTTTTCTGTCGCTGATCGTGCTCATCAGATTCTTCTCAGTGGAGAGGGAGTTCTCGTGAGTGGAGGAGGGCCAATGGCCGACCACGTGCCTCGTGGTTCAGCGGTTAATCGGCACTCAAGAGAATGGGATGGGCCAGGTATCTGCCTGGGGATGGCGCAACTGAGGCCCCTGGAATCGAGAAAGTGGATGCGAGTGACGCGACTAGACTTCTAGGCGCGTCTTCCTACTCTTGCGATCATGAGAGTCAAACACCTATTTTTTTGTGTGCGGTCACCACAGGCGAAAGGTCACAAGCAAATCTCTAAATCTCAATTTTAATCCATTTAGTCTTGAAAATTTGAGAGCATTTGCAATCAGGTTATTGATCACATCTATTAATCTGAATAAACTTGCACAGTTCAACATTAGGCCCAAAGTCATTGGCAATTTCTCAAAATCCAATTTTCTCATTGATTTGAAATTTGAAAGCATTTCATGTCAGTCCTGAGTTCACTACGAATTAATTTTAAGGTCAAAGCTCTATCTATCGTGGGCGTGGCCTATATCTAAATAGGCCTAATATTAAATTGCGAATTAAGATACGTACCATTAAACTTAATCATTACTATAGTAATCTACAAGGTTTGACGAGTTTCACGTCTACGTAAGAGTCGGATGAGTAGAATAGGTAGATAGAACACAGCACGATCTGGATCTTGCGGTTCGGATCCAGCCCATCAGTGTGATACAAAATGTGAACTGTTCCCTAGCAAGGTATGCGTTATACGCGAGTGGCGTTACTAGGTGCTGTTTCGCCAAGCACTCATACGAATGGATTCATTTGTGTTTGTTTGTTTGTCTGTCCTGATGTTTGTACGACGAGCAGAACTATCTTGTGTTTTCTCTCTGCACCGGAGTTTGGATGAGACTAAATTTTCACATTGGTGCGTACCGCTCTGGAGAATGTGTTTATTGTAATTATGACATCATAAGGTCATGTGGTGTGCAGCCATAATTGGAAAACCAAAAACTTTGGACCTCTGAATTGAAACCGCACAAAAGGAAAATTTGACTGGTCACATATCAGTACTCATGGGACTGAGTGTCGATTTTTATGACATCATAGGTCTCTCGTTATGAACATCATAATTGCATCTGTAGACACGCACAATCACGATCATCTGAATGTATTTGCAGGTCGTTCTAGGAAAATGTCGCACAAGAAATTTTTACGAGGTCGTATCTCGGTCATCGGTGATCGCAGCCATATGTTTTGAAGAAAAACCTTCAAAATCTTCTTATTCTGAAGTGTGAACAAATTCGCAGGAAAAGTTTACACGGATGACAGCAGCGTCTATAAGACAAAAGTTCACATATATATCATAGGTCAACAGGGTTGCAGCCATATGGGATTTACCCTAAACCTATGTAGAGACACCACTCCAAAAGAAGTCTGGTGAGGTCTGCATCTATAATTGCTTTTCTTGTTAACTTTGCAAACTTCAGAGATCTAATGGTTTAGTCATTTAGGTTCATAGAACGACTCGCTCTACGGGAGTGGTGTTTGCGGGGTGGGAGATGGGCGTGGGGGTATTTAATCTGTATTAATGGATATATCATATACTATAAAATATATTCTATATATATATATATTTATATATATCTCTACTGTACAGATCTATCGTACTATTTAATACTAATGATATATTCAAGATCTACACTTTTGTCAAGATCGACCATTTTCGCGATTTCACTTTCCATTTTTTTGTTTTCGCGCGTTGGTTAAATCCTCTTGCAGCAGTTAAAGTCCGAGGGTAACCAAGAGTCAAATCGCAAGGCCACAGACTCAAACAATTGAACCTTCTTGATGCGACTGAGTTGCTAGGTGAGGTTAACCCCCACCCTGTGACTAGCTCCTTGGACGGAAGTCCACGAGGGTCAACGACTGAATTGTCCGTCGGTGGCGAGACGTGCCGCATTCGAGTCACGTGCGTTCGCACGCCGCGGTGTGCGAATTCGCAACAATATATTGCTTTGTTGACGTTCCAACCTGTCCGTGCTTGTTCTTTCCTTCCATTGATCCAGCATTGTCCGAAACACGCTCGGCCGCCCTAATTAAGAGCTAATCAAGATAAGATTGGT
>CM068958.1:109455411-109488499 GCA_035128595.1 Eptatretus atami | reverse complement strand
GCGCAAACTCGAGCGCTCTCTCCAAGCGCTCTTCCCGACTCCACCTCGTTCTGCAACTCGTTCTCCAACCCGTTCTGCAACTCCTTCTCCAACCCGTTCTGCAAC
Source organism: Eptatretus atami (assembly GCA_035128595.1). NCBI lineage: Eukaryota > Metazoa > Chordata > Myxini > Myxiniformes > Myxinidae > Eptatretus > Eptatretus atami. The sequence goes on along the minus strand of CM068958.1, from coordinate 109,488,394 downwards.
TCCTTCTCCAACCCGTTCTGATTAACGGCGAGCGAACGTGGCCCTTTATAGCCGCGACGGGGGCTACGACTCCTTCACCTTCGACCCTTCACCCCGGCTGGCTCCGCCCTTTCGCCGTTTTGATCCGTCTTGCCGTCAAACGTGGTCGTGTTAGGAATCACCGTCTTCACGCGACGTGTTTCGGTATTGCATCACCGGGCTTCACCGCGGATGTGGTGGAGACTGGTGAGGAGATGATGGCGGTTGTGGAGAAGACGGTGAGGAGATGATGGCGGTGTGGAGAAGATGGTGAGGAGATGATGGGTAACAGAAAAGAATAACACTACCTCAAAGGTTCACAGCCCGGCCCACGAACAATGCCCTTATACATCGGTGGGGAAATCTAACCTGGAACACACACTTATCGACATAACTGTTCTTCGGGAACCTGATTGGTGATCTGTGAATTTCCACAACCGTAACAATATATATGATATTATATATATATATATATATATATATTATATTATATACAATATTTATATATACTAGTGTGGGCCCGTAGGTGAGTGCCAGTATGTGCACCTCTCGCCTCTCTCTCGCCCCCTCTCTCGCCCCCCATTCATCCCCTCTATCTTCCACAGCTTACTGGCCCCCCCCGTCGTTATCTCCACCCGGCTCGGCTCGCGTCCGATTGCCCTCGCTCGTCTCCCCCCTAAGGTGCTCGCCGTGTCGCTCTCCATCCACCCTCAGGCGCGTGTTCTCGCCGCGGTCAGTGCAGAGATCGTAGCCGGCTTCTCCTCTCGAGCCCCCCACTGGACTCATCTCCCTCTCGTCTCGGCAGACTTATTGTGTGCCGAGATCAGATTAAAATGCCGGAACGTTGGGAAACGCTCGTATCGAGAGGGCTGCGATATCGCGCTAGTGCTGCTTTGTGCAGGTCGCAGAGTTACAACTATACAAACGCTCTGAACAAGGCACACGTCCGGATGGGGTCCCCAGCAATAATTCTCCTCGGTAGTTTCAATCACAGATCGACGCCAATTGTGGCAAAAAAAACAATTCATGAATAAATAAACATGAATTGTGACCGTCATGGTCACGTGAGAGTGTCAATCAGCCGATCCGGCAGGACCGTGTGTACGTCTGTCATTGTGAGGATGACGGCGCGAGCGAGCGCGTCCAGGCAGTCTTATGTCAAGGTGGCACAGAGAGTAAGCAAGACTGTCTTGGAAGCCTTTTGCCGCTGCGTGCGTCGGCCGAGAGTTGACATCAACCACTTCCGGAAAAGGCACATAGCTGCCGGGGCTCCTTGGAGCAATATTTCTGGCAAGTTTCAATCAGATCGTGGACCGGCGGTCACTCGAGAAACGGCGGGTCCGCAGGACAGACGAAGCACTCAGAGCGGCGCACACAAGCACACAGAACCGCGCGGCTCTGAGCACACACATCAATCATCACTCACACACACAGTACACACACAATTGGCTGGAATTATAGACATGTATATATATATATATATACATACAATCCAGAAGAGTGCTTAAAAGTGGCAATGGGACAATGGATGTCCCTATCAAATCTCCGTTCTCATGATTTTTTACAACTCAAATAACCTTGCATGAGGCAGTGAGTGCGTGGAGGAACGCTTTATTTTACATTGTCATTCACACCAATATCAACGTGCACACAGTCCCGACCTAGCAGAGCTCTTCCTGCAGAGGGCGCGCCTACACAGGCATCTTTTAAAACTTTACAAAACGCTCTCCTTTACTACAACGGGTGCATCTAATCCATACATCTCAAGTATACTCAGCATAAACATCATTATTACAATAATAATAATTGTCATTGTTACTACTGATAACAATATAACAATAAATTTGAGCCTTGAAAAGTCTTTTTGCACACCGTCTTGGTATTGGTGCTGTCAAGGACTATATTTATTCTCACGGATGTCGCACCATGATCTTCCAAAAGGGTCTCGCTTTATAAGGAGCTTTGTTAGCCTTCTTGACACCAATAGCCACCGTCATCGGTAAGCCTGTTAGTCTCTGAATGAACTAGTACCTACAATAAAGGGTGTAGGCCGAATGGTTCGTGAGCAAATAAATCCGTTAGAAGCAAAAGGAAAGACAAGAACAGACAATCAAGAATGATTCAACTGTTCTTAAACATAGCGATCTCTGAAAAGAAAGACCTGCACAGGGCAGCATCAGAGATGATTATCTAAAATAGGTGGTGCTCCAAGCTGGGTGGGTTGTGATATGTACCGATGTACAGACAGGTGTGCCAAGTGCTGTTTTGTGGTCCCCGTAATAAACCTGATTGGATCTGAGCCTGACCGGTTGGCTTCTCTTCTGACGTAGTGACAGTGTGTCATCTCACGCCTTCTATCACGGAATAAAATCTGGCAGGCGATCCTTTCAATTTAACAATGATTGAAACGACAGCGTTTTATCTAGTTTGGTGGCCTCCAGTCGCTTGCCTAAACAGTGGCCTCTCTCGACAACCAAAACTGTGGTCGTTCAAAAGCTGACAACAGAACATGTTGTACATTTTATTGTTGGATTCAAACTTTGCACCATTCCTTTTGGATGGTGTCAGTTGGGCTAAGAAATCCACATCCACTTGATCTCAAGATCCACAATTGTAAATAACTCTACCTCACTGTCTGGCAGGCTATTCATATGCACCTTGGTTTCTAGTCATCAGGAGCTCACTTCCTCGACTTTGATTCCATATGCCTTGGGAGCAACGAACGCTCTGAGGATTTGTACCAGCGACTCACTGCATTCATCGATGGTAGCCTGCTAAAAATGGATGTCCGAATTACCCATCATGGTGATTCTACTTCAATCGATGAAGAATTGTCCCCAACGATGGAAAAACTGGTTGTGCTAACATGGCTTCGTTTGAGTCACCCAGATCTGCCCCAGCTGGTCAAATAACGCTATAGGACTGAGTTATGGTCTCAAACATTAGTCTCAATTAAATCTGCGATATCATGGCTATGTACTCACTTCTTGCTGACATTGCTTTTGCGCATGATGCCAAGGACATGAGGTCAGCTGTGACTAAGGCATCCTACCGAACTCTCTCCACTCCTCAGCTGTGCTTGTATTGACGTTCATCATGGCCATCTCGACCCAGTGTAAACAATCATCTCCATTCTGCCCTTTGTACAAAGAGGAAGGTTGTCCTGACGGTCATTTCCTAAGTCGTTTTCAGTTAATCAGAGCTTCAGACAAGTCATTCTTCTCAAGCATTAATCAGATTTGTGGCATGGACCCCAATGATGACTTCTGATGCTGATTTTGATGACCATGATGAGTCTTCATCACCTATGGATACTACTACCAGCCACCTGCCTGTTTCCACAAGGCGTGTGCATACCAACCATTCACGCATCCTGTTTGCCTTTTACAATGAGCATGCTGTACAGCAGTGCAAAGATGAATCTCTTCGTGCGACTCTCGCACCATATCGGTCTTTCAATCTCAAAAAGTTCACAACGTGCTTACCAAGCAGATGGTGTGATCCCCCCTTGGATCTCATTGGCGAAACCCACATTGGTCACACCAGGAATGATCACATGTTGGCACTTGATGCCCTGCTTGTTTCGGATCTCGATGTCCTCACAAGAATTCCGTTCCATGTCTTGAAATTATGTTTCTATTCACTCCACGCGGCGTCTCATTTGTCTTGACGATTATGATAGGTGCACGTACAGTGGTCCATCCCCTAAGACTGGCAAAGTCTCCTCATTCCGTGGCACACAAGTTGCCCTGCAACTATTCCTATGCTGCGGTCCCATGAGTTCCTTGAAATTTCCCTTCTGGACATCCCCGACACCAAGATGTGTTCTGACATCGCCATTGAGCCCGTTCTGGGATCCCCTTGTACACACAACTTGTCGCCTATGCAGATGTGGCGCTATGCTCAACGTGAATGCCCTGACCTCCGATGAACTCATGCCCACCTTCAACATGACACTAGACCGTCCAATAAGGTCACAAACATCAATGATGTTAAGTGGTGTCTCAGTGTCACATCCATTTCCAGGGACAATTTATCTCTTATACCACAACGATCCATTGTCACCATGCCGCGAATGCATCTTTGTCCTGCATTAAGCCATCAAAGAACTGCTTTCAACCATCCACATCTGCTTTCAACATCCTACATGAGATCAATTGAAAGAGAGGTTCATGAGGTATTTCTGAGTCTGAGACCTTGACCAAAATATATCTCCCCCTTTTGTTGACTAGTCTACAGCCCCCACTCCAAACACTATTGGTGTTTCGTTCACCACTGACCTCATGAAAATTCTCCATCAACTCATACTGGTTGTCTATGAGATGGTGACCTGATACAGTCACGTGTATCATCGACGATGAATGTAGGGACACCTTGGCTCAGGCCCTGACTCAGCTCTGCATGCGTATCTGTCTAATCAATGGTCCTGCAGCTACAATCAGAGTTGACCCCGGTCCTGGATTTGCTGCCGAACAATGGATTGATCATCCACGGTGTCAGGTGAAGAAGTTCTCCCCGTCACAGTTACGAAACAGTTCGTATCGAGTTTGGTTAAACTAATATTACAGGGTACTGGCTGGTCCTGATTTCATCACTCCCCGCTGATTTGCTGTGTAGCCCAGATGGTGGTAATGTCTGACTGCAATCTACGTTTGTTCCTCCAACCACAATATTATTCCCCGTGCCTCGACTCTGTTCGATCGCGTCTAAAGATTGCTTATCTGGCCGATTATGTCAAGTAACCAGAATTGTTTTGGCAGAATTGTCGAATTATGGCATTACATCTTCCATCCGTTGGCTGGCCCTCCCATGTGCCTTGCACATACCACAATTACTCTTGTTTGGCATTTGTTATGACCTTTTATAATCACATTTCTAGCCAGTTGGTTTGGTTGACGGTCCGTTCGTAATGACATGCATAACATGTAAGAGAGACAATCATGCCAGTCTTGTCTGGTTGTTGTGTTGATATGTACCGATGTACCGATAGAGGGAGCTTGCACCGTGTGGATTGTGTGGTCTCCATCAGGTGTCAAGTGCTTTTCTGTGGTCCCCGTAATAAACCTGATTGGATCTCAGCCTGATCGTGTGGTATTTCTTCAACGAGTACTGATGGTGCCTACAGTGATCACATGGATGTGCAGATGTTTCTGTTCCTCAGTTTGTGATCAAGAAAATTTCAAGAAAAGCAGGAGATTGTAAAATGTAAAGGAGCACACAGGGATAGAAAACAGAAGGAATGTAAATCAGATCAGTTCAGTTCAAGTAGCAAAAAAAATAAATCATTATTACTCAATAACTATATGATATATGTCCTTTGGGCTGACAGGATGGCCTCAAGCTATGCACACTTGCCTCAAAGTTGTATAACCGGAGTTCAAATCCCGATCCAGCTATACATTCTCATCCTTGTGTTTCACAGGCAGGGTAATTCATCAATGTGTGTGCTGTCCCTCGGATGGATGTTAAACTGGGTGTCCTGTCTGCTGACAACAGTTGGTGGATGTGAAAGATCCCGCAGTGTCTTTCAGGAAAAGTGGGTGAGCTATTGCCGGCATTGTGGCTAAATCCCAAATCCTGCCCAAACTACTGCTGGGAGAGGGATGGTAAACTGCCCAGCATGACCCCTAGATAATAAACTGCTTTGGTGGAACCAATGCTCTGTAATACAGTGTATGGTACATCAGTTGGTCATATTTCCTTTACAAAGAGATCAATCAGTGGCAAAATGGTTTGTTTTTTGGTACTGTATTACCAATATATGCCTGGTGTTGGCTTAATGGTTAGGGTGGTGGGCTTTGGATCCAAGGTTCCTGAGTTCTAATCCCGCTCAGCTGTTGAATTAATACCAGGTGGGGTTAACTCGACCTATCATCCTTCCGAGGTCGGCAAAATGAGTGCCAGCATGTTGGTATACTGTGTCGGAGTGGCGACCCCTCCAGGATTGTGCCCAATAGCCAAGGAGACTGCTTAGGCAGCACTAACGCTCTGCACAGATTATGGTCCCAATCTCCTCCTCTCCTCATTACCAATATAGAGAAAAACTGAATAAAACCAAGGGATGGGCAACATTTGCTTTCAAAGAGCTTTCAATAAGATAAGCAGAATCTTAATCAAAACTCAATCAACAAAACCTTCCCAATGACTACATTCCATATATGCTTTCTCTACTTCCTCCCCCACTCCTCCCAAATCCTCTAATTTTTAAATATACTTTTCAAATAGAGAGGAGAATTGTTCTTTTTTCTTTCCAACCTGCCTAGGCCATACACCAATATGGAGCGCTTTCAACATTCACAGCAGACCTAGTCTGATGGTGAGCCAGGAATAGAATAAGGTGCTGAGGGTGGTCGACTTCCAGGTGGACTACTGGCAGGAGAGCCTGGGTCACGCAGTAACAGTGGACCACGGGATCCTAAATTAAGCCCTCCTCCTGAAGCAACCAACACCGGGTCTGCTAGGGTACAGCCTCCTCCACGGAGCAACTGTGGAGGGGGAAGCACATAAGGAGACCCCCGAAATGGGTGAGGATGCAGTGCCACAGAGCTCCAGAGTGCCAGCTCCCCTGGAGAGAATGGGGCCAAGGGTCCAGGGCGCAATGCAGGTAATGGATAACGTAATGCAGGTGGTGCAGGTGGTGGTAGTGGAAGAGGTCCAGGTGGAGCAGTCAGAGGAGGGAGCCGAGCAGAGCCAGGAGCTTTGAAGGCTGAGCCGAGAGACCAGGCAGAAAGCAGGGATGGGGGTGGTGGACCTGGAGGTGGCGGAGGCATTGGGAGAGTCACCATGGAAGGGGCTGTTATTGTAGGCATTGGTAGTTTGTGGAGGTCCCCAGGATGGTGGGAGCCCCCTTGACTTGCCAGCAGGACCTCAATTGCACTGACCAGATCACCTCCACATCCACGCAAAATGAGCTCCAACACAGCAGGCTTGTGTCCAGGGAAAATCCGTGCCAGTAGCTCCCCAGGTGGCCGCTGGTAAGGCCGAGTTCCAAGTGTACCAAGAAGACCAGATGAGGTTGGGATTGAAATGGTGGATGGAGTTGGTGGACCACAGATTGGAGCAGGAGCCCGGGCGAACCTTGGTGAAACACCGTTAGGAAGCAGTGGTGCGTGAGCAACAGCAGGCACTGATGGACTCATGGCAGTACCAGATATGGTGAGGCGAGATCCCTTGGTCTGAGACTCGTCAGATTCATCAGTGCCACTGCCGCTGTCGAGGCTAGTACATTCATAATCATCTGTGCGGATTGTGGGGTGAAATGGAAGGTTTTTGTGGATTGGGATGGGTGGAAGAGAGGAATGTTTAGAATTACATCATACTTCCAACAATATAATATCCAACATACTTTTTTTTTAATTATAAAGGTCTGTTTTCTGTTAAAACAAGATTGGATTATAACAGCATTACTTTGGATATTATTTTAACAAAAATAATATTTAAATACAATTGATTTTGTTTCATGCAAACAAATTCTGTGTGCAACCACTCTGTCTTTGTTTCCCAGTTCATTTTACGATGAATATCTTGTCTCCATTGGAAGGTATGTACAATTTACGCTTATCATTTCCCTGTACTCAATATGACTTCATTGGGTTTCTTCTGTGGATGGGGTCTAAGCAGACGTATGTGTGATGTTGTTAAGGCTTTCCCAAGGCCACAGTAATAGCGGACAGCATGGATGTATGACTTAAGGACCCTCAATGCAGGAGGAGCCCATGTAGCACATCAAGCCTGCTCAATCGTGCCAATATCTTTGTACCTCACTATTTCTAGATACCTAAGAAAACTCAATTTTAAATGTACTGTGTCTGTTGTCACGACCTTTCCAGTAGTGGGGCAGATAACAGCAATTTTTGAGAGGAATCGTGCAAATGATGATACAAGCATTCAATTTGGCACATTTGTTCTCCAGGGATTCTAATCAAATCTGCCTGATTGGCCATTTGAAAATCCAAATTTTGAAAAATTTGAAAAAAAATAAAAAACTTCAAAAAAGTCAAGATCACGAATCGATGTTGGATGCTGGCTGAGATTGGTGAATGTTTCAGAAACATCATCAAAGACGTTCCAAGTCTGCCATGCAGTTTTCTTCCCTTTACCGCGGAAGGCAGACACGACGTCAAATCCAGGTGAACGCATGGAATATGGGATCCCTCTAGTTTCTCAGGCCCTATTGCAGAAAACTACCTCATGGACTGGAATCCATCGCGCCTTGGCTCCTTGGCCAAAGGCAATCCACATGTTCTCAAGACCTAGTTCCTGTAAGGATGCAGTACAGATATTGCTATGACTAGTACGTCCGTGTCATTAGCCTTAATGATAATGGACTTGCTTACCATCCGTCGTTGCATCCCTGGCATGTACAAATATTCGAGTGTCAGCTTCTCATGACAAACATGGAGACACAGCATCCGTGACTTCCTTGTGTTGCTAATGGCATCTTTCCTTTTGATGACATGACTGTGCTTGTCGTCTGTGCTTCACACATCTTTTCCGCAAGGAAGTGAAACAGCTCAGTCTTGTTGCTGTCATCTCGAAGAAAGCTTCTCCAGTTACTTGGGGTCTTACTGGTTGCTGTCACTCCTCTTCTGATTCCTTGCCCCCTTTTCGACCTTGCCTCGGACTGCAGACTTGACTTCTTGTACACATCAAACACTACGTCCACCCTCTTGTACCTGGCACCATAGGATTCCACCTTTGGATGATGTTTCTTCGCATAGTCATCAAAATATCTTTGAAGTGCGTGGAGGTAGGGCACTTCATAATGCTGAGCCATCAATGATGACTGCATCTCCCCTTGGTCTCTGTCTGGGATGTTCACTTGCGCTTCAAGAATTTCAACCAGCTGTGACTTCAAATTTTTTGAAGTTTTTTTTTTTCTTCAAATTTTTCAAAATTTGGATTTTCAAATGGCCAATCAGGCAGATTTGATCAGAAAGCCCTGCGAACAGAAATGCCAAATTTGATGCTTGTATCATAATTTTCACGATTTTTCTACTATCTACTACACTACAAGGAGACTAATCCATGCATTAACTACTCTCTGAGTGAAAGATCCCTTGCCTTACTACCGTCCTAACTCTCCTCTTCTTTACTCTGAAACTTTAGCCCCTGTTCCTGTCAGTTTCCATTCTACTGAAAAACTCCTTCTGAATTTAATTCTGCTTCATTAAGTTAAACAATGATCAGATACCCTCATAATCTCCTCCTTTCTAATATAAAAAGTCCCACCTCCTTCAACCGCTCCTCATAGCTCAGTCTACCTAGCCACATAGTCAATCTAATAGCTCTATGTCGGATCCTCTCAATGCCAGTTATATCCTTCCTCAAATGTGGTGACCAAAACTAAACACAATATTCAAGATGAGTCCTCACTAAATTCCTTTACAGTTTTAACAATATCTCTTTCGTTTTATAATTGATTATCCCCTGCTGTTCTCATTTTTGTAGTTTAATTACCAGACCACCATATGGATGAAAGAATGCAGTATACAATGATGGCTGAACATACAATGTAATGATGATAGTTCGTTCATGCCATGACACTGTAGCAGTGACATCATAGCGATGATGCCAAGGTTGCCCGACTGGCACTCTCCCCCAAAGAGGCTTTCTGGGCCAGAGTTTCCGAATGTCACACACGTTTATAGAGCAAAATCAGGTGAATGGAGTGGTTTGCAGGGCAAGCAGCAACCAGTACCAACTCAGTACTGTTTTTGTCAAACACAAACATATTGTGGTTGTCTTTGAAGAGGGCCACCACATTTCTCTGTATAATGCATAAACGAGCGTGCTGTCGTGAAAGCCAAAGTTAAGTTGTTACGCTAGAAAATCATGGTGGACTTAAATGAGAGTGAAAATTGGCAACAATGCCCGTCATCCAATGATCGCAGCTAAGTTTACATTTTCAGAAAAAGCCTTAATAATTTGTGGACACCATTGACCTCAGGATAAATTTTTACACATCTTGTCATCGACCAAATCAGAATATCCATCTCTTGCATTGGGATGTTGCACCACTTTCCAACCAGAGCCACTTTCATTTGATCAAGAGACTGTGTGTGGACTTGACGAGAACATAAGCACTCCTCACTCGGATGACCGAAACATGTTCAATCTGACAAGTCCAGGGAACGGGCAGGCCAGCCATGCAAGTGATGTTGTGGAATGAAGTGCAGCATTATCGTCATGTGCATGGTGTGAATGGATGATGTCAAACCTGGGACCTTACTGTTAGGCCCAATGCACGATTATAAGAATAATGATCTAATCTCTGTATCTGACACCAGTTATAGCTCCCCTCCGAATGATGACAAAATCCTTGGCAAACTTGAATGACAACCCATACTATAAGGCTGCCCTCACCAAACCGATCATGCTAACTAATGGCACAATTCGTCAATTACTCCCGAACTCTCCACGCTCTAGCATATCCTTCATGAAAGTCAAAGCTGAATCTACACTCGTAGATGAAGATACTGTACCATGGCACCAGTGGTCCACCCTCTAGTGTGATGTGTTGCCCATTGCAGGTGCTGCTGTCAATTCCGCGTTAAAGACATGGATGTAGTGGTCTTCTGGACTGGGACCACCGGCATTAAACCCGTTTCACACTGTCTGGATCAAAATTCATTGGTTGATTGCTTCTTCTAGGTCATTATACAAAGATTGTGTTGTGGAAAAGCAGCCGCTTCTGAACAAGAGATGGGGGGGGGGGCAGGGGTGGGCGTGAATAACACAATAACATCCTCCTGTGTGGATGTAACCCTTTGTTGACATTAATGAGGTCTCTCCTTGAACTGCCAGTCTGAAAGTACCAATGCCCTCCAAATGAAACTGCGATGAATATTTGACTGGGATGCAAAGGTCGTCTAAGCACCCCACCCTTCTCTCCCCACACTCTGAGTCATCCCGACGATGTGACCCAACTCACCTGGTGTTAAAGGATGCCAAGCCTACATTCCTAAATTGACTTAGACGACATGGGTAGCCAACTTTTAGGGGGTATTGACATGACATGTACAATGTACATACATGTACACAGACGCAGTGAGAGATGTGAAACATTTCATGTTGCACGTACAAATTTCTCATTGGATTTCTTTTCTCAATAGCCATGGTTTGTATACAGATGACTTCGAAATTTCTGAGCTGTGAAGCCAGTTTAAAAGTTGTTACTCAATTTTCCATGAAGAATATACATCTGGGTAAATATATTTTGTGGTTGAACACAAGCAAGAGTCCCATGTTATGTTAAAGTCCTCTGAGGAATACTAAACCTTTCTAATCATACAACGTAGAGAGAAAAAAATCTAAAAGTACAGCACAATTGATTTGTTAGTATCGTTTTGTGGCCATGGTTTTTTAAATTGAAATTCACCATAAACAAGGCTGATAGCCACTAAATGTGAAGGGCTACAGAGAAAAAGAAGAAAAGGGAACACTGGCAAAACCTTCACCGAGTCCTGCAATAAGGAGTCCTCTTCACAGGACCACTGTGCAGGAGGGGGAAACTAGACCAGGTGGAAAAATAAATTTTCCTACCTCCATTGGGTGTTTTTTAGGAGACACCATCTTCGAACTGGATGGCCGTTGGCTCCCAAAGGGAGCTCATCAGCCCTTTGTCAGGTGTTGTTTTTAATCTGGCAGGGTGTCACAGTTACACTCCAAACTAGCAAAGCCAGTGAGGGGTGTCGGTTTAGTCGCCGACAACCCGACCGTGCGGCAGGTAGCACTGGGTTGCATGTCACCAGTGGCAGTTCCAAAAGACTGAGAAGTGAGCTAAATGTGACATACACAGAAACCAAATCAGACCACCACCTTGACATTTTACAGAATTCAGATGGTTGATAGTGATTGGAAATGTCAGGCAGGTAGATAATCATTTGATTCCAGAAGATTACATAACGGTAGCAAAGTCTTGTAATATCCATAGAAATATGAATGGATATTTCAAGGAAAAGGTTCAAAACGGCATTTTCTCAGAAATCTGTAAGTCAGATAGTCCTTTCAACAGAATTTTCAGCATTTAAACAAAAGAGTGGCAATTTCAAAACGGTTAACCATATGCAAATCAAACTCACAAAAATATAGGAAATATGAGAAATATCCATGGACTAGAAGTGTTGAGTTCCTACCATTTACTGTTAATACAAGTGTGGAGTGGCAGACACATACGAGGTGTGTTCAAAAAGTATCCAACCTTAATTTTTCATGCGTAAACAAATGAAGCTAGGAGGCGTGGTTTGTGCACGTATGTAGGCGATCCTAATCCGTATGCGTGAATATTTTCCCGCCTGCAGAAGCCGTCAGTCGCCGACAGACCGCCGATGAGTGAGGAAGTGTAAGTGAGCGCCTGTCGGATTTTCGTTTTTGACAAAATGACGGATCACTGTGGTCTCATCGCCAGTGATCACTGTGTTGAAGAAGTTGGATCGCTGTCACAGTCTCCCAGCATGTCCTGTGCGATCTCCAAACGGAGTTGCTTTTGCTCGATCGTTAGCAGCTTTGGCACGAACTTCGCTGAGATTCTCCTTAAGCCCAATCCTCAGTCACAATGGAATGAACGGATTCAATGCTGACGCCCGCCTCGTCTGCAAGTTCTCTGATCGTGATTCTACGATCCGCATCAGCAGGCCTCACTGGTCAAGACGATCTCATTTCGGGATGTTGAGGCCTACCAGAACGTGCTTCACTTTCCACTGATGTGCGACCACTTTGAAGCGGTTTACCACTCTTTTATCTGTGTGGTGCCCATTGCTTCGTTCCCGAAGGCCTGTTGAATCTTGCGGATCTTTCCACTTGGAATCGCCAAGCTTTACACAAATTTGATGCAGTGGCGTTGTTCAAGTTTTTCCGTCATTTGAAAAACAAAAATCCGACGGCGCTCACTTACACTTCCTCACTCATCGGCGGTCTGTCGGCGACTGACGGCTTCTGCAGGCGGGAAAATATTCACGCATACGGATTAGGATCGCCTACATACGTGCACCAAACCACGCCTCCCTAGCTTCATTGTTGTACGAAAAAATTAAAGTTGGATACTTTTTGAACACACCATCGTACGTACACCCACACATTCTTCATAATAGTAATATAATTTAAAAATTGATTTTAAACTTACCCTGTGCATTCACAAGCCCAGATACATCCTTCCCTTTAGTTCAAAAGCACGCACACCAGATACGGTGCCCCCCCCCCACCCCTCCAACTCTTTTGTTGTGCAGAGACAAACACCTCAGCTTTCTCTCAAGTACTTTTCCAAGTATTTCCAGCTTCTGGTAGAAGCTTTGTGAGCCATTTTAGGTAACAATCCTTCTCACACACATACGTCCTGTGGATCACAGTTCACACGTCCTGTGGATTGCTATTTCTCGGGATTTATGCACATGTGTGCCGAGCATTCTGGGGTGGATTACGCCATTTCCAAAGTCCCATGTTGGAGAGTAAGAGGAACTGTAAGAGAGGCCTTATGTTGCTTTAGACTCGACTGCAAAAAAATCTGGGGGAATTCCTATGTTTTATTGCCTTTTTCCGCCTTAGAAAACGCCGTGTTCAGGTGCATAGAGAGCAGCTTGAGCATTGTTCCATGTTATTGTGGTCTTCGTCAATTGTCAGGCCTGGCCAGACGATTCGTGAAAAACTTAGGGCAAGTTTCCCCTGGACAACCCCACAATACTGTGGAAGAAGACGAAGAAGAAGGAGGAGGAGGAGAAGGAGAAGAAGAAAAAATCTGTCTGTGGTCAATTAATCTGTTCATTACTTGTCTTGCCAGCGGGACAAAGGTCATAAGACAAAGGTTGTAGCTACTTGGTTAGCCCCACCACCCAGCAGGTCCCAAAGGTGAGGCTGATGCAAATTCTCCATGTAAATGTTTCTTTGAAGTCGACTAAATGTTTCTAAAGCTTAGCCTATGTTTCTTTAAAGTCGACTGCAAAAAATTGGGAGGAATTACAATGTTTTATTGGCTTTTTCTGCCTTGGAGAAATGCCATGTTAGGGTGTACAGATAGCAGCTTGAGCGTCGTTCCACATTATTGTTGCATTTTTCAAAGGCTGCCTCCAATAACAAAAGTAACTAGAATGGCACCTGGTAGAGAAAATACCTCCATCAGGCTGAGCAGTTTACCTTTTGTATGGCTGGATCTGCATCCGGACCCGAACCGGGCGCTCTGATTGGCCCCAGCCCCCCGCGGGGAGGGGGGGGGCATCCCGAAGCGACGCGTCACCCGAACCGGGCGTTCTGATTGGCCCCAGCCCCCCGCGCGGCCTGGCCTCAATGGCTGGAAGCAACAACATTCCACTTCCGGCAAGGTGACCACGAGCCGTAAAAATGTCTCGCTCCGACCCCACGACATGATACGAATCGCCCACACCGAACTCCCGTGTCATGAATTGCCTTGCAAGAACCCCCTGGCCGTGCCCTGACGACCGGCCGAGGGTGGCGTCGGTCCCTCATGCCTGCCTGGGCGCCTCCGACTACCGCTGATCAATGGCTGCTCCGTGATGCGTCACGCGGCCCGAGCGATCCGGACCGCGCAGCACGCTTCTGCCTGGTAGCAGCTGCATCGAGGCGGAGGTGCGGGAGGATGTCTGCCGTCCGCGGGCGACATTTGTTGCCGTCGTGGTGAGCGAACACCGACGGTAAGATGTCATTGTAACCCCATGCGCAGACCCGACCAAAGATGTGTGTAATTCGGGCCTCGTTGTGCACGATGATAAAGTATCGCGGGCTGCGCGCGCTTTTCCCGCCATTAAACACGTTTCGGACAGGACGCGCGGATCCGCCATTCCCCACGTGGTCAGCGCTCGTGTTCGTTCGGATTTTGCCACCACGTGCGCGGTGCCGACACCGATCTGTGTCGGGCTTTGAGGGGAACGATCGGATATATATATTAACCAGATGGAGGTTTGGAATGAAAAAAAAAAATAGATATAACTAGAGGCCGATATAATGAAATCCAGAAATGGGTTTAACAGAATGAGCCGCCGGTGTGTTGCACACTTGTGTTCTGTCCGACGTGGCCTAGTTGTTGTTTTTCTATTATCGACCTCGGTTGAGGGTTCGCTTGAGGACGGGAGCTCTGTGCCGTCGATGCTCATGTGGTGTTCGAGCGCCCTTTCTCTGCCCCATCTCCGCAGAAGTTAGTTTGACGTATCGCTGTATCTTCGCTGAGGACCCATCTCACAGCGAAGGGCGCACGTCGCTCAGATTTACCTCAGGAATAATCACAAAAGAAGAGGAGGAATGAAGGAAGGAATGATGGAAGCAAACCGAGCAATGAGATCCTCGCAACGCACGCCCCTGTTGGCCCGCTGGACAAAATGGAAGGGACTATCTACACGTATATTCATGGAATAACTGTCTGGGGACCACTATATGTTGTGTGCCATTGCCCTGGAGGCATGCGGTTCCGAGAACCGCAACAATAATAATGTCAGTGTGTATCCGTCTGTCCGTCTCCTCCATAACTCCAAAACCATGAAACCTTGCTGCCCCAAATTTGCATGCATATGAAGGGAACTCCAAGGTGGTGCATGAATGAAAATTGGGTGTTTACTACATTGGAGGCAACAAAGTAACAGTCAAAACGCAACAAACAACAACCGGAAACTTATCTTTGAGAAAGTCGTGTTTGGGTTAATTTAAACACCCCTTTTGAAGATAATTAGTGCGTGGTCATCACAAAAAAAAAAAGCCTGATGAAGATGGTGATGTGTTTTTATTGCGCTTCCCTTCCCCGCCCCTCGTGCTGTGCCTTCTCTTCCCCTCATTCTGCCTTCCCCTCTCCTTGTGCTGTATTCCCTTTCCCTTCCCTCATGCTGCCCTCCCTCCTCAAGCTTACCTCTTCCCAAATACCCTCCCCTCTCCACCCCCTCCCCCATGGACATCTTCGGTGGTCTCTGTGTGCTGTTTTAACATACCCATTTTGTTCAATCTTGTACTACCCCCCCCCCCTTCTCCACAAGTCCCACCACAAATGCAAGTTGAGAACCCCTACCCTCATGCAGACCTCCTCCCAACCCCTCCCCTCCCACTCCCCCACCCTCTCCCCCATCCTCCTCACTCCCACACCCCTCCCCAAGTATATAGCGACGTTTGGCAGGCTTCGCCCTCCCACCCACACCCCCCCTTTTCCCACTCTTCACCCCTTCCTAGCTCCCCCCTTCCTCCCCCCTCCTAACTTCCCCATCCTTCCCTGCATCCTCACTCCCCACTCTCTCTCCCTCCTTTATCTCTCTCCCTCTTTCTCACCCCCACCTTTAATATCCCTGTCAGCAAAGCAACGGATTGTATCTGTTCATCAAATAATAAAATAAACTAGCATCCGTTTAAGACAGTCTTCATATCCCCCGCATAGAAATGAGGATTAACAAACTTGTATTCCCTAAGCGTGTGCAATATGTATGTGAAGTTTCCCATTGATCTGTCCAGCCGTTCTGGAGAAGAAGATTTAAAAAATTTATTAATTTTCAATCCAAGATGGCTGACAAACCATGTGACCTATGACATCATAAATTTACATTCTGCCTCCAATCCTCCAGTGGAATACGTGTGTGAAGTTTCGTGTTAATCAGATGAGGTGTGTTTTTCTATCCAAGATGGCCACCAAACCATGTGACTTGTGACGTCATAATTTTTACTATGTATGCAGACATAATGGAAGATGATAGTTGCAAATTTTCGCTTCGTTAGGTTATGTGATTCCAGAGAAAACATTATTTAATATTTTCTTGAATCCAACATGGCTGCCAAACCATGTGACCTATCAATTAGAAAATATCAAAAGGCACCAGCTCACCACTTGCTTGATATGTGTACCAAATTTCGTAAATATATCTTGAGGGGATTTGTAGTTAAGCTCCGGAAACGAAATGTGACGGACGGACGGACGGACGGAACCCATTTCTATATCCCCCGCCAACTTCGTTGGTTGGCGGGGGATAAAAACCCAGTGACACAAGAGAAAAGAGTAAGGTTTATTTATTTATTTATTTTCACCATAACGTGTTTGCATTTTGCCTGGCAGGATGGCCGAGACTCGAGGTATACACACCCACCACAAAGCTATGTAGCTAGATTTGGTTTGAACCCCGACCCAGTTATAAACTGTTATCCTGGTGTTTCACACGCAGGGTGATTATTCAATGCGTGTGCCGTCCCTCGGATGGATGTTAAACCCGGCGTCTCGTCTGCCGACATTAGTTGGTGGACGTTAAAGATCCCACGGTGTCCTTCGCCAAGAGTAGGTGAGCTATCACAGGCACAGTGGTGAAATTTCCAATTTCTGCCCTGACTTTGAGTTGCAGCGGCGATCCGAACAGGACTAGAGCCCAGTAACTGGTTCAGCAGCACCAACGCTCTGTTTCGGGCATGGTACCTGATGATGCAGATGACAATAGTGTCAATTTTGGGATCACACAATACTCATTCCTCATGCTGCAAATGTGATGTGCAGAGTCCAGGAATATGCAAACATCATTGAAATGGGCCTAAATAAACTATGATGTGCTCTGGATATGAGGTATATTGCATTTTAATGTTTAATTAACAATAAGCAACTACTGTATAATAAACAACGACAACGACAACGACTTTGTGTTACTTCTGTAACCCTCTGACCAGGAACCTGCCATGGCAACTTAATACGCCTAACGAAGCGAGTGGGATAAACAAACAAACACTTCTTTAATGGCCCAATTAATCCCGCCTTCTTGTCGGGTCATTCACAAGAGGTAAATTGGCCTAAGTGTTTCATGAACCTGACGTTCATTCATCTGAAGCTGGTTAGGGCAGGAATTTGAAATTTTTTGATTGAGAGTGCCGGCGATAACTCACCTACTCTGCACGAAAGATACCATGTGATCTTTAACGTCGCCAACAATATTTTCTTGCAGTCGGGCAGACGGGATACCCTGCTTAACGTCCATCCGAGGGACGATGAACTCAGGTAGTCATCGTCCTGTCTGTGAAACACCAATCCGCGAGTTAATAGAAGGACCGAGAATCGAACTCAGACTAGCCAGCTCATTATGTCGGACGATGACTGCTACTACACCCACAACTGCAACAACTACATAAGAATAAATTGGTTAGAGTTATCCGTACAACGACAAGGTGTTGACGCTTTGGTTTATGTCCTTTGTCGGAGATAAAAACTTCTTATGTATTCTCATGTGCAGTACAGACAAACAGACACAAGGTGAAAACATAACCTCCGTCCACGAAAGAACGATGCAGTCATAAACTCTCAAATCAATATCGTTACCTCCGCCATCGAAGGTCAAGGTGGTTATGTTTTCACCTCTGTCTGTCTGTTTGTTTGTTTGTGTACAGGATATCTCAAAAAGTTGTGGACGTATCCGGATGAAATTTTGTGGGCACTTGGGTGTGTGACAAGGACGAAGTGATTAGATTTTGGTGAATATCTGGATCCGGATCCAACTACTATAATTTTTTTTTAAGTGATTCTTCACCATTGAGAGATCGGTCCAAAAACGATATATAGCACGATATCTCAAAAAGTTGTGGACGGACTCGAATGAAACTTGGACGAACTGATTCGATTTTGGTGAAGATCCGAATCCGGGTCTGGATACGAGAATTGTTTAATTTTGAAAGTGATTCTTCACTCGATTGAGAGAATGGGCCAAAAACGATGGAGTTCTGCACGGCATGATATTTCAAAAACGAATTGGGCCCGATATGTTCGCGTGGATCAGGCATTACGTGGCGGACGTATGCGCTCCACCGAGTGCCCTTCTCGTTTGTAACTGTGAACGTGCCCGTATTCCCCGTCCCCTCATTCCCCTCTTTCCAACCTCTTCCCAGCGGCCATTGTACAGGTGCAGCGCAGAGCGGCGGCAGAAACTCTATTTGTGAAACAAGGCGGACAGAGCTTTGAGCTGCGCCGACCGCCCGTCGCTCCAAGCGGAGACTGTCGGGGGGAGGAGGGATCAAAGCCCGGGCGGGTAGGAGCAGGGGGTCGGAGGAGTGAAGGCAGAAGGCGGGAGTGCGGGCTTCTGCAATATAGCGCAGAAATAAAAGAGCGCGGGAGCGAGGCTCTCTCATTCAATGCACCGCTTTGTCGCGCGTCCGACCGGAATGAATACATGAATTATAGTGAATGAATCGTGATGAATGAATGTTGCGCATGAATGAATGACGCCGCGCATCGGAATCCGCGCCCCTGCCGGTGCAGCCATCGCGTTGTATACCTGATCTGCTTCTTTCGCAGCCGCTTCGTGTTTCAAGCGGTCCTGCAACGCTTGCTTCACATCGCAATTCCATGTTCGATTCCCTCGAGGTACAGGAGTTTGCCCTCGTATTGTTTTCCTTTTTGGTTCTCAGCTATCTAATCACTTCGTGTACATTAATGAAGAATCATCTGACCACCTTTACGACTACTACCCTGTGTGTGTGTGTATATGTATATATACACACACATTTGTTTGAAGTGTTTGGAAAAATTTTCTGAACTTTTCACAAACTTTTTAAGAGCAGTAAATTTGCTCGCCATGGACGACGATCGCATTTGTGCCGATCATGTTTCGTTGTAATTAAGGTCTGATGTAGACATGTAGTCTTTGTTTTTCATCTTGAACTTGTCACCCATCATCTGATTTTGATAATAAAGCTGCACCAGCACTTGAGGAGCCTTTGTGAAACGAGATGAAGAGACGTACAATGTCGACAAGTGCGACTTGTATTAGTTTGAAAAATTCATATAAAACATTGAACGCACCACCGACGCGTGCACGGCACGCTGGCTAAACTAGTTTGGTACTTCCTACGGTTTGCAATCTGAATATTTTGAACCTCTCTATACAAGTCTCAGACACATTGCACTTTTGTTGAGTTTTCTCCTGTAAAGGAAATCCAGTTAAATGGTCTTTTTATCACTTTCCGCTAAACTTTCCATGCAGTCATAATAACAGGAGTTCCCTTACAAGAACCTTCCTTACTGAAGGACGCCATTAGACCCATCACAGCCTGTGCGGTATGATAGCCAACCTGTGGTTGTTTGTCCGTACTCTATCCTTTTTCAATGCCGAGCATCAACCACAGCGGACACACTAACCATTGCACCACCAAGTGTTGCATATATACTTACTTAAATACCTCTCCTCGTCCTGGCATTAAAGTGGTCCCACATCAATTACATACGTATCGTCACCAAGCATGTCATTATTGCCATGAGCCATGGTGTGCTGATCTGTAGAACCCTCTTTTATAATCGAATATATATATATATATATATCTTACAGTACCATATATATCCAACATTATTTATTTGTTTATTTGTATGCAGCCTATGGCTGCTTGATTGCATCATTTTCTGGGGGAGCAGCTGTGCTGCTGATGCAGTGCCCCCCTGTTACCAGTAAGCTAGTACTCATTTTGCCGATCTCAGAAGGATGACAGGTTTATTCAACCCACCTGGTGTTAATTGGACTCAAGACCCTAAGTTCTTAAGCCAGGCACCTTAACCGTTAAGCCAACACCAAGCTTCTCCAACATGGCATTCCGCATTATTATCCAGAATGTTCACGGATGTTTCCTTGATATTTGTGCTAATGATTTTTCACACATCAAAAACTGCACATTTTCTCAAGCCTTTAAATCCATACGATCATTTATAAGTGACAAACTGAAAATGTGAGTTTTATTATTATTATTATTATTATTATTATTATTATGATGTTTAATCGGGTAGTACGAGCTGACAGTTATCGGCGCCGGTACTGCTTCAGTTATCTTCATTTTAATGCTCTGGGTTTTGCATGATATTGTTGTGCAGATGGCTCCATGTGCCCAAAAACTTCAAAAATGTGTATGGCAATGACTATCATTACAGCACGTGTGATGAAGAAAGAAGAATCTCCATGATAAAGGAAAGTTTGGATGAAAGAAAGGATGAAACGGAGGGCGTGAGAGGCAGGTACGGCCGAATATTTGATGAACTGCGTGTGCAATAGCCAAAGACTTCAAAAAGCTGATGCGAAAGTTTGAAAATGTGTAATTGTCTTTCCTAAATTAATTAATTAATGGAAAGCAGGCATGGAGAAGTGTTTTACACATTTGAGAGCTCTATAATTACACCCCCGTTACCTCTGCCACCGAAGGTGGACAGTGGTTATGTTTTCACTACTGTTTGTCTGTCTGTGAGCAAGATATCTCAAAACGTTATGGACAGATTTGGACGAAACTTGCTGGACAAGTTTGGTGTGTGACAAGGAAGAATTGATTCAATTTTGGTGAAGATCCATATAAGGATACAATTTTTTTTTTTTAGTTTAACAAGTGATTCTTCATCATTAAGAGATAGGGCCAAAAACGATGTACAGTGTAGTGGACAGAACATTGTGGTATATAAATATATCTCAAAACATTGTGGACAGATTATCATAATGCTTGGTAGATGAGTTGGTTAGAATGTTAGATGACAAGAACAAGCCAATTCAATGTCAGTCCAGGTCTGGATCCAGATCTGGCCCATCGGTGGAATACAAAACGTAAACTGTTCAGCCTGGCTGAGGTATGTGCTCTACCGAATGCTGTTCTGTTTCCACTGCGGCACGACAAGAAGCAACACTTGAGTTTTGGCAAATGCTTTGCTCTGCTCATTATAACTCTCCAAATAAACTGACGAATCTGATTAATGAGAAATCCCCTCTACAAAGCGATGAATAGCCTCGACAAGTGCGAGTTGTAGTTGGGAAGATTCATAATCAAACTATCTCAGTTCCAACTGTCCTTCATAAACAACGGATTTTGGTATTCACATCACCCTTAATGTATGTCAATTAATTACGACTGACATTCTGCGTTTCTCAGCTATGAATGGATATTCAAAATTAGTTTAGTGTTTACTCATGCGATACACAGTTGGTATTCGCTACATATTTGAGAAATTTCGTTCAAAGGATCATGATCCTTGTCCATGATCTGGATCGATGCAAGGCTTGTTTATTGAATGAAGCCTTTATTTATAAGGCGCTAGCTGCGTCTGCCTGTGAGCTTTTCTCCGCTTATATACTTCTGTGATGTTGCAGTTAAATACACGTTTGTCCCATAAAAACAGCAACACAAAATATTCGAATATCGTGCTTTGCAAGAGCATCTTATCCCACTCTGACAGGATGAATCTGATTTGTACCTTTATCTTATACAGCGAAGAAGAAAAAAACACCGTTAAAGTATCCAATAAATGTAATGTATAACTCATTTCCCAAAGTCATCTGGTACAGAAGACAAAATCTTTATTACCGATTCGTGTTTGCACAAGCATCGCGCAAGGCCTAGGCCGTCGCCGTGTCTCTGTCTCTGTCTCTGTCTCACGAAACATGTGGGACGTTCAAACAGTTCTACCGGTATACAAAAGACCAGGAAACACTGATGTTTTGTTGTATTTATTAATACATCGTTATATATACATATATATGTGTGTGATTTGATGTACAATACCCTTTGCAAAGCATTGGTGCTTCTAAATCAGTTTCTGGGCAAGGGTTATACTGGGTGGTTTGCCATTACCTTACCAGCATTTTTATCCATGTTCCATGCTCTATCTTTTTGAATGCTGAGCATCAAGCAAGGAAGCAGCAACTATTTTTAACGTCTTTGGTATGACTCGGATAGGGTTTGAACCACCGACCTCCCAGACTCAGAGCGGACACTCAAATCGTTACGCCAACGAGTTTGGTATAATATATGTATTTATTTTAAAACTTGGCATACCTTGGACAGTTGCGAGTATCTCGTTTTTGGAACTTTTTAAACACCATTGGTAGAAACGACATACCTATATGTTGCACACAGAACAACCCAAAGGAACATTATGACCGCAACGCCTTTCAATCAATGCACAGCGAACCTATGAGACAGAAAGTGAAAACATTGCCGGAATATCTTGGTAAAAGACTTTTGATGGAGCCACCAACGAGAATTAGTTTACAATACAGCAAACTTTATGTAACTTGCGTTCATTTAAAGTGTAACTTTATATAACATGAATCAAACATTTCCTCTCTGCATTAGTTCATTGGATAGGATATCTCAAAGGTATTTGTACTGTCCTTTAATGACATTCTCAGTTTGGGATCGATTCCCGGCCCAAATATAAACAGCAGGCAAGGCTTTTCATAAATGAACCTCTTGAACATTATGTCGTTCCCAGGTGGGGACGTTGCGTGCCACGCCGGTTGTACCGTCTGCTGACATTCACTTGTTGAAGTCAAAAGATCCCAAGTACGGTGTCTTTGGAAAAGAGCAGATCATGGTACACCTGTACTCTGGCCAAATTCTAAATTCCTGCCCAAATCTTCAGGGGGCACTGCATGAGCATTTTCGCCACATTCTCCGCTAATGATGTAAACCCATAGATAGCTGATGCAGTTTTTCCACTGCATTGGTAATTACTACATTTCAAACTAAATGGCACTCGGTGGAGCGCATACCTTCGTCAGGCTGAACACTTTACGTTTTGTATCCCACTGATAGGTCAGATCTGGATTTGAACTTGAACCAAAATCTACTCAGCTTCTTCTTGTCACCGAAGCAACTCATGCACAGAGTTTTGTCATAACTCGTCCACAATTTTTTGAAATATCATACTATGTATCGTTTTTGGCCCCACTATCTATGTTATGTCGAGAACCTCTTGAACATCATATTAGAGGATGTCTGGAGGGTATTTGTTTCAGATAGCCATGTAAGGTGGTGTATGAGATAACAGGGATTGTGGGAGTGACACAGTGAGCTGCCATATTATTTATATGTTTCAACGACAACTTTATCAAAGCTGGATGTGAACACAATACGTCTCTTGCACAGACTGCAAGCCAGTACCTGCAAGTCAGACCACCGACCAAACGGAGCAACGTGCGGTAGTCACGGGAGTTTACAAAGCTTTACCTCCTATGACCTGTGAAGAAGCAGATCCAGAAAGAACGATAGTCTCATGGACTGCATGATGGATTCATTTGTGCGAGGGGTGTAGCCAAGTTGTCGTTGAGTTAAGGATCAACCACATTGTGTGGACTGGCACCACATGTAGACAGATAGGGCCATTCAGGGCTAGGCAGCTGATTATTTGCACCCTGTAGATCATTAATGGACCAGCTGGGTTTTTTAACCACTGATAGTCCAGTAGTGTCTGCATGACAGTTATGCTGAGACTATCTTGACTTCAAGAAGGTTAGACTCAAAATCCTTAACACTGTTGCCTCAACCAAATTTGAATCCACAACTTTAGAGATGGCAGTCAAACATCATAACCACTAAGCCATCGTACATATGTTTGTACCATATACAACATGGAAGAAATGTTACTATAATTTCATCCCTCCCAAAAGTATTGCTGAACATGCTCGAATGGTCCCAAATTAAAATGTGTGCTTGAAAGCAAAACTAAAGCAAGGAGGTTGGTGGTAATTCGGTTTAGGGGGTAGTCAGTCCGTACTTTTCCACATACAACTGTGCCATGAGCAGGGCAGCTGTCACACAAGAAAGTGAAGTAAAAACCTCAGAAGTTTACATTTGGAAAACTCACAAATACATGTACATGATGGTGATGGGTTGCTTGTGGCAAAAACGTGGAGCATAACATCACATCATACCATCACAACATAGCATAACATCACATCATACCATCACAACATAGCATACCATCACAACATAGCATAACATCACATCATAACATAACAACATAGCATACCATCACAACATAGCATAACATCACAACATATCACATCATAATGTACCACATCATAACATATCACATCATAACATATCACATCATAACATATCATAACACAAAACATCATAACATAATATAACCACATCATAACATATTATAACACAATATAACATAACATCACATCATACCATCACAACATAGCATAACATCACAACATATCATATCATAATGTACCACATCATAACATATCACATCATAACATATCATAACACAACAAAACATCATATAACATAACATCACATCATAACATATTATAACACAATATAACATAACATCATATCACCACATCATAACATATCACATCATAACATATCATAACACAACACAACATAACATAACATAATATCACATCATAACATAACAACATAACATAATATATCACAATATGATATCACATCATAACACAACACCACAACATAACACAACACCACAACATAACATAAAACATATCCGAACACAACATAACATAACACATCACAATATAACATAACATATCACAATATAATATCACATCATAACATGACAAAACATATCCGAATACAACATAACATAACATCATAACATAAGAACATAACATAACATAACATATCATAACAAACACAACATAATAACATATCATAACATAACATAACATACATAACATCATAACATAACATATAACACAATGTAACATAACATATAACACAATGTAAACACAAACACAACACCAACACAACACAACACAACACAACAACAACACAACACAACACGATGTAACATAAACTATCACAATATCATATCACATCATAACATAACATATCACAATATCATATCACATCATAACATAACATCAACATAACATATCAAAACACAACGTAACATAACATCATAAACATAACATATCATAACATAACATAACAAGTAAACTTTGAATGAAGATCGCAGAGGCTTGAAAAAGTGAAATGCCTGGATGTGCTTGCAAGGTTTTAACGTACGATCATCGAGTGTGTAATCAAGTGTGTATATATATATTATATACATAAGTGTGATGAGAGCCAGGTTCAAGGCAAGTTGAGCACGAGGTAACGAGGCAAGTATAAAAATTGAACCATGGCACATGTAACTTCAGACCAATAAATTTCTCACACACACACAACACACTTCGTGAGATGGTCAAAAAAAATTGATCGGACCGTGCGTTCTGAAGCTCACATAGATCAGGAGGAACAGTCACTGAAACCCCCCTGCAGACCCCTGAGACTGATTTTTATTAATGCCATGAACAAACTTTAGTACATCACAGGTGCTGAAGGTTGTGGTCAAATTTCATTGAAATTGTGTGGATTTTCGGAGAAAAGAGCAAATACCGATTTTGGGGGGCTCAAACCCCAACAAAAAATCCCCACAAAACATATTTCTGTGATTGTGTGTGTGTGGTGTTTTCCGTGATTGTGTGTGTTGTACTTTTTGTGATTGTTTGTGTGTGTATATTTCTGTGATTGTGTGTATGTGTGTATTTCTGTGATTGTGTGTGTGTGTATTTCTGTGTTTGTGTGTATTTCTGTGATTGTGTGTGTGTGTTTCTGTGATTGTGTTTGTTGTGTGTTGTGTGTATTTCTGTGATTGGTGTGTGTGTATTTCTGTGATTGTGTGTGTGTTATTTCTGTGATTGTGTGTGTGTATTTCTGTGAATGTGTGTGTGTATTTGTGATTGTGTGTGTGTATTTCTGTGATTGTGTGTGTGTGTGTGTATATTTATGTGATTGTGTGTGTTTCTGTATGTGTATATTTCTGTGTTGTGTGTGTGTTTCTGTGATTGTGTGTGTGTGTGTATTCTGTGATTGTGTGTGTGTTTCTGTGATTGTGTGTGTGTGTGTTTCTGTGATTGTGTGTGTGTGTGTATTTCTGTGATTGTATGTGTGTGTGTATTTCTGTGATTGTGTTTTTCTGTATTGTGTTTGTGTTTCTGTGATTGTGTGTGTGTGGTGTATTCTGTGATTGTGTATATTTCCGTGATTGTGTTGGTGTGTATTCTGTGATTGTGTGTGTATTTCTGTGAGTGTGTGGTGTGTGTATTTCTGTGAGTGTGTGTGTGTATTTCTGTGATTGTGTGTGTGTGTTTCTGTGATTGTGTGTGTATGTCTGTGATTGTGTGTATTCTGTGATTGTGTGTGTGTGTTGTTTCTGTGATTGTGTGTGTGTTTTCTTGTGATGGTGTGTGTGTTCTGTGATTGTGTGTGTGTTTCTGTGATTGTGTGTGTGTTTCTGTGATTGTGTGTGATTTGTGATGTTGTGTGTGTGTGTATTTCTGTGTGTGTGTGTATTCTGTGATTGTGTGTATTTCTGTGATTGGTGTGTTGTGTTTGTGTTGTGTGTGTGTTTCTGCTGATTGTGTATTTCTGTGATTGTGTGTGTGGTGTTTCTGTGATTGTGTGTGTGTTTCTGTGATTGTGTGTGTTTCTGTGATTGTTGTGTTTCTGTGATTGTGGTGTGTATTTCTGTGATTGGGTGTGTGTGTGTGTGTATTTCTGTGATTGTGTATATTTCTGTGATTGTGTGTGTGTGGTGTGTGTGTATTTCTGTGATTGTGTACATTTATGTTGGAGTGTGTGTATGTGTGTTCTCAGCACAATTATTAACAGTACAAGCGACCATCGAAGTTGAAAAACCCGAATGAGAAAGGCAAAGCGGGGATTCCTCACCGCCTCGTTCAGGGACCACAGGATCCGGAGACGTGGGGCCAGACCCTCGTATAGTAGCAGCCTCGGTACGACCGCTCGGTCTCGGACCGAGAGCGGTTGGTTGAACCTGAGGGTGCGGAACTTTATACGAGTCTCCCCCAGGCGAAGGTCCCGCATAGGCTTCGGGAACCAAGCGACTGGGACTCTCGTTGGCCTGTTGCCTACGAAGAGCTACCTGCGCGGCCATGACTCGCTGTCGCTCGATGATGAGAATGCACTTGTCACACGTGCAGTCCTTGAACCGGCAATACCGCTTATGGCCCTTGAGCCACGACAGCACGCCATGGTTGCGACACCGCGCACACTTTGGGGTACGCTGGAGGGGTGCGCGACCTGGACCCGGTCCTCCAGATACATACACGTACGGTGCTCCGTACGCGTTCATGGCGCAAGGTGCACCGTTTGAGCCTCACTCCGTGGCGCGCAGGAGATCGTCGGAAAGCCTCTCGTTTGCTTGCCCCTCGTGTTTTGCACGCCCCCTTCGAAACCCCCCTCCCCTCCCCACCAACTACGCTCCCTTATCCAGGACCCTCACACCACCTCCTTCAGACTCTTACTATCCCCACCCATCTGACATTTTCCCGAAACGGCGAATTGCCTTCACCTTTTTCCTTCAAGACCCAATACCCCGCCTTCCTATAAACTCGTCCTACAACTTATATCGTGTTTTAGATCCCCTTTCTTTCTCTGAGTTTAATCCACTCCTGTTCTTCAATCCAATTCGGCACGAATTCTAACACCACCAGCCCCTTCCCGTTCTGACTCAGCGAGGCGCCAACTTCGGACACAAAGCACAACTTGGTTTACCTCATGGGATCCGTGCCTATCACGCGCGTTTTCTCGGGGATAGGTTGCGGGTAACTCGGACCAGCCGCTTCTGATGCCGAGCCAAGGTAGGAGAAAGACCAGACAGTGCAATTCGAGTGAGGGTCCTGATGAAGGATTTACAACGACCTTGAACTCCAATAATTGCGTAGCACTCTGTCGGGTTCACGGCATCTTCTTCCTCATCCTCCCATTATGACAAAGGTCAGTGCTTAAACCTCGTATGATTCATAACCCTTTGAAAAGCGAAGTTATTGTCTACATTGAGGAGATAGGCCTAAGTTAGGCAATAGCTTTCTTGATTCACTTCTTATACGAGGGAAGGTCCAGCTGAGATATTTCAAATTCAGGGAAATAAATCACCATGTCAGTTTTACCAAACCATATTAAAATGTATTTCTGTTCAAACAAAATTTCCCCATTCTTCTTCTTCTTCTTCTTCTGTACAATTATATAATACCTTTCTCTTATATCTGTGCCAATTAGATAAGATAGACCTTATCGTAGACCAATCCATCGGATCACACACAGCACGTCATTTGTGAACAGATCGAGCTTTATTGGTAGCTCACGCAAAACACACCAAGTTCATGGTAATCAAAGAACGAAGAGGAGAAATCACATTGTGCGCCAAAAGCACAACAAGCCATTGCGCGGAGCATGTCCATGACATTCACGTACGAGAAATAAAAGAACCAATACTGGTGCCCCCACGTGCATCACCCCCCACTCTCCCCCCCACTACATACCATGACACACACACACACCACATCACTCACACACACACACACACACACCACCATTATTCACCAACTCATTGAAGCACAGTATTCCATTGATTACTTACAACTTATTGTCAGAGCGGAACCAAGGTGAGACAGCTGGACATCTTCGTGAAGAGCTCTGTGATGGGACTGAAGTGTTGTGCTGTTGCCTATGTGAAGTCAGGACCACACAGTCTTCCATAATGTTGTTATTGTTGAAGAATAACAGTCAGTGCTGCACAAACTGGCTTGCAGCGCAGCGATAGCCAAACTGGCCCAAAGATCCCCCTCAACTAAGACACCATGCTGTAGCCCGTGTCGAGCCAAGATCACACAGCTTCAGACTGAGGTGAAGAGGCAGAGATGGATATATATATAAGAGGTGTGTTCAAAAAGTATCCAACCTTAATTTTTCATGCGTAAACAAATAACTTAGGAAGCGTGTTTGCAGTATGTACATCCTAATCCGTATGCGGAATATTTCCCGCCATAGAAAGCTGTCAGTCCCATCAGACCACATGAAGAGAAGTTGTAAGTGACGCCGTCTATTGTTTGACAAAATGACGAAAACTTTAACACCTACGCATCAAATTTTGTTGTAAAAGCTGGCGATTCTCCCAAGTGAAACCATCCGCAAATCAACAGGCCTTCGGAACGAAACAATGCACCACACCAGATAAAGAGTTTGTACACCCAAAGATGCGCAGCACAGTGGAACTGAACACTTCCGGTAGCCCTCAACATCCCAAATAACTCATTGACCAAGTAACCCTGCGTATGCAGGACGTAATCGACATCAGAAACTGCAACGAGCGGCGTCATGCATTATCCGTTCATTCCAATGGTGACGAGATTGGCTAAGAGGACTCAAACGAAGCTGCCAAACTCTAAATCGAGCAGAACAACTCCGTTTGAGATCGCACAGGGACAATGCTGGAGACTACACGATCCCAACTTCTTCAACACAGTGACTGTCGATGAGACCAAAACCAGTGATCCTCATTCTGGTCAAAAACGAAAAATTCTACGCCGCTCACTGTATTACTTCCTCACGTCACGCGGTCTGTCGGCGACTGACAGCTTCTTGCAGGCGGAAAATATTCACGCATACTGGGATTAAGATCTCCTACATACGTTGCACCAAACCACGCTTCCTAGTTCATTGTTTACGTCACGAAAAAATTTAGGTTGATACTTTTTAACACACCTCGTGTATTATATATATATAATATATATATATATAATATATTATATAATATATTATATTGTCCGTCCCCCAATTGCGAGACACCACCGTTCGTGAATTACTCGTCTCCTCACCAGACTCCCTGAATTTTATACGTCCTCACATAATCCTAGCGCGGCGGGTCCTGAACCACTTGACGCCAATACGCAAAGTTTTTCTGTCAAGTAATATTGTCTGTAAGATGAAGTGTGTTTTTGGTTTGAAGTGTTTTTTAAACAATTATATCATATACCAAACATCGCAGTACTATTCCACCATATTTATAGAATAAACGTGCTCAAAAAAAAAATTCTTGATGAAAAATTTAATTTAATTAAAGTAATCTTGCTTAAAAACCATTTTATTCCTCCAACCTTTTTCACTTAATACATACAATGTATTCAACATCAAGATACAATTTCCCAATTAAAACTTCATTGTAAAGATACTGAAAATGATTCGAGGAGTTAAAAATTGAAAAGAAATTATAACAATTATTGATAAAAAAATTATGGTGAATTAACACTGAAAACAAAATTTTTTACTGGAATTGAAACTATTTAGGACTAATTTGTGTACGCGATTCAAAAAATATAACCTTATTTTATCACTCAGGATTTCATAACAAAATATGTGCCCATTCCTAAATCTGTATTCAATGAAATACAAAAATTCATTATTCATTTATCATCATGAATGCTTCAAAATTAAAAATTACAGATAAACTCCACTAAATGAATTAAAATCTTTAGCATTGGCTTTCTTTGTGCGCTCTGTCAGTTTCACATGCAGGAAACCAGCAAAATCCCCATCATTTCGGTTGTCCGCCCTAACGCGCCCATAGTGAATCGCGAATCGCTCGCCTGCTCGTTACCAGACTTGCTCCCAATGTCAGAAAATTCCCAGTTTTGGTGTTTTAAAAGGATTTCAGGACATCCTGGAGCCAAGTTCCTGTAAGGACCTCTAGCACTGCTGCCCACTATTTCTTCCATCGTTGTCCGCGACGCTCTCCCAAGAAGTTGTCCTCACAGCTTTAAGCTCCTCCACGCTGCCAGCTCTTTGCAGGTAAGAGTGTCGGAAAAGTTTCTTCCTTTCATAATCTGTCGGATTTGCGGATCCACAAAGACACCAGCCTTGATCTTGGCCTCCACAAGGTGTTGCCAAACTTTGCCTTGATGTATAAAAACCACTCCCATTCAGATCCATTGCCTTACAAAACTTTCATCAAGCCGAGCTTTATTTGGATTGCTGAGAAAACCCTTGCTGTCACAACACATTCTTCACTTGGGTGGTCGACAGTACATGCTCTTTGCTCTCCCAATCTTTCTTGCGTCCAGTGTTCTGTTCGTCCGCGCAGCCCAGAGACAAAAAGACTGTATTTCGTGTAGCCTGACTCAGCCCTTAACAAACAGCGCCACCACTTTTCAAGTTCCCAATGTGCCAGTTGAATCATTGACTGAATGGAATCAAGCAGCTACCGCATAAGTCTCAAGGTCTCTTCATGCACCCAACGCGGGCCAGTGGGACTGATGTTCTCTTCCATTGTGAGCAAACACCTTCAACTGTCTTCCGAGCCATAAGAGCGCCAGTCTGCAGATCTGATCACCCCAAGTTCTTTAACAACCGTTGATTCACCAGAATTCATCGTGTCTTCCATCTCAAATAATTCACCTGTCTGTGACGTGCTCGAACAAATATCTTTGTTAGGTTCAAGTGTCCACTGCTGCAACCTTGATCCAAGCACTTTGCCTTCGCCTTTGACAGCAGAGTATCTCTACAATCATAAGTCTCCCTGTCAGAAGTTATTCTGAGGTCGTTCAAAAGGTTCACACACCATCCTTTCACCATGCTTAAGCTATTTCATCACTGAAGGGTGACGTCTCGTCATCATGCACAGTTACGAGCAGAACGCCAGCAGCGTACTTGAGACCTTTACTTCTTGTGAAGCCGCATGCTTGTGGCACAGAAATAACAATCATCATGTATCTCGCTCACCATATCATGGCACCGGCCAAATCCTCGCCGCGCCGTGCCCCACCAACCACTGATCAGTTGTTGTGACATCTTGCACAGATGTTGGCCAGCTCGTCTGTCCCCCACCTACACCCCAAGTATGAAAGTAGCGCCTTCATTCACCTGTATATACTTCCTGTATCTTTTTTATACCGACCACAGACATAACAGAATTTCAGCGATATTGTTACATGAACGCCCTACTCATCTACTAAGAAAGAAATATAACACAAGTTACAATCAATTTACAAATAACTGTTAAAATCATGTAAATTTCATAAATCCGACTTCTATCAATGAATTTTTTCCTAAAAATCCATGACCTATACACAAACGTTTATATTTTTGAAATCAGCTGACCAAATTAGTCTTAATCACTTTACACATCTCCAGTAAAAAAATTTTTGAAATTTGTTGTTCAGTTAAATGAGTTCTTCCATTTCCTTCAGGAAGGCTTTAGTATATCTGGAAGACATCAATTAAAGCTACTCTAACAAAAGTTTCTCCCTCTTCTGGCAATATATTCAAAACTAGAAAAAGCAATGAAACAAGAAAAAGTATCAAAAAAGAAAAACTTTAAGGATGAAACTTTAGAAAGAAAAGATAAGACCATCTGTAATATGCAAGGATAAATTTGTATTTTTTTCAACAACCCTAA